>CM035437.1:81302376-82042376 GCA_020310875.1 Ceratopteris richardii
ACATAGTGAAAAGTTGAAGCAAAATCAGAAGATTCTGAAGTTATTACTTGAAAGTTTTGTTTATTATGTGTTACTTAACATTAGCAAGAACTTCTCTTAGCAAGTGATCAAAAGATTTTGCAAAGACTGAGCTAACACAGGTCAGATTGAAGGATTGAAGAAAAGGCGCAGATTTCTGTGAAGTGAAATTTTGATTTTCACTAAATTCAGAGATGGAGTTTCACAATGTGAGTATTGCTAAGCTAATGGTGGTTATAGAGGTCTTCTAATACCACATTAGTTTGGTTCTTGTGGTGTTTCACACACCAACAAGTGGTATCAGAGCAGATAAGGTCCTCGAGAGTAAAGGAAGAGCATATACAAGAAGTTTTGGAGAGTTCTTTATCAAAGAAGGTGGAAGCTGAGGTGTTCAACAAACAAAAGTCATCAGAAGGTTATTTCGAAGTTTCTCCCAAGGGTAAAGATCTACAAAAGGTATCATTCTTTAACCTTATACTTACAGGTTGAAGCAGAAGCAAGGATACCATGGCAGATCATGTGTCCATTGACAAATTGGACAGAGATAACTATCCTGCTTGGGTAATGAGGATGGAAGCCTTACTTATGAGTAAGGACCTAATGGTATATGTGAGAGGTGAAGAAGAGAAGCCTAAATTTGAAGATGAAAGTCATCCAAGAAAGGAAGAGCTAGAAGCTTTGAAGCTATGGCAGAAGAGAGATGCAAGTGCTAGAGCTTATATATATAACACTATTACAGATCATTTGTTGCCACATATCAGAGGTTTAGAAACAGCTGAAGATATTTGGAATGCTTTGGAAGATCACTTCCAAAACACTACTAAAGCTAGGAAAGCTAGCTTATGGTCAGAGTTCACCACATTCAAGAAAAAGCAGAATCAGAGCATTAGTGATTATGTCACTAAGATGAAGGACTTGGCAGATAGCCTTGGATCCATTGATCAGGATATTGAAGATCATAGGTTGATAGCACAATTACTTGCAGGATTAAGGGGTGATGAAAGGTGGAAGCCTTTTGTACTTTCAACAGAACTCTCATTAAATCTGTGCCAGAATTGAATCAATTACTTGGATTGATGCTCACATTTGAGCAAGACTTGAAGTCAGATGGAGACAAAGGTCAAAGTTCTGCAATGTACATGAAGAATAAAAAGAAAGGAGATAAAGGCAAAGCAAAGGATGAAGAAGAGTCAACAACTCAAGCAAATTATGCAAGAGGAAGAGGTTTTGGCAGAGGTAAAGGTCGAGGAAATGGAAGAGGTAGAGGTAATCAGAATAAGAACAAGAAGACATGTTGGATTTGTGGATTAAGCAATCATCTAGCATATGATTGTTGGCATAATCAACAAGGAGCAAACCAAAATCAGAACAACAATGGCAGAGGAAGAGGTGGAAGGTTTCAGAATCAATTTCAAAGAGGAAGACAGAATTCAAGAGGAAGTTATGGAAGAGGTGGTGGAAGAAATTGGAATCAGAACCAATCATACAATACCACATATTACAATTATGCAAATGATACACAGAATGACAACCATACAACATTGATGATGAATTCAATAAGTTCATCAGAGAAGGAGGATCTCAAGGTATTTTATATTGACTCTGGTTGTTCAAATCATTTGTCAGGTAATATAGAATTATTGTCAGAATTGGAAGAAGGAAATTCAAGTCATACAGTACAAACAGGTGATAATACAAAACATAATGTGCATTCAATTGGAAAAGTGAAGTGCAGGAGTGGAGCTGATTTATTAACAAATGTTTTGTATGTTCCAACAATACCAAAGAATCTGATTAGTGTTGGACAAATAGTGGAGAAAGGATTTCAAGTCAGATTTACAAATGAAGGGGTATTTGTTGAAGATCCAGAGGATGCATACAAACCCATTGTTTGTGGTAAGAAGGAAGGTAGACTTTTTACTCTCAAAGTGCAAGGAAATGTTGGTCAAGCCCTAATTACACATGGTGATGAAGTAATTACAGAGTTAGATCTTTGGCATAAGAGATTGGGACATTTCAATGAAAAAGGAATCAAAGCTATGGTGGAGAATCAATCTGTATTGGGATTACCAAATGTGAAGAATCAACATATGATATACAAGTGTGAAGCTTGTCAAATGGGAAAAGCTCATAGACTACCATTTCAGAAGAAAGGTTTCAAGCATGATGAGTTGCTTGAACTCATACATACAGATGTATGGGGTCCAACAAAAGAAGGTTCAATAAATGGATCTAGGTATTATGTTTTGTTTATTGATGATGCTACAAGGTGGATAACTCTTTATGTTCTAAAAGAAAGATCAGAAGTATTTGGAGCCTTCAAACATTTTCATGCTTATGCAGAAAGAGTTACAGGTCAAAAACTCAAGAGGCTAAGGTCTGATGGAGGGGGAGAATATTTCTCCCAAGAGTTTAATGACTATCTTTGGAATGCAGGTATCAAGAGAGAAATAACTTGCAGGTATACACCTAAACATAATGGGGTGGCAGAAAGGAGAAATAGAACATTGGTTGAATTTGCAAGAGCAATGTTAAAGGAAAAGAATTGCCCTAATTATCTTTGGGCTGAGGCTGTAAATACAGCCACATACCTTGTGAATAGGCTACCATGTGGAGCTTTGAATGGTATGACCCCTTATGAAGCTTGGTGGGGTAAGAAACCGACACTTGACCATTGTAAAGTGTTTGGATCAATTGCCTATGCTTATGTGCCATCACAACTCAGACATAAGCTTGAACCAAAGGCAGAAAAATATGTGTTTATTGGGTATGATGAAAAGCAAATGGGTTATAGGCTATGGAGTCCTTTAACTAAACATTTTATTGTTTCCAGAGATGTGACCTTTGATGAGCAGAAGAGTTGGTATGCAGATAAAGATTGTGACCTTGAAACATTTGAAGAAGAGATAAGAAGGAATGCAAAAGGTAAGTCACATATGCAGATAGATGGAGATGAAGAACATATGCAAGCAAGCATATCAAGAGTTGGATCATATAGAAGGAATGAAGATGGACCAATATTTGATGAAGAAGTACATCCAGATATACATGAAGAGTGTGAACCAAGAAGGTCAACCAGAATGAGGAAGCAACCTACAAGGTATTCATATGATACTTCTTACTTGACTCAGAAAAATTATGCTTACATGGTTAAGGAAGATGAAGAACCTCAAAGCTATGATGAAGCAAAGGGTAAGAGACAATGGGAAGAAGCAATGAAGGAAGAGTTTGATGCACTTGAAGAGAACAAAACTTGGGAACTTGTTCCAAAGCCTAATGGTAAGAAAGTGATTGGAAATAAATGGGTTTATAAAATTAAGAAGCATGCAGATGTAACTATAGCCAGATACAAAGCCAGATTAGTGGTTAAAGGCTATGCTCAAACTTTTGGCATAGATTATGATGAGACATTCAGTCCTGTGGCAAAGATGTCAACCATAAGGACAATCATTGCCATTGCAGCATCAAAAGGATGGACATTGAGTCAATTGGACATTAAGAATGCATTTTTGAATGGATATATATCAGATGAGGTTTACATGGATCAACCTCAAGGGTTTGCAGATCATAAGTTTCCAAATTATGTTTGCAGGTTGAGAAGAGCACTTTATGGTTTGAAGCAAGCTCCAAGAGCTTGGAATTATAGACTTGTAAAGTATCTTAATGATCTTGGATATCAAAGTTCAAAGGCAGATGCAAGTTTACTTATCAAAAGAACAGATGAAGGTATGATCTACATTTGTATATATGTAGATGATATTATAATTACAAGTACCTCAAATGAAGGAATCAAGGAGGTGAAGAAGCTACTTGAGAAGGAATTCAAGATAAGTGATCTAGGAAAATTGTCATATTTTCTTGGAATGGAAATCACTTATGCAGAACATGGTATATATGTATCACAAGAAAGGTATCTTTTGAATCTACTAAAGAAGTTTAACATGGAGAATTGTAGAGAGGCATCTACACCACTAGAGGTCAATCATAAACTCAGTAGATATGATGGTGCAGAGTTCAAAGACATGAGGAAGTATCAATCTTTAGTGGGAAGTTTGATTTATGCAACTCTAACAAGGCCTGATCTTAGTTATGCAGTTGGTGTTCTTTCTCAATTCATGCATTGTCCAAAGGATCCACATTGGATTGCAGGTCAAAGAGTCCTTAGATATATCAAAGGGACTTTGAAAGAAGGATTGTATTATCCTTTTACATCAAATATAAGATTGAGAGCCTATAGTGATTCAGATTGGGCAGGAAGTCAGGATGATAGAAGGTCTACACATGGCTACATGATATACATTGGAGATAAGCTTGTGAGTTGGTGTTCAAAGAAACAACACACAGTGGCCTTATCATCAACAGAAGCTGAATACAAAGGACTTGTAGAAGCAGCAAAGGAAGTCATATGGATGCAGACATTATTCAAAAGCTTGGGAATTGATCAAGGTATACCCATTATTCATGGAGATAACATGAGTTCACTATATCTTGCAGCAAATCCTGTATTTCATGCAAGGACAAAGCACATAGAAATACAGTATCATTTTCTCAGAGAAAAGGTAATAAAGAAAGAGATTGAAGTGGTGTACACTTCTACAAAAGATCAGATTGCAGATATTATGACAAAAAGCTTGGATGGAGTAAAGACAAATAGGTTCAAGGAGATGGCAGGAATAAAAGAGAAGAAGACTATGTGAAGAAGTCAAAATATGCTAATTAGTGATTGAGGGGGAGCTGTTGGGGCTTCACTCACTAATTAGGCATGGATATATGAAGACATATGAAGACATATGATGGAGGAAAGAAGAAGTGAAGAAAAGACCTACAGAAAATCAAGCCTAAGTGAAGGGACAATTTCACTACTGTAAATTAGTGCAAAATTAAAGTCTAGGTTGTTATTTGATCTTCAGAACTTACGAGTTCAAGTCTAGAAGAATGTAAATCATAGGTATATAAGTTAATTTGAGTCAAAAACATGTAAGAGAGAACTCAATTTTGAAATCTGAGTGAGTAGAGAAAAGTCGTGTATTTTCTGAGAGAGATGGAGAGGAAAAACTTCTGAGTCTGAGAGAGTTTTCCATGGCTATGAGCAAAATTAGGCCAAGCCATTTTGTACACATCTTCTCTGATAATCAACACATGTTTGTGTAGAAGGATTGAGTCTAATTTCTCTTGTACATTGAGTTCTAAGTCATTTCATATGACTGTGTAAGGTAGTTGACAGTTACGACTTTTCTGGCGCACATTTGACTGATCTTCTGAAGGTCAGATCTCAAAGCATACTGTAAAGTTTTTGGTAAGTGATAGCTCATTTTAAAGCTATTGTTCTCAACTACATTTGGTCAAAAGATCTTTAAGAAACGGGACGCATACTCAGAGAAATCAGCTTAAGAGTGAAGGTATGTCAAATCGATGAAGTCAATTTCCAGTTTTCAGACATAGTGAAAAGTTGAAGCAAAATCAGAAGATTCTGAAGTTATTACTTGAAAGTTTTGTTTATTATGTGTTACTTAACATTAGCAAGAACTTCTCTTAGCAAGTGATCAAAATATTTTGCAAAGACTGAGCTAACACAGGTCAGATTGAAGGATTGAAGAAAAGGCGCAGATTTTTGTGAAGTGAAATTTTGATTTTCACTACATTCAGAGATGGAGTTTCACAATGTGAGTATTGCTAAGCTAATGGTGGTTATAGAGGTCTTCTAATACCACATTAGTTTGGTTCTTGTGGTGTTTCACACACCAACAAATATGTATATATGAATGCATGCGGGCATGCATATGCATGAATATGCATGTGTGTATGTAATATGTATGTGAGTATGTGTATGCATAT
Source organism: Ceratopteris richardii (assembly GCA_020310875.1). Taxonomy (NCBI): domain Eukaryota; kingdom Viridiplantae; phylum Streptophyta; class Polypodiopsida; order Polypodiales; family Pteridaceae; genus Ceratopteris; species Ceratopteris richardii. The sequence goes on from CM035437.1 coordinate 81,308,230, forward strand.
GTGAGTGTATAAATTATATACACATCTATGTCTATGTATATGTGTATGAATGTGTGTACGTATGTGTGAATGTAAGTATGCATATGTGTATATGTGTGTGTATGCATATGTAGGTAGCGACACTATTCTGTTGTGTATGCATGTGTGTGTACATGTATGTATGTACATGTGTGTATGTATATATGTGAGTGTGTGTATGTGAGTGTGTATATATGTATATGTGTGTATGCATATGTATGTGTATGTATGTATGCATGTGTTATATGTGAGTGTGTGTGTGTATATATATGAGTGTGTATGTATGTATATGTGTGTGTGCATATGATTGTGTATGTATGTATGCATATGCATGTGTGTATGCATGTGTGTGTGTTTGTATATGCATGTGTGTAAGTAATATGTATGTGAGTGTGTATGTATATATGTGAGTGTGTGTGTGTATATATGTGAGTGTGTATGTATATATATGAGTGTGTATGTTTATATGTGAGTGTGTGTGTGTATATATGTGAGTGTGTATGTATATGTATATGTATGTATGCATATGTGTGTATATGTGTGTGTAGGTATGAATGCATATGCATGTGTGTATCTGTGTGTATGTATGTATGCAATGCAATATACATGAGTATGAGTGTGTTTGTATCTCTCTTTCTCTCTCTTTATCTCTCTCTCTCTCCTTCCTCTCTCTCTTACTTCTCTCTCTCTCTCTCTCTCCCCCTCCCTCCCCTCCCTCCCTCAACCCCTCCCTCCAATCTCTCCTCTCTTCTCTTCTCTCTCTCTCTCTCTCTCTCTCTTCTCTCTCTCTCTCCTCTCTTCTCTCTCATCTCTCTCCTCTCTCTCTCTCTCTCTCTCTCTCTCTCTCCCTCCCTCCCCCTCTCCCTCTCTCTCACACACAAATAGAGAACAAAAAATCACTTACATCGATGTAATGCTTTAGATCGTTGTTGTGAAAGCCCACTTAGCATTGTTCCTCCTCAAATTCCAAAGACTCGATGCCAAAAAGCTCCTATAAAACTAAGGAGAAGAGAAATTAGACAAGAAAAAACACAGAGCAAGAGAAAGGGTACAAACTATATGTGATGCTTACCAAAATTCGAGATCTAGAGAGAGAGAGAGACACATCTCTATAGAGAGAGAGTGAGAGCTATGTGTGTGGACACAGTATGATCACACTTCAGATCGTGCCGTGCACTCAACAATAGAAAACAATAGAAGAACTTAATTCAAATGGCGAGAAAACTGTCAAATTTTTGCTCTAATGTCATGTTATGTTTAACACGCCCTCAGTATAGGTGTCCGGTATAAGCATTGATATAAGCGCCGGTATAAGCATCGATAATCTCCGGTACTTTATTGGCGCTTATACTGATGCTATATCGACACCTATACCGAGGGCTATACTGAGGGCTATATCGAGGGCTATACCGAGGGCTATACCAAGGGCTATAACGCTTATACCGACGCTTAACCAAGGGCTATACCGAGGGGATGAATTACCAGCAACTGTATCGGCCAAATTTAGCAATGGCTATATCGATGATCAAATGATTGCCGATATAACCACCGTGCTTTTTAGAAGCATTTTCAATGATCATACCGACACCGAAGGATGACCATCGGTATGGACAACGGCGGTATGCCCCTAATATGTTTGTAGTGATTGGTTGATCAAAATAGAGTAAGACCAATGGGAGTGGTTCCTCGAGTTTCAATTGAGGTACAAGGTAACATCTTTACTTTGGACTTGATTGTATTAAAGACTACCATAGGTAGATGGAGGTTTTCCTCTGTTGATTAGGAGACCAAGGCTAAGGCATGCCCAATGTTTACATGATTGGGGCAAAGATACTATGTGTTTAAAACATGAAGTAAAATAACTTAAACATATATATTTAGAAGAAAGGACCAGAAAACCAGGGACATATTAGCATGATGCAAATAGTTGGCAATTTTTATGGAACAAGACACGATGGACAACTCATAACTGGACTTATTAGAGGAAGAGGACATGTTGGCCTGGCTGCAAGTGGATGAATCATTTTAGTGTTATGGAGTTTTTTTCCAAATGACTTTAGTAAATAAGAAGTTTATGAAGAAAAAGAGGAGATTATACAAGTTGTTGGATTGGATGAATCGGTGATATGCCATAGAAGAGGGAAGAAAATGCCTCTTAAGTGCAACATAGATGAAGTTGATTCAAATACCAAGAAGGAAAGTACCTGCAAGGTAAAGCAATCTATTGAAGAAATTTCTTTTCGAACTCATGAAATCCTTGTAGGGTGGATGCAAGAAACGGAAGAACAAATTGACATCCAAAGTGCTCTTGCATATGACACTCAGACTGTGGGATTATTGTGCATATTTCACCAAGTATCCAAAGAGTATTTCTCTCCATGATACCCAAAACACAAAACATTGTTGAGTGTGGTTCATGTGGAACTTGTTAGGATTCTTTATGAATCCATTTATGTGTGTGTGTGAGGGATTCATAAGGTCGAGATTTCCCTTAGGGAAAAATGCAAGGATCATCTAGTTACACTCCTTAGGAAGAGTTGCTTGAGGTGCCTCTTTTCATAGTTGCTTAATCGCTTCATTGTACGACATCTTTTTTGGATCCTTTTTCCTCCTAATAAACTTGTCGTTTGGTAATGTCTAAAAGAACAACATAGAATCGGTATATGTTCTCAACAAATAACCTAGCCAACTCAAGTGTCTTCATTATACTATGTGTTAGAATATGCATATCCATTTTGATTAACCTATCTACAATTATGCAGACTGAGTTGTGTCCTCTTAGTGTCTTAAGTAATCCTACTATAAAATCCATGGAGACACTTTCCCACTTCCCATTAGGAATGTCCAATGAGTGGAATAGACCTCCTATCCTCAATCTCTTAGCTTTATTGACCTAACATTTTGTGTAATTAAGCACATACCCTAGGATTTCCTTATGAAGTCTAGGCTAGTAAAATTTCCTCTTAACAAGATCATAAGTCTTTTTAACTCATGGGTATCCTACACTAGGTGTGTCATGACATTCATGAAATATATACTGTCTCATCTCAAAATCTCTAGGGACATAGACCTTTCCTTGTACAACATATATTCATCATGGATATTGTGGTTCTTCCACTTGAATCCTTCCTGAGTACCTGTCAATACTCCATCCTCATTGGAAACCCATGTGTCAAGATCCCCTTTCTCTGTGGCTTCCCAAATCTTGGTATATGCAAGATCAAGCATGCATTTTCCTTTAATGAACTCAAGTAGTTCATCGGTGATCTGAGTAAAACTTAGTCCATTGAGCATAAGAATGCAACTAAGTGAGTCATCCACCACATTAAACTTTCCCTTCCTATACCTAAGTTCATAATCAAATTTCTGAAGGGTCTTTGCCCAATGGGCCTTACGACCTTTAAGGTTTGTTTGATTCGAGAGCCACTTAATGATCTCTTGATCAAACACTATCATAACCTTAGCACCATACAAGCAATGATGCCACTTCTTCAAAGCATGGAAAATTCCATACAACTCCTTTTCACAGACATAGTTGGTTCTAGTTTCTTACTTTCAAATGCTACTAGTCGACCATCCTAAACTAAAAATTGCTCCTATAGTAAAATCATTCATGTCACTCTCAATCACAAATGGTCGATTGAGATCTACTATCTATGGAAGTGGAGTTATAACTATTCCTACTTTTAAATTCTCCATACTTTGCTTCTATTCATCTCCCCAATGGAAGGGTTTTTCTTTCCCTTTAAGTTGTTATGTCATCCGAACAACAATCTTGACATAATTCTTGATGAATCTTTGATAGAACCCAAACAAACCTGGGAAGATTGTAGTTGTTCAAGGTAAATAGGATGTAACCATTCCATAATAGCTTGCACCTTTTCAAGATCCATTTCAATTCCATGTTTGGAGATGATATGTCCAAGATATCTAACCTCTGGTTTGAAAAATTTACGATTTGATTCTTTAGCAAAGAGTGAATTTTCTCATAAAACTTGGTAGACTATTTGTAAAACAAGTGTTCTTTTGCCAACTTACTATAAATCATAATATCATCAAGAAAGTGCACTACAAACTTTCCTAAATAAGCCCTTTACACACTTTTCATGTGTGCCATGAACATGGTTCATTGATGAGACCAAATGGCATCACCAAAAACTCATAGTGCATATACTTGGTCCCAAAGGCAATCTTAGACACATATGTGGCCTTGATCCTAATTTGGTGATATCTTGATTTCGGAAATACACTTCAAATTACAAGAACACCCACAAAGGGAAATGATACAAGAATACGTGACTGATACAAGTTGTCCCACAACCCGAGACTGATAGGTATGAATAACTAGACTAGAGATGATACAGGAGATCCCACAACCCGGGATCGTAAGTATGGAAAAATATGTTTGGATTACAAGAACTCCCTTTTGGGAGATGAATTAGATATAAGAAAGAACTCGACAGGATCTCGTACTACGAGATTACAAGAGGTCAAGATAGGATGTCCAATAACTAAACTAGACAAGACTAGAACAAGGAACAAGATAAGGAATGGAACTGGAACTTGGAGAGGACTTACTTGTCATGACTCCTTGAGCTCCCAAGACTGGTATTGGCAAGACTAAGAATGAATGTGTCCAACCCCTCCTTATATAGGTTTTCAAGGGTGGTTCATGAAAGGCGGTTACGAATTGATGATGTCATCAATGATGTCATCAACTTGAAACAGGAGCTCTGGATATCCAAATGAGGCAGGTAGACAATTGATCTTAGGCTTTTGGCACGCTCCGGACGCAATGGAAGCATTGGTTTCCCCAAATTCTGAGCCAATCATGAGATATAGAAATCACATGGAATTTGAGGTCGAGGGTGGTTTCCTTGTCCATGACATCACCTCAAGTAACGAGTTCCACGAGGAGCGGTCATGATCTCTAGTCTTAGCTTCATTGGATTTTCTTATGAAATTCTTGAACCTTGATTGGTGCTCTATGAAGGTTCTCTGCAGGTTCCCAAGTGGGATCATTGATGTCATACCCTTTCCAATGAACAAGATACTCCAATCTTCCTCAGGATATTCTTGAATCTAGGACATGTTCGACCTCGAATTCTTCATGATCATCAATCTCGATAGGTGGCAAAGGACTTGGTCTCTCCCCCCTCAATGGTGAAATGTGATATGGTTCCAACAAGGACATAAAAAATTGGATGTATTCTCATGGTACTTGGTAGCTGGAGCTTGAAGGTGACTGGATTAATCTTGGCGAAGATGGTGAACAGACCAAATCTTTGATGATCTAGCTTTGCACAAATCCTTGAAGTTTGCAAAATCTTTCTCAGTAACCATACTTTATCCCCAATTTGATACGATGGATTTTGAACACGATGTTGATCTGCATAGTACTTATATTGTTCTTGAGCTTTATGGACAACTTCCTTGAGTTCTTTGTGAATGTCCATTAGGTACTAGGCCTTGTCTCTGGCAGCTGGGTTCTTGACATGATTTGAGAGTTGTATACCCATTCTTGGATGTTGTCCATAATTTGCAAAGAAGGGAGTTTGTTTAGTAGATGCATGGACACTATTGTTATAAGCAAACTCTACAAAGGGTAACAACTCAAAACAATCATTTTGGTGATAGTTGCTGGTGCAACGAAGATATTGCTCTAGGACTTCATTCACATGTCCTGTTTGTCCATCAGTCTGTGGATGATTTGTTGTAGATAGTTTAACTTGAACACCAAGGAGCTTGCAAAGATTGTTCTAAAAGTTGGATATGAACTGTGGACCTCGATCACTGACAATACCATCAGGCAATCCATGAAGCCTAAAGATGTATCTAAGAAAAATTCTAGCAGTGGCTGCACCTGTGATTGCCTTGGTAGTTGGAATGAAGTGTGCCATCTTTGTAAATCTATCCACAATAACAAGAATCATATTTATCTGACTTAGGTGGATCTGTGATGAAATCCATATACAATGAAGCCCATGGCCTTTCTAGAATAGGTAAAGGTTGCAAGAGGCCATGAGGTTTATGTCGGGGTACCTTAGATCTATTGCAAGTGTCACAGGTTAGGATATATTCTTTGACTTCCTTCCACATTTGAGGCTACCAAAAATCCCTTGATATGAGTTCTATTGTTTTATTCACTCCAAAATGCCTCGCTGCAAGGTTATCATGACGTTGTTGAAGTACTTGGATCCTGGGCTTTCCTAGAGGGACATACAATAGGTTCTTATAGAGTAGTAATCCATCCTTTTCTTGAAATTTGTTTACCTCTTGGACGTTTCCTTCTTGAGCTTTCTGCATAACATTACAAAACACTTCACCTTGTGGTAGATTCTCATGGATCAAACGATTCAAGGTTGAATCTTCATGATGGCTTGAAGAGATAGCTGCTAACTAGAGATGCTCAGGCTTGAGTAATACACTCTCTTGTTGATTAAAGGCTTCTTCACCCTTCTTTGATGCAAGGTAAGATCTTCTAGACAAGGCATCTGACTGGCATTGTTGACGTCCTAGATGGTATGTGATGACAAAGTCGAATCTGGATAGAAAGTTACTCCATCGAGATTGTCTTCTATTGAGAATGTGGGTGGTCATAAAATACTCTAGGTTCTTGTGATCTGTATACATAGTAACTTTATGAGCTGTTCCTTCTAAATGGTGATGCTAGGTATCAAACGCGTCCACTATGGCAAGAAGTTCTTTATCATGAATTTCATAATTAATTTTTGGAGGGGAAAATTTCCTTGAATGATATGCAACTAGATGTAGGTGTCCATCATCTCCATATTGGGAAAGAATGGCCCCTAGGGCAAAGTCGAATGCATCTGTTTCGAGGAAGAAGGGCTTACTGGAATCAGGATGAACTAGAATTGAAGCAGTAATGAATGCTAATTTCAAGGTCTGAAAGGCTTTTTTTGCTTCTTTGGTCCATGAGAATTTGGAGTTCCCTGTAAGCTCGGTAAGAGATGTCACTATCTTGGAGTAATCTATGATGAATATCCTATAGAAATTAGCAAACCCCAAAAAACATTGTACATCTCAAACACATGAAGGTGGTTGCCAATCAAGGATTGTCTCAATCTTCTTCGTGTCCATAAAAATTCCTTTATCTGATACAATGTACCCTAAAAATTCCACTTCTGTCTTATGGAAAGAACACTTCTCCAATTTTGCATATAATCCTTTTTCTCTTAGTTTCTCTAGGACTATCTTTACATGACATTCATGATCCTCTAGATTTTTGGAGAATATCAAAATATTGTCAAGGTATATTACAACAAATCATCTAAATATTATCGAAAGATATCATTCATCATATGTTGGAAGACATCTGGAGCATTTGTGAGACCGAATGGCATAACTACATATTCAAAATGGCCATACCTTGTTCGAAATGTTGTCTTCCATTCGTCTCCTTCTCTGATCTTGACAAGGTTGTAAGCTCCTCGAAGGTCAATCTTCGTGAAGAATTTTGCTTTTCCAAGGCGTTCCAAGAGCTTTGATATAAGTGGTAGAGGGTATCTATTCTTTATAGTGACTTTATTCAATTCACGATAGTCTACACACATCCGAAGAGTCCCATCCTTCTTCTTTACAAATAAAATAGGAGCTCCTATTGGAGACTTTGAGTGCTTGATAAACCCCTTTGCTAGATTCTCATCAATGTTCTTGCGTAGTTCTGTAAGTTTCTATGGGGATAGTCTGTAGATTGGTCCAAAGGGCGGTTGTGCTCCCTCTTGAAGTTCTATGGCACAATCATAAGGTCTATGCTCTGGAAAGATATCTGCATTCTTCTTTTCAAAAACATCTTTAATGCCTTTGTACTGATTGGGTAGCTCCACTAGATCATCTTTCTTGGATTCTTGAGCTGGTATGGCATATATCATATATGTAGGTTCCTTCCTTATTGCATGTATGAAGGTTTTGGATCCAACATATGTTGGGTTCTTCTGGATATCTCGACGGGTGCTTTTATTCTTTTCCCAATTAATGTATGGATTATGCTTCTTTAACCAGGGCATTCCAATGATAACTAGATGTACTGGGCTCGATATTACATTGAAACATATGTGGGATTTATGGTCACCAAGGTGTACTCTTAATGGTGTGGTTTCCATGGTTATATTCCCAGATGCTAGAGGTCGTCCGTCTACTACTTCAGCTACTACTGGTTTGTTCTTCCGAAGTACATGAATTCCATGTTTCTTAACCAATCCTTCATCGATGAAACATGACGAGGCTCTTGAATCTACTAGGGCTATAAGGGAAAGGATCTTCTTGGGCATGCTTAACTTGATAGGTGCGAGACATGTTTCTATGGTTGTAGCTGGAATTATGAGACCCTTTGTTATATCATGGTCTGGCTGGAGGGTCTCTTTTACAACAGGGCTTCCTCGTTTCCCTGCTCTACAACGGTGGGCGCGACTTTGGAGTTTGTTCTCTTGTTTGGACAATTAATTGCAATATGTCCAGGGTTTCCACAATAGAGACATAACTTATTAACTCTCCTTCTCTATTTCTCTTCTAGTGCTAGAGGTTGAAACCTATTTACATCTATTTTCATAGGTTCAGACATAGACTCATCTTTAGGAGTGGGCTGGAAGGGTTTCCACTGGCAAGATCTTCCTTCTACTTGTTTTTCTTTTTTCCTTTCAAAAAGTCGGTTATCACATTGAATATCTTGCATGATATATTCATTCAATGTTTTAACCTCTGGCATCGTGAGCAAAAGGTCCTTCACATCATCTCTTAAACCCCATCTAAATTGGCTTATGAAATAATCTTCATGCCAAGTGAGATCAAATATCAACTACCTAAATTCAGATGCATAGGTAGAGGCACGGCGATTACCTTGACATAACTTCCGAACTTTTCTGCATCTCCAAATGTGGCGGTGAGTTCTCGAAGAGACCCCTCATAGTCCTGAAGTACTACCATGTTCTTCTCCAAGATTGGGGCAAATCATGATAATGCTTGGCTAGAGAGCAAGGTTCCAATAAACCTGACCTTGGATGCCTCATCAGGGTATCTATCAGGTTGCATACGGATGTACAATTTAACTTGCTGGAGAAATCCATGAAACTTTGTGCGATCCCCATCAAACTTTTTTGGCATGCAAATCTTGGGTTCCTTCATAAATAATGTACTAGATCATTGATTCACTTGAATACCTCCTTGATTTGCTTGAAGACTCCCAATTTGTTCTTGTAATTCTTGGAGGAGTGCACCTACATGCACTGGATGTCCCATCTCAACTTGTGTCTGTCGATGAGTTAGGTCCTTGACTTGTTGTTGGAGACTCTGAAGTGATGCTGCAATCTATTCATAAGCGTTCTCCATGATGCCTGGTCTTGGATAGAAGCTAGTCTTGCCAAAATGTCAAGGGAGCACTAGATTGTGCTCTCTAACTACAATAGAGAAGATTTCGGAAATACACTTCTGATTACAAGAACACCCACGAAGGGAAACGATACAAGAATATGTGACTGATACAAGATGTCCCACAACCCAAGACTTATAGGTATAAATAACTCGACTAGAGATGATATAGGAGATCTCACAACTGGAGATCGTAAGTATGGAAAAAGATATCTGGATAACAAGAACTCCCTTTTGGGAGATGAACTAGATACAAGAAAGAACTCGATAGGATCTCATACTACGAGATTACAAGAGGACAAGATAGGATGTCCAAGAACTAAATTAGACAAGACTAGAACAAGGAACAAGACAAGAAATGGAATTAGAACTTGGAGAGTACTTACTTGGCAGTCACGACTCTTTGAGCTTCCAAGACTGGTATTGGCAAGACTGAGAATGAATGTGTCCAACCCCTCCTTATATAGGTTTTCAAGGGCGGTTCATGAAAAGCGATTATGAATTGATGATGTCATCGATGATGTCATCAATTCAAAACAGGAGCTCTAGATATCCGAATGAGGCAAGTAGACAGTCGATCTTAGGGTTTTTGCACGCTCCGGACGCAATGGAAGCATTGTTTTCCCCAAATTCTGAACCAATAATGAGATATAGAAATCACATGGAATCTGAGGTCTAGGATGATTTCCTTGTCCATGACACAATCTAGGCACTAGAAATCTATTTTTAATATTTAGCTTATTTATTGCTCTATAATCAATACAAAATCACATAAAGCCATCTTTCTTTTTTACTAAGAGCATAAGCAGTTCCCATGGGGAATTACTAAGTCTAATAATTCCTTTCGCTAAGTAATAATGAATCTAAGTTTCTACTTCCTTATGTCGAGCTACACTAAGTCTATATGGAGGTTTACAACTTGGTTTTGTATCAGCTACTAGATCAATGGCACGATCAATTCTCCTCTAGTAGCTCGTATTCCTTTGGATAAGTCAATTGGAAATTACATCTTTATATTCAAACATTGATTGTTTGAAATATTTAGCTACACATTCTTGCAAAAAAACGAATAATAGAAACTCATGTCCATAGTCACATTATGATCAATAAAAGATACATCTAAAATGTCATAATCATGCATAGACTGATGAACATCTAGACTAAACAATGCATAAACATCTTGTACATCATGTAAATCACATAAAGTATCTTGTTGAATGCATGATATAAGAGGTGTATTGAGTACATCTCTCTATCCTAAATACAAAATATCCTTCCACTCTTAGAAAATTTAATAGTATTGTTCTAGTAACTTCTTTTAAGTGTATCCCCTAATCCCCAAAGCCATTCGCTGCCCAATACCATATCTGTTCTATCCATATTCATAATTTGGAAGTCTAAGCAATCCTTGAATCCTTGTATTTGGAATTCCAAATTGGATACCATAGTATCCTATATTCTCTTATCCTCACCCTACATCATAGATACAACATTTTCATGTGCATTCGGTTGTTGAGGAATCTTTAACTTCTTGACTAGAGCATAGTTTATAAAGTTATGGGTGGTAGAGTCATCTATCATGACACTCACCATAATTTCGTATACACTTCCATGAACTTTAACTAAGTCATGTGGTCCAAATCATGGTGACCGCAATGTCTTAGTTAAACAACATGTATGTTATATATCCTCATGCATCATTTCCACATCATTACAGCTAGAGTTAACATAAATTGGAAGTATCTGCACAAGGTGGGATACCTTTTTGTCTTTTTCCAAGGCCATATTATTCAGTGGTCCTTGCTTTTTATCTTCCACCTTTTATATTGCGGAATTCCATTGAGAGTGGTTAGGCGATAAATACCTAAAGCATAAGTTTTCCTTTTTGGTCCGTTCAAACTCATTTGTACCAAGTATGGGCCCTTGAAATTTTTGTTTTCTTAATATGAATTTGCTTTTGCCTAGGATTACCCATTTCTTGAATTTAGTTACTTGAGTAAGTCTAAGAGATTGGTCTGCATCCATAGGTATACGAGTATGGTCTTCATAAACTTGGCCATACTTGATAGCTTCTTCTAAATTCTAAGGAGAATTTCTTCTAACCTCAATCTTTTTGGCTTTATCAAGCCCTCTAACAAAACCTCTAGTCTCTTGGAAATCATCTAAGCCTTTCAATTGAGTATAATCTCTCTATAGTGTGAGAGATATACAAACAATGGTCTACCTCACTGCAAGAGTGTACAAAGAGGGCATTATCAAAATTTTCAACCAGAGTGCGAGAGTGGCATATTGCATGAGAGTTTAGTGATGATTGCATTGTATCGGCTATAGGGACAGAGGATGAGAAAAAGACATGTGCACATGTGAAAAATTGAACATGTGAAAAAAGAATGTACATAACGTCTTGAAGTCGTGACCTATTACATGGGATAGTTAAGGCACTAATAAATATCTCATATCTATTACAAAATAATCTAAAACAGAGGAATGGACTATGCCATAGAGTTCCACCAAGAGTAATATGTAATTTACCAAAAGGAACCACAAAGGATATGAGACACAATCAACAAAAAACCAATAAACGAACATGCATCAGTGCTCATAAGCACTGTAAATAGAAGAACCATAAGGTGGGAGGGTGGGAAAATGATTGAAAGAGAAGGGTGGGAGGGTAGGCAAATGACTGAAAGAGAAGGGTAGGAAGGTTGGCAAATGGGCAAAGTGAGTTAACCCAAAATGATCTATGAGCATGGACTTGATGGCTAAAGGTTCCTCTCTATGAGAATTAAGAACTACCACCAAAACAAGCACCACCAGTGCCAAAATATCCAAAGTCACCACCAAAAGAACCACCAAGACCTTTACCTAGTGCTTTGATACCATGTAGAGAGTCCACACACGTAAGCAAAATGAAATGAAAAATGTACTCACAAAATGGAAAAGAGTGAGAGACTAAAAAACGAGTAGACCATGAAATAAGAAAACTCACATGGACTAGAGTGAGCTTGCCAAGAGCATGAAATAGGCTCTCTAAGTTTATAATGAAGTGCAAAATGGGGGAGAGGTGGAGACTCTCCAATAATAATTCTTATCGAAGGAGAATATTTACAAGGTAGAAGCAATGGTAAGGTATCCAAATGCAACTAAATGAAAATGAAAAGGAGCATATCATAGACATAAAATAGAGATGCGCTTATACGGATACAATAGGAAATGAAAGTAGATGAAATCTATCATCAACAAATGTATGTGAGGCATGAGTGTGCAAGGGAGCTTGAAAGCCAAACATGTTAAAGAAGTGCGGAGATCCATAAAGAGAGGCATAAAGTTTTTCAAGTAATTTACATTGTGCACATCTCGAATAAATATTTCTTTTTATAAAAGGGAAGAGTTTCCCTACTTATTCCACGAGAAGAAGTAAAAAATTAGTTACACTAACTTACTTTAGAAAATAGAGTTGACTTTGGAGAGGGTAAAAAGGGAGGGCACTAGTAATGCCAATCTCTCTCATTTTGTTAAAAAAAAACTTTTTCCCATTTTATCAAGTAACGAACATAGAGTGAGCTTCTTATTTGTAGGCTTGTAACAATGACGTCTTTGCACTTCTTCTTGCATGTCACTTCATTTTCGTTCCTGATGCATATGAGTGTTATCTAGCCATCCATCCATTGTATTTCTGGTTTAGATACATGAACAAGTTGTTATTATGGTATTTTTTATGTGCATTTGCTAACTATAGGTGAATTTGTAAGAATTTGAATACAAAAACTTGGTCTTCAACTTGTGAAACAATAATCTAGAAGCACCATTATATCAAGTGGACTTTCTATGATGCATTGAGGCTATGGAGACTTATGCCAAGAACATATCTAACCTCTAACACTAGACATAACAAAACTTTGAAGGAAAAATATCAAAGAGAACTTTGAGCTGTTAAATATAATGTACTTTGATGGAAAAGTGTTTTGGGTTCATAGGACGATTATTTGGTGCTTGAGAAAAAGACATTATAAATGTTTATCTTTTTGACCCGTACAATGTTCATTTTCAAGAACTCTCAAAGTTTTTTTTTTTTACATGACTTATGACATGCCTTATTACATTTCGACTTTCACAAAAAATCAAAGAGCATAGCGAATTGGGGTGTCTGAAGTTCTAAAAGACCTACAGACCTAAACCCCAATTTCGTTTCAGCGGCTTTGGCTGAAGCGGACGCTTGCTCCTACTCCATTCACGAAATGAGCAACGATGAGCAGCCTCCTGCCATGTCCATGGCCGACCTCGGCGCATCTCTTCCAGGTGCACTGCACATCTTTACGTTAAGGCAAGAGGATGAGGGGAAAAGAAGCACGCACACACAGAGAGAGAGAGAGAGAGAGAGAGAGAGAGAGAGAGAGAGAGAGAGAGAGAGAGAGAGAGAGAGAGAGAGAGAGAGAGAGAGAGAGAGAGAGAGAGAGAGAGAGAGAGAGAGAGAGAGAGAGAGAGAGAGAGAGAGAGAGAGAGAGAGAGAGAGAGAGAGAGAGAGAGAGAGAGAGAGAGAGAGAGAGAGAGAGAGAGAGAGCACATCGATCTTGATGCTTGAAGTGTAAGATAACTTTACTCATGTCTTCTCCTCTGGGTGCGCTTCTTTGGTCACAGTATTTGAGGGACAGTGAACATCTGAAGTCCTGCATTGTTTCGCTATGTCAGATCATTGGTTTAGGATGTGCATAGATGATGCCTGAGCAGGGTACTCTATAAATTTTAAAATTGTGATCTGTTTTCTGCATCGTTTATGCTTAGCTTCATTTCTTGTATCTATCTTTTATCAATAATATCAGGGTTCTTGTTACGATTGTCTCATATGATGTGAATGAAAGGATTAATGTTAAAACTTGACATGGCATACTATTTTACAACGTGTTGACAGGACTTACTGGAGCAGATCGTGCAGGCCTAGCAAATGCGTTGAAGGTAATGGAGAATGACGTGGTTTTTATTCTTATGCATTTTCTTATTTGTTTGGTTTTTTAAAGTTTATCTTTTCCATTTTTCCAGTTGGTGTTGATGTGAATGTTTATTTGATGCCAGTTTTCATGGACATTCCTCAATTCCCAGGGATGCAAACATGATTCGTAGTCATGATCTACACTCTATGTTAGTTCAATGAATGTTTCTTTGGCTTTTCGATGTGGAATTCAGATGTAGCTTGTCTGCATGATGCAGCTCCAGTTTTGTCATTTAGTTTGAAATTTAGGGATATCTATTGTCAATCAATTCTCACCTTTCATAGCTCTGAGGACAATCTTTCTTTTGCATGGCTGAAGAGTCTAGATTGATTACTGGCATTCAAGTTTACTAGACTTTCCCTCTATGTGTGCCCTGACCGTTAAACCTTATGTAACTGCTGAAGTCTAAATGTCAGTCTTTCTGCTGAATTTAGGCCCCTTCCCTTTTGTGACATTAGCAGTCTATGCTTACATGCTTGAATTGGACTGTGGAAGACGGGCAGGTATTATGAGTCCTCTGTCCCGCACACCTGTCCAAAAGGTGTCTCTGATTATGTGAATGTGTAGTTATGATGTATGTTTTTGTGTTTGTAATTTTTTATGAACACATACAAGAATCTTGTCATGCAGATATGGCACATGCTGTAAATTGTTCCTCCAAGGTTTCAGTGTCTTATTAGAATATTATTATGTTTGATCATTGAGGCTCCTAAAGAGAAGCCCTTTGGATGAATCTAGTATCTAGTGACCTTGGATTGAGGGATCCCTCTGAGATGCGATTGAGGGATGGATGACCTCATTTTGTCAGGGGCCAGGGTCAACTCTGTAAAGAGTTTTGCAGATGTGCTTATTGCCTTCTAGAGACAATGCATCAGCCTTGTACCAGAGCCACTTTGGCCCCCGTATAGTGGGAGAGGGCTACGGTGAAGTCTCAATGATTCTTTATTTTGGATATAACATAGTTGTATTTGATTGCTCATCATACATTGATCAAGCAGCATTTGTACGTTTATTACATGGTTGTGTATTGATTTTGCTCTTTGTAGTGGATTCACATGACTATGTGATGAAATTTTTAATTTAGTTAGCCTTTCCTAACTTTTTGAAACGTGCACAGTTGCATTATAAGAATATTTATCATGTCTGATCGTTGAGGCTTCTAAAGAGAAGCCTTTTGGTTGGATCAAGTATGTAGTGGCCTTGGATTACAAAATATGACTCTGGTTCTGTTTTGTGACATATGGAGTGCCATTCTTACTACTAAGAATGCAGTGTTGCTGTGCGCACACAAAGCATATTTATCTGCAGTATCCCTCAAAGAGTGATTGAGGGATGGATGACCACAGTGGTCAGGGGCCAAGGTCAACTCTGTAAAGAATTTTGCGATTGAGGGATGGATGACCACAGTGGTCAGGGGCCAAGGTCAACTCTGTAAAGAATTTTGCAGATGTGCTTAGTATCTTCAAAAGACATTATTGCATCAGCCTTGTACCAGAGCCACTTTGCCCCCTGTAAAGTAGGAGAGGGTTATGGTGAAGTCCCTTTTTTTGACGATAACATAGTTGCGTTCTTTTGCTCATCATACATTGATCAGTCAGTATGTGTTCATTTATTATTTGGTTGTGTCGATTTTACTCATTATAGTGGATTCACATGACAATGTGATGAAATTTACTTGGACTTTCCTAACTTTTTGGAACATGCTCAGTCATTTACACACTCATCCATTGGTCTCCAGGCTTGTGCCACCTTAGTTTTTCTTCTGTCAGCACGCCGCTTCATTGGTTCACCGTGTCCTCTTTCTTCTTGTACCATTTTGTGTTTTCTGTCATCTTGTACCATTTTATTTGGTGTGTACTCCAGCTTCTGTGCATATGTTCATGTCTTGAGCTCATTATGTGTTCTTTTCCTGAAGGTATCATGTGTTTGCTCTCCAAGTTTAATTCTCTCTCTTTCTCGCAGCTCGCCTATGAAATGGAAGATGTATTATACCTTATCCATATGCATCTTACATTTGTGTGTGCAATTTTTCTTTAAGAGAAGCTTGTGACAATGTCATCTCCTTAGGACAATATCTCAATGTAAGTTGCTCTTTGGATAATGAATAATCCTAAATTATCTCTCTTTAGAATTTTTACTTTTAAAATTATCATCATACTTGCATATTATTCTGCACTGTAGGTCCACCATGTAGTGCGTGTCCTAGCAGATTTTGGTTTGGTTTATCTAGTAAGTTAAGTTACTCTAGTACCTAGGCTCAAGATAGGAGTTCATAAAGGAGGTGCATATCTGAAGAAAATCGTACATTTTCTACTTTTATGAACTAATGTAATCTGGTGATGACTTGTTATGTTTGATCTGTGTGTTTAGTGCCGTACACAATCTCTAAGCAATAACGTTTTTTTGCAGCATATTTTTTTTTCCCCACATTCTGTCTTCTTTAAATAAATCCTTACTTGTTTGTAATGTTTCCCTGTCAAAAACTAGTGCTTTTATAATGTTAATATTTTTTCTTGTCACCTCCTGTACTACTGAATCAAAGACTTTTTTTTGATATTTCTCTGTTGAAAATTTATTCTTATATATATATGTGTGTGTGTGTGTGTGTATATATATATATATATATATATATATATATATATATATATATATATATATATTTATATATATATATATATATATATATATATTTTTTTTTTTTTTTTTCTTGTCGATTCCCTTAGTAATGTGTACTGCTAAGGTACATATAATTCGAAATGAGAAGTAATTGCCTGTTGTCTTTAGTTTGTTAGTTATATTTCTTCATTGTTTACAATACATTCTGACTAGAGTCACCTTGTTTTGAATGCAGCAAAAATTGGATTCATTGGCAGGAGTTTCATCGGGGTATATTGAATCTCTGCCACCCAACATAAGGAAAAGAGTAGTTGCCCTTCAGGAAATTCAGGTGTTTCTCATTTCTCTTAAACATCAAAATTACTATATTGAAGGTTTTTACTTTTTGAGATAGAATGATCATACAAATGATTTGGCATAATGGGGGAATGCTACTTCTAGATAATGATGAAAGGATATTGTTCTTTTGTCACTTGCATAGAGTTGGGCGGGCAACTAGGAAACTAGTTTTTTTGTCTTGACACTTTGAACAGTTTAATGTCTCTCAGCCGTTTCACTAATTAGGTGAGCAGAAATCAGATCATAAGATACTGTTTGCATGATGCATATACATAACATGTATGCTGTTTTAAGATTTGGAACTCATCAATGAACAAGTACAGTTCATAGTTATTTTCTCATTTTTAATACAATTGTCTCACCTTGAACTGCACTTTTTCTAGGAGCTGAGGGTCAAACTTCACTTTTAAATGAAAATAAAACCTCACATTACGAGGCTTATGGTAACAATTATCAATATGCAAGGAGACAGAATTATTCACATATTATGTTTGTTTGTTTGTTTGGATTTTTTTAATAATAATTTGCTATTAATCACTTATTGGGTCTTGGATATAGTTGTCTGCCCATTCATGGTGATTTTCTCAACTGAATACAGTTGTCTCACCTTGAACCACACTGTTTTGGGAGATAAATGCTAAACTTCACTTCTTAATGAAAATTGAACGTCACATTCCAAGGTTTATGGTAGCAGTATGGGAAACGGAAAAGTATGTAGATCTTATGTTTGGGGTTTCTTATTTACACACAATCACTTATTTGGGTTTTGAAAATAGTCTTCTGCCCAATTCTTCTCACAGCCTGGAAAAAAAAGTCTTATGGTCTAGGAGCATTATCTCTACAATATTTTCACACACACACACACACACACACACACAGAGAGAGAGAGAGAGAGAGAGAGAGAGAGAGAGAGAGAGAGAGAGAGAGAGAGAGAGAGAGAGAGAGAGAGAGAGAGAGAGAGAGAGAGAGAGAGAGAGAGAGAGAGAGAGAGAGAGATGATTGCAGAAAGAACATAATGAGCATGAAGCAAAGTTCTTTGAAGAAAGAGCGGCATTAGAGGCAAAGTATCAAAAGCTTTATGAACCACTTTATACCAAGGTATTATGCTAATTTCTGGACTCCTTCGATCGGTTTAAATACATATGCTTTGCACAAGTTACAAGGCAGCTTGATTTGAAATTATGTGGTGTATATAATGAATGTTTGATTGTAGTTGAGAGTTTTGTCTCTTTCATGATTCTGAACTTATGATATACACATCATGCATGACCTTTCACCAGGTCCCACAGTCACAGACACGTGTGCATGCACACACACACACAGCGACACAAATGTCATGCAGACATACACAGGTACAGAGGCACACATGTCTAACTGATGCATGCATGCTGACACACACCCACACCACAAAGTCTACCTGCATGCTGTAACCAAAATTACTCCTCCCCATTGGACTTACAAAAGTCCACACACCCAAAGAAGTACTCATACCTGACCAGAAGATATGGGTGTCCAAAATCAAATGCATTTTAGGGTAATAGCAATACTCAACTCATCCTTAGCCTTGAAATACACTTGCCTGTCACCCACCTCAAAAGCTTTCACTTAATTGAATATGAAACTTTATGAAAATCTGTTCAAGAATTGAAGTATCTTATTTTGTGTAAATTATTTCTATAGATACTTTTGATACTCCCCAACACTCCTTGGATTCTGAGTTTCTGTGACGTTGAAAAGTGGCTTTTGACTTAAGCATCCAGCATAGGTCCACACAAATGTACATATATGCATATAAAAGAAGGCTTGAGTGCAAAACTTTAACATCAAGCATAGATCCACACAAATGTATATATATGCATGAAAGTTTCAATGCAAATGTGTACACTATGTTTAACAAATGAGATTTGAATGCTGCAGTAATAAGCTTTAATGACTGTTTTATACTTCAATTCGTCATGAGAAATAAAAGAACATTGAAAGAGGTTGTGTGCTTGATGTCATAATTTGTAGTCTCCCTTTTGAACTCTTGGAAATGAATGTTATTTGGTATTGTTATGAACCTTAACATGCAAAACTATCATATAAGTCTTTTCAATATATTGGCAACTTGATGCGTCTCTTTGGATCCTATTCTTGACATATTGGACACAATGACCTGAATAGATTTTAATTTACATAAACTCCAATGTTCCAACAGATGTCATGACCTTAAGTTAACGTTGTGATGGTCTCTAATAGTGTGTCCTTGCTTCGTAAACATGTGATCCATTTGTGATCTATATAGAACACCTCCATATAACGTCCAAACTTTGGTGCTTTGTTGGGCTTGCCATTACCAAAGTTGTATCGAACATATTATGCTCAATTGTTTAGCCTAACATTATCAACTTTTGTGACATTTTAGTCTAGGACTATGTTATGTCTACAACCTCATCACACTTTATGGCGGGTACATGACACTAGTCACTTATGAGCATGCTTCTTCCTAGTGTGAACTTTGAAAGTTGGGCGACGAGGACTATTGTGCCTCATTTGAGGTGTTTATGTGTTGCACATCTTACTCATCGTTTGGGAATAGACAGCCACAACATATATGGTATGAGCATGATGATATGGGACACAATGGCCTTGTGGTGAGTTGATACTATGCATAATGGAGCATTTGGCTATATAGTTTGGTGGTTGACTACCAAAAGCTTATAGTTGCACTTTTATTTGAGGATGAATTTGGGGTTTTCTTGGATTCATCTTGGTATATCAGATTTTTGTATTAGTGGACATGTTTTCACTTGTGGATTCTTTGTTTGAGTTGCATCTATTCTCTTGTATATTTTGATTCCTTCTAGGTGATAGCTTTCTTGAAGAGCTTTTCATGTATATTTTGTTTTATTTTTTGCCCCCCAAAGTGTGGAGATATAGTCATTTATATGATTTCTAATGACCTTTAATTTCTTTAGCCTCTTCGTATTCGGACAAGTGACCAAAGTCTTAATTTTAATAAAATTAAGGTTTGAACTTGCACACAGAGCCTTCTCTCTCTATGTTCTTTTCCTATACAAAAACTCACCCTCATTGTGTTTGGAGCAAACAAGCGTTTCATTGCATAGTTCTCAATTGCCTCTTCCAATTGGTATCAAACTCTTGAGCTTGTTGACTGTGTCAAAATTGCTTCAAATGCTTTTTTACCTCAACTTATGTTAAGCTAAAGGCATTTTGTGGCGTTTGGAGATTTTTGTTAAAAACTTGACTTTTCATGATCATTTCATCTTATGACTTTTGAGATTTGTATTTTATGACTGTCTTTGGTCCATCTCTTCTCTTTGATACCTATTATATGCAAAATGCTAGCTTTGTCTATCTCTTCTCTTTGATAACTATTGCTTTATTTTTTGGGAGAGTAAAGTTTTTGTCAATGAATGTTTTATCTCAAAACAACAAGAAAATATTTTAATTTTTGGGAGAAATTAATTTTGAATTTTTTGTAGAAAATTTCAGATTTTGGAGTTTTGTATTTTATGATACTTTTTGGTCTATTCTTTCATGTTGACACTCAATAGATGAAAAATGTGCGGAAGGAAGAACCTTTTTGCAATAAAAAAGTTTGAAGGAAGTGGTGGTGACTTGAGGGAGGAAAGAATGGAAGGCACATTCTTTCTTTAAAAGAATGAGAAAAAGCTCTTGCATAAACTAAACTAGAGAGAATGACTGATGAAGCTTTGAGTAATTTCAACAAGAAAAGCATTACATACGTTAAGATGGTTGGATGTGATAAGATTTTAGTGTAGCTATTGTATGCAACAATTATATACATTAGTGCCATTATTGCTATAGAATTTTATTACCTCGGTTCAAGAAGGGAAGAGGAATCGGGGGTGTATTTTATGAGGCACAGCTGCTTAAAAATGATTGTATGAATGACCATAAAAGGGTCGAATTTCTGCATATGCAGCCACTTGTTAAACCTGATTTTGACCTTTAGGATGCACCACATACGGTTGGAAATGACAATAAGCCTATGGCAATTGAGCCATGATATGTTGGACAGCAACATGAGGCTCTTGAAGGGCATATGCAGCCACCTGTTTATACTGAAAACAGGACTGCAAATGATGAGAAGTTTGTGGGCCATAAATAGTGAGGGAGTCCATATACCTCCAGATGTAGGTCGGTTAATTGAGGATGTGGCTCATCAAGAAAGAAGATCTATCCTTCCTAAGGGGCAGGTTGAAAGATATGACCGCTCTTTGCATTATTTTATTTTAGCGTATGAGGATGAGCCTCTACTCACAAAGAGGCAAAGCTCGAGCACAAGAAGTGGAAGCCTGCTTGTAGTAAAAGGTGAAAGCATTGCATGCCAATGATACTCCGGTCTCGGCTGAGTTGCCCAAAGGTAGGAAAGCTATCCCTAACTAATGGGTGTATAATAACAAGAATGTTGATGGTAAACCCAAGTAGAAAACAATGTTGGTTGCAAAGGGATATATGCTCTAAGAGGGCATTCACTTCGAAGAAGTATTCTCTCATGTGGTAAAAATGACCGCATTGTGTGTGTTATTTGCTCTTGCAGCTGCATTAAGATGGAATTAGTTCAAACAGTTGTTAAAACAGCCGTTTTGCATGTAATTTAGATGAAGATCTGTACATGGAACAATGAGAAGCATGTGCCATTTTTGGGAAAGAGCACCTTGTTTGCAAGCTGAAAAGGATTTATATGGGAGAAAACAAGCTCCTCAACAATGGTAAAATTGACTGCATTGTGTATTATTTGCTCCGATGGCTGCATTGGATTTGGAGCTAGTTCAAATAGATTTTAAAACAGCCTTTTTGCATGGTGATTTAGATGAACCGTACATGAAACAACGAGAAGGATATGCTCTTATTGGAAAAGAGCGTCTTGTTTGCAAGCTGAAAAAGGGGTCTTTTATAGGATGAAACTAATCCCTCCAACACTGGTACAAAAGTTTAATACGTTTGTCCTCTCAAACACGGTTTCAAAAGAAGCCATGAAGACCACTCTTTTTACACCAAAAAAGGATGATGATGAGAGCCCTATCATTCTATTCAAAGTCACATGGGGACGTGTCCCTAGGTCCTAGGGATGCCGTCCCCCAAAGCTAAAATATGGGGACTCCTGACCAAGACAATTGGGGTCCCCTTACAACATTGTGAAACAACAAAACGTCCTCGGGGTGTGTCTCGAGAACGGATTCATGTGATGGGATTGTTTGGGGATGGCAATCCGGGAAAGCTTGGGTTGTGGGATGATTTTTTGGGCCAAAAAATATCAATTTTTTTTTGCCTCTTGGAAGTTTTATTTTTTCGTGTCCCTAGGTCCTAGGGATGCCGTTCCCCAAAGCTAAAATATGGGGACTCCTGACCAAGACAATTGGGGTCCCCTTACAACATTGTGAAACAACAAAACGTCCTCGGGGTGTGTCTCGAGAACGGATTCATGTGATGGGATTGTTTGGGGATGGCAATCCGGGAAAGCTTGGGTTGTGGGATGATTTTTTGGGCCAAAAAATATCAATTTTTTTTTGCCTCTTGGAAGTTTTAGAGCCCACTTTAGGGGACCTATATAACCATCTTGCAGGCCATAAACAGCCATAAGTAGAGGCCACTACTCCCTCAAAGCACAAGCTTATCTTCATTTTTCAGGTTTTTCCTTGGATCTCATGTGTATGGAGGCTTTGACTATCGTCAACCTGCCATATTCAGCAACCCTCTTCACCCTCTTACCCCGTTGTTCACCTTTCTTCTCTTTTCTCCGTAGTTATTACATTTATGTTGTAGTCTCTGGATTTTTTGATTCTACTTTTTAGAATCTAAATTGGTTCTTTTTGTTGATTCATATTATAATATAACATCTTTTTGCTTGCATGATAATCCGATATCATATATGTCACATGATTATTGATTCTTCAGTCTTAGTTCTTATGTATATTTTATGTTTATAATATATATGATGATGATGATCATTGACTCTTCAGTCTTAGTTCTTATGTATATTATATGTTTATAATATATATGATGATGATGATGTAGAATCTTTTTTTTAATGATAAATGTATATGGGAACTCTAAATGTTCAAATTTCAACATGCTTCATATACGTTTCTACTTGAAAAACATTATCTTTTTACAATTTTGTTGTTATTGGTCATTTCATATGTAACAGCATTCATTCTACATTACGTCCATTTGATATTTTCTAAAAAATCAGCATTTTTCTAGTGCCGTTTCGGGACACTCTAGACTCTGTCCCCGTCCCAGGGACACCATTGTTCTTGGGAATCGTTCCCGTCCCTTGGTGACTTTGATTCTAGTGCTGTATATAGGTGATATGCTGCAGGCTAGAAAAAAAAACAATTCAAATGCTCAGAAACATTAGCTGAACAGTAGTTTCTCAATGAAGGACCTTGGGGAAGCAACAAACATACTTGGTATATGAATAAAAAGGGTTGGTAGCAGCATATTTTCATTTATCCCAAGAAAAAGGTATTGATAAAGTACGAACAAATTTAATGTGGCTGATGCTAGGCACTCTTGGAGTGTCATTGCAACCACATTTTAAGCTTTCCAAGGATGATTGTCCCAAAGATGATGATGCAGCTAGCGACATGAAGAGTGTTCCATACACATCAACTTGTGGTTCACTTATGCCATGGTTCCCGCTCCACCAATCACTTCCCATGTAGTTGAAGATAGCAGTTTTATGGCTAAGCATTGCAAAGCTCTTTGGTTGGCATTTTTAAGTGCTTGAAAGGGACCAAGTGTAAATGCCTTTGGGAAGAGTCCGCAATACTTGAAAGGATCTTGTGATTCATCCATGGTAGGTGAAGTAGAAACTTGCAATGGCTGAATATTATCAGCCACCAAAGCCTACAAGGAAGCCATATGGCTAGCATGCTTATGCAATGAGTTTTGTTTGTTTGGACTCTGACAAGGCACCTATTCTTGATTGTGTTAGTTAAGTTCCATGTGTCTTGCAAATAATCACATGTTCCATGCTCCCACCAATGTGAGATACCACTTCATCATAGAGGTGTTAGAGGATGGTTTGATTAAAGGTCAACACTTCATAGAACCCTATTGATGCTCCTACTAAGTACCTATGAAGGCTTAACATCTGCTATGTATACGAATGGTGGGAGTTACCTAGCTAAAAGGAGAGCCTCTTTGGCCCTTTAAATGGGAGCTTCCAGGGCGTAAAGATCCGGAGTACACTCCTTGTATTTTGGGCTATCTAAATGAAAGCTCTCTTCGAGAGCTTTACAAATATATATTTTATTACGTTGAGTTCTCTACCCACTATTGGGCACTGATGATGTTAGTGGGGATGTCATAGTATTGTGTCGATACTCTGTATAAAGGAGCTGATATGCTATCTAGTTTTGTGATTGACTACCATGAGCTTATAGTTGCACTTTCATTTGAGGGTGAATTTGGGGTTTGCCTGGATTCATTCTGGTATGTATTTGTGATTTTTAATGACTTATGGGCACTTTGACATGTTCACAATAGACCAAGCAACCCAAGTCTTCATTTTAATTAAACTAAGGTCCTAAGGATTGAAGATAAGGGGCTTTAGAAAACATGTATGTACTTCTTCGTCTTCATTATTTTGCATAAATCTCTCTCTTTCTCTCTCTCTCTCTCTCTCTCTCTCTCTCTTTTCTCTCTCTCCTCATGCAGCAGCTTGCCTCTTTGGTGTCTGGAGCAATTGAGCACATTATTGCATAGCTCTCTTTGTCCTCGTTCTTGAATTTTCACCATCTTTTCTTTGCATTGTGCTAATCTTTATTATGTCTGAGTTTTCTTATCACTCTTGGCAATGATAGAAACAGAGTTCACAGAGCTTCTTGTGAGTTCATGCAGGAGGTGTGTGTGGTGGAGTGTGTGTGAGAATGTATTTATTCTTAGTCTCACACCCACTGTTAGGCACAGATGATGTTAATGGGGAATGCCATAGTATCGTGTTCATACTGTGCATAAGGGAGCTGATGGCTTTATATTCTTGTGGTAAAGTACCGTGAGCCTATGGTTGCACTTTCAATTGAGGGTGAATTTGGGGTTTGCCTGGATTCATCTTGGTATATAGTATGCAGACAGATACATTACTGATGTACACAGACATTCTAAGCTCAAGCATATGTGCATGTGTGATTGGGGATGTAACAGCAGCATAGTATTTAGTTGATTTCATGCAGTAGAAATGATAGCTATTTAGACTTGCAGTTGACTTTCAAGAGCTGATGGTTTCTTTCTTTTTTCGTTTGGACTGGGGTTTGTTTGGATTTATTGTTGCTAAATCCCCTCCAAAACTAGAGATTGAAAGCTGAAATGAATCCTGCAATCTGAAACTCAGAGATGTTGTTCTGTAGAGGTGGCTGAGAACTTTGGAAGGCTGTCTTATGCAGAGATCCTTCACCAAGTTCCTTTGTTTTTGAAGTATGCTGAATCAGTGCCTGATAAAGCTAAGATGAAGATCCCATGAACTGGCACCTAAGTTTTTCTCACTCAAGGACTCCCCATAGCTTTATTATTTACCACTTTTTATATGGCAATAGACTGCTCAGAGAGATACTTTTTGTGAAATCATACATTATGGGTCATATTTTTTTATTTGGTGAAGTTTTGAACTAGTAGCTCAAATTCATATTAAAATCTGCAAGTTTTCTGCTTCATAACAATCTCCTTGCGTTTTTGAAGTAAAACTTCTTTTTGCTTAAGTCAACCAGAAGTGGCCAATTTCTTTGGAAAGAAAAGAAAGAAATCCTAAATTTGGTGAAAAGCTTAAGTTGAGGAAGATGGTTGTCATGATCTGTGTCCAGTGGTATAAAGTCAAATCTGCCATCTGATGCATAGAATGCAAAAGACCCTTGAGAGCAAAAGCCTAATTTCAGAGTTCACATATTTTGAGGTGCAAACCTTCTAGTCAAGGTTAGTGCATGACATTCTCCAACACTAAGCCTGTAATTCATAACTACCATCAAGTAAAACATTGTACTATTAATGCGTTTCATCCTACAAGGCGAAACCCATAATTCATAACTACTATCAAACAAACCATTGTACTAGGTGGATAGAAGAGAGGCGAGGACAATCCAAGCTTCCACGGTTACTCCATTTTTTGACAGTGGATTAGTGACTATGCATGTTTGCATGTACAAATTATCATTTTAGTGTGTCTTTTTCACGAGCTATTGAGGTCTATTTCATTCGCTTCAGTGGTCTTGTATTGTGCTGATCATTTCACAATCTATAGAGTTTTAGGTTGAAAGTTTTTGAAATATGCTCTATGAAATTCGTGAAATGGGATTGAATCCCATGTCTCACTTTTATTTGCTTGATATGGTGAAGTTTTTTTAAGAAATGGACTGTTTTCTGAAGCTGAAAGAATTTTTTGCAGCGGTTCGATATTGTTAATGGTGTTGTGGATGTGGAATCTCCAACACCTGGATCTAATGAGGCGCCTGCAACAGGGAATACAAATGCCACAGAGGGTAAATGTTATATCTTTTACAAATGCCACAGAGGGTAAATGTTTCTTAGTTAGTATATGTTTCAAATAGACCTTCCGAAGTATATTCTTTTAAACAGCAATGCACTCTAATAACTTGTTGTGTGTCGTGTTCATGTGCTGTGAGTCTATGGTGTGATAAGATTTATTTATCTTCTGGTTAACCTTATATGATTTTTGGCTGACATGTTATATCTTTTACAAAAAAATCAAACTCCGCAGAAAAAGGAGTTCCGGATTTCTGGCTGATAGCTATGAAAACAAATGACATTCTTAGTGACGAGGTGTTCATGATGCTTATGTCTCTTTGTGACATCCATTTGAACTAGAGACAATGAATTATACTCTTATGTTTGCTATGTGACAGATAACAAAGCGTGATGAGGGCCCTCTCAAGTATCTAAAGGATATTCGGAGCTTCAATCTGGAGGGTGAAAGAGGTTTCAAGCTTGAATTCTATTTTGCAGAGAATCCATACTTCAAGAATACAGTGGTATGTAGTAAAAAGTACTTTGGACTCCATTATGATGAATATTGAATAATTGCATTATTGGTTACTGTTTCTAAACTGCCAGTTAATTGTTTACTAGGTTGTTTGTATTGTGTGTGGCTCATCATAGCTGATAGTGTTGTTGTAATAATGAGATTTTAGGTCTACATTAAAGAGTGAGATAAGTGGGTGCTGATCTATTCCTATTAATTTGTTAGATGTGTAGCTTTGATTGAGTGAAGGTTCTTTATAACCATCCTAGTTTTTGGGGACTAATTGAAGGTATCTTACCTGTTATATTTGGATGATAACTTTTATAAAATAGACATCCAATTTTTAATCTGAAATGAAGTCTGAGGTGTATCGGCAGTAATCTTTTCTGTTTATTTATCTGATGTAAGCTGAGCAAAAGTTCTCTGGGATGTTCAGCTACTTTTTATTGTGACAATATAAGACTTCTCTGCTGGAATTTTTGTTTTGACTTATTTGATGATTTTTATTTAGAGAAACAAGGACCATTTTTTTTTGAGAGTACAATGAATATGAAAGATGCACACACCCAATCTCGTAAGGTAGAGGCACCCATCTTGGGGAACTCTTTGGCATCCAGCCCCAGGTGGGACTTGAACCCTGGCCATCTGCCTAGGAGTACAAGGTACATCTGCTAAACAACGCCCGCTGGATAAGAACCACATTTTTGACACGTACAAACACCTGGGGATTTGCCATGCTTAAATTTACTTTAGGAATCATGCAGTTTTGATCAAGTGGATCTGTTTGTTTCTCTTTGTGTTGTGTATAGAAAGGCAAAATGCTTTCCATATGTGTAGCGCTGGATAAGAACCACATTTTTGACACGTACAAACACCTGGGGATTTGCCATGCTTAATTTACTTTAGGAATCATGCAGTTTTGATCAAGTGGATCTGTTTGTTTCTCTTTGTGTTGTGTATAGAAAGGCAAAATGCTTTCCATATGTGTAGCTGAAACATTTTGGATGTGCATTGGTTTAACTGTACCATTCTCATTATGGTACACAGTTAACCCAATGCTTTCCATGTGTAGCTGAAACATTTTCGATCTGCATGGGTTTAACTGTACCATTTTCATAATGTCTTGCACATCGCAGTTGACGAAGGTATATCACATGGCGGAAGATGATGACCCCATTTTGGAAAAAGCAACTGGGTATGTAGTTTAAATATTATGTACACAAATGGAGGCCTTACTGATCTCAAACTTGTATCCCCCTATGCAGGACTAAAATTGAATGGTATCCTGGAAAGAATGTTACTCAGAAAGTGCTTCAGAAAAAGCCTAAGAAGGGAGCCAAAAATCAAAAGCCTGTCACAAAAATTGAAGATTGCGAAAGTTTTTTCAATTTTTTTGATCCCCCAAAGGTTCCAGAAGATGATGAGGATTTGGATGAAGAGGCGGTAATATGTTGGATTATTTGCACTGTTTAGTTCTGTACACTGTACATAGATGGATTCAATGTTGAGTTCATCACTACATAAAAGAGGATTTGAAATTTGCAGGCGGAACACTTGCAAGGCCTGATGGAACAAGATTATGATATCGGGTGGGCTTTATGATTTGGTTTAGTGTTTGGACTTAAAGAATTATAGATTGCCCCTGAAACTTGTTGTATTTCTAATGTTTGTTTACATTGGCAATATAGGTCAACAATAAAAGATAAGATTATCCCACATGCAGTATCATGGTTCACAGGAGAAGCTTTGCAAGGGGAAGAATTTGAAGAAGGTGAGGATGAGGCTGTTGAAGATGATGAAGATGAAGAAGATGATGATGAAGAAGATGATGAAGATGATGATGATGAAGAAGAAGATGACGATGAGAGTGAGGAGCATAAAGGCAGCAAGGTAATCATGTAGTTTAAGTAGCTCATGGAAGTAAGGGATATGTGAGAATGTCACTTAACTTCAATGTTTTGAATTGCAGAAGCCTGCCTTCAAGTCAAAGGTAAGAACAAATTTCTGAAGGAGGCAAGAGCAAAGTAACTGTAGATGTACTTGTAAGTACAGTCCTTGTGAAACCTGTTCTCTCTGTTTGATGCAGCCAAAGAAACCCTCTGTGCAGGCCAAGGGAGAGCAGCCACCAGAATGCAAACAACAGTAGCCAGCTTTCTTACAAATTAGGTCATATAGATACAGGAAGAAGAAAAGGGGAATTTTTACGATGATTTGAAGGGCTTGGAAGGGGTTAACCTGGATATTGTATTCATATGTGTATTTTTTAAGCTTTGAGTTTTCCTTCTGAATGCTATTGTATCCAGATTCCAGAGTTTTCACTGAGGTGAATTAGTTTGTAATTCCGGCCTATAACTATTACCCGAGCTTT
Organism: Ceratopteris richardii; assembly: GCA_020310875.1. Taxonomy (NCBI): domain Eukaryota; kingdom Viridiplantae; phylum Streptophyta; class Polypodiopsida; order Polypodiales; family Pteridaceae; genus Ceratopteris; species Ceratopteris richardii. Next base: position 81,337,949 of record CM035437.1, read on the forward strand.
TTTGACTTCACTACTTTTCTCAGACTGGGTGTATGATCCTTGGACCATCTCAATATACATTGGGGCTTTTGAAACTTGTGAATATTTGAGTACAGAATGATATTTGTAGTTTGTACTGTCTCACTTCTTTGAGAGAGGCAGTCTGTTTGATCTGTGAGGAAATTTCATGAGTGTGTTTTTCTGTAATTTAAGCATTTATACATACCTGAAAATTCATTGAGAGGTAATGCAAAAAATATTCCTTAGACAGATTTGCTAATTGATTGGAACTGAGGACAATGTTGGAAGTGGATCATGATAAATTAACAAGAATATTTGTTGTTGGAAGGCAATTTTAACATTTAAAGGTTTTAGTTTTCACTTTGTTTAGCTTTGGAATAGAGTGCTGGTTTGGTTGTCTGAAATAATAATTATGAGAGTTTGGGGAAAATTTCAGATAGCATAGTGAATAAGAGCACATACTCCTTGGAAGCATGGGTGTAACAGTGTAGTATTAGAGAATAAATGATGATTTTGGTTGGCAAAAGGGCAACAATTACAGGTTTTTTTTCCTTGCTCATTGCATGTTTTTTTTTGGGGGGGCGGGTATCATGCAATGGTTATGGGCAACCCAGAAACTCATATGCTTAGAGTTGAATGATGTACAGCCGCATAGAACGTTCTTGTTCTGCAGCACAATGTTAATCCAATTTTAAATATGGCATTTGAGTATATCAGTGAACAAGCTATAAAGTAATTATGTTATGAGTATTCGCTATCTGATGTTAAAGTCTTTTTCCAGGAGTATCATTTAGCTACAGCAGGTAGCTTTATGTATGCAAGTATGCTGGCTTTCTAAACATCAGTTTTGAGATGTTTTACTGAGTTTGGAAGGCAAGTTCTGAACTTCTATCTTCTGCTCTCACTCTCATATTACCTAGTTGGTAGTCTACTTTTCATTCATATTGTGACGGAGCAAAGGTTTTAATGAAATTGATTTTGGTAAATTTGTATACAGAATTGTCAGATTTGTCGAATGTCATAGACAGATCACTGTGAAACCGTAATATTTTATTCGAGTCACCTATCCAGAGTGAGCATGGGTGGGATATTGAGTGCCGTACATTGAAGGGGAGTAAAGATTGCACCTTTGGACCACCAAAAGTTTTCATGAGCATGAGCATGAATAAAAGGAATCAGGGGAGCTGAAATGCTAGAAAAGATTTGTATAGAATCACTTTGAAAGATTTATGTTTTGTACAGAATAACTGAGCCTGGGCATGAGCATGAGCATGAGCATGAGCATGAGCATGTGACCTAATATCCTAAGTGAGTTGGGCGATGACAATGGGGGATGTGGTTCCTGTGAAAAGTCCGATGCAACATATCATGCTTTTGTGTTGATGAGCCTTCGATCGGATTCTACTAGTCTCATTGTTTTCATCTTTTGTGCAAAATTGTTTGAGAAGGTGAGCATAAGTGATTCCAATTTGTTCTCTGGTTTTGTTTTAGGGTACGAGTTTTTGTAGAGATTTCAAATCTATTTCTTAATGTCATAGATGCATAATATATGTTTAAGTTTGGCTTTGGACTCAGTTATGGCCAAGCCTTGAATAAGACCAAATAAGTCTTGGCACAAATTTTTTAGGGGGCAGGGTATATAACTGAGAACTTAGTAGGCCCTAACAACCTGTTTCAACCTCTAATGGCATCATCTTTTCCATATATTATCTGCGAAGTTTTCCACTGTTGAAGTAATGGAAGCATCTTTAACATCGATGCACCTGCAATAAGATGTAGAAAGTGTTACGTTTACATATCTTAGGTGGTTTTGATGTGAACAGTTTCCCCACACATGGGCACTTTTTACTCTAGTGTTGGCTAGAAATCTTTCTCCATATAACCACATATATAAGATATGTTCATATGTGGTGGTACATTGTACTTAGACATCTACTTATAGCTCTAACTTCATTCATTCCTTTCTTTGGAACAATGTGAAACAAACACTGACTAAGTAAGATGATGGAAACAACTATCCATTGTGGTCTTACACGATGAAGCATGTTCTTGTTGGGAAGCAACTTTGGAACATAGCAGCAGATGTTGACAAGTAACCAAACGATTCTAAATACGTAGTCTGGTGTCATAGATTCAAGGTTTTCCTCAAGAGCAATGACAATGACTTCTCCATCTGGGATGGAAAGGATGTTCAAGTTGATGCATTGATTTCCTTTTTTGTGAAACAACATATTTTTCCACACATCTGTTCATGCACTACTTCAAGACAAGCTCAGGATACTCTTGCCTTTTTGTAAGCAGTGTGTAATGAGGCATGAGTTGCTTACTTGAGAAAGCAACTTGAAGATGTATGTTTGGCTGAAAATGAGTAAGTGAATGTATGTGTTACACACATCAAGGATTTGAAAGAGAAATTGACAAACATTGACGATATCATTCCGGATGCATTACTCATTTTTACAGAAAGGATTGTCAATCTTTTTGAAGCTTTGGTACTTGTTGAGCCCATAAAAGGCATATTGGTCAAAGTCAATTGCAGTTAAAGTCAATTGCAATCAAAGTCAAAAGATCAAAGTTAAATCGGTCAAAGTCAACATGTTCAAAGTCAAAGATAACATGGGTGAAGTCAAAGTGTTCAAAGTTGGAGGCTCAAAGTGCACATGTAGTGCACAATTAATTGTTCACGGAGGGTAAAATTGGAGAATGTTTGTTGCAGGTTGCAGTGGTATTTCTTTAATTTCCCTAAGCTTCAAAGTGTTTTTAAAAGTGTTTTGGAAGGTTTAGGTGAACCCTCTCTTATGTGCACAAGTGAAGAATTAAAAGGCATAATGTGAAGGTATGTGAAGCGGCAACGTACACAGAAGTGAAAGTATGGCCTTCCAATTAAATTTTTTGTTTTAGTTTAAAGTCACTACAGGACAAAACAGGGATTCATTGGTTGCCCACCTGTGGAGACAATCTTGGGACATCAAAGTGAGCACCAAGATACTCTTGCACTTAGGAGCGTACGTGAATCAACACTCAAATGAAGGCAAGTACTATTTTTGGACTAAGCAAGACCAAGCAAAGTGAGCATAATCTAAGCTAAGAAAGAGAGAGAAGTGAAAGAGACACACAATGTGCGACGCAGAGAAGTGAAGTGCAAGGTGTGCATGAAGAGTGACTAAGGAAGTGTGTAGAGAAGTGCTAAGCTAGTCTCCCAAGGATCCTAAGGTCTTATTGAAGTTGTGCGCGTGTCGATAGAAGGTGTCCATCCCTCCCCCTTATTGGAAGCTTGGTGCAAGGTGTGCACAAGTGCAAGCTTGGAGAAGGTAGAGATCTTGTGCAAAGAAGGCCGACAACAACAAGACCCTTGGGTATTTGGTATTTTGTAATTGAGAACTCTGTGGGATTTCGCACATAAGCATTGGATTGTATTGTGCATCACCATTGTATTTCTCTTATTATAATCAATTGACAGAGGCTTCCAGTGTGTATCTTTCTTCTTGTCTTTCCCTTTTCTCCTACAAACACTCAAAACCCTTCTTGTCCAAAAATCCCGCAACAAAATTTGGCACGCCCGATGGGACTCCAAGGAGATTTGAGCATGGGAGAAGCCAAGTGGAAAGGGTAGAAGAGTTCAAGTGCCGACAATACTCTTTCATTGGACTAAGAGGTAAATATTCTTATCAATTATTTCATACTAAGAGGGTTATGAACAGCTCACCGCAACCCGGTCCCAAACATTGAGGGTCACTTGCAAAGCTACAAGAAGGAAGGTGGTTAGAAGATCCTCCAGTCCACTTCCGTCAACCTCATTAGTAAAAAGCATGGCAGGTCAGGTAGACTTGGAAACCCTACTATCAAGATTAAATATAAAATTTCCTTCTTTCAAAGGCTTAGCTCAGGAAGATTCGGACGAGCATATTAGAAGGTTTTTAGCACTATGCAAAACTAGAGGCTTGATGGGAAGAGAGGATGCCTTTTTGGTACTCTTCCCTGCCACATTAGAAGAATTGACAGATAAATGGTTCAGCCAATTTGTTTAGAACCATTTCACCACTTGGGACTTAATGAAAGATGCATTTCAAAAATCAATTCCAGCATGGAAATACTACAGAGATCATCATAGAGGAACTAGAAAACTTGAGACTGGGTCCAAGTGGAAAATTTCCAGAATTTGTAACTACGGCCAAGGCACTTATGGCTAAGTTGTCAGATCCTCCACATGATTTTTTTATTAAGAAATGGTTAGCTAAGCCAGTTCCAGTGACCACCCAATGTGAAATCAAGGAATTAGTGTTGCTCACAGCCTCCATAAAGGAGTTCATCAACACAGCTACACGACTGGAGCAGATAAGGCAACAATATGGAGCAATTTCTTCTCAACTATTCTATTCTATAGAAATGGAGGATCCAGTAATCCAGCTAAGGAAAGAGCTGGAGGGCTTAAAAAGGAATAAGCCCCACAAAGAGGAGGAGAATGTTGTTACTCAGTTGAGGAGGGAGATTGAGGCATTAAAGCTCCAAAAGGAGGAGGAAGCCCAAGCAGAGGAATTGGCTCAGCTGCGACAGGAGTTGCAGGAACTCAAAGGGGGAGGCATCAAGAGTGGACATTGGTGTACCATGTGCAACAAGCAAAGTCATATAGTAAGTGAATGTCCTCTGTTAAGTGTGACTTGCCAACTATGCAGGAAAGCTGGTCATGAGGCCCAAGAATGCCAATCAAGAGGAATGCCTGCAACAACATATTGGACACAAGGAGGACCCCTACCACCAACAAATGTGATGGCGGCTGCACCCAATCAAGGTAACAATTATAACCCTGGATAGAGGAATAACTTTGGAAATGTTCCTAAGAGGCCAATCATTTGTTTCAGATGTGGAGAATGTGGGCACTACCAAAGTAGGTGCACTCTACCAGAAAATGCCCCTCCTTGCAGGAACTGCCCAGGGGCCAGAGACCACTATACTAATTGTTGTCCTAAGAACCAAGCATCTTCATCGAGGCCCCACATTCAAATGATTTCTGTGCACAAAGAAGAAATGTTAGATCAAGTCAATGGGCCATCACCATCTACCAGGGTGGTGCAGTTAGAAGAAATTAAATCTTTTACAGTGCAGACAAGAAGCAAAGGGAAGGCTCAAGTAGAAATAGGTCAAGAATCAAGGATTAATGGATCGAATGAAGACAAAGAGACATGAAGACAACGCCACCACATGTGCAGATGCAAGGCAAAAAGATCTCATATGTACCAGTGATGCCATTGGGCACGCATTCAACTAGGCTCATGAGGAGTTTGATAAGTCATTTGGAGCCCATGCTCTCAAGGAATCAGAAGCTTTGAAACTACTCAAGTCCATGATAAAAGAGGTTAGTATTTTTTATTTAATAAAGATGGATGGAAAATTCAGATCAGAGCTCTTGTAGATAATTGATGAGGCTTCCACTACAAGTTTAGTGGCAAAGACTGTTGTCATGCATAAAGGTAAAATTGTAGGGGAAGCCCCTCTTACAAATTATAAGAACCCTTGGCTGACAGTCTCTATCAAAGCTCATGAGTTTCAAGGAGTTATTATGGATGCTGGCATTAACCTAATGCCTGAATATATAATGGAAAAGATTGGACTACACCCTTCAAGACCTGTAAATTTCACTGTTACTTTGGCACATCAAAGCAAAGTAAGGCCACTATTAGCATTTTTTATCCCTTTCAAATGTCATTTTCTTGCCAAATTAGAGGAATAAAGGAAGCTCTCTGTGGTTTTGAGTGAGGAAATTGGCCTAGACCTGTAGGAAATTTTTTGAGAATTTTTTGAGAATTTTTTGAGAATTTTTTGGGATTTTTTTGAAAATTTTCCGGATTTTTCTTCATTTTTTTGGATATTTTCCAAAAAAAAGGGTCCCCATGGAATTTATTTTTCCAAAAAAAAAGGGGGGGAAGCAAAAAATTCAGAAAAGAAAAAAAACCCCCCTCCCTCTCTCTCTCTCTCTCTCTCTCTCTCTCTCTCTCTCTTCCGCCTCCCCCCCTCGCCTCCCCCACCCCCCCGCCCCCCCTCCCCCCCTTCTTTTTGTTTTTACTTTTTTCTTTTATTCTATTTTTCTTATTTTATTTTGACTTTTATTTATTTTCTTTTTATTTTATTATTATTTTATTTATTTTTTTGACTTATTTTATTATAATTTTTAATTTTATTTTTGTATTTCAAGCATTGACAACCTGTGCGTTCAAATATATATATTAAAAGAAAAAAGAAAAAAAAGAGAAGGAAATTTTTCTTTTATTTTTTATTTATAAATAATGGAAAATTCATACATTTTTTAATTTTTTATGGTCCAAAGCTTTTGGCTCTAGATTGTGCCTCGGATGGCCATTTTTTTCAAAAGTCGAGTCATTTTCATGTATTTTGGCACCTCTAGACTCAGTTTTTGCCTTAAATTTATCAAAATCCCACCTTTTCTCTGATCTTGGTCAAACCTTACATGTTTTGAGCACCTTTCTCACGTGTTTTTATTCCACACATGGTCCACATGATCTATTCTCACTTTGTTTTACCTTATGTTTAACAATTTCCCATATGCACCCTCTATAGCTCTACTGTTTCATCATTTAGCCCTCTCCAGACCCCATAATCCTACTCCTTCACCCTCCCTTTACCCTTCTGCCCAGCTCCATCCTTACCCCTCCCTGCCATTCCACTTTTGGGTTCTTCTCTGGTGTTTGTTCTCTATTGGTGGACTTAGTTGCTACTCAGGTGTCCTTTTGAAGATTTTGCAACCCAAGAATCATGGTGTCATATCTGCTCATAGTTTTGGCTGTAGCTCTCCGAGACGAAGAGCACATTAGGTGGTGGGCAACTATTGAGCCCATACAAGGCATATTGATCAAAGTCAACCACAATCAAAGTCAACTACAATCAAAGTCAACTATCATCAAAGTCACAAGATCAAAGTCAAATTGATCAAAGTCAACATGTTCAAGATCAAAGATAACATGGGTGAAGTCAAAGTGTTCAAAGTTGGAGGGTCAAAGTGCACAGGTAGTGCAGAATTAATTGTTCACAAAGGGTAAAATTAGAGAAAGTTGGTTGCAGGTTGCAGAGGTATTTCTCTAATTTCCCTAAGGTTCAAAGTGTTTTTTAAAGTGTTTTGGAAGGTTAAGGTGAACCCTCTCTTAGGTGCACAAGTGAAGAATTAAAAGGCAAAATGTGAAGGTATGTGAAGCGGCAACGTACACAGAAGTGAAAGTATGGCCTCCCAATTAAATTTTTTGTTTTAGTCTAAAGTCACTACAGGACAAAACAGAGACTCGTTGGCTGCCAACTTGTGAAGACAATCTTGGGACATCAAAGTGAGCACCAAGATACTCTTGCAGTTAGGAGCGTACGTGAATCAACACTCAAATCAAGGCAAGGACTATTCTTGGACTAAGCAAGACCAAGCAAGGTGAGCATAGTCTAAGCTAAGAAAGAGAGAGAAGTGAAAGAGACACAGTGTGCGACGCAGAGAAGTGAAGTGCAAGGTGTGCATGAAGAGTGACTAAGGAAGTGTGCAGAGAAGTCCTAAGCTAGTCCCCCAAGGATCCCAAGGTCCCATTGAAGCTGTGCGTGTGTCGACAGAAGGTGTCCATCCCTCCCCCTTATTGGAAGCTTCGTGCAAGGTGTGCACAAGTGCAGGCTTGGAGAAGGTGGAGGTCTGGCGCAGAGAAGGCCGGCAGCAACAAGACCCTTGGGTATTTGGTATTTTGTGATTGAGAACTCTGTGGGATTTTGCACATAAGCATTGGATTGTATTGTGCATCACCATTGTATTTGTCTTATTATAATCAATCGACAGAGGCTTCCAGTGTGTATCTTTCTTCTTGTCTTTCCCTTTTCTCCTACAAAGACTCAAATCTCTTCTTGTCCAAGAATCCCCCAACAGTACCACACTTCTTTTGGTTGCAAAAGGAAATCTAAATATGTATAGCAAGAGTGAATAGAAGTGGTTTACTCGAGGGAACACACACACTTGTTGAATGAGGTTGATTCATATTGGTTTCTTGATAATGGTTCTTTAGAGCATATCCATTCATGCAAAAGATTTTGTATCTTTGAAAAATGCGCATGAGGGAGAAAATGTTGTATGTACAAATAATGCTTCTTATCTTATTGTTGGAGTTGGAGAAATTCAACTTAAGGTTGCAAAGGAAGGTATTGTTACTCTCAAGAATGCATTGTATGTACCCAATATCAAGAAAAACTTGATCTCGATTTCTACTATTGTTAGTAAATGATTTCATGTACACTTTGTTGGTGAGAAATGTATGGTTCATGATTTCAACGACGATGATGAAATTCAATAGTTTGATTTACTTACAAGAGAAGGAGATGGTTATTGGTTTTCCAACACTTGATTCCATTGAAAAACATTCACATCAAGGTTGTAAGCTTGGAAAAATGCATCATGCGCTTTTTACCATAGATGGTGCTATACATGCTACATGAAAATTGCAACTTGTTCATAGCGATGTATGTGGTCCGGTCAAGACTTCATCTTTTGGAAAGCATATATATTTTGTTACATTCATTAATGATGCAACACACCATACTTGGGTGTATCCTATGAAAGCAAAGAATGAAGTATTCTCTTGCTTTAAAATATTTGTTTTATGAAAATACACTTTTGACTCTTTGCACGGATCATGGCGTTGAATACATGTCACATGAGTTCAGTGCTTTTCTTTTTAAAAGAGGTATTGTGCACTAATGTACAATGCTATCTACACCTCAACAAAATGATGTTGCAGTGCATACACATAGAACACTTCTTGAAATGGCAGAATGCATGGTTAAAGGAAAGCATCTTCCAGATAGGTTTTGGATGGAATCCATCATGTGTGCAAACTATGTATTGATTCATCATTCTACAAAAGCATTGAGAATCATTACACATTGAGACTTGAAATGGGCGGAAGCCAATGGTTAGTCATATGCACGTGACTGGCAAATGCATAACTTGGATTTGTTTCCTATCATGATTGGCAAATGCATAACTTGGATATACAAACAAATTTCTTGGATGGAGATTTGCAAGAAGAGGTTTATATGGAGATTTGCATTGTACTTAGGGCTCCACTTTTAAATCTTACTTTATTCGCTCTCATACTATTGATCATCTATTGATTGAGAGATCTTCTTGCCATCATGTTTCTCTGTGCTTCGATCTCCTTCTTTGCTCTTATGTGTATTTCTATTCGTGCTTTCTCACCCACTCAGACCCCAACATAGAGTCAAAGGTCTACAAAGATGATGAATTTTTATAGGAGCTCCTTGATACGGATGTGAGATTTCTCAATTTGATTTAATTGAGAATGTAATTTTTATTTCCAGAAGACATTTATAAAACACTTTGATTTAGAGAAGCGAAAATGGTTTTTGATATCTGAAACATGCAATTGTATGGTGATAGAGTATTTTTTTGATAGGGATATCCAAGTTGTTGTAAATTCTGATATTTTCTCTCCCATCATGATAAACATGATAAAGAATCACTAGTGGGGAGAACAATACTTTTGAAAAAAACTTTTGGAAGAGCAACGATGTGTTCCATAACATTTCTATCAACAACCTATTCTACATTTATTTAGTCATGTAGGTTTAATAAATTTATCAAAAGCATCAACATGGATAAGGTGGGTCTCTTAGAAAAAAATGAAGCAAGAAAAATAAGTAGATTCATGAGAAGAAAAGATAATATTTGAGTGGAAAGCATTGGAAGATATTTTTCTATGTTGCACTAATTGAATTCACTTAACAATGAATTCATACAAATAGTGCAAATGGATCCCTTTGCAATGATACCTTTATATTAAATAGAAATGAATGTATTTTAGTAGATATAAAAGCTTATGTACTAACTCCTTCTGGCAAGTTTGAAGGTTACATCATAAAACAGATGTTCTCAATCAAGCCTTATCTCTAGGGCTACATGATCCCATTGGAGTATCTAAGAATAAAATATTTTTTCCAAAGTCATGAGAGGCAAGATGAATTTCTTAGAAGGTTAAGAACATTGTAAACTCTATTTTATCTTGGTGTTTTGCTTCTATTTGTTGTATCAAGAGATATCTTTATGAATTCAAAAAGTGTTATGATTGTGTTAGACAAATTTAAATGACCAATATATATGAGACTTTCAAATGAATCGTTGTCCACAAGGGACATGCACTAGCCATTATTTGGAAATTTATCATCAATGAACAAGTAAAATACATAGTTTTTACTACCTTGTGGTCATTATGGGGTAGCTATTGTACTGTCAAGAGCATATTTAGAACCAACAAAAATAAAATAAGTCATCATGATCATGCAAGTTGAACATGTTTTTTTTTTTCATATTTCAAGGTTTTTTTGACGTGTTTTATTCTTTGTAAAACATATAAATGCAAAAATAATTTAAAAATCCAGTGTTTTCTACAACACAAACATATACTTGATTTCACTTGGTCAAATAAAGTCTAGTCTTATCGTGGTGGACACTTGGTTTTTTTATTCTATGTATTATGATCATACATGAAGAAGAAACATCACAAAAACCATTCTAAATTGTAAAATAAAAAGAGTTTGAAATTTCCATACTCAAAACGACATTTCTCCTAAATTGTGAGGCATTTCAGCATGCTTCTTGTGCCATTAGGCTTATATAGAGCTCTTCTTTAGATAAACCTAAAAAATGGGCGTTCACTATCATCGTGAGCACCTTTTTACTTTATTTATGTATATGTTACACTCTTTGGATCCCTTTGGCACTCAAATATATTCATAAAACCCACTTGATTATAAAAATATTGACTTAGAACATTTCATGTGCTTGGATATTTGTTTTTCATAAATTTCAAACATTTTGGCTCTAATTGCAATGCATATTTGTCCATATGAGTATGTCTAATTCCATGTTCAGTTTAGGCACTTGAATTTCTACAAAATGCATTAAAAATATTGAAAACCATAATGATTCAATGTACAATTCCACTTAAGTTAAAAGATATACAATAGACAAAAAATATCATCTCATTAATAATTGAAGGTATACATGGGGAGGATACAATTATCAATTGGAATAACTGCATGAGTACATAATCATTTATAAGTCTCATTACCAAAATCATGTCCTTGGGTTGGAGTGTAACCCTCTTGACATGTATGTAGTAAAAAGCACTATCTGCAGAAATTGATATCACTAGCTCCTTTGCTGTAGCTGGCAAAGCAAGAATGATATGCAATTGAATCCTTGTGACCAAACTTGTGAAATTTTCCATGTTTTCTTTCATGATTTGGGGAAAAGGATCTTTGGGGATTATCAAGTCCATGCTCTTTTGATATTTATGTATCTCCAATAGAGCAATGCTACCAGGATTGTACTTCCTTTCAGTTATTGATGGTGGCAATGATCTTGATTGATGTGTCCATGGTGCACTTTCACTTCTATGCTCCTTTCTTCTCTCTTCATTCCTTTTTGAAGTTCCCTCCACTTGTTGCTCAACTTGTTGTCCTTGTGGTTCTTGTATCATTTCATGCTCTTTCTCTTGGTTTTCTATTTATTATTCATTGTATCTTCTCTCTAGTTGCAATTAAGGTTCTTCCATATGCCTAGTCTTCTTCTTGTCATTTTTTTGCATAGCTCTTTGTTTTCTAGGGATTCTCTTGCAACTATTCATGTGGTAGTTAAATCTCAAAATCTTCATTGATATTAAATACATTATCTACATTCTCTACATCATCATCTTCACCATTTGTATTGACCATCTAAACATGCTTTATATTTGTATCTTGCCTTAAGTGTGCTTGTAACTGACCTTCCTATTTGCCTTAGATATGTGATGATGAGCTCTCCTCTATGCGAGTACTCCCTAGGTCTTTGATATGGTCTTTCTTGCTAAATTCCAATGTTGATCTTCTTGTGTATCTATAAGCATTGCTATATCCTCAATGTTGTGTAATCCATCAAAACTTATGATTGCTCTGTGCACCTTGTACCTATGCCGTATCACCAAAGACTTCTACTATTTGCATGTTTTCATTTGCCTTGTGCTCACATTCCTTAGTAGGAGAATCATTGGTATGTTTTGCTATGCTTTGAGTACCTTGTGTTTCCATTGTATTTGAGGTCGAGGGTGATGCACAAATATATGCAAGAGAGAACTGATGGCTTCCAGATACAACAATAGGTACAAGGTATGTTCTACGAGAGTTTCTCTTGGTTCTAGCGATTTTTATTAACTTGTAAGACGATTTATGAGCTTGTTTTTATAATCCTTTAAAAAATTAAAGTGACTTAAGAGTATTTGTTTCTTTTAACAATTTTATGTTATGTTATTTAAGGTGCTTCATGGGTTCTTCTATATGTCCACTAGCATTTTAAAGCTTCCAATATGTAGAGTGGAATGTTTATTTGCTTTATTCACTCCATTTCTCTTGATAAGACTTGGTGGCTATGGTCTCTCATCCATAAGAAAAGGACAACCATGATTTTGGCCTTTATTTTATAGAGATATGCATGTGTAACATTCCAATATAGTTTCCTCCAACCATTTCTACTGGTAATGTTACAAGAATAGCATGAAACATTGTCTTCTCATTTTCGTGATTTTCTTTTTCTTTTCCAAGTTTTTTATGTTGATCATTTAGGAGATTTGTTCATGGAGACGAGGTTTGAAATTTAGTAAGTCTTCATATGAACTTGTGAATTTAACCTCTGTCTACCTGAACTTCCATGTTGTTATGTATAGGGATTCATTTTTTCCTATCTATATTCATAAAATTGACATGGTTTTGATTTTTTTTAGTCTATAGTCATAAATCTAGAAATACTTCAATATCCATCTTGGCCTCACAAGGCTTGCACATGTAGTTGGGCAATGTTCTATCTTTGCATAGAGAGGACGTATTCTTAGGTGTCCAATTATATTGAGGTTAGTAGTTGCCGATCTCTCTCTCTCTCTCTCTCCCTCTATCTTTTTCTTTCTACCTTCTATCTTAAACTTGTGTGATCACTTTCTTTTATCTCCTTTATCTTCTTTTAGAATCATTGTGGTAAAATAGGACATTATGCAAATAATTGTTGACAAAAGAATGGAAGGCCGAGTGGAGGCAACCAAAGGAGTCAAAATAATTATGCAAGTACATCAAGTGAAGGAGACAAGCAAACCATGCTTGCCATGAAGCATAAGTACAACAAATCGAGAAGTGATGATCAAACATGGTTTATAGATTCAGTTTTATGACATGCCAAGGAGATTTATTGACAAATCTACAAGTTCCAAGTGGAAAAGGATGTGTAGAGACCTATGATGAAACTCAACTCACAATTGAGCATGTTGGAGAAATCAAGCTTAGAGACAAGAAGGTATTGACTGATGTTTTTCATGTTCCTACTATTGCAAAGAATTTGATTTCAGTAGGACAAATGGTAGAGAAAGGATATCATGTTATCCTCAATGAAAAGACTCCTTTATAAAGAATCCAAAATAAGGATTCAAAGTTGTTGCTCAAGGAAGGAAAGAAGGTAGGATGTTAAATTTGGACATTCAACAACCACATGGAAAGGTGATGTATATTCAGTTTAGAAACAAGAGGATTGCTGAAATCGATTTGTGGCACAAAAGGTTTGGACATGTCAGTATTCCCAAGCTCAAGGACATGAGCAACCATGAAGTGGTAAGAGGTATTCCAAGAGTCAATGATGCTGGACTACTGCTGCACTATCATCTATAGAAGCTGAATATAGAGGATTAGCCTTCGCAAGTTGTGAAGCTATGTGGATTAAGAAGCTCTTGGCTGATCTTGATGTTGGACTACTGCTGCACTATCATCTATAGAAGCTGAATATAGAGGATTAGCCTTTGCAACTTGTGAAGCTATGTGGATTAAGAAGCTCTTGGATGATCTTGATGTGTAGGTAGAGACCATTCCAATTTATGGTGACGACATGTCAAGCATTCACTTGACAAACAATCCAATGTTTCATGCACGAAGTACACACATAGAAGTGCATTATCATCATGTTCGAGAAAAAGTTTTGACCAAGGATGTGAATATAAAGTTCATTAGAACTAATGAACAGGTTGGAGACATGTTTACAAAGTCCTTAGATGCTTCTAAACTAAAGAAGTTCAAGGATGAAATCAATTTGCAGGATATGGCTGAAGATGCAAGCTCACATGTGAGCTTGAGGGGGAGTGTTAAAAAATAAAGAAGCAAGGTCGTATATATTTTGCAAAACAGATTTTCTTCAAATATAAGGAAAATACAAAATGAAAAATGGAAGCATTTACTCCAGCAAGTAGTGGAGGCCAAAAGAGAATCAATCAAAAGAGAATCAATCCAAAAACTAAAATGAATGTGAAGAGTGGCTGCTCAAAGTTGTGCAGGAGTTATGGAGAAGATCTCACAAAGTCATCATGAGAGCTTTTGGTCACTTGGCTACAAAAGAGGCAAGGGAGGACACTCAAGTACAGAGGAAGACGACACTAAAGTCCCCTTGTAGGTAGTTCATTTGGTTTCAATCATTTCATTTTCTACAGTCTCATAGACTATGTTCAGCCGCTCACCATTTCTAGGTGGCGTGATATTGAGAGTCATATCTTTCAATGTATGTACTCATTTTTAGGGTTTAAATATTAATTGGAAAGCTTATCTTGTGTAATTCTTTTGTCTAAAATTTTAAATTGATCATGCTCTGTGAGTTATTAAGGTTTTAGTGAAGACCAGTTTTTAGCCTAACTGAGTGGATAGGCAACCTGTTTTGAGGCAAAGAGTTGCCAAACCAAAACTACTCCAAATTGATTGTTTCATAGCTTGTTTGAAAGATATTAGTGTCTAGTTTGAGTGACCAAAGCCTCAAGTTCATTGTCTTCTTCAATTGATATCAGTTTTTACTCAAAGGTTCAGCTCTAGGTAAAAGTCTTGATCCTGAGAAGGTCTTCTACACTTTCGGCTATGTATAGGAGAGGAATTCTCCAACAATACGACCTAATTAGTTCTATCTATCTATTATCCACATATAAATCTATCTATCTTTCTATCCATCTATCTAGCTTAGTCTTTGGAATGTCTTTATGTTTGGTCATATTTGATAACAACAAATCTTCTGTGTGAAACAAAACATTCCTATCATTGCTCATGACCTATGTATGTCTTTAAGTAATACTCGTATTTGTGTTTTAAACACCAAATTAGAAACAGAACTAGAATTCACATTATTGATCATAATATTTGCCAAGCTCCAATCTTGTAAAGGATTTTTGTTTTGGTGCATACTCTTTCTTAGCTTAAAATAAATAATTGGAGTTGAGTGGTTGAAGTTTCAACATATTGAGTTACTTTTTGTAAGTTTTGGAGAGATGATGGGAAATTATTGGATTTTTCTTGTTCAGTATTCTCGGAAGGATAATGATCCTCGGAAGGATAATGATCCTATAAGTCCCTTAATTTCTATAGAGCTCTTATTGGGAATGATGGATGGACACTCCAAGAGAATGAGTAGGTACTGCCAAATCCTGCTTTGTACCAGCCCTTTGATGCTTCATAGTTGATAAGTGGACCCTTTTAGCTTTCCAATGACACCATAAAATGGCCTATGTACTTTGGAAATGATGTATGAAAAGATAGAGTCAAAACAGACAACTTTGAACTTCAAGTCTTCAAGAAAACCTTCTATTTTTTACTAGACACCTGCTGTATCTTTTTCTCAGTATGACCAGCATAGTAGGAATTGGAAAAATTCCTTTTAGGGGTATCTAATTAGCTTATCAAGCTAACTATTCCAAGTGAAATCACTTAATAAAATCAACTATGCTCAGAGAAATTAATTTAGCAAGTAAACCTTTAGCCCCGATATTTTAGGACTGTTGCAGACTTCGACCAGTGATCACCTCCACGCACTTTTCTCTGAAATGGCAAAACAAAAATCCTTCAAATTTTGATAGCCTGTAGAGTACTTTGAGATGGTTCCAAGAAGCTATAGATCTTTGAATTTGGTGGATAAATGAGTGAGATATGATCTCCACAATTTGACAGACTTTCAGACACTATGATAGAGAACTCAGAAATGAACAATGTAGATATATGTATTAATGAACACTATTGTACAATTCCATAGGCATGAAGATCATTGCCTAATGGTGTAGGAAGGTGTGGGCTATAGTGTATGCCTCACACACACTCAGATATGAGACTGAGGAGCTTGAAAAGTGACTTGCAGATATTCCATCAATGAAAGCTAACTTTTCCACGAGTTCTTTTTGGTAGGTGTTTACAAAGATTACAAGTCAAATGTGACTTTTACAAAAGGATAAAGTGGTAATTAGCCACTAGCATTGGTTCCTATGCATCTACATATGTGTATGAATTACAAGCCATATGTGTAGGCTTGTGAATTCCACCAACAGCTCCCCCTCAAGCCAAACATTTTGGCTTGGTCTTCATCTTCAGTCTTCATGTATATCCTGCAATCCAATCATTGATTTGAACTTGCAAAGCTTGGTGCCATCCAATGCTTTAGTTAACAAATCTGCATGCTACATGTTGGTTGATACATATGTTAGTTGAATGTCCTTGCTTAATAGCTTCTCTCTCACATAATGGTAATGGACCTCTATATGCTTGGTCCTAGCATGATAGATAGGATTAGCTACAAGTGAAGTGAGCTCGTATTATCTCCAAATATCAATGGTGAGCTAGTATACAAACCTAATTCTGTATACAATAACTTGATCCATATGGCTTCTTGAGTGGCATTTGCTAATCCTCTATACTCTGCCTCTGTAGAAGATAAAGCAACAGTAGGTTGCTTCTTTGAAGACCATGATATTGGTTTATCACCTGCAAATGAAATGTATCCTGAAGTGCTTCTCCTATCATCCTTACATCCTACCCAATCTGCATCTGAATAAAACTTGATGTCCAAATCTGATGTATAAGGAAAATACAAACCATGATGTTGAGTACCCTTGAGATACTTCAAGATCCTCTTGGCAGCCTCCATGTGAGGTGCCCTAGGCTTGTGCATAAACTGACTTAGCACACAAACTCCATAAGCAATGTCTATCCTTGTTAAGGTAGCATAATTCAAGCTACCCACAATGCTTTGATAACATGTAATGTCATTAAGTTCATCACCTTCATGTGCACTTAGTTTTAGGTTTACCTCCATTGGAGTGCTTGCAACTTTGGCATCCTGCAAATGAAACTTCTTCAACATATCCTGTATGTACTGTCTCTGAGTAATATAGATTCTAGAGTTAGTATAGACTAACTCAAGTCCAAGAAAATACTTTAGTAAACCAAGATCATTGATCTTGAATTCCTTCATCATCTGGTTCTTGATTTGTCTGATTCCATTGACATCATTACCTGTAAGTATGATATCATCAACATAAACACATAGATATATTACCTCTGAATTACTTCTCTTAATGAATAGAGAAGTGTCTGCCTTTCTCATGACAAAACCTTGGTCTTGAAGGTATGTGGTCAACCTGTAATTCCATGCCCTAGGTGCCTGCTTCAATCCATAGAGAGCCTTTTTTAATTTGCATACATGTGTTACCTTGTTTGGATCCTCATAGCCAGGAGGTTGTAACATATATACCTCCTCTGAAATCCATCCATTCAAGAAGGCATTTTTTACATCCAATTGATACATGTTCCAATTCTTAGATGTAGCCACACTCACCAACACCCTGATGGTTGGCATCTTGGCCATAGGTGAGAATGTTTCTTCATAGTCAATGCCTTGGGTTTGTGCAAAACCCTTGGCCACCAATCTGGCTTTGTACCTGTTAATTGACCCATCAGAATTTCTTTTGATTTTATAGATCCATCTGGATCCAATTACCTTCATAGCCTCTTTCTTTGGTACTAGTTCCCATGTGTCACTTTCTTTGAGTGCTTCAATCTCCTCATCCATAGCTTCTTTCCATTCTGTCTTGGTCATGGCTTCTTCATATGATCCTGGATCTTCAATTGACAAGTCTTTGGCAAGATAAACAGAATGTTTAGTAACAAGAGATGTATCATACCCATATCTGATAGGTTTTTTGCTCTCCCTTTGTGATCTCCTGATTCATTGATTTGAAGATTCAGGTATGTCTTCAAGTTTCTTCATCTTGAGTTTACCTTTGGACTTCCATGCCTTGAATTCTTCAAGATTGATAATGTCTTCATCATCGGAATTGGTGTCTTCATTCTGAGTAGGTTCCTCCTTAGCAAGACTTGGAAACTCCTCCTCCAAGTCATAGGGTAGTTTGAACTTCCTGCATTCATTCTCATACCAAGAATCATTTTCATCAAAGACATCATCTCTACTAACCATGAATCCCTTATTTGAAGGGTTGTAAAACCTGTATCCTTTCTGATTTAGATCATATCCAATAAAGATACACTTCTCAGCTTTAGGGTCTAGCTTACCTCTTATCTGAGAAGGAATGTGTACATATGCTACACATCCAAATATCCTGCAATGATCAAGCGAGGGTCTCTTCCCATGCCATGCTTCATAGGGAGTCATTCCATCAAGGGACTTAGATGGTAACCTGTTTATGAGGTAAGTGGCAGTAGATACACTCTCTGCCCATAGGTAGTTAGGTAATTTCTTTTCATTTAACATTGACCTAGCTGTTTCAACAATCAACCTATTTCTTCGCTCAACTACCCCATTCTGTTCAGGAAGATACCTTGTGGTGATTTCTCTCTTGATTCCTCTGTCTTGCAAGAATGCTTCAAACTCATTGGAGAAGTACTCACCTCCTCCATCTGACCTTAACCTCTTTAGATTCTTCCCTGTCTGATTCTCAACAAGTGCAAGATACTTTTTAAAACAGTTGAACACTTCATCTTTGTGCTTCATAAAGTACAATACAGTCCACCTGCTATAATCATCAATAAAAGATACATAGTACCTTGATCTTGATATTGAGAGGTCTTTGCTTGGTCCCCATACATCTGTATGGACAATTTCTAGGTAGTCCTCATGCATGTAGCCTTTCCTTGAGAAGGATAACCTGTGAGACTTTCCAAACTGACAAGCACCACATTTATATATCATGTGTTGTTTGGAAACATTAGGTATTCCAATTACACATTGATCCCTGCATATTCGCTTCAAGTTTCTTTCTCCTACATGCCCTAACCTTTTATGCCAAATCTCAAGCTCTGAAAGTGTTTGATCTTTATAATTGTAGAGTGCAATATTCTTTGTATCTTCTAGCTCAAAAGTAAAAACTCTACCTACCTTTTCTTCTTTAGCAATTCTCTTGAACCCTTGCTTGGGATCCTCCATAAATGCTCCAAATTGGTTGAATCTAACCTGCAAACCTTTTTCCACAATCTGTCCAACACTCATCAAGTTCTTTGTAATGGTTGGTACATATAGTACCCTACTCAACAAGTTTTGATTTCCATCACAAGTCTTAACATTTCCAACTTTAACTACTGGGTGCTTGGTGTCATCACCTATTTGTACTTGATGCTTACCTCTTGGTTCATCAAGGTCAGAGAGTAGAGCTACATTGCCAGCCACATGATTTGAGCATCCTGAGTCAATGTAGAAGAGATGGTCATCATTTGTACCTGGTTTTGAAGTCATGTTCATAATCAGAAGAGAATCATCTTGCTCTTCTGTATAGTTGTTGTAGTCCTTTTTGGATTTGAATCCTCCTTGGTAGTTGCCATTGTAGTTGTTGTTGTAATTGTTGTTGTAGTTGTTGTATCCTTGACGATGGTTGAATCTACCTCTTGATTGTGAGTATCCACCTCTTTGATATCCTCTTCCTCTCTGATTCTTGTAATTCCTGAAACACTCATCTGTAGTATGATTTGATAAACCATAAAAGTTGCATGCTGAGGAGTTATAGGTTCTCCCCCTACCTTGCTTACCTCCTCTGCCCCTTCCTCTTGATGATCTACCTCTCCCTGCATAGTTGGCTTGGGAGGTAGTGCCTTCATCTTCTCCTTTCTTGTTCTTGCCTTTATCTTTAGAATTACTTTTATTAGTGTATAGGGCAGAAGAGCTATTACCTTTGGATGAGTCTCCATTCTTGTTGAGCTTGGCTTCATGAGTGAAAAATTACCCCATGAGAGTGGTAAGATCTGGAATTTGCATGTCCATGTATAGGTCCATTGCAGTGGTGAAGCTTTCCCATTTGTCATCAGCTTTAATCCCATTGATCACTTGTCTTATTATCTACTCTTCTTCAATCTCTTCTCCTATGCTTGCTAACTGATTTGCTACATCTTTAATCTTAGTCACATACTCTGAAATAGCTTGCTTAGGTTGCTTACCTAATGTGGTGACTTCAATCCACAATTGGTTTTTTCTGGCCCTTGTGTTGGAAGAAAAATAGGATGACAAGGTTTCCCAAGTCTCTTGGGATGTCTTACAGTTTCTAATATGTGGCAAAAGAAAATCAAAGATGGAGTTGAGTAAGTAAGACCTTGCTAATGCTCTTGGCACACCATGTGTTGAGCTTTTCATGTTCTTCCTTTGTTGGTAGTCCTCTGGTTTTGAATGTGGGCAATTCCTCATCTCCTGAGATGTATCCATAAAGACTCCTTCCTTGCAAGTATGTCTTCATCCTTAGAGACCATGCTTGATAGTTGTTCCTGTCCAATTTATCAATAAATGAAGGAAAACCATCTCCCATTTTACCTTAACTTGCTCTGATACTATTGTTGGGAATGATGGATGGACACTCCAAGAGAATGAGTAGGTACTGCCAAATCTTGCTTTGTACCAACCCATTGATGCTTTAGAGTTGATAAGTGGATCCTTTTAGCTTTCCAATGACACCATAAAATGGACTATGTACTTTGGAAATGATGTATGAAAAGATAGAGTCAAAACAGACAACTTTGAACTTCAAGTCTTCAAGAAAACCTTCTATTTTTTACTAGACACTTGCTGTATCTTTTGCTCAGTATGGCCAGCACAGTAGGAAATGGAAAAATTCCTTTCAGGGGTATCTTATTAGCTTAGCAAGCTAACTATTCCAAGTGAAATCACTTAATAAGATCAATTGTGCTCAGAGAAATTAATTTAGCAAGTAAACCTTTACCCCCGATATTTTAGTTGTTGCAGACTTCGACCAGTGATCACCTCGATGCACTTTTCTCTGAAATGGCTATATAGAAATCCTTAAAATTTTGATAGCATGTAGAGTACTTTGAGCTGGTTCCAAGAAGCTATAGATCTTTGAATTTGGTGGAGAAATGAGTGAGATATGGTCTCCACAAGTTGACAGACTTTCAGACACTATGACAGAGAACTCAGAAATGAACAATGTAGATATATGTATTAATGAACACTGTTGTACAATGCCATAGGCATGAAGATCATTGCCTAATGGTGTAGGAAGGTGTGGGCTATAGTGTATGCCTCACACACACTCAGATATGAGACTGAGGAGCTCAGAAAGTGACTTGCATACCCGTGACTTTTTGATGATCACTTTGATAGTAGTTGAGTTCAAGGTTTGAATTTGAATTCAAACTTTGGCTCTCTATAATCATGCTCCTACATCCTAGGAGATATTGCATCAATCAAAGCTAACTTTTCCATGAGTTCTTTTTGGTAGGTGTTTACAAAGATTCCAAGTCAAATGTGACTTTTACAAAAGGATAAAGTGGTAATTAGCCACTAGCATTGGTTCCTATGCATCTACATATGTGTATGAATTACAAGCCAAATGTGTAGGCTTGTGAATTGCACCAATAGCTCTACTTACAAACTTTTCATTTGTATTGTTTTATGGTTGTTTCCATTGTCCCTATGTTCTATGTAAGAGATGTTATTTTCATTAGTTTGTATCTGAGATCATTGGTGTTGAAAATTTTCTGTATCTTTTAGATCTCTCCCTTTTAATAGCATCTCCTCTTTTGATTGCTATTAATCTTTTAAATCTCTTTAGTGCATCATTAATTTTTGATTTCTTTAAAAATGATCCATATATTGACTGTGGAATGATATGTCTTTGTATCGATGGGCATATTCTTGAAGAATCAACATTAATTAAGAGGTCACTTTGGATGAGGTCCTCTCTTGATTGAATGATGCATTATACTATGAGGTGGTGAATACATGATTACATTGAAATGTTACTCAATGGGTAAGGAAGTGTAGTCAACCCAATGAATGGGAGGTTTCATGTTGACTCCCTAAGATGGAAAATTAGGCTCTATAGTGGACGTGGAGCACCCGCCCCTTGGCTATCTCTTGGAGATTGGAAAAGAAAAATGATGTGTAGATCTTTTGAGATATATATACACACCATTCATCTTTTCATTGATGATTCTAAATATGTAGGAGATATTCAACATCACTAGAATCTTGATGGAGAATCTCAATTAGAATTACTTCTTCAATGACATTTTCATCAATGTAAAGACTAGAAAAATGGGATTACCATACCTTCATGTGTTTTTGCATGAAATCTTTGATGGTGTTCACTTCTCATCAGATAAGAATGACTTATGGTATAGAGCATCCATAACTCTATATTTTCGGGCTACATTCTGGCCAAAGGATAAGAAGCGAAATCCAAGGACAATCAATGATTTGAAATTGATTAATGTTGGAAGAATTTGGAGAATGATTACCATCAAAGAAGATCATGGACAACAGATGTTCATGCACGATTTTGTAGGAATTGGGCACTTATTAGGCGGTTGAGCTACATAGGGGGTTCTTATTGTGATACATGTATATGCAACATAAGTAGCCATATTGTAGGATGACTGAGTGGCTTGGTCATAGTCATTTGGTGTGATTGGTAAAAGTCTTCATCCTTGTTGTAGCCCTTGTGTCAAGCAATGTTCTTGTCTTGATTTATCTAGTTTTGGAATGGCCTGCTAGCTCAATGGTTTACTCATCTAGAGCTTTTCCGATCTTAGTAATCATTTATTGAGGAAAGAAGTTGGGGTTCTCTCTCATATGTGAACTTGTCATTTTCTTTCCTCTGTGGTTGTACAATTTCTCTTTTGTCATTGAGTGTACTTGCACACAAAAATGTTATAGGGTATACTTCCCTAAAGAGAACCTCCCTTGAGTAGATGAAGTATTGGAAGTGTGGAAGTGGAGTTTCCTGTGCAGTTGGCACTTGCCAAAGTGAGATACCCTAGTACCTCCTCTACATTTCCAAATAAAATTTTCTTCTTCTTAAATGGAAAATTCAAGAATGTATCAGTTTACTAGAGGATAATTATTGATTTATTTTGGTAGTGATGTACAAACTTAGGACTGTTGGGGCACATTTTTCTCTCTTTAGGAGGTTTTTTCCCCCCGGCTTGTATATACACCTATAATCCTAAAGGGTCACTTATCTTTGTAGATTCACTTGGTAATACATTTTGTGTTGTGTTGTGCTCCAATCTTCTTTTTCTTCCCTGTCTTATTTGTGTGCTTCCAAAGACCTCGAACTCCAACAATTGGTATCAGAGCAAGTCACCAATTTAGGGCATCATCAACACCCCTCCGTTCATAGTCTCAAAATTGCACAAAAATTTTGACCTCCAAATACACTATCAGAATGAGTTTGAAAGAAATTCTATCCTTTGGTGCCAAACATATATAAAGGTTTGGGTTCGCTAATATGAGTGCCTCAAAGTCTACTATAGGTTGCTATCACGAGTAATGCGCATGCCAAGAATATGTTTGGCATCCCCCAAATCCTTCATATCAAATGTCTGACTCAACTTCTTTTTGAGAATTGATAAATCATAAGAGGACTTCCCAGCAATCAACATACCATCGACATAAAGTATCAAGCATATCAAGGTGCCATATGAACATCTCTTTGTGTAGAGATAATGATCCTCATTGCTTCTAGAATAGCCTTGAGATTTCATAAAAGCATCAAACTTTTGGTGCCATTGTCTATGGGACTATTCAAGTCCATACAAGCTCTTCTTAAGCTTACAACCTAGACTTTCCTTGGCAGGAACTACATAACCCTTTGGTTGTTCCATATAGATCTCATCTGTAAGATCTCCATGCAAGAAAGCAGTTTTCACATCCATTTGGACTAGCTCTAAGTCCTCCATTGCAACAAATCCAAGCAACAGGCACAGGGTAGTCATCTTGACCACTGGAGAGAAGATTTCCTCGAAATCAACACTATGTTGTTGCTTAAAACCCTTTGCAATGAGTCGTGCTTTATACTTTGGAGAAGCACTATTTGATGTGAATTTCAACTTATATACCCATTTACATGGTAAATCTTTCTTGCCCTTTGGCAAAAGTACTAAATCCCAGGTACCATTCTTGTGAATGGAATCCAACTCTCTCTTCATGGCACGCTCCCACTTGACATGATCCTCTATTTGCATAGCCTCTTTTTAGCAAGAAGGCTCACCGGCATCTGTTAGCATAACAAAATCTAAACGTGGAACATATCTATCAAGTGAATTTGAGACACGTGTAGAACGTCTCAATGGTTGCTGAATAGGAACATGTGGAGACTGATCTGAATGGACATTCTCTTGAAGATCCCTATGTGCAACATTTTTATGCATGTTAATTGGAGGACTAGTATCCTCAAACACCACTCTTCTCACTTCAACGTCCTTAATGGGCTGTTTATGCATCTTAGACCCATTGAAAATGACATCACTACTTTTGATCACTGACTGTGTTTCAGGATCCCATAAGTGATATCCAAATTGTCCTTCTCAATCATATCCAAGAAAAATGCCTTTCTTTGACTTATGGTCCAACTTTTGTCTAAGATTCTTGGGTATATGAACATATGCTTCACAGCCAAAAACTCGAAGATGATCATAATATGGCAGCTTCCTTGTACACAACTCTTGTGCCACTTTCAGACCTTTGGCAGTACTAGGTGAATGGTTAATCACATGAACCGCAGTAAATACTGGTTCTGCCCAAAAGCCTTGTGAGAGGTTTGCATGATGCAACATAGAGACTACTCTATCTTGAATAGTTCTATTCATCCTCTCAGCTACACCATTCTGTACTAGGGTATAAGGAGCTCTAAACTCTCTATGAATCCCTCTAGACTAATAGAAAATGCTGAATTCATGTGAGGTATACTCACCCCCATTATCTGAACATAAAGCCTGAAGCTTAGTTCCTTTTTCAGTCTCAACTGAAGCAAGCCATTTTCTGAAAGTAGGGAATGCCTCATCCTTCGATTTGATAGGATATACCCAAACTTTTCTAGTAGCATCATCTATGAAAGTGACAAAGTAAAGAGAACCACGCATAGGACCACACACATCTGTATGAACAAGATCAAAAGGCTAAATTGAAGAGTCAATGTGCATTCTATGCACATTTCTCGTTTGCTTTCCATATTGACAATGCTCACAAAATGAAAAATTGGAGAAAGGTAACACAGGTAAGTAGCTAGAACAAGAAAGATTTTCCATTCCGCTACGAGATATATGGCCCAAACAACCATGCCAAGTACAAGCCATAGGCTGTTCGGTAACAACTAACAAGTGTTCTTTCTGCGATACAAATAAAGGATAAAGTGAGCCAACTTTGCTTCGTTTTGCAATAACCATATTGACCTTTGATATGCGAAAGGACTGAGCATAGAAGACCACTTTGTAACCAAGGTCATCAAGTTGACCAATTGACATCAAACTGCGTGATAATTGAGGTACATGATGTACATTATGCATAGTGAATTTTGAACCACCAATGAACTACACAACCACATCTCCAATCCCCACAACATCACACTTTCACCAAGTCTCATGATACCACGAGACTTTGCTGCATAATTACAAAACCATTCTCTGTGTGGTGTCATATGAAAAGAAGCACCAAAATCTAGCAGCCACGTGTGGGAAAGAGAATCAGCCATAAGAGCCTCAATTGGCACAGTACTATCAAGTGTCAACACATCAGCATCATCATAAATAGCATTAATTTCTTCAATCTTCACAGTCGAAGTAGATGGTGCAGGTAACTGTTTAACATGCCCATCAACATTTTCTCCTTTACCTTTAGCATTCTTTAATGCATAACAATATTTCTTCATGTGTCCTTTCTTATGATAATAATGGTATTTGATATCCCTCTTCCTTGATTTACTTCTACTCTTATTCCGTTGACCATTATTTTCCTTGTTTTTGCTCCTACCACGTTGTTGATTCTTTCCTTGGTAAGAATCATGAACATTATATGCATCTCCACTCTGAGTGTCAACCATAGATTTTCCAGGAATCTCCTCCCTCAAGAGTGCTCCACATATGTCATAGATGAGTTTATCACCAGGTGCACTATTGCTAATATCTGTGCAAAATGTATCCCATGATGATGGCAAGGTGCATAATAGCAATACTACTTTCATTTCATTATCCATATCCATTTTCTGAGCCTGTAACTGAGAGAATATAGCATCAAACTCATTTAGATGAGCAGCAACACTATCTATGTCCTTCATATGAAGGTCATATAATTTTATCATCAGATACACTTTATTTGATGCCGTCTCTTTTTCATATGTATTGCATAAATTCTTCCAAAGCTCCTTTGTACTTTCACAATCTAACACTGTAAAGTAAACATTATCTGCCAGATGTAAACAAATGGTAGACCTGGCCATTTCATCTAATTCATCCCAATCATCTTCATCCATGTCAGTAGGCTTCTTTGAAATTCCATTTACTGGCTTCCATTGCCTCCTTTGAATTAACACATTATAGCTCCTCCTCGGAACACTAGCACTAGACCTTGATCCACTAGAAGTGCCTGAGATCTCTGATGCCATGATGGTGGAGAACTAAATGGAATGATAATGGAGCTAGATGAGTACATACACCAATGAATAAGTGTGTCAAGGAGTAAATCGACCACTGTATAGTTGATTAAACCAGAAATCTGAAAATTTTTGCTAGAGTATCCTCTGCAAAATGAGCATATGACCAGTGTTAAAATATCATAAAACTACAAGTACTGACATGTTTATGTGCATATTGAATCACTGACTCCACTACGTATAATCAATTACCCAATAGAAGGCAACTAGGCTTATCGAGCACCTATGAACAACTATCATACATCTCCTATGGCGAGGTTGGGTAAGTCTTCCACCTGCATCACTGAAGAGACCCCGACATCTAGGTGTCTCCCAGTTAAGGAAACCTCACCATGACCCTCCTTATCAAACGTAAAAGGCTTTATGCAAAAAAACATAATTGCTATATCAATGAGCACATGGATGTACATAAGGGGTATCCACAAAAGCGTACATGGTGTGTATGTGCTCAATATATGCAGTAAAATGACACTAAAAGGCTGAATGCTCAGCCCAAAAACTAGCCAACAACACCTGCATGTGTCTGTGAACTCTGATGTTTTATGCTAAAAAAACCTGCATAAATTTGCAGTGGCTGCTCCCACCAAAAGTGAAAACCTTTCAAGAAACCTGTAGTTTTATGAGTGGGGCTGAAAACATAGCCCCAAAGGTTGATATTTATTGTTGAAGAAGTACAAAGAACACTCTTCTTGATGTTCTTAGACCTGTGTGAAGAGAACTATGTGCAAAAGTACTCCAAAATGGTTCCAAAAACACCCCAAAAATGCTTCAAAAATAGGCTTTGAAAGCAAAGAATGAATTTTTGCGAGACCAAAACATGTTCAAAGTAATGTTAACCTTAGTCTTTCCCCTTCTTCAGACACCACAAGATTGTACCTTAGTGGTAAGAGATTGCCACTGTTAAGCGAGCTCCGAGGGGAACAATATTGGGATGGGTGACCTCTCGGGAAGTACCGAGAACCTCTATCTTCCTTGATCGTTGAGGTCCTCCCTCACGTGCAGCCAATGGCACCAACGATGACTTCAATGACTCAGATGACAAGGTATGCCAAGGTCTATGCCTTGGTCTCTGCCTTATAACCCTTGGAGAATATGATGATCTTCAAATTCTAGTCATGTTGTGGTTCTTGTTGCACCTATTAGAAAGCAACTTTGTTGGGATGGCAGAGATGCACAAACACATGCATTGATATATTTGTATGTAAAATTTGCCATTGTCCCTTACCTTCACACCTAGAAGACAAAAGGGGATGCTTGGTATACTACATAAGGCCAAGCAAGAAATGAGGCTTCTGTTGCTTACCTTCAAAAACAGTTGGAGAGTGAGCATATGAATGAAGGAGAAGCAATGGGAATTTTTTTGATAAAGATCAAAGATTTAACGGAATAGCTGATATCTACTGATGAAATCTTGCTAGATATTTCACTTGCATAGACTATTCTTAATGATCTTCTAGATTCATATAAGAGCTTTTCTTTTACTCTTTAGTTAAGGATGAAAGGAAAATTGAATGCCTTTTAGAAGTTAGTCTTTTTTTTGTCGCAAGAAGTTTAATTCAGGTAGAATAGGTCAATTATGCATGTTGGAAATCAAGCTTTCTTAGCTAGTCATGAGGGTGAACATAAATGGAGTTCATCTACTAGTAAGCAGAAATTTATTAATGCTATGCAGTCAAAGAAGAAAGACAAACATGAAAAGAAAATAGAAAAGCAAAAACAATTTTACAAGTAACATAAGGAAAATGATTATGTCATAAAGAGTTGTCTTAAAGTGGTTGCAAAAGAAGCAAAGAAGAAAGAGGCTATAATGGTTGTTGCAGAGGACTCTATACCCAAAACAAAGTCTGCTAATCTTATCCAGAATGAAGAATGGGCATTTACTACTGTTTGTAGATATGACCCATTTTCTCATGAGCACTGTATGTCTGTAGTAGACTCAAATTTTGGTACTTTGAATTTAGTGCAACCAAACATATTACCTCGTAGTGCAGTTTCTTCACTTCACTTGAGCTTTCCTCTATATGGGATACTGTTATATGTGCTAACAAATCCTCTTATCCTATAATGGGAGTTAGAAAGACCATTTTGACCACTATTAATGGCAGTTCTTTCACATGCTCAAGTGTGTGCAAACCCCTCCCATCCTTTATATCCTCTTGCAACAAAAATTGTAATGCTTTGGAATGCTCTAGTGTGGACATGTGGCCATCATGCACACTCACTCTGAGTACCCCTAAATTACCATAGGATATCCTCCGAGCTAGGGATACTGGCTATACTTAACCCTTGTCCCAAACACATCTATAGACCAATGTCTAACAATCTCACCCCATTCTAAAGATCATTGTCCTCAATGATCAATGAAGGAAAGTACTTGCAAACTAGAGCTTTTGATTCCCAATTAAAATATGTAAATAGTAGTCCTCTCCAGGATACTCAATACTCCTAGACATGATTTCTCAACCATTTTTGTCTCCTATCTAGTATCCTATGTGGAGAATCATATGTGCTATCACTTTCGTGTAGAGAAACAATACAATCTATTAAATTCTCCTTCTACAAATATATTTCCTAAGTTTATTGACATGAAACATTGGATGAAGACTACAATCTAGAGGAAGCGTAATTGGTATGCAACATCACTAAGCTTCTTAACTATCTTCCAAGGTCCGCAAAACCTTGGTGAAAACTTAGTGCACTTCCTTGTAGATAGTGAAACTGATCTTGCTAGTACTTGAAGAAAAAATCTATCTTCTTCTTCAAAGATTCTAGGGTATCTCTTTAGCTATTTCTACCTTAAAATTACATCATCAAACCCAAACCAAAACACAAATAATCTCCAAAACAATTAGCACTCCAAGTACCTACTCAACTTCCAATAGACAAGCTTCTTTCTCTATGTCCACTATTTCATCATGAGCTCAAACAATTAGAAGATAAGCTTCTTGCAACACCAATGCACAATCTTATGCATAAAGAAATAGGTTTTGTTGATCACAAAGTTCCATTTATCATGGTATGGTATTGGAACAAATTAATCAACAAATATCTTATTGATGGAGGGTCTTGTGTTAATATTGCCTCACTTAACATTTTTGAATTGCTTAGGTTTTGTTGATCACAAAGTTCCATTTATCATGGTATGGTTTTGGAAAAAATTAATCAACAAATTCCTTATTGATGGAGGGTCTTGTGTTAATATTGCCACACTTAACATTTTTAAATTGCTTAGATGGAAGAATGTGAAACCAAAACCTTTCTTTGTTCGCATTGTAGATCAATCCTGAGCACATCCATTAAGCATTATCAGAGATATTCCTATCACCATGCAAGGAGCTACTTTTAAATTAATTTTCATGGTTTCTGACCTCACTAGAGTGGAAGCCAATTATAATCTACTTATTGGGTTTCCATGGCTCAAACAAGCAAAAGTAGTACAAGACTGGTCTAGTAATCATCTTTCCTTCTTGCAGGTGAATCATAAATGTACAATCACCTTTGAAGAAGTCACTAAATGCCAACAATGCCATGCCCTAGGATTTGAAAAACCTACCCATCTAGTAGACATACTCAAAGAAGAGGAATAGGCATTTTTAAAATCCAATTAGGACTTGGTGTTATTAATGTTTATAATAGAGCAACAAGATATTTTCAGCCTCATAAACAATCATCTGTAACTAATATCATGTTGGTAGAGCTTGCTCATCTAAAGCATCAATCTAATGAGGATCACTAGTCTCCTCGTATAACTATCACTCAAGATTAGATCAAAACCTGTAACTTAAGAGTATTAACAAATCCTCCCTCTATCAAAATTTGTGCAAGGTTACATGCCATTTTGAACCCAACTCCTTAACTTAATCTCAAAATTCCAAGATGTTTTTGCTTGGGAATATGCACATATGTTGGGTCTTGATGTGATACTTTATCAACATTTCATTCTTTTAAATCATATGCTATCCCTATTTTGCAGCGGAGGTATAAAATGAACCTGATGTATGCCAAACTCATTAAACAGGAAATTGGCATATTTTAAAAGTGGGACTCATAGTTCCTATGAAAATCTGAATGGTTATCACCTATTGTGATGGCTCTTAAAAAGAATAAGCAATTATGCATTTGTGTAGACTATAGGAAACTCAATTATGCGACTATCGCAGATCCATGTCCTCTCCATTTTTTAGACAATATGCTCAATGAAGTTGTTGGTCGTGAGATTTATTCTTTTATGGATGGGCTTCGTGCAAATAATCAAGTATGCATGGAAGAATATGATATTCCCAAAACCACTTTCATTGTCAAGTGGGGCATTTTTGCATGTAAAGTTATGTGGTTTGGATTGGAAAATGCATCTAGAACTTTCCAGAGATGTATGCAAGAAATCTTCTCTCCATATCTCATAGAATTTTTACAAATTTTACTAGGTGATTTCTCAATGTCACAATTTATGTATTTACATCTCCTCCAATTGCAACTCTATTTTTTAGCATTCTCGAGAAGTAAAGCTCTTGTTAAACCCTTTGAAGTATATTTTCATAGTCAGTTGTAGAAACTCTTGGGGAACATTATTTCTAAAGTAGGTATTGTTGTTGATCCTGATAAAATGGCAATTATTCAAAAAGCCCAAGCCCCAAGTAATCCTAAAGATGTACAAAGATTCTCAGGGTAGATTAGATGGCATTACAAGAATTTAAGGCATTTGGATTGTGTAGTTGTTCCATTGAATAGATTAACACATGTATCCCCTAATCAATTTAGTTGGACCAATGAACCTATAGTATCCTTTAATTGACTAAAGCAACTCATTATTGCACACTTCAAAAAGCTCCAAATTGGGAACAACCATTTCATGTCTTTGTTTATGGTTGCGAATTGGCAATAGGTAGTGTACTCATACAAATTATTGATACAAGATGGTCTTGGCCTATGTATTATGCAAGTCTCATGTTATCTATAGGAGAACATAGTTATTCTATTATTGAGAGAGAATGCTTATGATTAATTTATACCACGAGAAAATTTTCCATTATCTCGTAGAAAAAATTCACATTTCATGTGGATCACTCTGTTCTGCTTTCTTTGGCACATTAGAAATCATTAATTGGATGACTTTGTAGATGGCTACTTTCTATAGGAATTTGACTTTGAAATTCGTCATCAAAGAGGTGCATCTCATAGCATTGCATATTATTTGCCTCGAATAGATTATGGAGAATCACTAGATGGCATCAAAGGTACTTTTCAAATGCCAAATTATTTAGAATTGTGGACTAATCACAAAGTTTTGTGTTGGGTGTGTGTAGAAATACAAGAGACATACAAGGAGCATAAACATAGCAAGAAACACAGAGAAGATGGATGGCTAGAATAACTCTCTCTATTGACGATGAAGAGAACTAAAGTAAGAGCCGAATACTATTCTTGAGTACAAAGGACCACCACATATGAGTGTATCATGTATGTGGTAACATGGGGAAAAAATGTTTCGTCAACACTAGAGTAAAAAGGGCCCATGTATAGGAAAGACCTTCACATCAAAGCTACTTAAGGAAAACATAAGCGTAACAAAACTGCTAGAGCAAATGATGTGAGCACATATAGGGAGTGAAAAATCAATCTCCAGTGGGCAATAATCTTTGCAAAAAGCTTCAAAATTTTCCTCTGGAAGAGATTTGGTGAATATATCTACCACATTAGCTTGTGTAGGCACATATAACAAATCAATATATCCTGCATGAAGGCGCTCTCTCACATACTGATTATGAACCTCAATGCACTCTGACTATCAGTGAGAATATACATAGTGACATCAATATTCATGCAAAGATCCATCAATAGGTGTCTCAGCCATATACATTGATTATCAGCAAAGCTTGTTTCCAAGAAAATTGTTAGCCATAGCTAAAAATGCTTTGAAGCAAGAAAGTACCTCATTCTTTGCTTTCATAGGATACACCCATGTATGGCAAGTAGCTTCATTAATGAAGGTAACAAAATATATATGTTTCCCAAAAGATGGAGTCTTGATGGGGACACATTCATCACTATGAACAAGCTACAATTTTCTTGTAGTGCGTGTACGACTATATTTTGGAAAAGGAGCACGATACATTTTTCCAAGAATGCAACCTTCACATCCATGATTTTCAATGGACTTAAGTGTTGGAAAACCAATAACCATGTCCTTCTTGCATGAGCAACCAAGGCATTTGAGGCAACCTTTTTGTATGTATCCAACCGATACAAACCATTGCATAATGCACCGGACATCACAATAATATCACCATTGCTGAAATCATGAACCATACAGTTATCATCAACAAAGTGTATCCAACTTTGGTAATCGAAGGAACTAAAATTAAGCTTTTCTTGATAACAGGTACATACAATGCATCTTTCAAGAGAATTACACCTCCATTTGCAATTGTAAGCTCAATTTCTCCTGCTCCAATGATAGAATAAGAGGCATTGTTTGTACACACCACATGTCCTTCTTTGGGTGCATCTTTCAAAGATGCAAAAAACCTTTTGTGCAAAGTTATGCGCTTTGAAGCACCACTATCAAAGAAACAATCTAAATCATCCTCATTCACAACCATATATTTAGAATGCAACTCAATCCTAAATCTGTCTCCATAGGAGTGGCAATAGGTTTACAGTCTTCAAGGCCAAAATGCTACAATAATGTATCAATTTATTTTGTTTGACACAAAGCTATTCTACTATCAACTTGCATATATTGAATACCCAAAAAATGATGCAAATGCCCCAAATTAAACATCTCAAATGAGGCATGCAAATCAGCCTCAAAATCAGCAATATGCTTCTCATGAGGACCAATGAGCAACATGTCATCAACATACACAACAATGATCAGAAGCACATCATTTCAGTTGGACTATTCTCAAAACCATGTGCAATTAGATAGAAATGTATCTTTTCATACCAAGCATGTGGTGCTTACTTTAAACCATAAAATGCCTTCTTTAACCTGCACACTTAGTCATCATGCCCTTTTTGCACAAAGCCATGGGGCTAAAAAATATACACTTCTTCATGCAAGTCACCATTCAAAAATGTAGTTTTAATGTCCAACTAATGTACATTCCAACCATGATGAGCTACAAGTGCACAGATGCTACAAATAGTAGTCATTCGATAAGTAGGAACAAAGGTCTCATCAAAATCAATGCCTCTTTCTTGAGCATAACCCTTTGCAACAAGCCTAGCCTTATACCTATCAACTATTCCATTCGGCTTACGCTTCAGCTTGTATACCCACTTAGTGCCAATGGCCTTCTTTCCAGGAGGCAAGTCACATAAAGGCTAGGTACATTCTCCATAATAGCATCATATTCTGATTACATAGTAGCCATTGAATTTTGAGACATTTGTGGTTCATCAAATGAAACAGGCTCATTCTCATCATAGAGACTAGAGGCAGCCATAGCATAGCAATCTGATGCAAAAGAAGCACTATGAGAGCTAGAACGAATACAATATGAGAGAGGCACATCTAATTTGTTGTCACACAAAGTCTGCACTAGCCATTTTGGCATAGTTCTTGCCTCCGTAATATGAGATCTCACATCAACAAGTGCATCATGTAAGTCTGCATCAGAAATGGAATGATCTACATCATCACATGAACCTTGTAAAGGCTAAGAAGTTGCCTCATTAGGACAAGCACATGTCTCCTTCGTACATGAAAGTAAAGGCTGAATACTATCTTCCACAAAAACAACATCACAACTAACCAAAATGCATTTAGTATGTTGATGATACAGAGGATAGCCTTTTCTTTTAGAATTGTACCCAATAAAAATACATTTTATTACTTTATCATCTAATTTCCTGCAATGTTGTTTAGGCACTAATGTTGGAGATAGATGTCTGCGGAAGCACCCGAACAGCACAAGGAAGAAGAAGAAGCTTGGAGCACAAACACATAATACTGAATGTATTACGAGAGAATGTACAAAGATAAGTAGCCCATTAGGGCAATAGGCGTATATACAAGCCGGGGGAAAAAAACCTCCTAAAGAGGGAAAAAAGTGCCCTGGCAGTCCTAGTGTGTTCACACACATCACTACCTAAATATATCAACAAATCCCCCCTGGGAGTGATGCGGTGAACAAGGAGCTGGCACTCATGTATAAGGAAGTGTCAAGCTATGTGGAAATCACTCCACAAAAGGAAGTAAGCCCAAAGCTTTGTGGAAAGCTTCAAACTTCTCCCTAGGCAGAGCCTTCGTGAAAAGGTTTGCAATGTTCTCTTGTGTGGGCACATATGCCAAGCTTATCTCCCCAGCAGAGAACCTCTCCCTGACATAGTGATAATGCACCTCAATGTGCTTAGTGCGAGCATGGAACACAGGGTTCCTCGCAACTGCCAATGCACTCTGACTGTTAGTGAAGATGGTGGTGGCAGAAGACTGGCCAACACCCAAATCAACCATAAGGCATCTGAGCCACACACACTCAACAGTCGTTGTGAAAGCTGCCCTATACTCAGCCTCACAACTGGAAGTGGCCACAATAGGCTGCTTCTTGCTCAACGAAGATATACATGAGCTACCAAGCATGAAGCAAAAACCACTGGTGGACACACGAGTGTCATAGCAACCAACCCAATCTGAGTCAAAAAAAGCATGCAAATCTGGCGGTAGTGATCCCCCCTTGGGATAAAACAACCCAAGTAGCCGAGTACCACTCAAGTAGTGAAAGATGCGCTTAACCGCCTTCCAATGCGTGACTCTTGGGCAATTCATAAACCTGCTCATCTATGAGACAACAAACTGAATATCTGGCCGAGTAATGCATAAGTAAATCAAGCATCCAACAGCCTACTGATAGAGAACAGCATCAAATGCATCTCCAGCATCATGAAGACTCAATCGTAAACCTGTCTCCATAGGAGTGGCAATAGGCTTACAATCTTCAAGGCCAAAACGCTGCAATAACGTGTCAATATATTTTGTTTTGCATAAATTGAATGCCCAAATAGTGATGCAAATGCCTCAAATCAGACATCTCAAATGAGGCATGCAAATCAGCCTTGAAATCAGCAATATGCTTCTCAATAGGACCAGTGAGCAGCATGTCGTCAACATAGACAACAATGATCAGAAGCACATCATTAGCACGCTTAACATATAACGTGCTTTCAGTTGGACTGTTCTCAAAACCATGTGCAACCAGATATGCATGTATCTTCTCATACCAAGCACGTGGTGCTTGCTTTAAACCATATAATGCCTTCTTTAACCTGCACACCTGGTTTTCATGCCCTTTCTGCACAAAGCCACGGGGCTGAAAAACATACACTTCTTCATGCAAGTCACCATTTAGAAATGTTGTTTTAATGTCCAACTGATGTACATTCCAACCATGATGGGCTGCAAGTGCACAAATGCTCCGAACAGTATTCATACGGCATGTAGGTGCAAAGGTCTCATCAAAATCAATGCCTCTTTCCTGTGCATAACCCTTTGCAACAAGCCTAGCCTTATACCTGTCAACTGTACCATCAGGTTTACGCTTCAACTTGTATACCCGCTTAGTGCCAATGGCCTTCTTGCCAGGAGGCAAGTCACATAAAAACCATGTATCATTCTTCATTATAGCATCATATTCAGATTGCATAGCAGCCATCCAATTTTCTTAATTCTGTGCTTCATCAAAAGAAACAGGCTCATTCTCATCACAGAGACCAGACGTAGCCATAGCATAGCAATCTGATGCAAAGGAGGCACTATGAGAGCCAGAACGAGTACGATATGATAAAGGTGCATCTAATTTGTTATCACGCAAATTCTGCACCAGCCATTTTGGCATAGTTTTTGCCTGCTCAATATCAGCTCTCTCATCAACAAGTGCATCATGTAAATCTGCATCAGAAATGGAATGATCTGCATCATCATATGAAACTTGCAAAGGCTGAGAAGTTGCCTCATTAGGACCAGCACTAGACTGTCCACCTGTAAAAAGAGGCATCAAAGTATCATACATGTCTTTGGAGCTAGCAGATGTCTCCTTAGTACATGAAAGCAATGGTTGAATAGCATCTTCCACAAAGACAACATCACGGCTAACCAAAATGCGTTTAGTCTATGGATGATACAAACGATAGCCTTTACTTTCAGAACTGTACCCAACAAAAATACATTTTACTGCCTTATCATCCAATTTTCTGCGATGTTGTTCAGGCACTAGTGCATAATAGCCGCCGCCTTAACGGTTTTCTTTAGCTCGATAGGTAAACGACCCTTCGGGCCTATAGGCACTTAAGTTGACCATTAAGGTTTTACGCTAAAGAAAACGCATGCCAAACAGCCAAAAACATGCAGATGAGCAACAGATGGCTTGCGGTCATGCCAAGCCTCATATGGAGTGATAGACTGCAGCGCTTTAGTGGGACACCTATTCAGTACATATGCTACACACATGACAGCCTCAAGCCAGAAACTATGTGGTAAAGTCTGACTCTTGACCATGCACCTCGCCATCTCCATGAGTGACCTGTTCTTTCGTTCAGCATCTTCATTCTGTTGAGGTGTATATGGCATTGTACACTAGTGTTTTATCCCACGTTCAACCAGAAATGCATTAAAATCAGAAGACATATATTCCCCCCCTCGATCAGAACGGAGGGTGCCCATTTTACATGCTGAGAGATTTTCAGTCAAAACCAAAAACTGTTTAAAGCACATGAACACTTCGGACTTTACTTTGAGTGGATATACCCATGCATGCTTGGAAAAATCATCAATGAAAGTCACGAAGTAAAGGTAATTTCCAAAAGAGGGTGTCTGCATAGGACCACAAACATCACTATGTACAAGCTGCAATTTCTGTGTAGCCCGAACTGAACCATCTTTTGGAAAGGAGGAACACTGCATTTTGCCCAAAATACAGCCTTCACAAACATGTTTTCCAGGTGCCTCAAGTTTGGGCAAAGGGGACACCATTTCAGATTTCTGCAGGCGTAGCAAACTAGCAAAATTATGATGACCAAAGCGTGCATGCCAAAGCTTTGCATCTGACATAGCCTGAGAATCATTTACTGCACATGCCAAATCATTTTCAAATCTTTCATAGTCTATGAGCTTATACAGCCCACGACATAAAATGCCAAAAGCAATAATAACATCGCCATTTGACAAATCATGAACTGTACATCTGTCATCAACAGATTTCACAACCAAGCCAATCTTGGCTAATGCAGAAACTGATAACAGATTCTTCTTGATCCCTGGCACAAATAAAGCATCTGACAAGTGAAAGAACTACCATCAGCATTAGTCAAAATGATCTTACCAACTCCCATAACAGGATAAGAGGAGTTGTTGGCACATGTAACAATATTCCCTGTAGGGGAGGCTTGAGTGAAGCAAAAAACTGCGCTGCGAGGTAATATGTTTGGTCGTCCCATTGTCAAAGTACCAAACATCGGACTCTACTACAGACATGCATTGATCATGAGAAGATGGGTCAAAACTGCAGACAGTAGTAAACACCCATTCTTCTTCCTCCACAAGATTTGCAGACTTTGTTTTTGGTGTAGAGGCCTCTGCAACAACCATTCCAGCCTCTTTCTTCTTTGCCTCTTTAGCAGCCAGTTTTGAACAGTTCTTTATGATATGATCATTCCCTTTATAGTACTTACAAAACAATTTCTGCTTTTCTGATTTCTTCTCATCTTTATCTTCCTTCTTCGAATATGCAGAATTAGCAGATTTCTGCTTACTACTTGAAGAGCTCCATTTTCCTTTGCCCTTCTGACTAGCCAGGAAAGCTTGATCAGCAACTCGCATAATGGACCTGTTTTGCCTGGACTGATCTTCCTGCAACAGAACAGAGACTAACTCCTCAAATGACAAGGCATTTGGATTGCCTTTCATCATCAACCGAAGAGTAGAAGCAAAACTCTGATATGAATCACGAAGACCATTCAGAACGGTCTGCACAAGTGAGCTATCTGGTATAACCTCATCAGAAGAAATCAACTGTTCCTTCAAGTCTTTGATCTTTGTTAAGAAACTATCCATAGAATCACCTTCATTCATGTGCTCACTCTCCAACTGTTTTCGGAGGTAAGCAACACGAGCCTCATTCCTAGCTTGGTACAATGTGGTAGTGCAAGAGCGAATATGAGGAATAATGGCACGTTTGATAGACAAAGCTATCAATGCATGTGCCTGGGC
The DNA here is from genome assembly GCA_020310875.1 of Ceratopteris richardii. Classification (NCBI taxonomy): domain Eukaryota; kingdom Viridiplantae; phylum Streptophyta; class Polypodiopsida; order Polypodiales; family Pteridaceae; genus Ceratopteris; species Ceratopteris richardii. Next base: position 81,376,958 of record CM035437.1, read on the forward strand.
ATCTCTGCCATCCCAACGAATCTGCTCTGCAGTAGGTGCAACAGAAACAACAACACGAATAGGAATCTACGGAATATCATCTTCGACACCATCTTCATCCGCTCCAGCACCTGTATTTGCAGTACCTGTAGTCAGAGGTGTAATAGGACGTCTTTCAACACCCTGCACAATGTTCCACAATCCTTTTGCAACCAATACATGTCACATCATATAAGCCCATAATGAGTAGTTGGTACCATCCAACTTATCCTCAACAGCCAACATACGGAATACATCACTGCTTTCAACCATGGCCGGTGACTAAAATACCTTGATGTAGAAAATTGACTGTATCTCAAAAAGTTGAACAGAACTGCTCCAACGAATTCTGCTAGACCTGTAGCAGACTTCGAGATGCTTATATTCGCGAACAGAAATTGGTATATACCTTTGGCACAGAAAGACGAAATAGCCTACACAAGCACTGCGATAATGCATTCGGAGGCCGAAACGAGCTCATATCGCGATTTTGGCACCACAAAACGAAGCTGTTTTGATCTCTGAAACACCCTCAGTATGCTCACCAAATTTCGTGCAAATCTGAGATTGCAAACGGAGGAGTGTCGACGGCGCCCTAGATGAAGCGACGACTTGCTCTGATACCAATTGTTGGAGATAGATGTCTGCGGAAGCACGCGAACATCACAAGGAAGAAGAAGAAGCTTGGAGCACAAACACACAATACTGAATGTATTACTAGAGAATGTACAAAGATAAGTAGCCCATTAGGGCAATAGGCGTATATACAAGCCGGGGGAAAAAACCTCCTAAAGAGGGAAAAAAGTGCCCTGGCAGTCCTAGTGTGTTCACACACATCACTACCTAAATATATCAACAACTAATGCATATGCCAGACAACCAAAAACACGCAAGTGAGCAAAAAATGGCTTACGACCATGCAAAGCCTCATTGGAGTGATAGACTACAATGCTTTAGTGGGACACCTGTTAAGTACATATGCTGCACACATGATAGCCTCAAGCTAGAAACTATGTGGTAAAGCCTGACTCTTGACCATACACCTCACCATCTCCATGAGTGGCCTATTTTTCCATTCAGCAAGTCCATTTTGTTGAGGTTTATATGGCACTGTACACTAATGTTTTATCCCACATTCAACCAGAAATGCATTAACATCAGAAGACATATTTCCCCCCTCGATCAGATTGGAGGGTGCCCATTTTACATGCTGAGAGATTTTCAGCCAAAACCAAAAAGCGTTTGAAGCACATAAACACTTTGGACTTTGCTTTCAATGGATATACCCATGCATGCGTGGAAAAACCATGGATGAAAGTCACAAAGTAAAGATAGTTTCCAAAAGAGGGTGTCTGCATAGGACCACAAACATCATTGTGAACAAGCTACAATTTCTAAGTGGCTTGAACGAAACCATCTTTTGGAAAGGAGGAATACTGCTTTTGCCCAAAATACAACCTTCGCATACATGTTTACCGGGTGCCTCAAGTTTGGGCAAAGAGGACACTATTTCACATTTCTATAGGCATAGCAAACTAGAAAAATTTAGATGACCAAAGCGTGCATACAAAAGCTTTGCATCTGACATAGCCTGAGAATCATGTACTGCACATGCTGAATCATTCACAAATTTTTCATAGTCTATGAGGTTATACAACTCAACCACATAAAATGCCAGAAGCAATAATCATGTCACCATTTGACAGATCATGAATTGTACATCTATCATCAACAAATTTCACAACCAAACCAATCTTGGCTAATGCAGGAACTGATAAAAATTTTTTCTTGATCCTTGGCACAAATAAATTGAAAACATAAAAGAACTACCATCAGCTGTAGTCAAAATGGTCTTAGCAACTCCCATAATAGGATAAGAGGAGTTTTTGGTGCATGTGACAGTATTCATTGTAGGGGCGGGCTCAAGTGAAGTAAAGAAATTGCACTGTGAGGTTATGTTTGGTTGCCCCACTATCAAAGTACCAAACATCTGAGTCTATTGCAGACATACACTACTCATGAGAAGAAGGGTCAAAACTACAAACAGTAGTAAACACCCAGTCTTCATTTTGCACAAGATTACCAGACTATGTTTTTAGTGTAGAGGCCTTTGCAACAACCATTCTAGCCTCTTTTTTCTTTGCCTCCAATTTTGGATAGTTCTTTACAATATGATAATTTCCTTTACAATACTTACAAAACAATTTTTGCTTTTCTGTTTTCTTATCGTTTCCATCATCCTTCTTTGATTGTGCAGAATTAGCATATTTTTGCTTACTAGTAGAAGAGCTTAAATTTACCTTTGCCCTTTTGACTAGCCAAGAAAGCTTGATCAGCAACATGCATAATGGATCAGTTCTGCCTAGACTAATCTTCCTGCAACATAATAGAGACTAACTCCTCAATTATTAAGGCATTTGGATTTCCTTTCATCATCAAACAAAGAGTAGAAGTAAACTCTAGTATGAATCGGGAAGACCATTCATAACAGTCTGCACAAGTGAATTGTCAGGCAAGACTTCATTAGCAAAAATTAACTGCTCCTTCAAATCTTTGATCTTTGTTAGAAAACTATCCATAGAATCACCTTCATTCATATGCTCACCCTCCAACTGTTTTCGGAGGTAAGCAACATGAGCCTCATTTCTAGCCTGGTACAATGTGGTAAGTGTATCCCAAGTATCCTTAGTTGTTCTGCAAGAGCAAATGTGAGGAATAATGGCATGTTTGACAGACAAGTCTATCAATGCATGTGCCTGAGCATCTCTGCCATCCCAACGAATTTGGTCTATAGTAGGTACAGCAGGAACCACAACACCAATAAGAATCTATAGAATATCACCATCTTTGATGCCATCTGCATCAGCTTCAGTACCTATATTTGCACGTGTAATAGGACATTTTTCAACACCCTATGCAATATTCCACAGTCCTTTTGCGACCAATACATGATGCATCATATAATCCCATTCGCACCATCCAATTTATCCTCAGCAGCCAACATATGAAATACATCAGTGCTTTTAATCATGGCCACTGACTAAAATACCCTGATGCAAAAAAATGATTCTATCTGAAAAAGTTGAACAAAAACTACCGTGATGAGTTATGCTGAACCTATAGCAAACTTTGAGATGCTTATATTGGCGAACCGAAACTTGTATACATCTTTGGCACAAAAGGCGAAATAGCCTACACAAGCACTATGATAGTTCATTCGGAGGTCGAAATGAGCTCAGATCGTGATTTCAGCACCAGAAAGCGGAGCCCTTTTGATCTCCTATTCATCTTGAGTATGCTCACCAAATTTTGTGTGATTCTGAGATTATGATCAAAGGGGTTTCAATGACACCCTAGATGAAGTAGCAACTTGCTTTGATATCAATTGTTGGAGATCGAGTTTCGTGAAAGCACGGGAACAACACAAGGAAGAAGAAGAAGCTTGGAACATGACACACAATACTGAATGTATTGCTACTAGAATGTACAAAAGATATGTAACCGGTTAGGGTAGTATGCATATATACAAGCCAGGGAAAAAAAACCTCCTAAAGAGGGAAAAAGTGCCCAAGTGGTCCTAGAGTGTTCACACACATCATTACCTAAATATATCAACATATTACCTCACAATGCAATTTCTTCACTTCACTTGAGGCTACCCTTATAGGGAATACTATCACATGCGCCAACAACTCCTCTTATCATGTCATGGGAGTTGGTAAGATCATTCTGACTACTACTAATGGTAGTTCTTTTACATTGTTGAATGCTTTATTTTTGCCAAAGATCAAGAAAAATCTGTTATCGCTTTCAATATTAGCCAAGATCAGGTTGGTTGTGAAATTTTTTGATAATAGATGTACAATTCATGATTTTTCAAATGGCAATGCCATTATTGCTTTTGGCATTTTATGTCATGGGCTGTATAAGCTCATAGATTATGCAAAATCTGTGAATGATTCAGCATGTGCAGTTCAAGATTCTCATGCTATGTCAGATGCAAAGCTTTGGCATGCACACTTTGGTCATTTGAATCTTGCTAGTTTGCTATGCCTGTAGTAATTTGAAATGGTGTCCTCTTTGCCCAAACTTGAGGCACTTGGTAAACATGTCTTTGAAGGCTATATTTTGCGCAAAATGCAGCATTCTCCTTTGCAAAAGATTGTTCAATTTGAGCTACTCAAAAGTTGCAACTTGTTCACAGTGATGTCTGTGGTCCTATACAAACACCTTCTTTTGGGAACTACATTTACTTTGTGACTTTCATTGATGATTTTTCTAGGCATGCATGGGTATATCTTTTGAAAGCAAAGCTTGATGTGTTTATGTGCTTCAAATAGTTTCTAGTTTTGGCTGAAAATCTGTAAGCATGTAAAATGAACACCCTCCATTCTGATCAACGAGGACAATATATGTGTTTTGACTTTAATGCATTTTTGGTTGAACATGGGAAAAAAAATCAGTGTATAGTGTTGTATACACCTCAATAGAATGGAGTTGTTGAAAGGAAGAACATGTCACTCATGGAGATGGCGAGATGTATGGTCAAGATTCAGGATTCACCACATAGTTTCTAGCTTGAGGTTGTTATGTGTGCAGCATATGTACTTAAGAGGTGTCCCACTAAAGCATTGTAGTCTATCACTCCCACATGTCTTTGGTTGTTTGGAATATGCATTCATGATTGAACAATAATGCAGGAAATTTGATGATAAAGCAGTGAAATGTATTTTTGTTGGGTACACTTCTAAAAGCAAAGCCTATCGTCTGTATCATCTATAGATTAAATGCATTTTGGTTAGCCATGATAATGTTTTTTGTGGAAGATGCTATTCAACCATTACTTTGATGTACTAAGAAGATATGAATTAGCTCCAAAGATGTGTATGACACTTTGCTACCTCTTTTTAGCGGTGGAAAGTCTAGTGCTGGTGCAAATGAGGCAATATCTCAGCCTTTACAGGCTTCACTTGATGATGTAGATCATTCCATTTCTGATGCACATTTACATGATGCACTTATTGAGGAGAGAACTAATATAGAGGAGGCAAAAACTATGCCTAAATGGTTGGTGCAAACTTTGTGAGATAGCAAATCAAATGCACCTCTATCATATCATACTCATTCAGGCTCTTATAGTGCTTCTTTTATAGTCTTTGTGATGAGAATGAGCCTGTTTTGTTTGATGAAGCACAAAATTATGAAAATTGGATAGCTACTATGCAATCAAAATATGATGCTATTATGAAGAATGGTACCTGGTCTTTATGTGACTTACCTCCTAACAAAAAAGCCATTGGCACTAAGTGGGTATACAAGCTGAAGCCTAAGCCTGATGGAATAGTTGACAAGTATAAGGCTAGGCTTGTTGCAAAGGGTTATGATCAAGAAAGAGGCATTGATTTTGATGAGACACTTGCTCCTACATGTCGAATGACTATTGTTCATAGCATATGTGAACTTGCAACTCATCATAGTTGGAATGTACATCAATTGGACATTAAAATTGCATTTTTGAATGGTGACTTGCATGAAGAAATGTATGTTTTTCAGCCCTGTGGTTTTGTGTAGAAAGGGCATGAAAAGAAAGTGTGGAGGTTGAAAAAAGCATTATATGGTTTGAAACAAGCACCACGTGCTTGGTATGAAAAGATACATGCCTATTTGAGTGCACATGGTTTTGAGAAAAGTCCAAATGAGAGCACCTTATACGTTAAGCGACCAAATGATGTGCTTCTGATCATTGTTGCCTATGTTGATGACATGCTACTCATTGGTCCTAATGAGAAGCATATTGCTAATTTTAAGGCTGATTTGCATGCCTCATTTGAGATGTCGGATTTGGGGCATTTGCATCCTTATTTAGGCATTCACTTTATGCAAGTTGATGGCAAACTAGCTTTGTGTAAAAAATATATATATATTGACACATTATTGCACCGTTTTGTCCTTGAAGACTGCAAACCTATTGCCACTCTTATGGAGACAAGTTTATGATTGAGTCTTCATGATGCTGGAGATGCATTTGATGATGTTCTCTATCAATAGGTTGTTGGATGCTTGATTTACTTATGCATTACTCAACCAGATATTCACTTTTCTATCTCACAGATGAGCAGGTTTATGCATTGCCCATGTGTTAAGCATTGGCAAGCAATTAAGCACATCTTTCACTACTTGAGTGGTACCCAACTAATTGGATTGTTTTATCCCACAGGGGTTCACTATTGCCAGATTTCTTGCTTTGTTTGACTTGGAGTGGGTTGGTTGCTATGACACTCATGTGCTCACCAATGGTTTTTGCTTCAGGCCTGGTAGCTCATACATATCCTAGTCGAGCAAGAAGCAACCTATTATGGCCAATTCTAGTTGTGAGTCTAAGTATAGGGAATCTTTCACAATGATTGTTGAGTGTGTGTGGGTCAGATGCCTTATGGCTGATTTGGGTGTTGGTCACTCTTGTACCACCACCATCTTCACTGGCAATCAAAGCGCATTGGCAATAGCGAGGAACCCTCTAGTCCATGCTTGCAGTAAGTACATTGAGGTGCACTATCATTATGTCATGGAGAGGTTCTCTGTTGGAGAGATCACTTTGGTATATGTGCCCACACAAGAGAACATTGTAGACCTTTTCACAAAGGCTCTGCATAGGGAGAAGTTTGAAGCTTTCCGCAAAGCTTTGGCCTTACTTCCTTTTATGGATTGATTCCAGATAGCTTGGCAGTTCCTTATACCTGAGTGCCAGCTCCCAGGGGGATTTGTTGATTTATTTAGGTAGTGATATGTGTGAACACACTATACACAAAATAACCCTAACTGTGAAACTCCTAGTATGCCATGATGACGGTCTGATAGAACCATTAATTCTTGGCCAAGATTGGTTAGATAATCACTCGATGGACCTAAATCTTAGAAAATGCTCCATGCAGCTCATGTCCTTAGACTAGCAACAAGTGATACTGCTTTATGTCCCTAACAATACCCTGCCTAAGGAACATAACCTTAGACCATATGAAATGAATGTGAAGGATGACCGAAAGATCTTTGGATAAATAAGTCAAATTACTTCTACATCAACCCACGTGGAGTTGGCGATGAATAGCTGTTGCTCAAGAAGATGCCAAGAGATTTTCTCGTGGTCTTCCTTTGAACAAGAAGAGTTCACCACCTACCAGATGGGTCAGGTGGACTACATCAGTGGTCAAGTGGGTTACATCAATGGTCAAATGGGAACAGTAGTCTCTTCAGGCCCATCCTCCACACTTTATGTGGACCTACCTAGATCTGCGTAACCATAATTGCTAAAACAGGTAGAAGATACTACCCATGATGAGTGGGTACCAATTCAAATACAGGCTATGACCAACATAGTAGATATGGTTCTTAATTCAAAATATTTCAAGAATCTATCTCAGAGATGCCTCATCACCACTTTTGAACTACAATATCAGCCTTATTTCCTTCTATTAGCCAATTACAACACATAAGTGAAGCATATCAATGGTAAGGAGCCAACATTTGCAACTCAATTTCAACCAAAAGACATATTAGAGAGAGCATGTAGAGGCACCATCTTTCAACCAAATTGGCATCAACATTTAATAGAGACATACCCAAAAATGATGCGCATATGGTCACATGTTCCCTTGCATATTCTCTATAACTTGTGCTATGGCCCCATATGAAGAATATACTCATGGGCAACATTCGCTATCAAGGTTAGAAATAATGCCAAGTGTGTAGATTGGTTAAATTACCCCTATCTCGCACCACCACAAGGACCACCCACCATGGCATATATGATATTAACCATTTGTCGTTGGATAACACATCTCAAGAATATGTCTGATGTAGCTCCACAAATGACATTGAAAATCTTTGAAGTGATGAGGGTAGTGTTCAAGACCTTTCGCAATGTGAAAGCACCATACATATCCACACCCAGTTTCGAAGATGATAACTACAATTTAGTATATGATATGAGCACCAAATTGCCACTAAAGACAGCCTGCGCTTGGCATGCACAAATCAAATACTTATTGGCATGGTATAAACAAACCTTTGAAAAGATGTTCTCGACTAAATTTTGGGAATACCAATTAGAGATATTAATCTCTAAACAAACCCACCTATTGCATCTATTTGCTTTGGAGCAAGTCATACATTCAAAAGAGTATAGGATGCCATAATCGGAAGTCTCAACTGCTATCGACTCGGAGTGGCTAAAGATAGATCTAGCACATGGACTTTGAGTAAAACAACATGAGCTAGTTGCACATGTTCTCCAATATCACACAGAGCAACCCCTCCAAAAAGGTTTTGTCAGGGATGATAGATTTGAGACAGGGGGAGTGTTAGCAATCAACAAGGACTCAATCCACAAAAAAGCCTTAGGCAAGAAGGTCAATAGGAGTGACAAGGCCCATGCATTGGGTTAAGTATACAAGGTAGTCAATGCCGATAAGGCAATGAATAGGCCTAGCCATATATTTTTTTCAAATCAATCATCTAATCGACAGTGGTTTTTATCACTACATCTCATTTTAAATACTCGTTTTTGTTAGTCCAACTCCATTTTGTTCAAACCAAGGAGTCCTTGAGATCGAGGAATGTTAGAAGAGCCCATGTATTAATTTTCATAATTTTTGGAGCTCATTTGAGACTTCAAATTAGCTTAGGAACCTATTTTTAAACTAGGCCAAACACTAGGCTTGAATTAGTCCAAAGCTAGTCAAAAAACTATCAAAAGAGCCAGAGAGCTCATTTTTTAGGTTAGCTTGTTTCAGATTTTAGCTTTGTAAGAACTTCATTGTATCTTGAGTTTGAAAATAGAAGATTCCATTGTTCTACTCTTTGTTCTTGCCTTGTATGCACATGTCTATGTATGTGTGTGCATGTTAGTGTGCTTCTCGCTCATGCACTTGTACATTATTCTTGCTATGATTTTCATACATCCTCATGTCTGCATAGATTGACATTTACAAGGTTGATCTCCTCACGTTGGTACTTCCATTGTGCTAGAGTGATATTGTAGGTATCAAACCATTTACTGTGGAGGAAGTGAAAAGATAGATATAGCACGTGGAGTTCAACTAAAAGAACATGAGGTAGCTAATCATCTAATCCGCAGTGATTTTTATCACTACATCTCATTTTTAAATACTTGTTTTCGTAATTTCGGCTCCATTTTGTTCAAGCAAAGGAGTCCTTTGAGATTGAGAAGTGCTGGAAGAGCCCATGTGTTAATTTTCATAATTTTAAGAGCTCATTTGAGCCTCCAAATTATCTTAGGAACCTATTTTTAAACTAGGCCAGACACTAGGTCTGAAGTAGTCCAAAGCTTGTCAAAAAAGTATAAAAATAGCTAGAGAGCTCATTTTTTAGGTTAGCTTGTTTGAGATTTTAGCTTTGTAAGAACTCCATTGTATCTATTCTTCTCTTTTTTCTTGCCTTGTATGCACATGTCTATGTATGTGTGTGCATGTTAGTGTGCTTCTCACTCATGTACTTGTGCATTCTTCTCGCTAACGGTTTTCATACCATCTTCATGTCTCCATGGATTGACATTTACAAGGCTGCTCTCCTCATGTTGGTACCTCCATTGTGCTAGAGTGATATTGTAGGTATCAAACCATTCACTATGGAGGAAGTGAAAAGTCTATCACATGGAGTTCGGCTAATAGAACATGAGCTAGCTACACATGTTCTCCAATATCACACAGAGCAAACCCTCCAACAAATGTCTATCAAGGATGACAGATTTGAGAGAGGGGAGTGTTAGTAGTAGGATAAGTGCCAGTTTTAGGTAATTCACTATGTTCTCGCTCCATGAGTGGCATGCAAAAACATAATATAAAGTAGCATGCTCAATGGTTGGAATGATTCATGACTTGATAGCTAGAACAAGCATTGATATAATCATGTAATGTTCTTTCCATATGTTTTGATATGGCCATATCTATAGGATAAGCACTATATTCTAAGTAATCCATTGTTTTGGCTCCATGAGGCACATGTAGAAACATAATATAAAAAGTAGTATGCTCAGTGGCTGGAATGACTTGGAAGTTGGAACAAACATTGACATACTCATGTACTGTTCTTTCCATATGTGGCCAATATACACCATTTTTTTGCATGTTCTTCAAAGGCATTGATTTAGGAAGATTCCTTCCAAAAACATGTTGGAGTTAGACGCCTTCGGAAGCACGCATACAACACGAGGAAGAAGAAGAAGCTTGGAGCATAACACAGGATACTGAATGTATTACCACTAGAATGTACAAAGATAAGTAACATGTTGGGGCTATAGCTGTATATACAAGCCGGGGGGAAAAAACCTCCTAAAGATGGAAAAAAATGCCCCGAGGTCCTAGTGTGTTCACACACATCACTACCAAAATATATCAATAAATCCCCTCTGGGAGTGATGCGGTGAACAAGGCGCTGGCACTCATGTATAAGGAAGTGCCAAGCTATGTGGAATCAGTCCACAAAAGGAAGTAAGCTTAAAGCTTTGCGAAAAGCTTCAAAATTCTCCCTAGGCAAAGCCTTCATGAAAAGGTCTACAATGTTCTCCTGCATGGGCACATATGCCAAGCTGATCTCCCCAGCAGAGAACCTCTCCTTGACATAATGATAATGCACCTCAATGTGCTTAGTGCGAGCATGGAACACATGGTTCCTCACAACTGCCAATGCGTTTTGACTGTTAGTGAAGATGGTGGTGGCAGAAGACTGACCAACACCCAAATCAGCCATAAGGCATCTCAGCCACACACACTCAACAATCCCTGTGAAAGCTTCCCTATACTCACCCTCACAACTGGAAGTGGCCACAATAGGTTGTTTCTTGCTCAACCAGGATCTACATGAGCTACCAAACATGAAGCAAAAGCCACTAGTGGACACACGAGTGTCATAGCAACCAACCCAATCACTATCAAAAAAAGCATGCAAATCTGGCGGTAGTGATCCCCCCTTGGGATAAAACAATCCAAGAAGTTGAGTACCACTCAAGTAGCAAAAGATGCACTTAACCGCCTATCAATGCTTGATACCTGGGCAATCCATAAACCTGCTCATCTATGAGACAACAAACTGAATATCTAGTAGAGTAATGCATTAGTAACTCAAGCATCCAATAGCTTGCTGATAGAGAACAATATTAAATGCATCTCCAACATCATGAAGACTCAATCATAAACCTGCCTCCATAGGAGTGGCAATAGGCTTACAGTCTTCAAGGTCACAACACTACAATAATGTGTGAATATATTTCATTTGACACAAAGCTATTCCACCATCAACTTGCATAAACTGAATGCCTAAATAATGATGCAAATGCCCCAAATCAGACATCTCAAATGAGGCATGCAAATCAGCCTTAAAATCAGAAATATGCTTCTCAATAGGACTAGTGAGCAGCATGTCATCAACATACACAACAATGATCAGAAGCACATCATTAGCACACTTAACATATAAGGTGCTTTCAATTGGACTGTTCTCAATACCATGTGCAATCAGATAGGCATGTATCTTTTCATACCAAGCATGTGGTGCTTGCTTTAAACCATATAATGCCTTCTTTAACCTGCACACCTCGTTTTCATGCCCTTTTTGCACAAAGCCACCGATTTGAAAAACATACACTTCTTCATGCAAATCACCATTCAAAAATGTTGTTTTAATGTCCAACTCATGTACATTCCAACCATGATGAGCGGCAAGTACACAGATGCTACGAATAGTAGTCATTTGACAAGTAGGTGAAAAGGTTTCATCAAAATCAATGCCTCTTTCCTATGCATAACCCTTTCCAACAAGCCTAGCCTTATCCCTATCAACTGTTCCATCATGTTTATGCTTCAGCTTGTATACCCACTTAGTGCCAATGGCCTTCTTGCCATGAGGCAAGTCACATAAGGATCAGGTACTATTTTTCATGATAGCATCATATTTAGATTGCATTGCATCCATCCAATGTTCATAATCTTGTGCTTCATCAAAAGAAACAGGTTTAGTCTCATCATAGAGACTAGATGTAGCCATAGCATAGCAATCTGATGCAAAAGAGGCACTATGAGAGCCTGAACGAGTATGATATGATAGAGGTGCATCTAATTTGTTGTCAAGCAATGTCTGCACTAGCCATTTTGGCATAGTTTCTGCCTCCTCAATATCAGTTCTCTCATCAACAAGTGCATCATGCAAATCTACATCAGAAATGGAATGATCAGCATCATCACATGAAATCTGCAATGGCTGAGAAGTTGCCTCATTAGGACCAGCACTAGACTGTCCACCTATAAAAAGAGGCAGCAAAGTATCATACATGTCTTTGGAGCTAATAGATGTCTCTATACATGAAAGTAAAGGTTGAATAGCATCTTCCACAAAAAAAACATCACGGCTAACCAGAATGCATTTAGTATGTGGATGATATAGACAATAGCCTTTGCTTTCATAACTGTACCCAACAAAAATACATTTTATTACTTTATCATCCAATTTCCTACGATGTTGTTTAGGCACTAATGCATATGCCAGACACCCAAAAACACGTGGGTGAGCAATCTTGAGAGTTCCATGCTCCACCCTTTTGTCCAAAGCTAGTTTCATTCTCATGCAAGCTCATTTATCCCACATGCAAGGGAATTCTCCCAAACTCCATATAAGCAAGGCCTCTCCTTCACTCCACATAAGCCATTCCACTCTTGCTCATTGCCAAGAGTGTGCTTCCTCTCCTCATGGAGTCTCCATGCTCATAGAGCATCATTTGTAAGTTCTTTCCATTTTAATCTATTCATCATGTTTTCATATCTTTTGTTCCTTCCTCCATAGTTAATTCATTTTGTGATTAATTGTAGAGTAGGAGTAGCTTCTTTCATTTCAACATGGTATCAGAGCATAGGTTGAACATAAAGTTTTTCTATTGGTTCTTGAGTTTAGATTCTCATCATTTTATCACATATATATAATAAAAGTGCTTTTTAGCACTATTAGCATTCTTCATTAAGCCTTTTTAGCATAAGTAAACTTTATCACCTTTTAATCCCTCCCTCCATCCCTTGCATCTAATCTATCCTTCTTGATTTCTATGACATAAAGACCAGGTACCATTCTTCATTATAGCATCATATTCAGATTGCATAACAGCCATCCAATTTTCTAAATTTGTGCTTCTTCAAATGAAACAGGCTCATTCTCATCACAGAGACTAGATGCAGCCATAGCATAGCAATCTGATGCAAAAGAGGCACTGTGAGAGCTTGATCGAGTACGATATGGTAGAGGTGCATCTAATTTGATGTCACGCAAAGTTTGCACCAGCCATTTTGGCATAGTTTTTGCCTGCTCAATATCAGCTCTCTCATCAACAAGTGCATCATGTAAATCTGCATCAGAAATGGAATGATCTGCATCATCACATGAAACTTGGAAAGGTTGAGAAGTTGCCTCATTAGGACCAGCACTAGACTGTCCACCTGTAAAGAGAGGCAGCAAAGTATCATACATGTCTTTGGAGCTAACAGATGTCTCCTTCCTACATGAAAGTAAGGGCTAAATAGCATCTTCCACAAAAACAACATCACAGCTAACCAGAATGCATTTAGTTTGTGGATGACTCAGACAATTTCTTTTCTTTCAGAACTATAACCAACAAAAATACATTTTATTGCTTTATCATCCAATTTTCTGCGATGTTGTTCAGGCACTAATGCATATGCCAAACATCCAAAAACACGTAGATGAGAAACAGATGGCTTGCGACCATGCCAAGCCTCATATGGAGTGATAGACTGCAACGCTTTAGTGGGACACCTATTAAGTACATATGCTACACACATGATAGCCTCAAGCCAGAAACCATGTGGTAAAGCCTGACTCTTGACCATACACCTCACCATCTCCATGAGTGACCTATTATTCCGTTCAGCAACCCAATTCTATTGAGGTGTATATGGCACTATACACTAATGTTTTATCCCATGTTTAGCCAGAAATGCATTAAAGTCAGAAGACATATATTCCCCCCCTCAATCAGAATGGAGGGTGCCCATTTTACATGCTGATACATTTTCAGCCAAAACTAGAAACTTTTTGAAGCACATAAACACTTCGGACTTTGCCTTCAATGGATATACCCATGCATGCCTAGAAAAATCATCGATGAAAGTCACGAAGTAAAGATAGTTCCCAAAAGAAGGTGTCTGCATAGGACCACAGACATCACTATGTACAAGCTGCAATTTTTTAGTAGCCCGAACTGAACCATGTTTCGAAAAGTACGAATGCTCCATTTTGCCCAAAATACAACCTTCACAAACATGTTTTCCGGATGCCTCAAGTTTGGGCAAAGAGGACACCATTTCACATTTCTACACGCATAGCAAACTAGCAAAATTTAGATGACCAAAGCGTGCATGCCAAAGCTTTGCATCTTACATAGCCTAAGAATCATGTATTGCAATGCCAAATCATTTACAGATCTTTCATAGTCTATGAGCTTATACAACCCACAACATAAAATGCCAGAAGCAATAATGACATCGCCATTTGACAGATCATGAACTATACATCTGTCATCAATAAATTTCACAACCAAGCTAATCTTGGCTAATGTAGAAACTGATAATAGATTTTTCTTGATCCCTGGCACAAACAAAGCATCTGACAAAGTGAAAGAACTACTATCAACAGTAGTCAAAATGATCTTACCAACTCCCATAAGAGGATAGGAGGAGTTGTTGGCACATGTAACAGTATTCCTTGTAGGGGTAGGCTCGAGTGAAGAGAAGAAACTGTGCTACGAGGTAATATGTTTTGTCGCCCCACTATCAAAGTACCAAACATCTTAGTCTACTGCAGAAATGCACTGCTCATGAGAAGATGGGTCAAAACTACAAATAGTAGTAAATGCCCATTCTTCATCCTACACAAGATTAGCGGACTCTCTTTTCGATGTAGAGGCCTCTGCAACAACCATTCCGGCCTAGTTTTGGACAACTCTTAATGACATGATCATTTGCTTTATAGTAATTGCAAAACAATTTCTGCTTCTTTGATTTCTTCTCATCTTTGTTTTCCTTCTTCGTATATGTAGCATTTGCAGATTTCTACTTACTAGTAGAACAAATCCGTTTTCCTTTGCCCTTCTAACTAGCCAGGAAAGCTTGATCTACAACACACATAATAGACGTGTGTTGCCTAGACTCGTCTTCCTGCAATAGAACAGAGACTAACTCCTCAAATGACAAGGCATTTGGATTGCCTTTCATCATCAAACTAAGAGTAGAAGAAAAACTCTAATATGAGTCAGGAAGACCATTCAGAACGATCTGCACAAGTGAGCTATCTGGTATAACTTCATCAGCAAAAATTAAGTGTTCTTTCAAATCCTTGATCTTTGTGAGAAAACTATCCATACAATCACCTTCATTCATGTGATCACTCTCCAATTGTTTTCGGAGGTAAGCAACACGAGCCTCATTCCTAGCCTGATACAATGTGGTAAGTGTATCCAAGCATCCTTAGTTGTTCTGCAAGAGCGAATGTGAGGAATAATGGCATGCTTGATAGACAAAGCTATCAATGCATGTGTCTGAGCATCTCTGCCATCCCAATGAATTTGCTTTATAGTAGGTGCAACAGAAACAGAAGCACGAATAGGAATCTGTAAAATATCATCATCTTTGACACCATCTCCATTGGCTCGAGCACCTGTATTTGTAGTACCTGTATTTGCAGGTGTAACACAATGTCTTTCAACACCCTACACAATATTCCATAGTCCTTTTACGACCAATACGTGACGCATCATATAAGCCCATAATGGGTAGTTGGTACCATCCAACTTATCCTCAACATCCAACATACGGAATACATCACTACTTTCAGCCATGGGTGACTAAAATACCTTGATGCAGAAAATTGACTGTATCTCAAAAAGTTGAGCAGAACTATCGAAACAAATTTTGCTAAACCTGTAGCAGACTTCGAGACGCTTATACTGGCGAACTGAAATTGGTATATACCTTTGGCACAAAAAGATGAAATAGCTTGCACAAATGCTATGATAGTGCATTTAGAGGCTGAAACAAGCTCAGATTGCGATTTCGGCACCACAAAGCGAAGCCGTTTTGATGTCTAAAACAACTGAGTATGCTTACCAAATTTCGTGTGATTCTGAGACTACAACCGGAGATGTGTAGACACCACTCTAGATGAAGCGGCGACCTGCTCTGATACCAATTGTTGGAGTTAGACATATGTGCAAGCACAAGAACAACACAAGGAAGAAGAAGAAGCTTGGAGCACAACACACAATATTGAATGTATTACCACTAGAATGTACAAATATAAGTAGCCCGTTAGGGCAATAGACGTATATAAAAATCGAGGGAAAAAAAACTCCTAAAGAGGGAAAAAAGTGCCTCGATGGTCCTAGAGTGTTCACACACACCACTACCTGAATATATCAACATTGTTCATGTTTTCCTGCTTGACACAAACAAAGACTAGTGTCTTCATGTATCCAAGAAGGCTGACTTGAGCTAATATTCTTGATAGAAATTTCATCCTCATCATCATGAATTTCTTGCCATTGGAGAGGTGACACATCTCTATATATAGTGATGTGTAGGCTTATCTTGGTATTGTGCCATTATGTTGTATGTAAATTGCATTTCTTCCCCAATATTGGACCACTTTCAACTGCCTTAGGAATGAGCATCCTAAGAGCAATTCATATTTTCCTGCTTTGAAAAATTGCATATGGAAATCATATGATCAAATTCTAGAATGCAGGTTGTCAATACAATATTTTCTAGGAGACATAAGGACTCTCCATGTGTTGTCAACTAATTATAGATGCATTTTGATGGTTTGTAAAGATGGCTTACCCCACTTCTCCCATAATTTTTGGGTGGCAATGGCTACTCCAGTGCTTGAATCTAGAATAGTATTGATAGCCACACAATTATGAGTGATGGGCAATAATGCACTATCTTCATCTCCTTGTCTATAATCACCAATCTTATCAATAGGGATTTCATGAACGTGTGACTCTATGTCTTTGATTTGTCCTTTGGGCTTGAAATTCAGTTTTAGGGAATTATCTTTCTTGCACTTTGATGCTACTTCACCCTCTCGAGTGTATATAGGCAAGGAGCCAAAGTGTGTAGCTACATCCACCAATGATCTCGACTTACAGACTCTTAATGAGCTAACTCACTTCTGTTTGATCCTGCATGTTTGAACTCTAACATGGGAGGCTTATGTTTCACAAGAGCCTCCCTACTCCATTTTGGATCTAAAATCAAATTCTCAAGTTCACTTTGCCAAGAACCTTCTATGTCTAGAACAATAGTATCTCCTTGTAGATCTGTATCAATGTGTGGGATATGTTATGGTTCTATAATAGTTTCCTTGGGTTAAGGGAGTGGTTTCTGAGGTTTATGTGCTTGGGATATCTCTTGACGAGATTGTCCCACCTTTTGAAAATTTTCTTCAAGTATGCATGTGGGAAGAATAAGATAAAGAACTTTTTAGAAACTCACGAGCAACTTCAAACATTCATTGGCAGATGACTAGTCATTCCTTTTCTAAATCCCCTAGAGGGTAACATTTTTCATGATACTCAAGTGATGTTCTTGCTCTTAATCTATCATGATATGCTCACAATAATCGTCATAACTCGCTAGCTAGAGGGTAAGCTAGTATTGATCCACGCTATGGCCATGGATTTGGGTAGCATATGCATGTGATGGTGTTGGATCAGTATATTGTTGTGCTAGAGCAGTCCAATGTTGTATTACTCAATCTTGGGTTTGTTCTTGTTCCCTATTGAGCTGATCATCTTTCCTCTTTAGCTCATCTTGCATGGACTTGAGAGAATTTTCTATTTTATCAAACTTTTTCTTCCATTTATTGACCTACTTTCCTTGTTGGGTCTTCCAAGTCCCCTTTAAAGATGGAGAATCCTTAGGAAATTCCTGTTTGCTCTCTGAGCTTGATGGATCAAGCACTTTTTGCCCTTAACTTTCTACTTAGCCTTGGATTGTTCCCATGTGATCACTTGTACCAAGGTTGCCATCACTTCCTTCTCACCTTCACTACTAGAGTTAGAAGGAATACTCATTAACATATTAGCAGGTGCCAGTTTGCTCTAGAGTTAGAAGGAATATTCCTTACACATGTGAGTTTGGCAAGTTGTGCATGTGGATATTCTCTAACAAAATGATCCCTGTTACACCTAAATCAAGGACCTCTCAAGGGATTAGGTATGGATTGACATCAAGCCATGTTTTGTCGTGGAACATTTGTGTAATAAATTGGTTATACTTGAAATTACTCTAACCATAACTTTGACTATAGTAGTCTTTATATCCATTGGAAGTTGAGTGCTTTGTCCACTTCTGCTCAATTTCATAGTATTGTAGTTGTGGTTGTGCTAGAGGAGGTGGTCTTCTATTAGCACAATGGGAGTACAAACTTGAGGTGATCTACCTCGTAAATATCAATCAGTGGAGATGTGAGGATGGTATGATGACTTCGAGTGAGAGGAATGCACAAATGTGAGAGTGAGAAGCACAAGGATATGCACAAACATACACACATGCACACACAAGGAAGAACAAAGAGTAGAACAATGGAATCTTCCAATTAAGATCTCTTAGTACAAAGTTTCATAAAAAATCCAACCTCCTAACCCCAAGATTTTATAGTTTTTTGACTAGTTTTGGACTAGTTCAGACCTAGTGTCCAGCATGGTTAGAAATTATGTTCATAAGCTAATTTGAAGGCTCAAACAAGCTCCAACTATTATGAGAACTATTACATGGGCTCTTTTAAAACTTCTCAAGCACGAGGACTCCTTGGTTTGTACAAAATGGAGTTGAAACTATCAAAAATAGGTATTCGCAATGAAATGAAGTGATGAAATCATTGCTTGTTGAATGATTGATTGAAAAAAATATTTAAGCCTATTCATTGTCGTATCTGCATTGAATAATTTGTCTACTTAGTCCTATGCTTGAGACTTGTCTCTCTTGTTGTCCTTCTTATTTGAGGCTTCCTTGCCTCCTAACACCCCTCCCCCTTCTCGTGTTTGTCATCCTAGCATACCTTTGTTAGAGAGGTTGTTCCATGCAATACTGTAGGCCATGTGTTGCTTACTCATCTTCTCAAAGCCCACATGCAAGATCTACCTTTAGTTTCTCCCAAAAAATAGCATGTGGGACTTTTGAGTGTAGAGCTTTTCCAATGTAAATAATTGTAGCAAGTGAGTGGGTTTATATAAGAATACCTCGGGGTGGTATTCCTAGAAGCCGTTTGAAAACATCTCTTCCAATGTCTTTTTGTGTTGGTAGGTACTTGATGCGATGACAGTCAGAGTGCATTGGCAATTGCAAGGAACCTTGTGTTCCATTCTCACACAAAACACATTGAGGTGTACTATCATTATGTCAAGGAGAAGTTATTTGCTAGAGAGATCATTTTTGGCTTATTTTCCCACACAAGATAATGTTGTAGACCTTTTGACAAACGCTCTACCTAGGGAGAAGTTTGAAGCTATTTTCAAAGCCTTGGGCTTACTTCCTTTTGTGGATTGATCTCTTTACACATAGCCTGGCACTTCTTTATACATGAGTGTGAGCCCCTTGTTCATTGCATCACTCTTAGGGGGGATATGTTGATATATTTTGGTAGTGATGTGTGTGAACACACTTAGGAGCACAGGGGCACTTTTTTCCCTCTTTAGGAGGTTTTCTTCCCCCGGTTTGTATGTACACCTATAGCCCTAATGGGTCATTTATATTTCTATAATCACTTCATAATACATTCTGTATTATTTTGTGCTCTAAGCTTCTTCTTCTTCTTCTTCTTCTTCTTCTTCTTCTTCTTCTTCTTCTTCTTCTTCCTCCTCCTCCTTCTATTTGTGTGCTTCCATAGACCTGAAACTTCAACAAATTTGACTTTGCTACTAAGAAAATACAAGTTGTTTTTGCTTGGTCTTATAAAGATCTAAAAAGGATTTGAACCTGAGATATGTTGTCATCGATTCCCAATGGATAAAGAAATGGCCATACACCTACAATGCTACCTATTCAAATAAGATAAAAGAGGAGATTGATAAAGTATTGGACACTAGCTTCATTTGTGAAATAGAGCGCACAAAGTGGGGCTCATTGATTGTGATTGTTTCCAAGAAAAATAAAAAAACTTAGAGTGTGCATTAATCTAGAAACAATAAACAAAGCCAGTATGGGGGAGAAATATCTAGGAAGTGCTTTCAAATTCTCCCAAGTATCTTGCAAGTGTGTTGAGACGCATCATCAACATTAAATACTCTTTTGCTTAAATTTTCAAATCTTACAAAATATCATCATTTATAAGGAATTATTGTGGATTGATATCAACATCGATCTTCTTGCACTTCAGCCCAGAGTTCTTGTTGCCAAGATTAACTTACATCCAAGATTATTAAATATATGTCATATTCTCCATAATCTGAGTGCCATCCCTTGTTCCTTGGGTTTTGTAATTCAAGCTCTAGCGTATCATTACATACTTTCAACCTAGAAATTTTTGGAAGTGGGGAAACCTCTTGATGTTGTGACATTAGTGGTATCTCTTTGTTTTTGAGTGATTATCCATTATCTTTCCTTCTTGAATCGCTAAGGGCACTTGGGAGGTTGAGTTCTTAGTGACTAGATATGCAATGTTTTGTTCTAGTTCTCTGGTTATAGGAGGGATTGAGTACTTAGTGACTAGATATGCAATGTTTTGTTCTATTTCTCTGGTTATATGTTTTTGATACCTAAGTATATCTTGGTTGGAACTTGTTCTTGTGCCTTGACATCATTTTTTTACATCAATATCTTCTTGAACATCAGTTCAAGCATCTTTGTGTTATAAATAGGTGTTGGAACTTCTTCCACAATCTCTATGAAACTTCAATCATGTGTCAACAGAGGGATCACCTTCACAATGTTGGGAGTTTTTGGGTAGTCTTTCAAAAGATGCTTTTCTCCAAACCCATAAGAGTATCTACGTAGGCAGAGGATTTGGTACTTGCACAAGAGGGAAAATCATGAATACCATGATTACCATTGCACATTGTTGGTCAAATTACCAAAAGGCAGTCCACAACACCTGAGAGAATTATCTGCACTATCGAAATGGTGCACATAGAACTTTTGGAATTCCTAAATTACTAATTGCATTGGCCTCACCAATGGGGGGTTTGGGAGGCTAAGCACTACATCTTGAAGTGGCTGCTCTTGTGTAATGAATATTCACCTCTAAAAGAAATGTTAAACTTTGATTGAGTCGGAAGAATGTTTATCCAAGGGATAATTTAGCCAAATTCAAATATATGAACCTTAGGTTATTATGCCATTTACCAAATAGATTCATAATCCGAACCCATAGTTGAAGGTCATCCAAGAATAGCTTGTTCAAGTAAGGACATTCATGGCTATTCCTGCTTCTAGGAGACTCAATATAAGCAAGCTACTCACATAATCCATCATAGTAACTACAAAACAATTGACTAGCTCCACATAAGTGTGCAATCGATTTTGTAAACTACTAAGTTGAGACTCACTACTCTTGCAATCCAGAAATGATTGTTACTATATGCAAACCATATAAAAAAATGGTTCTTCATGCAAGATGTTGAATCAGTTATTTGTTGTGCAAAACTTTAAATGCAAGTCCAAAAGAAACTTGAGTCTGGTACTGTAAGATGACATAACCCCATTACTATAACTTCTGGATGAGCAAATCATTCAATAACATGTAGTCTTCATCAAATTATTAATGAATGCAATCCATGAACACAATGGAGATGACTTATAATATTTCATGTGTGTTAAATGGAATCATCAGAGCAAGCAAGTGATTGAGAATCGCAAAATACTGAATAGAATCCCTATGGAAATTGATTGAGTTTACGTCAAATTATGCTCTTTAGTTAGTTAACCCTACTCACATAATGGTCTGGATAAAACTAACTTTTGATCCAGTTACATGAATATTCTCAACAAAAGTAAATTATGCAAACTGTCCAACCATAAACTAAATTGATAGTCACACAAAGGCAAATAACTATTAATAAGAATAGAGATTGTATTTCCGAAACAATATTACATAAGTTTTTGTACAGAATTAACAAAAAAACTTATTCTAACAGACTGCATGTACCAACAAACTCCTCTCTCTCATATGCCTTCTCTCTCTTTTTTGCTACATTCTATTGCATCTTTAGAATCTTCCGCTCTCTCTTATAGTCTTCATTGCATTAGGTTTGGTATTTCCCTATGATCAATTTGCTTCTCCATCTCTACCACTCCAACTATGAATGATATTGATAAGGATATTTTTACAAAACCTTTTTGAATTTTAGTACAAGGTGAATAAAGAAGAGGGGATATAAAAGGCATTCCCATATGGTGAGTTTAATAAAGCCCCGATAGTGGCATGGTCTTTGTGACTTCCATTCTACAATTGATTGGTGCATTGATGCAATCATCCATATTCTAATTCTTTGGCTCTAACCTTTGTCTTTAATGTATCTACAATATGCTGAAGGTTTTGGATTTCATCAATGAGCTCTACATTCTTCCCCTAAAATGGGAATCATCTTCGACATCTATAGATTTTTTGTGTGAAGATTTTGGGTTGATTTTCTTCAAGTTGTGAGGTAGTGGGTGTTTTGGGTTGTGGCATGGAGGGGACAAATGACACAACAAGTTGTTGAGTTGTTTGGAGGTTTCTAGTGGAATGGGTTGTTCTTGTTGATGTTGCTCATCCCTAGATTGTGCTTTGTGTTCCTCTCATAAGGAGTTGATTGTCTATATGGGTGGAAGAGGTTGATGATGTTGGTGAGACTGTTGCAATTGTTCTTGCTATTGTGGAGGACCTCTTCTATATCAAATGTATATGGATAATATAACCCTTCATTGATTGTGCCCTTCAAGTACTTTAGAATTCTCTTGTCGGCTTCCATGTGAGGCTTCCTTGGAGTGTGCATGAACTAACTCAGCACACTTATTCCATAACATATATCCACTCTAGTTAGAGTAGCATAATCCAAGCTTCCAACTAAACTCTGATAGCTTGTTATGTCTTCAATGAGCTCACCTTCATGAGCACTTAACTTCAAATTTACCTCCATGGGTGTACCTACAAACTTTGTATTTTCCATCTTGAACTTAGAGAGCATGTCTCCAATATACTTCCTTTGAGTGAGGAACATATATACCACTTCCAAACCTAGGATGTATGTGAGTAAACCAAGATCGCTGATCTTGAACTCATCCTTCATTTGAGCTTTGATCTTTCTAATTCCATCTACATAATTTCCTGTAATGATTATATCATCAACATATACACATAGGTATATGACCTCTGAGTAATTCCTCTTATTAAAGAGGGAAGTATTTTCCTTGATTACAATAAAACCTTTATCCTGCAAGTAAGTGACAAGTCTATGATTCTCTAGGAGCTTGCTTCAAGCCATACAAGGCTTTCCTCAACCTGCACACATATTCAGGGTATGTTTGATTTTCAAAGCCAAGAGGTTGAGCCATATACACCTCCTCTGAAATCCAACCATTTAAGAAGGCACTTTTTACATCCATTTGATATATCTTCCAATTTTTTTAAGATGCAACACTCATGGGTACCCTTACGGTAGGAATTTTTGCAACAAGTGAAAATGTTTCTTCATAATCAATACCTTGGGTTTGGGCAAACCCGTTAGCTACAATCCTTGCTTTGTACATATTAATTGAGCCATCTGAATTCTTCTTTTCCTTGTAAATCCATCTTGAAACAATGAGCTTCATAGATGGAGTCTTGGACACCAACTCCCAAGTCTGATTCTCTTGTAGAGTTTCTATTTCTTCTTCCATGGCACTTTTCCATTTTGGCTTCCTCATAGGTGGAAGTTTCTTCAAGATTTGTGTCATGTGCTATGTAAATTGAATGCTTAGTGACCAAAGAAGTATCATAACCATACCTTTCTGGTTTTCTCTTTTCTTTAGTATATCTTCTTATAGTTTGTTGAGAAGATTCTACCACATCTTTCAACTCCTTCACTTTAGCTTTGCCTTTGGAGCTCCAAGAATTGATTTCCATTCTTGGAGTCTTTTGGCCATCATCAGAATCACTTGATGCTTCAAGTGTAAGCTCATTACTTTTTTATAATGTTGGAAAGTCTTCCTCTAGATCAAAGTTTGATTTTCCTGCAATCATCTTCAAACCAAGATGTGTTTTCATCAAACACAACATCTCTACTTACAATGAAACCTTTTTTGCTTGCATTGTATAGCCTATAAAGATTTTTATTAAGCTCATAACCGATGAAGATGCATTTATCTACCTTTGGATCTAATTTTCCTCTAATTTGTGAAGGTATGTGTGCATATGCTATGCACCCAAAGATCCTGCAATGATCAAGACTAGGTCTTCTTCCATTCCATGCTTCATATGGTGTCATCCCATCCAATGATTTTGATGGGAATCTATTGATCAGATTTGTGGTTGTGGATATAGCCTTTGCCCATAAGTAGTTGGGTAATTTCTTCTCATTTAGCATCGACCTTGAAACCTCCACAATTGTCCTATTTCTTCTCTTTTCCACTCCATTTTGTTATAGAGTATACCTGGTAGTAATCTCTCTTTTAATTCCTCTCTCTTGGAGATAAGAATCAATGTGATGGGAGAAGTAATCTGCCCCTCCATCTGACCTTACTCTCTTCAAAGTTTTACCTATTTGATTTTCTAAAAGTGCTAGGTATTTCTTGAAACATGAGAATACTTCATCTTTATGCTTCGTAAAGTATAATATTGTCCATCTACTACAATCATCAATGAATGACACATTATACCTAGATCTAGAGATTGAAGGCTCCTTTCTTGGTCCCCATACATCTGTATGAACTAGCTCCAATAGATCTCCATGAATGTATCCTTTCTTTGTGAATGGCTGTCTGTGAGACTTGCCAAATTGATAAGCATTGCATTTATAGATCATGTGTTGTTTAGAGACATTTGATAGACCAAGTACACTCTGATCACTATTGATTTGCTTCATAGCTCTTTCACCTATGTTAGCTGACCTTCTGTGCCATTTTTCCAGCTCTGTTAGAGTTTGGCTACCATAATTGAACAATGCAATATTTCAGGTATCTTGAATTTCAAATGTAAACAATCTACCTGATTTTTCTCCTCTTGCTATCCTCTTGAATCCTTGGTTTGGATCCTCAAAAAATGCTCCTCTCTTTATGAATCTGACCTCCTATCCTTTCTCAACAATCTGACCTACACTTATGAGGTTTTTGGTAATAGTTGGTACATACAATACCTTTCTCAATAGGTTCATATTACCATCTGAAGTCTTCACATTGCCTATCTTCTCCACTGGATGCCTTGTGTCATCTCTTGTTTGGACTTCATGTCTATTCCTTGGATCCTCCAAGTCTGAGAGTAGAGCTACATTCCCTCCTACATGATTTGAGCAATGTTAGTCTATATAGAATACATGTTCATCTGGTTTACCTTGAGTCATGGTCATGTTCATCAAAAGAAGTGAATCTTCTTGAGTTTGATCATCTACATAGTTTTTGTAGTCTCTGCTTCCTCTGTATCCTTCTTGGTAGTTGTTGTTATTGTATGAATTGTTGTTGTAACCATTGTTGTTGTTGAATCTACCTCTTGAGCTTCCATAGCCTCCTCTATTGTAACCTCTTCATCTTTGATTTCTAGGATTCCTGAAATGATTCTCAGTAATGTGATTAGTTAGGCCACATATGGCACATGGAGATGAGCTTTGAGCTCTCCCCCTACCTTGTCTTCTTCCTCTGCCTCTTTCTCTTGAGCCTCTATCTCTTCCTGTAAAGTTTGCTTGAGAGGTGCTACCTTCATCATCAGACTTTTTACATTTGCCTTTGCTATCTTTGTTCTTGTTTGTATATGTGTAAAGATTAGAGGATTGATTACCTTTTGAGTTGTCTCCATTCTTCATAAGCTTTGTCTCATGTGTGAACAATTGTCCCATGAGGGTGTTGAAGTCAGGAACCTGCATATCCATGTAGAGGTCCATGGATATGGTGAAAGCTTCCCATTTTTCCTCTACCTTTATTCCATTGATCATTTACCTTACTATTTGCTCTTCATTAGTGATTTCTCTAGTGCTTCCAAGTTGGTCTATTATGTCCTTCATTTTGGTGACAAAATCATTCACACTTTGCTTTGCCATCTTCTTGAGTGTGGTGGATTCCATCCATAGTTGATTCTTCCTTGCCTTGGTACTTGATGAGAAGAATGCTTCAAGTGCATTCCCAATATCTTGTGAAGTCTTGTAACTCTTGATGTGTGGAAGGAAAAAAAATCAAAGATTGAGTTTAGAATATATGACCTTGCTAGAGCATCCTTTGAACACCATGTGTTTAACCTCTCTTGTTCTTCTTTTCTTGGTTGAC
This sequence comes from Ceratopteris richardii, assembly GCA_020310875.1. NCBI lineage: Eukaryota > Viridiplantae > Streptophyta > Polypodiopsida > Polypodiales > Pteridaceae > Ceratopteris > Ceratopteris richardii. The sequence goes on from CM035437.1 coordinate 81,403,477, forward strand.
CTTTGCTTTTGAGGATTGGCATCATCTCATCTCCAGATATGTAACCATATAGATTTCTCCCTTGAAGATAAGCTTTCGTTCTAAGTGACCAAGCTGAGTAGTTAATTCAATCCAATTTGTCTATGGATGAAGGAAATCCATCTCCCATGTTGATTAGTTTCTCTGATACCACTGTGAGGAGATGATGAAAATTGATATGAAAACACTAGATACTCTACTCTAACTATCCCAAGTTAAAGTATAGCAAATGAGTGAGTATATGTAGAGAAATTGATTATGCAAGATCACTATAATGATGAAGATGCAACAATGAACAATAGAAAGAAATGTACTTGAAGAAATGTATCAAAATGTAAATGCTATTGAACATATGATATAAGGGAAGTGTAGGAAGTACACATAGGTAGTGTGAGCTCAAGGTATGCTCAAGTTTATAGCTCAATGCCTCACATAATGTCTCTTATCCCATGACTAAAACTATGTGTATTTATACACATGTTCTAAGTTTGAATTTGAATTTTCCCTCACCTAAAAGTGATCCTACACTTTAGGGATGATTGATTTGATTGCTTCATGAAATAAGTCATGGGTTCACTCTCCTAACTTTACAAGTTTCCATCTTCTTCTGAATTTTACATTTATCCAAAGTAACTATGCTCAAATTAGCAAGCATGAGTTCTCATGAGGTTCTCTCTTGTGAGGTAATTGATGGATGCGTAGTCCTAAATCATTAGCAAATCACTTAGGCTTGCTAATTGCACCAAAAAGTAGTTCCCCTTTGACTACTTCCACAATCCGTTTCTAATCATTTTCTCTTTTAATTTTAAATTTGTGGAAGTATCTTTATTTTCTTTTTCTTTCATTAGAACATGCACAACCCTTCAATCCTGAAAAAGTCAAAACAGTCTCCAAAAAGTTGCAATCTACCTGTTTAAGAGGTTTTGCAGGTTCCAACTACTGTACTACAATGCCAATAATATACATGCATCAATGCCCATGCTCATCCAGGATGCCACAAAAGAGTCTATTGTAGATGACAAAAAACACAAAGAGAAGTAAAGGATGAAGGTGTCTACTAGTTTTTCTCTTCTCATAATACCTCCTCAAATTAGGTTTTTTTTTCATTTTTACCCCCAAAATACATATAAAAATATCTATTCCTGGCATAAGTTCTTATTTTTAGCACTAATCGAGCCCACAGTGTAAAAGTTCTAGTAGTACTCAAGCTTCATGGCATTAGTAGAATATCCACATCAATTTACATATTATTTTTGACATTGATTTGACCTACAAATGCTTTCTAGATACTATTTTTAAGACTAGGCCAAACACTATAGTGTGGATAGAGCTCTCAAAAAGTCTATATAAGTGAAAGAGCATTCATTTGTTAGGGTTACTTGTTTGGAGTAAGGTTAGAGAGCTAACAATTCCTATTGCAATTTGACTATCAGTAAAGATAGTGGTGTCAAAAGACTGACCCACACCAAAATCACCCAAAATGAATATGAGCCACACACACTCAAAAATAATTGTGAAAGTTGTCCTATGCTCAGGCTCACAACTAGAAGTGGCCACAATAAGCTACTTCTTGTTAACCAAGATATGCAGGAGTTAGCAAGCATGAAGCAAATATCATTTGTGGACACAAAAGTTTCATAGCAATCAAACCAATTCTAGTATGAGAAAACATGTGAATTTGGTACTATTCATCCCCCATTAGGATAAAACAACCCAAATTGAAAAATGAAGGATAATGGCACGTTAGATAGACAAAGCTATCAATGCATGTGCTTGAGCATCTCTACCATCCCATCAAAGTTTCTTTGTAGTAGGTGAAGCAAGAATCAAAAAATCAAAGATTGTCATCTTCAATGCCATCTGCATTACCTTCAATAACTGTATTTGTAGGTGTAGGTCTTTTTTCAGCACCTTGTACAATATTTCACAGTCCTTTCGCCACCAATACATGACACATCATATATGACCCATAACGGGTAACTAGTGTCATCCAACTTGTCCTCAACAACCAACATACGGAATACATCATTGCTTCCACCATGGCTACTGAGTAAAATACCCTGATGTAGAAAAATGATTGTATCTCAAAAAATTGAACATAATTACCTTGTAGAGCTAAACTTGTAGTAGAATTCAAGGCACTTGTACTAGCAAACCAAATCCTGTATATATGTTTGGCACAAAAAGACAAAATTTCTTGCATAAGCACTATGATAGTGTATTCAGAGGCCAAAATGAGCTCAGATTGCCCTGAGTATGTTCACCAATTTTCATGTGATTCTGATATTGTGATCAGAGGGGTGTCGATGATGCCTTAGATGAAGCGACGACTTATTTTGATACCAATTGTTGGAGTTTGAGGTCTACGAAAGCATACAAACAACACAAGGAATAAGAAGAAGCTTGAAGCACAACACACAATACTGAATGTATTACCAAGTGAATGTACAAAGATAAGTGACCCATTAGGGTTATATGCGTATATACAAGCCGAGGGAAAAAAACCTCCTAATGAGAGAAAAAAGTGCCCCGGTGGTTGTAGAGTGTTCACACACATCACTACCAAAATATATCAACAATTCATATAGATGTGTGCGGTCCTATACTCACTAGGTCTTTAGGTAGTGCATTATACTATTTCACCTTTATATATGATGCCACTACTAAAGTATGGGTGTATCCTATTAAGTCTAAGGTTTAGGTATTCCATACATTTAGAAAATGGCTTGCTTTAGTTGAAATTGAAAAGGGAACCAATCTTAAGGCTTTGCATCTAGATACTGGAGTGAGTTCACATCCTATTACTTCAACCATTTTTGCCAATATAGAGTAATTTGCAGAGAACTTGCACCTCCTTAAACACCATGTACAAAATGGTATAGCAAAGAGGATGAATGAGACTATTCAAAATAGAGTTGTGTCTATGTTGCATCATGCTAACCTTACACATAGATTTTGGGTAGAAGTTGTGTTAGCTATTGTTCATGTGATAAAAGGTATGAAAGTTTCATAAGATTTATGGACTAGGAAGACACCACATTATGATCATCTTTGAGTGTTTGGTTGTGAAGCATACATCCATGTTCCAAAAGATGTTAGAAAATATTTATATTATAAATCCAAAAAGTGCATTTTTCGTGGATATGGAAGAGATGTATTGTTTGGGTATGGCTTATGGGATCCTGAAACACATCAAATCATTAGATTTAGTGATGCCATATTCAATGAAATAAAAAAGCATTGAAAACCCATTAAAGAGGTTGAAGTGGGAAGATTTATGTTTGTGGATGTCAATCCTCTTGCTAGCATGCAAAAAAAAAATGTGACACATAAGGTTGTTCATGAAGATGTTCAAGAATAACTTATCAGTGCTCTTAATTCACAACCATTGAGATGTTCTCATGTCTCACATCCACCTGATATATTTGTTCCATGTTTGGATTTTGCTATGGTGATAGATGTCGGTGAGCTTTCTTATGAAAAGCAAGTATGCAAGTAGATGATTATGTAAAGTATAACATCCAATGAAGAATGAACTTGATTCCATTCATAACAATGGTACTTGTGCATTGGTACCTTTTCCAAAAGGTATAAAATCTTTAACATGTAAGAAGCATTGGGAAGTGGTCAAAATGATTTGATATGTGAGGGGGACTAGGGATATGTGTCTATGTTCGGGTATAGGTGATGCATTCATTATTGGCCACATAGGCTTTGACTATACTAGTTATTTTAGAGAACATCAAGTCTACTTCAAGGTACATTTTTCACTTCATAGGTGGTGCTATTTCTTGGAGGTCTCATATTCAAGAATGTATAGTTGTTTTCACTATAGAAGCAGAGTATGCTGCAACCAATGTGGCATGTAAGAAAGCACTAAACCTTTCTAGATTGACATCTTACATGGTCATATCTCAACATGTACCTCATTTACTCAATGATAATAAGTGTTATTGCATGAGCTAAGAATCTAGTCTATCAAGCAAATGCCAAGCACATTGAGATGTAGTATCACTTCATTCACGATTTCTTAGCCAATGAGTGAATTACTCTTGAGAAGCTTCATACTCAAGAAAATGTAGCATATCCTTTGGCCAAGGTTCTACGGTTGTCACTTGATGGGGTTCACTTGATAGCTTTGCACATTCCCTTGTACATTGCTTAACATGCCCATCACGTGGGAGGTATAGGTCATATATTCATACTTAGATATTATTTTGCATTCTTTATTTTTTTCTTCCTTAGCATATTGGCCTTTATTGGTATTGTTATCATTTTTGTCTATGTGAAAGGAAAATTGGCCCTCATACACTTTGTGTATGTTAGTTATAATAAAACATATAGTGGCCTAGTCAGCCATGACTTGGATTGAGAATATCCATTTTTGAAACCTTCATGCAACAAAGTTGTGCTCTCTAGTATGTGGTTTCTGTGGTTTTCTACAAGTCTTCACAGAAAGGTATGGAGATCATTTGCAATGTCCACAAAAAGATAATTTGTGCTACAATAAACTGGGAATCTCCCCTTCACAGATCTTGGGAACATCTTTAAGGATAGGTATGCCTTTGAGTTATACCATCCGCAGGATTTAAGTACCACTTTTTATGGATTGAGGCTTACTTAGCAACTACTACAATGAAATATTTTTACCTTGGAAAGGATTTGTGCACTTGGCTAATCAATCTTTGTTACTCTCAACCTTTTGAACCATTTCCACTTCAAGTACAATTTGCTAGAGATGTTGAAAAGTCAAGTAATAAAAAACAAAGTCTTAGCCTTAATAAGCATTGGATGCTTCTTTAGTGGATTTAAAAAGTCATCAACGTTGGATCTTTCATCCAAAAGACTTGATTGAATGAACTTCAATCCTTTATACTAGAGTTTACTGAGGCTATATAATACGTATTTGGCATGGTCATTTGGGCCATATATCTGATAGTGCAATGGAAAATTTTTCTCATTCTGGCTACTTACTTGTGTATCCATAGGTTGTTCAGTAACAGCTAACAAATGTTCTTTCTGTGATAAAAATAAAGGATAAAGTGAGCCAACTTTGCTTCCTTTTTCAATAACCATATTGCCCTTTGATATGTGAAAGGATTGAGCATAGAAGACCACATTGTAACCAAAGTCATCAAGTTGTCCAATTGACATCAAACTATGTGATAACTGAGGTACATGGCATACATTATGTATAGTAAATTTTGAACAATCAGTGTACGGCACAATCACATCTCCAATCCCAACAATGTCACACTAGTAAGAGTCACCAAGTCTCACGGTACCAAGAGACTTTGCTGCATAATTAGAGAACCATTCTCTGTGTGGTGTCACATGGAAAGAAGCACCAAAATCTAGCAGCCACATGTGGGAAAGAGAATTAGCCATAAGAGCCTCAATTGGCACACTACTATCAAGTGTCAGCACATCAGCATCATCAAAAATAGCATTAATTTCTTCAATCTTCACAATCGAAGTAGATGGTGGAGGTAACTGTTTAGCATCCCCATCAACATTCTATCCTTTCATTCTTTAATGCATAATATTCTTTCTTCATGTGTCCTTTCTTATGACAATAATGGCATTCGATATCCCTCTTCCTCGATTTACTTCTGTTGGTGCATTTTACCCAAGCCTACATGCTTGATATATTTGATATCATCCTCATTTGTAAGTCACATGAGTAGTCATGTGAACACCTCTTGTAAAAGAGCTCGTTTTTATCTCTTGTAATTTGAAAAAGAAAGGAAAAGGATGGCTTACCTCATCCATGATGTAAAAGCAATTTCGTGGCTCCAACTACCAAAATCACGAATTTTTGAGCTGAGGGAATCTCTCCTAACTTTGGGGATCACTTTTAGGTGGAGCCATTCGAATTCGAATTCAAAACTCCCTCCAAGAATCGCTATAAAAGGAGCAAGAAGGAAGAGGCGATCAGCAAGCCTTGTACGTGACCACTTCATGTCATTTTGTAGAGATTGAAGAGCTTACTCCATAGCTCTATCATTCTACTCCCATTGTGCAAAGATTCATTGCCAATGTGGTTGTAATCATATGTGAATCTATACATTTATTATCATCTACCTCTCTGTTTTGTTCTCTGCTATACTCACTCAGAGTAGTACCTTCAGAAGGTCATATCTTGCGTTTTACTGAACCTTTTTCAGTGATTTAACTTGCGTTGGATAGCTCATACTGTCTACTTTGTGCCTATAAATTTTCAAGGTCATTGAATTTATACTTTTTGAGATATCTGCATTTTACTGCTTACTGGTCTATCTCTGCAGAGCCCCGAGAATTGTGGGGAGGTTCCAGAAATTGTTGAAACTTGTTCTCAGTGCTCAGTCCATCATTTGAAGTGTTTTAACTTGGATTGGGAAGCTTGCTAAGTCTATTTGCTATGCCCAAAAGGAATTTTTCTAATTCCTACCAGGTTGAGAGCAATGTTCATTTTTTCCAGCAAGTGTATGTCCAAAAATAGCAAGTTTTGGGAGCTAGTCATTTCGCAACTAGTCTGTCTTGACTTAAACTTTTGGGATACATGTTCCAAAGTACTTGGATGATATTTTGGTGGATTTAGGAAGCTTAAAGGGTCTACTAATCAACTCTGAAGTCTCAGTTGGCTGGTGTGAAGCTGGTTGTAGCGGCACCTACTCATCTTTGGATTGCATCCACCATCTCTCTTCACAACTTCTACTATTATTCTGTTGACCATTCTTTTCCTTGTTCTTGCTCTTGCCACATTGCCAATTATTTCCTTGGTAAGAATCATGAATATTATATGCATCTCCACTCTAAGTGCCAACCATATATTTTCTACGAATCTCCTCACTCAAGAGTGCTCCACATATGTCATCATAGACCAGTTTACCACCACGTGCACTATTGCTAATAGCTATGCAAAATATATCCCATGATGATGACAGGATGCACAACAACAAGACTACTTTCATTTCATTATCCATATCCATCTTTTGAGCTTGTAACTAGGAGAATATAGCGTAAAACTCATTTCGTTGAGCAGCAACACTATCTGTGTCCTTCATGCAAAGTTCATATAACTTTCTCATCAGATACACTTTATTTGATGGTCTCTTTTTCATATGTATTGCATAACTTCTTCCAAAGCTCCTCTGCACTTTCATAGTCTAATAGTGTAAAGTAAACATTATCTGCCAGGTGCAATCGAATGGTAGACCTGGCCATTTTGTCTAACTCATCCCGATCATCTTCATCCATGTCATTAGGCTTCTTTGAGATTCCATTTACTGACTTCCATTGCCTCCTTTGAATCAACACATCTTTAATCTGATTCTTCCATAGAGCAAATTTTGTGCCATCAAATTTTTGGATCTCAAAATGGTCTTTTCCCTGCAAGTATAGCTCCTCCTCGAAACATTGGCACTGGACCCTTATCCACTAGACGTGCCTAAGACCTCTGATGCCATGATGGTAGACAATTGAATAGAATGCTAATGGAGCTAAAAGAGTCTATACACCACTAAGGCTCAAAGAAGGATGAACAAGTGTCAGATTCTGAGAGAGGATTCAACAATCTTCCTAGAAAAAATGACTTAATGAACAATAATGACCAACCAGAAGGATTATGTGAGAATAAATGTGCTCACACCAACAAGTGTATCAAGGAGTAAATCGAGCACTATGTAGTTGACAAAACCAGAAAATCTGGAAAAATTTGTGAGAGTATCCTCTGCAAAATGAGCATATGACTAGTGTCAAAATCTCATAAAACTGCAAGTACTAACATGTTTACCTGCATTGTGAATCACTAACTCCACTACATATAATTAGTTACCTAAAAGAAGCCAACTAGGCTTATCGAGCACCTATGAACAACTATCATACATCTCTTATGTCGAGGCTAGGTAAGTCTTCCACCTGCATCACTAAAGAGACCCCAACATTGTTGATATATTATATATGTTGGTTGTTGAGGATAAGTTGGATGGTACAAATTACCCATTGTGGGCTTATATGATGCATCATGTATTGGTCACAAAAGGATTGTGGAATATTGTGCAGGGTGTTGAAAAACATCCTATTACACTTGCAAATACAGGTACTGAAGCTGATGCAGATGGCCTTATTCAGCCATTACTTTCATGTACAAAGGAGACATCTGTTAGTTCCAAAGACATGCATGATACTTTGCTGCCTCTTTTTACAGGTGGACAATCTAGTGTTATTCCTAATGAGGTAACTTCTCAACCTTTGCAAGATTCATGTGATGATGCAGATCATTCCATTTCTGATGTAGATTTATATGCTGCACTTGTTGATGAGAGAGTTCATATCGAGGAGGCAAAAACTATGCCAAAATGGCAGGTGCAGACTTTGCATGACAACAAGTTAGATGCACCTCTATCATGTCGTACTCGTACAAGCTCTCATAGTGCCTCTTTTGCATCACATTGCTAATGTTATGACTGCCTCTAGTATCTATGATGAGAATGAGTCTATTTCATTTGATGAAGCACAAAATTATGAAAATTGGATGGCTGATATGCGATCAAAATATGATGTTATCATGACAAATGGTACCTGGTCTTTATGTGACTTGCTTTCTAGCAAGAAGTCCATTGGCACTAAGTGGGTATACAAGCTGAAGCATAAACCTGATGGAGCAGTTGAGAGGTATAAGGCTAGGCTTGTTGCAAAGGGTTATGCACATGAAAGACGCATTGATTTTGATGAGACTTTTGCACCTACATGCCGAATGAATATTGTTCGTAGCATCTGTGCACTTGCAGCTGATTGTGGTTGGAATGTACATCAATTGGACAACAAAACTACATTTCTGAATGGTGACATGCATGAAGAAGTGTATGTTTTTCAGCCCTGTGGCTTTGTGCAAAAAGGGCATGAAAACCAAGTGTGCAGGTTAAAGAAGGCATTATATGGTTTAAAGCAAGCACCACATGCTTGGTATGAAAGGATGCATGCCTATCTGATTGCACATGGTTTTGAGAACACTCCAACTAAGAGCACCTTATATGTTACACATGCTAATGATGTGCTTTTGATCATTGTTGTGTATGTCAATGACATGCTTCTCACTGGTCCTCATGAGAAGCATATCGCTGATTTTAAGGCTGATTTGCATGTCTCATTTGAGATGTCAGATTTGGGGCATTTGCATCATTATTTGGGCATTCATTTTATTCAAGTTGATGGCGGAATAGATTTATGCCAAATGAAATATATTGAAACATTATTATAGCATTTTGGCCTTGAAGACTGCAAACCTATTGCCACTCCTATGGAGACAAGTTTACAATTGAGTCTTCATGATGTTGGAGATGTATTTGATGCTATTCGCTATCAACAAGCTATTGGATGCTTGATTTACTTATGCATTACTCGGTTAGATATTCAGCTTGTTGTCTCATAGAGGAGCAAGTTTATGCATTGCCCAGGTGTCAAGCATTGGCAGGTGGTTAAGCGCATCTTTTGCTACTTGAGTGGTACCCAACTACTTGGATTGTTTTATCCCAAGGGAGGCAGGTGTCAAGCATTGGCAGGTGGTTAAGCTCATCTTTTGCTCCTTGAGTGGTACCCAACTACTTGGATTGTTTTATCCCAAGGGAGGATCACTATTGCCAGATTTACATGCTTTTTTGGATTTTGACTAGGTGTTATGACACTCATGTGTCCACTAGTGGTTTTTGCTTCATGCTTGGTAGCTCATGCATATCTTGGTTGATCAAGAAGCAGCCTACTGCATCCATTCGAGTTGTGAGGCTGAGTATAGGGAAGCTTTCACAATGACTGTTGAGTGTGTGTGGCTCAAATGCCTTATGGTTGATTTGGGTCATCTTCACTGACTATAGCCCTAAGCAGTTACTTATCTTTGTACATTCTAGTGGTAATACATTCAGTATTGTGTGTTGTGCTCCAAGCTTCTTCTTCGTCCTTGTGTTGTTCGTGTGCTTCCGCAAACCTTGAACTCCAATAGACATCTGGGTGTCTCCTAGTTAAGAAAACCTCACCACGATCCTCTTTCTCAAAGGTAAAAGGCTTTATGCAAAATTGTAATCGCTATATCAATGACCACATGGATGCACATAAGTGGTGTCCACAGAAGCATACATAGTGTATATGTGCTCAATATATGCAGTAAAATGACACTAAAAGGCTGAATGCACAACTCCAAAACTAGCCAACAACACTTGCAAGTGTCTATCAACTCTGTTGTTTAGGTTCAAAAACCCTGCATAAATTTGCAGTGGTTGGTCCTGCCACAACTGAAAACCTTTCGAGAAACCTATAGTTTTACGAGTGTGGCTGAAAACACGAACCCAAAGGTGAATACTTATTTTTGAAGAAGTACAAAGAACACTCTTCTTGATATTCTTGAACCTGTGTGAAGATACCTATGCACGAAAGTACTCCAAAATGGCTCCAAAAATCACCCTGAAAATGCTTCAAAAACAGGATTTGAAAGCAATGAATGAAGCTTTGAGGGATCGGAACATGTTCAAGGTAATGTTAACCTTAGTCTTTCCTGACACCACAAGAGTGTAGCTTAGTGGAAAGAGATTGCCACGGTTAAATGAGCTCCGAGGGGAAGAGTACTAGGATGGGTGACCTCCCGAGAAGTACCGGGAACCTCTATTTTCCTTGATCAATGGCGCCAATGGTAACTTTGGTGACTCGGATGACAAGGTATGCCAAGGTCTATGCCTTGGTCATCACCTTAATCGTAAGCCTTGGGTGGGTGGGCGGGTGCTCGCTTCGCTCGCACAAAAGGAACAAAGGTTTTGCATCAAAATGCTCTAATACCAGTGAAGCATTTTGATGGCAATGCATCACAATGCACTCTCCTTCTCGAGAACTCCACGAAGATATCCTTGGAGTACAAAACTGAGCTCCAAGCACCACACACGGTACTTTGCACAAAGGCTACAGAATACGTAGAAAAACACAATACATAGGGAGCACGAACACAGACTTCTTGGCTATTACAAAATGCGATCGAACTTATAGTCTGTAGCTGACCAGGTCACTATATGTTTTATTAAAGAACATATACAAAGAAGTGTCCGGTGACCATTTCTCCTTTCACATGGACACTAATGGTAACATTTACTTGTTCAGCCCAAGAATTTCTTATAAGTATCCTTGAGTATAAGGTACTCTTGTCAACAAACCTTTGATACTTTGGAAAAGGCTATTCAAGGGTTTTGATTGAACACTTATCACTCAAGAAGATCGAATGACACCTTTAGAGTTTGTCTTCTTACTTAAAAGTCATACCTTAGGCCTTACACATGCCTTGCATCTCATCTTAAGGTATGTATTAGGAACCCTTGAATCCTTCTAAAGTATGATTTACTAAATTTAGGTGTTCATCTTTCCAATGCAGCCTAATTTAATGCAAGTTAGAGCTTTCTTTCCTTTTGCCAACTCATTTTACCTTATGGTTGATTTTAATATACCTCGGATATTCCTGAATTCCTTTATTCTTATGGTATGAATCAGTTGCTGAAAGTTCAAACAATATTGCCTACTATCGACTTTGAGATTCATCTAATGCTTCTTCTTGAGTTTGAGTATCTTTGATAACTATTCCACGATGAAGTATCACAATCCATACAATGTCCCTTTTAGTTTTCTCTAGTTTAAGAAGGTTTGAAAGGGCCCCTTGAATTCCATGGAATAGGCATGTATGAACGTTCCATTGTTTTCATCCCATGAACATTAATGGATGTTTCTTGATTATGCCCTCTCTTTTCTTTTAAACATCACGGATTTCTTCCAAATATTTAGTTGGAGGTTCTTATCATGAGATGACTCCAAGCCTTGAAGGTAAATTTATCTTCTTGGTTACTGTCCAATTTAAAGTTCTATTTTCCAAGTACTTGTGATTAAGTACTTCAATTTAAAGTTCTATTTTCCAAGTACTTGTGATTAAGTACTTCAGAAGAGAGGTCACCTTTCAAGTTTCCTTCACCATCCCTTGAAAATTTAATTAACAACACAATAGGTCAACCTTTTACTTGTAGAGGTACTTGAGTTTTCTCTAAACTTTTTTTGGTATGACGTTAACGTGTTTCTCCCCTCAATGTTCTAACACAAGAATGAGAGTGAAAAAGGTCCAATCTACTTTTGTCCCCAAGCTCAATTGCATTCCGTAGGCTAAACAACTAATAATGAAATGATGTTTTCATTGTTTATAACAAAGAATTTTGCTTCTTATGTTGTTGTTTCACTTAGCAATTTTCCTTGGAACTTTCCCTATTAATGCCTTATTCTAAGTAATATGCTTAGAGTAATCATTGGATATAAATGCATCAATTATTGCAAGTCTCCTTTCATGCAAGCAGAAAATATACACTTAGGCATAACCATAAGATCAATGTAGTTCATAAACACATGCTCAATATATGCAACTACTTTTCACCTATAATCTTCACATGTGTGTGATGTTCTTTTATGAATAGGTTTGCACAATTTCGTTAGTTAACGTGTGCCAAAGATGTGGTATTCAAGTGCCAAAAACATTCTCCTTACACTAAAGAAAAGACCAATGCACCAACCCCTTCGTCAATGAACCCAAACTTGTGAAGGTGGGATGGGGTTTCTTTTTCCGAGTGATTTGGGTATTGATTGCCTTATTTCTAGGACTCAAGTGGTGACTCAAAATGTCCCCTTTATCAAAGGATACATTACAAATGAAACTACAACGTATATAACGCATCCATCAACTTTTGCACTTTTTGGCACCTCTTCAAAGAATTTTAGAGAGTAAAAGTGATTGTGTTTCCATAGTTGTTCAATGACTGTCATACGGTCCCCAAACAACAAGTTGGTGGTCATTGAAAACATAAAACCTACCTAGAAAATTGAAGAGAGTTCTTCTAAGAAAGATTCTTTTAGCACTAGAAAGCTCACGAGGAGCTTCAAAGTAGTCAAAAAATCATTAAATAAATACTTGGGCTAAGAGTTATGGTTGTTGAAAACAATGAAAATGCTACTTCCCCGAATGGAGAGAAGAGTAGAGGTGGACTTTTTTGGGAGTGAGGAACTCTAAATTGAAGAGAAAATTTTTCTTTACGTCACATGGAGGACTTGCATGAATACATTGTAGCTTGCATAGTGAAAACAAAAATCAAGCTATACCAAAAGAATACCTTCTACAAAGTCTTCTCCTTTCCTCATCATTATTATTTTCTTCCATCTCCTCCTTTTTTGTGGTCTCTTTCCTTGTCCCTTCTTGGCATCCAAACAATGTACCTTCAAAAATATGCGCATTGAATCCATTTATCCCATAGACAATGGTCGATGAGTTAGAAATCATATATGAGGCAAGAATTGAATTGTCTCCAATCGAGTCTTCACATGCCTAACATGGGGGCCTAGCTTCCCTCCATGCCCCCTCTGGCCTTCAAGAATAAAGGAATTCAACAATTTCATGTTTTAAGACGAGGAGTACCCGGCCACAAGACAAAGAGATGACCCTATGGAGCCAACCCTCTCAACCATGCAACCCATATTTGGCCTACTAACTCATTCTAAGTATAGAACTATTTGTTGTATTCATGGCCCAAGTATAGAATGTACAATGAAGGGCACACACACCCAACCTCGTAAGGTAAAGGCATCCATACATTTAGATATGCCCAAAGGCTGAACATATCCAATGAGTGGGACTTGAACCCAGTGCCACACGACATTCAAGCCTTACTACTACACTACACACACCCATACATTTGGATACATCCAAAGGTTGAACATATCCAATGAGTGAGGCTTGAACCAAACACTTTATACCATGGCATTCAACGCTTACTGCTACACCACACCCGTTTGGACCGCACATGACCCTTTTGATGGTTTTACGTTACAACAAAACTAGTGCCCCAAGTGAGGACACCGAAACGTACGTACATGCATAACGCATAACGCGACACGTACGTACATGCACATACTTGCATGCTTACACATATAACTTCATATATAAAGAAATACCATCACGTATAGATGTATACATACCAACACGTAGACACATATATATGAATATACACCTACATGCACTCTCACATAGGCCTCCATACATGCATGAATACCATTACGTATACATACACATACTTGCACAAACATCTGCATGCACATATCCTCACACATGTGTACGAACACACATACATTCGCATATACTTACGTGCATACCCATACACTGTTTTATCAATATGTTCACATGCATATAGCACACACACATACACACACATATATATAGAGAGAAACCTGCAGAGATATTCAGACATACATATTTGCATAGATAAAACCATATATACACACATACACAAATGCTTAGAGAAAATTGCATAACCATTAACTAAAGTCACAATAATCTAAACATATTTTCCCAAACATTAATAACCCACATACCAACGCATACTTGCATTAAGTACAACATGTATCACACATATACCTGAATAAATAGACGCATACTTGTAGCTACACACATACATACCTGCATATATACACACATATCTTAATTTATATGCATGCACTTGCATGAACTCATGCATACCAATAGGTACATACAATATATATGATTCTATTAATATTTGCATACTCACACAAGTTGACATGCAGCCATGCATAAAGTGCACACGTATGTACTTGCACACAAAAATGCATGAACATACATTTACATGAATGCACACATATTAGAATACATGCATACATACACATACATGATCATATACCAAGAGACTAGTTGTGGATGGATATACCTTATTGTATCAAATATATATTGCTAAAAATATGATGTACTTAATGAAGTAAATTATGAAAGATCCAAGAGATGTGCTTTCCTTTCATATGAAACATGATCCAATAACGCATTCTACGCATTTATGATTTCATGAAGAAGTATACATCGATCGACTTCATATGCAAACAAACATAAGAATACATGTATCGAGTTGCATTCCTTCTCCTTAAAAAAGGGATTGAAAGTAACACATAACTTTATTTGGAATAATATAAAATATTGAAAGTAGCACATAGCTTTGGAATAAGATTTGTACAATATTTACAAATTAAGTCAAGCATAGTGATAATTTTATCAAGGAGCTTTATTTTTTCATATAATTTTCTTATTTGCATTCATATTCTTTGGCCGATATCATATACTTATTTGCATCAAAACATTCCTTGTTACAAAATTTTAACGTAAAAAATAAAGTTTATGAGGATATATGTAAATAGAGACCATACCATGTATATTTTGTCTCACCTCTCGAGCGTCAACCCAGCTAGCCTTATGCTCGTCTACTCCTACACCTCATGGGATGCTTCATTGTTGAAAATAAGGTTCAACATCTGATATTCCTCTTCCATCACCGAAGGTTTCTGACGTTGTGCATGAACATCTCTCTTTCTCTCTCTCTCTCTCTCTCTCTCTCTCTCTCTCACACACACACACACACACACACACTTACGCACGCACGCGCGCACACACTTACACACACACACACAGAGTAATGCATCCTTGAAATAATCAAGGTAGCGGGTGGTATGTCGCTTGAAAATACAGCTTCTGCGGCTTTTCAGCAAGCCGCAAGCGTGACCAGAATTCGATTTCATGTTGAGCTCAAGGCCGGTGAGACCACGTTTGTGTCATGGAAGAAACTTCTCAAAGGCTTCCAGAAAAGAGTTCCATCTTCTGTCGATCGCATTGCACGTCAGGTAAAATTTTCCTGCTGTTGATCAAAGGCTTACATGCTTTCTGACCCTTCCATATTGTTTCGCTGTGGCGAGGCCATTCTTGTGTTTATGAAGGATGCAATGTAATCGTTCTGCGCTTCTGTAGTCTCCAAAGACTAGTACTCTTTCGTGTGCGTCAACATTCTGAGGAAAAATCTTCTTTTGAAAGGGTTCTCTAGAGATGTCAAAATCAGTCTCGATCTTTTAAGTGAGGGCCTTTCGACTTCTTTCCTACTTCACGTATTTTAATGTGATATGCTTAAGAATGCTTCCATAACGAACTCTCTCTATACTGGATAGGAATTTCAGCCATGGAAAGGGCCTATGATTCCTTCCTTTTCAGTTTTCTTCCTTGTGTTTAATTTCTCTCATAGTTTTACTCTCACATGCAGATGTACTATTAAGCTTTTCATATGAATAACTTATTTTTTAATTTGAGTAAATATCTGGTCATCTTGTGATATGCTGTGCTCCTTTATGCATCAGCTGGCTTATCTTTTGACTTATCAGATCCTTTATTAACGGCTAAAGACATGCAGGATAAGGCGCATTTCTGAAATCGTACAAATTATATCAGGTAATAGATGATGGATCCCTCGTGCACCTCTCATGTCGCTTTCTGCAAACAAAGAAGGCACTTTTTAAGCTGCTTTAGTTTGTTAGCAACCTAAACTCTTAGCGATCTCTTTCAAAATGGCTAAGGAGTACTTTTGCTACGGGAATTCCCAAGCATATGTAACGGTTAATAAACAGAAATATATGTGAGATTTTAACCTCCAAGAAGGCTTGAAAAAGTCTTATGAGGTTTTTCGTGTAAAAATTGAGAGAACTACCTTGTGAAGATTCAAATAAGTTCTATGATAAATTATAATACTTGAACACTGAGGACAAGGCTAATTTGATGAAGTTTCTAATGCGGCAAGGCTTATTTGTGAAGTTTTCTAATGCAAATGGATTTTAACCATGTTGTTCTCCATAAGTAGATGAACCTTGACATTGTGGATAAAAGATCAAAGTGAATAATCTGATCGAACAAGCATATCCTACTTTTATCCTATCTTCACGACTCATGCCATCAAACTTGGTCATTGTCACAAGGCAGTAAGAACCATAAGTAACAAAGATGTAATGAGATATTACTTTGGTATTCAAAAACACTCTGTCTAAGCATTGGATTGGCATAACATCATCCAAGTTTCTAGAGATAGTGATTCTAGAATGCTTAGCTTCAAGAATTGATATTATAGATCTTGACATGCAACATTCTTGATAACCATCTTAGCATGGAAACTTATCGGTTAAGAAAACATCATGATATTTTATGCATTTCAAGGAGGTCATGTTCACATATGCTCAAAGGGAGAATTGTTGGAAATATGAATGCTCTGCTCGTTCCACATCCTCACAGAACTTTAAAGTCATCTCACATGCCAATTTGACATGTAGGAGTTTCCTTTAAAGACTCATATTGGAAGAACCATGTTATCTCATTCTCATACCATGCATTGAAGGGAGGTCTTTACATGTCATTGTTGAGCCTTCAATATGATAGCAATGCAAATTTCTTTGTCTATCTCGTTCTTCTTTCTCAATTTCATTACATATTTATGTTTATAATTTTTTCTTATGTCCTCTTTATAGCATCTCCAACAATAAAAGACTTTGAATGGTATCTTAATTTTATTGAACATTTCTATCAATGTTCAACAACATGGTTATCTATATAGTAGATTTAATGTTTAAATGTAACTTAGAGAGTTCTCATTGCTTTTTAGTGACTCTATATGCTACATGTGAAATGGGCACTAGTTTTATTTGAAGAACTTAGGGAATTCAGGTTAGAGCTGAAATCTATGTATGGAAATAAAGCATATGCCATGCAATGCTTGATATATGCTTTAGGTGATTTTAATGTGGTAGCCTCCCAAATGGAAGAAACAAGAATCTTATTTAGAAGAAGTCAAAAAGTGACCATGGATTGCAACCAAGTCATCATAACAATGATAAGGTCTATATAGAGGCTAGAGAAGGTTTGCAACATATCCAGTACAAATCATCATTAGACATGCACAAATCTTCCATCCATATCGAAGAGGTTTTGAAGACATGTTTCAAACACATATATTCTGTAACATTTTGTATCTTGATCTTGGATTTTGGAGTCTCAAGCTCCTCATACCACTTCAGTGGCGGGCACATGATGCATCTCATGACTAGAAAACAAAACATTCAAATGCTTGCATGGTAGCTCTTGATTTTTTAGCATTCTAGGCGAGATATTCAAGGGAATAATAAATTATGGTAGTTCAAGAATTAATTTAATATTGAAAGATACTATGCTATTCCTTAGGATCTTTCCAACCTCAAAAATGCCCTATTCAGGGTAACCTTGGCTTATTAAAGTCTAATTGGACAGTGTGATGGAACATATACCAGTACAAATGAGAGAGCATGTGTACTTTATGATATTAAGCTTGCCAAAGGTGAAAAGAGGATCCCCCCTATCGATCATAAGACCATGGCTCCAACACATCAAAGTCGTTTATAATAATGTCACAATGCCATGTGTAACAACCTTGGGTAGATTGACATGTCAACTTTTTCTTGAGGTAGTTCTTGACTCTAGAACTTATTTTTTGGCCCCATCTCAATTGATGAAGCAAACACCTTCTTGAAACCTCTAGTTTCGAGCCTAGATCTCAGACCCATGGAGGCTCATGACTTGCTTGATTAGATGAAAGCTACATAGTCCTTCCATTGGTTTCCCATTTTTGTGGCAAAACAACAAGAGGACAATGCCCTCACTAGATTTAGAAGGTTAAACAAACTCATTATATACCATTGAAAAGATAAGAAGTCTTTCCTCTACCTTAAACATGAAAAGTTTGAGGAGCCATCCTTTGTTAATGGCATTCTACCAAGGAATCTACATGAGAAAATATTACCTTGTTCATTTGCAAGAATTAATTGTCAAAGATAGCTTGGAGAGCATTGATTTCTTGTGTACATGTGAAGTGATGTTCAACTACTAGTCAAGCTTCTAGTGCTCCTTGAAGTTAGTACTCAACCATATTTGGTAGTCGGCAAAACGTCTTTGTGGTCGTGGAGGAAGATTAATATAAGCAAGGAGGGGTTATTTCTTCTACACGAAGAAACTTATATAGGATCAACATGTGGTGAATGTAATACCTTCTTGTATATGTGAGTGTGTGCAATAAGTGTAGATGAGAGCATATAACCTTGATTTGAAAAGGAGTGGCCAACCTTGATAATCTTGGGAGTATGTTTGAGTTCTATATTCTATTAATTACATAGTATCCCATAATTGTCTCTATTTTTCCAAGTAGTACTTGGTTGAGAAGAGTGGGGATGTTTGAGTTCTCTTTGTGATGAGCGTTTAGGGAGAGCTCTTCATGAGCTCTTCATGACAAAGGTCCTTGTGTATGCTTGTAGGATGCTTTGCGTGATATTGAAAAAGGTACCCAAACTAAACTAAGTAACTATATCAAATACAACAAATATACCTACTCGACATACTCCGCTAGTGACAGGTTAGGAGGGGTTTTGCAAGAAAATATGTCACTGGGGCAACCATCCACTAGTTACCCCACTTACATGTTGATAAAATTGTCTTGGAAATGGTAAAATGGTCCTATTTCTAAAAAATAGCTCATAACAAAATTCCACAGGTCCCACAAGTCCAGGATCTACAACACAGATTCCAGCATCTTCCAATATTGACAGACATGAACATACATCAGTTAATCATACAATGATGAGACAAAGATAGAGAGAGATTAGACAACATGTTCAAAGTGTTACGTAAGCCACTGTTTACTCACACCATCATATATACAACTGTCAATTTACAATGTGGGAGTCAAAATCTCAACCACTCTATGTGAACAGAAATAGATGGAAGAGTGTATGTACAAAATTTACAAGAATATTCAGATGTAGGGATAGAAATCTGAATATGTATGAGATGTATGACCTGATAGATTGTAGAAGAGTGAATACGAGTGATTGAAAGAGGAAAGATCAGTTTGGAACTGATATTCGGCAAACCCTAATCTGAATTTAGGCTATGGAAGACCCTAAATTAGATGTGTGTGTGATAGATCACATACTTACAGAATTAGCATAGAATGCTAACATGTTGCTGACAGAAATCCTCATACTCATGTGGAAACACCTTCTCTAACACCTCATCTCATGCATGTAGCATGCATGTACTGAATCTCCTTTATGGATGCCACTGCCTCCATGTATGCCGAATAGGACTCTTCCAGATATGGATGCCACTGTCTCCATAAGCTCCAGGTAGTACCTGTGTGCATAAAGAGAATATGTACCTGAATAGTTAACATAAGATGCAATCTTATGTTAAGCTCCATCCAATGTCTTTGAAGTACTCCATAATCTTCATGTAGAAGACAATCTTCAAATACATCATGTAGATGGATGATCCACACCACCAATCTGTTGAGAAGTAAGTCTTTTAAAAATAAAACTTGATTGCTAATTTTTAAGGATTGTTGCTTTTGTTTTTAGCTATCGCTAAAACTTACTTTTGACAAGCTTTTTATTCAACTTGACCACCTGATGAATGACTTGAACCTATTTTTATGACCTATAAGCTTAGAGCTCTTAAATGAGGTAAAAACCCTAAATGAGCAAAAAATTAGGATTAGGGTTTTCTCCCGAATCTGATCTCTGATGATTGAATGTTCTATACCATTAGAAAGCTCTCATCAAGCTCTATAAGATAGGATCATAAAAATTTTACCCAAATTTTGTGTCAGAAATGATTAAGTACCAAAATTAGGGTTTCTGCCCTAATAGGGATTTGGACTAATGTGACATTGTTTTCCAAACAATCCCCCCTGCAATGTCATATTGGTACAAACTGAACTCAATATGCAACTTCATTCATCTGCAAACTGACATAAGTTTCAATCTTGTCCTCCAGAATTGACCTTCAAACTTTATCTTCAAAAGTCTTCTTCAAAACTGAATTTGAACTTCTTCAAACTTCAAAAATCTGAATTTGCTGAATATGAACCATGATACTTGAGAAAATATGCAAACTAGATATCCAATAGTGTTAGCATACATCAAGCAATCATTGCTTGACAAAATATGTAGCATGACTTGACTTTGAATCTGCTATCTCCTATCTTCTCAAACCTGTAAGCATACATTATGATCCACATATTTGCATTTACCATACGGAAGGTTTCTCAACGTACTTCTACGGTGTCATGTAAATACACTAAAGAAAATTAGGAACTGAATCTTGGGACTTGTGAGTGACAACTCACAACTTAGTGTATCATGAACATAAGCTGGTTCATCTCTGACGGTACTCAACTCTCATGAGTCTCAACAAAATTTCATATCTATGATGTCATCTTGTCTTCATCCTTGTTCTATCTGTAAGTCCTTCATACCTCTTTCCTTCAAAGTCTGGTATAATCATATATGTGCGCACCTCATAAGTAACATATCTCTCTGAAATATCAAGCTTCTCTGCAATAGAACTCTAGAACTTTCTCTTGAACAGGAAGACCCAACAGGAACTTTCTCCAGACATTCTCCTTCTTCCTTCTTCTTTAAAAGCTGGAACATAAAGAGAAACTGACAAATGAAATATAGGAATACCTGTAGGTATGATTCTGTATTCTTTCACATATGGCTGAAAATAAGTCTTCATGTTTCATCACCCCCTGGATGATTTAACACTAGTATCTAAAATTCTTCAAAGTATATCAAACTTTATGAAATCTGGAACGTCTTCCTTCTTTTCAATAAATCTGATCTTCAGTGATTTAGCATTGCTTCCATAACATCAATACCTGTGTCTGAAACAAAATATCTGAACCCTTTTTTTTAGCAGTGCACATGCCAATAGCTTTCACTTCCATTCTTCGGCTTCTCATAATCTAGAATAAGGTTCGCTGATCCTATTACATTATAATAAAAAACCTTGATGAAAGCACTTTAGGATTCATAATCTTTTGCAACATAACAAGTATCTTCTTCTATTTCTCTGCAACTCTAATATGATAGAATCTGAATCTTTGACTTACTTCTTCCAATGCTAAGAACTTTACAAACAAAGAATATACATCTGACTCAAAAATACTCAAGATCATACAAGATCTATGATCTCTCCACAAAATACCTGTGTAGAATCTGCTCTCATCAAACCTTCATGATGGAATGTTTGATTCGCTACCTGAATGTCTCTAAGTGTCCATGCTTCTTACATAAAGTTGTAAAACTTTTCTTCAACTAAATCCTTCCCAAGAATCTGCAACTTCTACTGGAAAACAAGTGGATAAACTCTCATCTTGAGAACTCCAAAATTTGCAAGTTGATACTTCATATTTTCATATTCTTCCTGGGTGAAATGTGATAGTATATGCAAGACTTTCTTTTGGCTTACTCCACTTTTTAATCAAGTGTAGGATCTGATGGAACACCTTTTTGAATACAAGCATGTATCCAAAAGTCAAGACAAACATAGAAAGTAGATTCTCCATATGATTGGTACATCAAAAAATCTGAATTTGTCTGAAAATACTGAATTATCTGAATTTTTCTGAAAATACTGAATTTTCTGAATTTTCCTTCTAAAAAACTCTGAATTTCTTGAGTATACTGAATGTACTGAATATGAGGTAACTTTTCCAAACAAAAAACCTCACTCCATGTCGCCAACATCTCCTACAAATACTCTTTTAACTCAAGAGTTAGGTAAAGAAGAAATATACTTCTCTGCAACTTGTCATATACCAAGTAGCTCTGAATTGACACTCCAAGAATTCTTTGAGGGAACGTATAGGCTACTTTTCTTTCTCTCAATGCAATTCTTTGTCAAAACCTACTAAAACATGACCAAGTATAATGCAAAACAAGAAACTGCTTCTTCTTTAAACTATCTTCTTCACACAAGATGTTCTCGTAGACTTGTCTTTGGATGTAGAGGATAAAAGTAGGAAAAGTATATGGATAATATAAGAGAAAAAGAAAGTCTTACTTTCCCTTTGGACTTGTTGAACCTTCTTCTTCTTCACCTTTCTTCCACCTGATGATATCAACATCTTCAAACTTCTCTTCCATACCTTTTGTTCTCTTCATCTTGAAGTATCAAGCACTCTTAACTTCTTCAAATGAATTTTTTTCTCTTCCTCTAGTACTAAGAGTAAGTGACAAAACAAACATGGTATATAAATGGAAGTGAACATAGAAGATAAAACATGCTTCTACCATCTCCTCATATGCGGAATCAATACTCTGCTTCATATTTGACTGATATGACTGAATTCACCAACCTTTCTAGGTATAAAATCTAATCGAAAAAACTTCCAACCTTGTGTTGGTTGAAAACAAAACTGATCTAATCTCCAAATTTGTCTTCTTAGATGAGCTTTCTTGCCATGAAAGAGATCTTCTATCAAAACTATCAAGAACAATCTCTAGATACCTGATTTGGTGTAGCTAATGCTTTAACTTTCAAAGTAATGAAAGTGTTTAAAAGCACTTCTTGATTCCTTCAAATCTCTTCATAATTGCTCTTCTAAGATATGACTTGCAAATGACAATCTGATAGTAGAAACCATTGCTCCTTCTTTTCCAAACCATTGTTTTTTCTTGAATTTGAAGTAGCCTTTTCTTCATCAAGTCTTGGTCTTCATGCAATACTTCTGTAAAGTATCTTTATTCTTCCAAAAGTATTTGGCCGCTAACAGATCATCAACTTCATACTCCACACTCTTAAATAAACATGTGACTGAATTGTCTAATTCTCAAATCTCTACTAATCTAGATTAAGTGTGTATGTCATATGTTGGAAGCTACTCTGAAATCAAATGTTGGTAACCTGAGAATCTGGGAGCTCTGATACCAAATGTTGGAAATTAGGTAGGCCCATAACAAATTCCACAAGTCCCACAAGTCTAAGATCTACAACACAGATTCCAGCATCTTCAAATATTGACAAACATGAACATACATCACTTAATCATACAATGATGAGACAAAGATAGAGAGATTAGACAACATGTTCAAAGTGTTACGTAAGCCACTTCTTACTCACACCATCATATATACAAATGTCAATCTACAACACAGATTCAAGCATCTTCCAATATTGACAGACATGAACATACATCACTTAATCATACAATGATGAGACAAAGATAGAGAGATTAGACAATATGTTCAAAGTGTTACGTAAGCCACTGTTTACTCACACCATCATATATACAAATGTCAATTTACAATGTGGGAGTCAAAATCCCAACCACTCTATGTGAACAAAAATAGATGGAAGAGTGTATGTACAAAATTTACAAGAATATTCAGATGTAGGGACAGAAATCTGAATATGTATGAGATGTGTGACCTGATAGGTTGTAGAAGAGTGAATATGAGTGACTGAAAGAGGAAAGATTAGTTCGAAATTGATATTCAGCAAACCCTAATCTGAATTTAAGCTATGGAAGACCCTAAATCAGATGTGTGTGTGACAGATCACATACTTAGAGAATTAGCATAGAATGCTAACATGTTGCTGACAGAAATCCTCATACTCGTGTGGAAACACCTTCTCTAACACCTCATCTCATGCATGTAGCATGCATGTACTGAATCTCCTTTATGGATGCCACTGCCTCCATGTATGCCGAATAGGACTCCTCCAGATATGGATGCCACCGCCTCCATAAGCTCCAAGTAGTACCTGTGTGCATAAAGAGAATATGTACTTGAATAGTTAACATAAGATGCAATCTTATGTTAAGTTCCATCCAATGTCTTTGAAGTACTCCATAATCTTCATGTAGAAGACAACCTTCAAATACATCATGTAGATGGATGATCCACACCACCAATCTGCTGATAAGTAAGTCTTCTCTATAAGCAAGAGTATGAGCACACTCTTCTCCAAGAAGAACTCCAAGGCTGCTTCTTATGTGCTTCAAAAGCTGCTCCATAGCTGCCCATATGTGCACCATGGCTGCCCCATATGTGCATCCGCACAACCATGGCCAAAATCAGCAAGTGATGATAGAAGATGACTCTTCAAGTGACCTTAGCCCTGTTTATATAAGCCTTGAAACTCCTTGCGAAAAAATCTCACGAATAAAGCTGATTTTTTATCGAAAAGCTGGATCGCTAGATATTAAAGCTGATCGCTTTTAAAAATAAAACTTGATCGCGAATTTTTAAGGATTGTTGCTTTTGTTTTTAGCTGTCGCTAAAACTTACTTTTGACAAGCTTTTTATTCAACTTGACTGCCTGATGAATGACTTGTACCTATTTTTATGACCTATAAGCTGAGAGCTCTTAAATGAGGTAAAAACCCTAAATCAGCAGAAAATTAGGGTTAGGGTTTTCTCCCAAATCTGATCTCTGATGACTGAATGTCCTATACCATTAGAAAGCTCTCATCAAGCTCTATAAGATAGGATCATAAAAATTTTACCCAAATTTTGTGCCAAAAATGACTAAGTACCAAAATTAGGGTTTCTGCCCTAATAGGGATTTGGACTAATGTGACATTGTTTTGCAACAAGGGGGAGGGAGGGAGGGGGGGTGGAGGGGGTTGGGGGGGGGGGGGAGAGAGAGAGAGAGAGAGAGAGAGAGAGAGAGAGAGAGAGAGAGAGAGAGAGAGAGAGAGAGAGAGAGAGAGAGAGAGAGAGAGAGAGAGAGAGAGAGAGAGAGAGAGAGAGAGGTCTTTTGGAGGCCAAACTTGGCCTATGAGACAAAACCATGTACAAGTGTAGTAACCCTGTATAGAAGATGAAATGAAATAAAAAGTACTCGCTACACAAAGCTATATAGGGCCGGAAAAGGAAGGGGAGACGTGGCTCTGACTCTACAGATAAGATAATGGCTACTAATACATGGAGGATCCATAATGTGAGTGAGTAAAATGCCCTAGCTACTGGTGATGGGTGGAGGTGGGTGTAGTATGTGGTACATTGGTAGTGGTTTGAGTGCCTCTTGAAGGAAGACAACCCTGGGGGTGGTGGTACGCCTTTGCTCCATCATGTGGTCGTACGCTGTTCTGATGTGTGAGATATCCTCCTTATATAGTCGTGGTTGGCGATATCCAACCATGCGTGGTTGGCGTCGTGCTCTTTGTGCTTGTGCCTGGTGGAGCATGAGCCCTATAGATGGACCTCTCTGATGTAGCTCAGCTCGCTGAAAGAACTGAGTAATGGTCTGCCGGTCTGCAGGGTACTCACCCATGTCTGATGTGTGGGCTGTAGTGACTGCTCTCGCCTCTCGTATGCCTCTCGTATGTAGTGGCTGCTCTCGCCTCTCGTATGCTCCTGTGAGGAAGCGTCCCAAGCGCCGCTGGTCTCCCATAGTCATGCACAACTGGAGCGACTACTCTATCTGAAATTGTGCTTGTAGGTCTAAGTATGCTGAGCATCTGATACAAAATGCTCCTCACTCTCTACCTTCTGGCATACTGGGCACCACCTCTCCTCACGGGGCACTCCCCTGGACCGACCCCGCTCAATCTTGAGCTGATGTGATGAAACTCGGAGCTGCCCAATGACGACTCGAAGGTGGTGGGGTAGGTATGCCTACATGTATCTCGGAATCTCTATGAAGCCCTTGTTCGATATATGTAGAAAATGCTCATGGTAATAGAGCATTTTCGGTGGCAATGTATCCCTAGGGCTCACCCATGTCCTCTATATGTATGTATGGAGTATCTCTTGACGAATGACCCTATTCCTCTCGTGATGAGAGAGTAAGTAGGTGGGTGCATGTAAGTCGTACTGTAGTGGTGGTAGCGTGTCTATGTCGAAACCATGGTGGGCCAGCCAGTCTCGTGTCTTTGCATACCATGAGGAGGTGTCTCCTGCTAATGCCATATCACATAATGCCTGGAAAGCACGATCCATGCTCCGAAGTTTGTGTTATAGGCATACTGTCTGGAATAGTGCCTCAATTAGCATCGGTGGTGCAACGAGCTCTGCTCTAATGATATCATGTGGTACTGAAGGCTTGCTACTGATAAGTCTGGCAATCATGAGGATATGTGGACTCTCCAATGCTGTCCATACTGATGTAGCTAATCCCGGCCCCCATATGGCTGCCCCATACATGAGTGCTAGCGTAACCAGTGTCGAAGAGCCACCCCTTTGTGCGGGGCTCTTGAAAATATGCATGGTGGCACTTTCTCTCCATCAAAGCTAGTGCTGCATACCCATGTGTGATGCGGTCATGGGCTCTCTGAGACACAGAGAAGACCCCCTTGTGCTGCTGTAAATGTCACTTCCATGTAAACATATGATTTGACCACTTCAATTGGTCCGCTTGCTGCGGTGAACAAATTATGTCTGCGTACATGTGCTGGTGTATGAAAGATCATGACCTTGGTTTTACCAAGGTTTAGAGATAACCCTTTGTGTCTGCAAAAGTCATCTAGGCCATGTAGATGATGCTGTAGACCTTGTGCAGACTCTGTAACCAGTACAATATCATCTGCATATAAAAGAATATGGACAGTGGACCCGCGTAGCTCAATGCCATCACTTCCCTGCTGCTGTATGAAGTCCACTATCTCATCAATGTTGAGACCAAAGAGGGTGGGTGAAAGAGGGCACCCTTGCTTCACCCCGATAGTGCTAGCAAGTGGATCAGATAACCCCCCTGGACATCTGACTCTACCAGATACTCTTTTGTATAAGGCATAGATCCCCCATATCATCTCCTCTAGAGCTCGGATATCAAGTAGTCGTCTGAAGAGTCGTTCCCTGGGAACAATGTCAAATGCTTTGCAGAAGTCCACAAAGCAGCAATATAATCTCCTCTTCCTCACCCTTGCCTGGTCGATCAGGCATGTCAAGGTGAAGATGTGGTCAATGGTAGAGTAATCTCGTTTGAAACCTTCCTGTCGTGGAGCTCTGATACCCTTCCTCTTAGCGACAGTACTCAACTCTATCTCTAGTATTGCCCCATATAACTTGGCCAATATAGGGCCAATCATGATCGTCCCGTATGTAGCTGGATCCATAGTATCACCTGACTTATGAATGGGCACTATGGTGTGCTTAGTCCATGAGTCCGGGAACCCTTCAAGCAATGCACGGTTGACGAGGTGGGCAATCAGCGGTGCGAGAGTCGTGCCTCCGTAGATGAGGTGCTCTGCCTGTAAACCGAACCGAAATGGTCGTGGGCCCTGCCATGCTATAGATGGGCAATAGCGCGTCCCATCATAGTGGGTGTGAAGAAGTCAGAGGTAGTGGGATGGGAGCTCTGTAGCGTGGGAATGGGGGGTTGGTCTAAGATCTCGTATAGGCTCCGTACATATCTATGCCAAGTGCTCGGGTCTTGGATGGGTGTCTGCTGTCTCCTCTCTCTCAAATGTCGCCACGTCATTGCACTGTCTCGACTCATGAGCAAATGGTAAATATCCCAGTACTGTCTCTCCTCCCATTCTCAGTACTGTCTCTCCTCCCATTCTCGTCGTTTGCGACGAGTAAGGCTCTGCATGCGACATTGTGCCTGTGTGTGTGTAATATTCCCTCTATGCTCTAAAATCCGTAGATGCTTCCGTAGCTCACGACAATCTGCGTCATACTAGCGGTTCTGGGGCATGGATCCTTTGCGTGGAGGGTGTATATGTGTGCGGTGTGGGAGCTGAGTCTTGTAGGATGGTGGTGATCTGTGATGTAAGTATGTCCAAGGGTGAGAGTGGATCGAGGGAGAGTAGGCGGGTGTATAAATGGTGTGCATAAACCTATGAGAGCTCGTTTGTGAAGTGTATCGTGGTGTGTGTCTCCGTGGGTGAGGGAGGGTCTAATGGAATAGGAGATGAAAGTCTGAATGTGATAAATGTATGGTCAGCACCAAATGGGCGTCGTCCAATACTAAGTGAGGGGATGAGTGAAGCTCCGGAAATGGTACCCAAAATGTAGTCGACTGTGCTCTCACCTCCGTCGTGAGGGAAGCAAGTCGGTCGGCCCGAACTTGGCCAACTGTGCATCCCGTTATATATAACGAGATGGTGTCTGGTGTCCAACTCAAGAAGGTGTTTGCCATATCCCGTGGCATCCTGACCCATATCTGCTGACACTTTATTGGTGCACGTCTCCTCTGGATCTCTGTCCCTCATGAGATGTGGATGATCCATGTCGTATGCCTCGCACTGACGTGACTGGGTGCGGCCATTGAAGTCCCCCATAAGGAAGACTTCACCTAAGGTGCTTTACCTCATGTGCTTCACCTAAGGTGCTGTAATGTAGTATGTCATCCGAAAGTGCTGGGTATGGTGAGTCTTTGTCTCGAATCGATCCTCCAAGGTCCTGTCCTACATATCGAGATCCATGTGGTGGAAAGTAGCATATCGCAATGTAAATCAAGCTACCTGGCGTGCCTCCTCATCTCTCCTGATGATATGGATCCGGCTCTGTATCTCCTATCTAAATATGATGGCAACACCCCCCGACCCTTGTGCTATACTCTGTATCATCGTGGTCTTGGATGCAGATTCCCAGGGAAAACCTGCAATGCGTGGCAGGCCTCTCTCTGGGCTCTCATGTGTCTCTGTAATGCAAGCAAAGTCGTGTGACTCTAGGATCTCCTTGAGTTTGTCTGGTCGCGTCCAGATTGCCCCGTCGCATTTCCACACCACTCTTTTGAGTGGTGCCTCCTGGTGTAATGATGTCTCATAGGCCGGGTGGCCCTATTTGGTAGGGCGTCCGTCTATGAAGATCTTGCCATCCCGATAAAAGGCCTTCCTTCCCTCTCGACGTGATTGGAGTATCTGTGGCATGCAAGCACGTCTGTGTGCTACCTGCATCCTCGTGAGGTCCTCGTCCATGTAGAGGGCGCCGCCTGGCCGCCTGGTAATCCCTGTAGTATTGATCGATGTCTAAAAAAGGAGGTCCGTGTCTCCTCGGAGCTCATATGAAGGATGAGTGCTTGCGAATGAGACATAACCTTCCCAACCCTCCATGCGTGAAGGGCATGTTCTCGTACCCGAGGCGACGGCAAATATCGGTGGCGTCAGCTTCTGGTGATGCTCCCTCGGGTAGGCCCGGGTAGGCCAGTCTCTCCTCCTCGAGTGTATCCTGAACTCGTGTGAGTTCTTCCTTCTTCACGTCTTCCTCAACTTCGTTCTTCGCTTCTTCTTTGACCTCTTTTTTAATATTTTTACTTACAACTTCCACCCAACTATTTTGTGTTGCTTCTATCTCTGATCTGATGTGTTCTTGCACATCCATTTTCCAATCAGTTTTGATTTCTTCTTTCAAGTCATCTAGCTTTGTGATCTCTCCTTCTTCTTTGGAAATTCTGAGCTGAATGATTTCATTCTTGAAGCCCATGCATCTCAGCTTTCATTTCATCTCAGTCTTCTTCAAGAATTTTGACATGCTCTTCTAGGGCTCTTATTCTATCACTGGACTTCCTCATTTCTTGATTAAGTACTCTGTCTGCCTCTTTCTTTACCTCTCTGGCTGCTTTAGTAATCATGTCTTCCACATCCTTTTTTTTCTAGTCGAGCCATGCTGCTTCTGTGGCAATTTCAAAATGATGGTAACAGTTATAGGGTTTCAGAATTTAGGGTTTCGTCGTCAGTTCCAATTCTGACGTGAACCCTAAATTTTAATGGACCCGGTAGATTTGTCCAGGCAGCCTTGATGATGGCGAAAAGAGACCTGTGGCCTGAAACCCTAATTCATCTGTTTTCCCTCGTCTGAACCGTCTGACCTGTTCAAAACTCACGCTCTGACCAAAACTGACGCTTTGACCTGTTCGAAAATGACGCCTGACCTGTTCGGGGCTGACGCCGAGAGAGAGAGAAGCGATGGGAGCTGCTTCTCTGTGGCTGATGATGCTGATGCAGCAGAGTTAGGGTTATTACGGGCTGACGGGTCTGCAGCAGCAGGGCTGACGCAGCAGGTCACAGAATTAGGGTTACGGGGCTGATGATGCTGACGGAGCAGAGTTAGGGTTATGGGGCTGACTGGTCTGACACAACAGAATGAGGGTTACGGGCTGACGGGTCTGCAGCAGCAGGGCTGATGCAGCACAGAGAGAGAGAGAGAGAGAGAGAGAGAGAGAGAGAGAGAGAGAGAGAGAGAGAGAGAGAGAGAGAGAGAGAGAGAGAGAGAGAGAGAGAGAGAGAGAGAGAGAGAGAGAGAGAGAGAGAGAGAGAGAGAGAGAGAGAGAGAGAGAGAGAGAGAGTCATATTAACATCTACGAAAGGCCAAAATTGGCCTAAGAGGCAAAAATTGGCCTAAGAGGCAAAAATTGTGGGGGGCTGCAATGGAGGTTCTAAGAATGTATGAACTTAGGAACACAGTATGGGGGGGGGGGGGTGTGGATGGAGGATGCGGTACATGGGTTTCGGATGGAGTATCTTTTGGAAAATGATATGCTAGGGTGTCGCTCCATTTGCTGCTCATGAAGTGATCGGATCCTCAAGATCTCCTCTCATTATATACGAGGTCTCTGATATCCAGAAGCTCGAGGTTGTCTCTGACCCACTTCACAACATGTTGCTAACAACCAAGCGTTGCGAATAGGTCCGCAACCCATTGTGTATGCAATAAGAAAAGAATGGCCTTCCCAATGATGCTTTCTGTTACTATTGAAGTAGTATATTTATGATAAAAGTGATATATTATTGTGCGACCCATGGGTTCCCAATTCACAATGGGGAAAGTTCTAGAATCTAGTTGTATAAGTGGAAAGGAGATTGATTGCATATAAATAGTGAAAATTTTCTGTAGAGATCTATCCAAAGCTATTCACTGTTCCCAATCCGAATTATTTGCTTTTGGATTGTCAACTTTGTTGGAAGTGTAGTAGACCCAAACAATAATCAAAGGAGTCCCAAGATCTTTCCAACACTTGAACCTTAGCACATAACTCACCTTGAATTAATTAAGAGAGAGAAATGATAATAGATTAGAGAGAAGATAATTATAAAAATGAAGCGGCGTATGACGCACATTAATTAAATGCAAAATGTCAATATACAATGTGTATAATGATACAAAATCTGAATGTAGGCTGAATCAAAAGTTTCTAGGTACAAAATGTAGTGAGAGTGTCTAAGAGGTATTATGTGAGTGAATATGTGCAAAAAGAAGTAAACAAATTGTTAAAAGCAGTTAATACAGCAAACCCTAATCTGAAATTAGGTCTTCTTTGATGTAGAGCAGCAACATTGGTCACTTCTCACGATGAAGCAATATGTTACATTGCTATGTTATTATGTGACACACATGCATATATAATATGACACACATTGCTTATATGAATAATGACATGTATTGCACACATGCATGTATGACGAAATGCACATGAGTGTATGGATAATGGCATATACATACATGTATCTTTGAATCTTGATTCTTTCTTATGTCCTAAACAAATACTAAATGAATGAATAAATTAATAAATATATATATATATATATATATACACACACACACACACACAGAGACACACACACATACATACATACACACTTACGTACTTACGTACGTATGTACATACACACACACACACATACATATATAAATAGGGATTTAAATCGTAGAGGTAACAAAAAAAAAAAAACCAGGTTTTTATTCATCAAGAGATTTTTATTTTTTTTCTTATATTTGAGGTATGCACAATCCCTAGTACATTTAGTGCCAAAAACACATAAAATACCTACTCTAGAAGTTAGAACCCCTCCCCATTACATCATTACAATTTACAATTTACATCGATGAGCCATACATCGTAGAACTTAAGTGAATGATAAATCATGAACATCTTATCTACATTGCAATTTACACCATAAATGAGATAGTAATCAATGAGATTTCATTACATGAATGATGAAAAGTAAAAGATATACATGAATGTCAATAGCTGAAGGCACAAAAACCATAGAAGAAGTGGCAATGTCATACAAAAAAGCATAGAGTGATCACTATCACATGACACAGACTATAATCGAAGATGTCTAATGAATCATGAGTCATGACTCCTCAATGTCATCCATGGAGTTATCATCTAAATCCTCATCAAATGTAGTAGCCCATGATGATGTACTATCCGACTTTGAATGTCCAAACTGAGCTACAATCTCTGCAGCGTCTTGGCCAAGATCATCTCCGCTAGAAGACGAGGCCGATAACTCCTCCCAATCATGTGCATGCTCTGTAGAAGTCCCAGGGCCACCAATATCACGAACACTAGATGTCCCACTGCATTGTCCACGACCTTGGGCTCGTCCACCTCGTCTCGAATAATACTTCCGTGGTCGACTAGTAGATGGCAATGATGGATCATCTACACATAGCACAATATTTTCATAAAACAATATATTATGATTATGAAAATAGAGTGTAGAATGAAAATTATTCTTGAATCTTATCTATATATTATAATCTGAACTTTGTAAATTGTACCTATGTGAGGTCTATCTCTTCGGGTTCGACTACGGGTCTGACTCACATGCCTATCAGACTCCATCGAAAGCATGGCAAAGATCTCTCTCTCCTCCTTAGGGATTTGAGGGATATCTTTGACAAGGCTGATATCAATAGAATCTACATTAACCTGCAATTTAAAATTTTCAAAATTATAGAGTAGAGTATACTAAATACAAATATAAATTTTAAATGCATTACTAAATGTCAAAGAATTTATTTACTTGTAAAGGAGCAATGTTATGTCCTTTAGACTCTAACAACTTGAGATTGCAATGGCAATACACTAACTTTTCAAGTTGCGTTGGGCTCAATCTATTCCCCTTTTTTGTATGGAATAGAGCCCATGTGCTCCAATTCCTCTCTGCAGTTCATGTACTACAATCTTGCGAAAGTATCCGCAAGGAAAGTTTTCTCTGCGATTCACACATAATTAGATTATTTAAACTTGATTCTTTGATAATAAGATGAAATATTTACTAAAAAATCACTCACCAATATAGGAGTACTAACTCCATATTTCTCCCACCATGTGACAGGAGAAAGCTGATTCTCTCGTAGCCGTGCCGTAGGCTGCCCAAAATATTTCTCCATGCTACGGAACCGCACTCTCTCATCCTCCAACTGAGACAAGAGGGCTATATCACCACCTGTCCATCCTGCGATGTACTCAATCCAGCTGTCCGCAAGAATCTCGTTTGTGCATTGCTCCTCACTCCTCCACGGTG
Organism: Ceratopteris richardii; assembly: GCA_020310875.1. NCBI lineage: Eukaryota > Viridiplantae > Streptophyta > Polypodiopsida > Polypodiales > Pteridaceae > Ceratopteris > Ceratopteris richardii. Next base: position 81,437,427 of record CM035437.1, read on the forward strand.
GATGAAGAATATGAGCAGCTACATGGATTGGTTTATGAAACCAATCCCATCGACTTTGGACGGCATCACATAAATCCTTCTTTCTATTAAAAGAATTAAAAAACATATGTAAGTATTATCTAAATTATAATCATACAAATTACAATGATACATGCAACATGATACATCATATATGAATCATGAATCATGATATATGTAACATCAAAACATAAACAAGTAGAAAATTGCAATAAACTTACTCTTCCTCTGAAAGTCCATCAACTCGCTGGATGCAATCTTGTATACGGTTGATGTACTCGTATACAAGGCCAAGAGTGCTACCCTCTATATCTGTAATGCGGAGCACAGTGTGTACAGGCTGAATAGCGGCTATCAATATCTCTCCCTTCACCCAAAGTTCATCCTCTCCCATGACAAGAGATGAAAACTTTGTGAAGAGAGAATTCCCTCCTCTAACTTCAGATAATTGATACCATTCTTAAACACATGTGCGCAAAAGACCCTTCCTCACTCTCAAGACTCTATCAAGGACTATGTACATGTAACAAAAACTGGTGAGAGAAGGTTTTTGGAAATCTAAGGAGGAGTGAGCGCGGAAAATGTTGAGGACTTTAGCGCGGATAGTGACAAACTTCACTATAAATTTGGCTTTATCTAGGATGGTTCTTACCCATGGAATTCCCCCTATGTCTTCCATGAGTAGATCTAAGCTATGTGATGCACAAGGTGTCCATTTGATTTTGGGATACATATACTCAACCATACGCCCCATGGACACATAGTTAGCCCCATTGTCGGTCACAACTTGCACCACATTTTCACTCCCCACATCCTCAATGGCTTTTTGAACATGTGAAAATATGAATTGGCTAGTAACCACTATGCCACGTGCATGTGCAGGTATGGCACGTAAGAACATTATGCCCTTGCATGAGGAGACAAGAATGTTGTAAACATTCCTCTTCCTCGTATCTGACTAGCCATCACATAGAATAGAGCAGCCATACTTTTCCCATGAGCTCCTCAATGACAACATTTCTATCTCAACTAATGTCTTTTGTTTGGAGAGCTCAGAGGTACGTAAGACTTGCCTCGATGGACCCTCCCAAGGATAACCAATCCTACTCACAGCCTTCATGGCTCTCTTCCATGCAAGTGTGTTTGCCACATTGAATGGGATACCACATTCAATGAAGCTTGGTTATCTCTTGGGTTGCTTCATTCATTGATTGTTTCTGTATTCCAGCCCTCATGCTACCTTTCACAAATATATTGCTCTCTGGAATCTTGGGTCTAGGATCCTCAGAGATGTTCATATATATACATATATATATATATATATATATATATATATATATATATATATATATATATATATATATATATATATATATGTGTGTGTGTGTGTATGTATATATATGTATATAGATGTATAGATATATGTATATATATGTATATATATGTATGTATGTATGTATGTGTGTGTGTGCATATATATATATATATATATATATATATATATATATATATATATATATATATATATGGTAATGTTCCTAAAAGTTCCATATCCTCGTATTTGGTACGACACCATGTTCCGTACGTGCCGTGCCAAACGTTCCGTACGTGCCATGCCAAACGTTCCGTACGTGCCGTGCCAAACGTGACGTTCCGTACGTGCCGTGCCAAACGTGACGTTCCGTACGTGCCGTGCCAAACGTGCCGCACCAAACGTGCCGTTCCGTACGTGCCGCACCAAACGTGGCGTACCAAACGTTCCGTACGTGCCGCACCAAACGTGGCGTACCAAACGTTCCGTACATGGCGTACCAAACGTTCCGTACGTGGCGTACCAAACGTTCCGTACGTGGCGTACCAAACGTTCCGTACGTGGCGTACCAAATGTTCCGTACGTGCCGTACCAAACGTTCCGTACGTGCCGTACGAAACGTTCCGTACCACCTTGATACAAAGTAGCATCAAAAGGTTCTGAATCTGCTTCCATAGGTGTTTGCATAGGCTTGGAATATGTCATTTTAGACCTTTCCAATAATTTCTCAATGTATTTTTACTTTGTTATGTAGATATACTCATTCCTTTATTTGAATTCAATCCCAAGATAATAATGTAAAATACCTAAATCATTCACATCAAATGTATGCTTAAGTTGTGCTTTAAAAACAAAAGGTCTGAATCTTTGGGACATGTCATAATCATATCATCAATATATATGGTAATAATAATTAAGATATCTTTTTTTGCTTTAACATAAAGAGTAGTAGAAGCTTTTGAGTTTTTAAAATCAATAGATAAAAGATAGAGATGTATCTTCTCATTACATGCTCTTGGTGCTTGTTTTAAACCATATAATGCTTTGATGAGCTTGCATTCTGAATGCTCTTTACCTGTCTCTTCAAAACCTTCTGGCCGTTGAATGTAGACATCTTCATGAAGATCACCATTAAGAAAAGCTATTTTGATATCTGACTGTTATACATTCCAACCAAAGAATGCAACAAGAGAAAGTACTGTTCTGATTACTGTTATTCTAGAAGTAGGTGCAAAAGTCTCATCATAGTCAATTCCTTTCTTTTGTGCATAACCTTTGACAACTAACCTTGCTTTATACATGTCAATAGTATATCTGCTTTTCTTTTGATTTTGAAGATCCAGTTAACACCAATTGCTTTTTTATCTTTTGATAACTCACAAAGCTTCCATGTTTGATTCTTATGAATAGAATCAATCTCTTTTTGCATAGCTTTCTTCCAAACAGGATTTTGTAGTGCATCTTTAACATTAGTTGGTTCATTCTGAAATGAAGTTAGTGCTAAAATGTTATGAATCTCAAAATATTCCACGTAATTTACCTGATCTGTGTATTCTTTCCTTGTCTGACTTCTTGTTCTACTTGTGAAGTTCTTTATACCATTGTCCTTCCAAGTTTGATATAACCACCTTGGAGTATTCTTGAAAACTGGTGCAATATCTTCTTGTTCTTCAGTATCTCTTTCTTTTGGAATTTTGGAATTTTCTCCAACTTCATAAGTTGGAACTTCAAGAGGTACTGATGATGGACTAGATATAAATGTAGGAAATGAAACTTTTTCTTCATCTTTATCAAGTGCACCTTTTAGGGTTCGAGAAGATTCATTACCCCCCTTGTATGGCTGAATGTAAGAATCCAAATTCCTTCTAAAAAATACATATTCATCTTCTTTTATGAAATCTGGAATCTCCACATTCTTATCATAAATTTGACTTTTTGACATTGCGTGAGAGTAGGATATCACTTGTTTCTAGAACATAAAATTTGTATCCTTTGCTTTCAATTGCATAACCAATAAAAACAACTTTGATGGCTTTGACATTGAGCTTACCTAAGTTTCATAAGGTGTGATGACCTTTAAAGCTTTTGTGGAAAAACATGTTCAGAATGTGATTGGTTGTATGTACTTCATCAAACCAAAATTTAGGAGAAAGATTTTTGAATGACATCATGCTATGCATCATCTCAACAAGTAACCTATTCTTTCTTTCTGCAATACCATTCTGTTATGGAGTGTAAGCAATCGAGAGTTGATGAGAGATACCTATGTCTTCAAGAAAAGATTTGAAATCTTTTGACATGTACTCTCCTTCTCTATCACTTCTCAAAATTTGAATTTTTGTCCGACTTTCATTTTCAACCATAGCTAAGAACTTCTTGAAAGTAGGAAAGACCTCTGACTTTGTTTTAAGATCATAAATCCATGAAAATCTTGAAAATTATCAATAAATGTGATGAAATACTTGTAATGCTGAATGGAATCTCTTCTCATAGGACCATTCACATTTGAATGTATGATCTGCAACTTCCTTATGGCCGTGTTATATCCATGTTTCTTGAAAGGAAGTTTGTGAAGCTTTCCTTCAAGGCATCTTTGACATGATTTTGCATCTTCTGGTAAAGCAAAAGTAGGCAAACTCTCCACCATTCCATGATCTTTGATGTGCTTGAGAACTCTGTAATTGCTATGATCAAATGTGGCATGCCATAACTTCATGTTCTCCTTAGGTGTAGAAGACCTGGCGACATGGACAATACAAACATGCCACTTTTGTTTTTACCTTGAAGTAGACAATGCTTCATTATGTGAGAGAATCTTACATGAATCTTTCTTGTAAGCAAATTTATATCCATCTGTCAAGAAAGTAGATATCGAGAGCAAATTCTTCTTCATTTCTAGAACATAAAGAACATTAGAAATTGTGAAGTTTCCACCTGCTCATGACTTTAGATTCACTTCTTTAATACCCACAACATCCAAATCATGACTATCTGCAATGGTTGCTCTTCTACATGAAGAGTTAGAAAGTGAAGCAAATAACTTCTCACAATGGTCATATGCTTAGTAGCTCCAAAAAAGAAAATTCCAAGGATTATCAAAGATTGCATTTAATGTTGCGTGATCAAAAGCTAATTCTTCAATACTGACACATGCATAAGATTCTTCCTTGGAAGACTTAGGTTTTGAATTATCTTCAACATCATTACTTAGACACTTTTTTCTTCTCATTATAAATCCTTTTTTTGTATTTTGCTATAAAATGACTTGGTTTCTTGCAGAAGTGGATAATTTCTTTCTCTGAAGTAGATAGTGGAAATAGAATTCTCTTTTGGTGTGGAAGAAGTACTAGAGGTAGATGTGGTAGAAGATGAAGTGCAAGACTTGCTTTCCTTCTTACTTTGCCGACTCTTCTTCTCCTTCTTTGTTGTCTCCTTCTTCATCTTACCCTTTGATGATGATAACATGGCTTTATCATTCTCTTCCATACTCTTTTGTTGATCTTCATCTTGAAGTAATAGGAATTGCAACTCTTCAAATGAAATTTGTCTCTCTTGTAGAGAGAGATAAAGAAGTAACAAAATAATGAAATGAAGATGGAAGTGAATTTAAAAGTATGTTTACCATCTCCTCATCTGAAATACTGACTCTAACATTGAGTAACAAATCACGCAAGTTTTTGAGCTTCAAAATATGTGACTGATTTGACTCACCAACTTTCATCCTTGTGTTGGTTAAATGTCTCTTTAGATATGCTTTCCTAGCAAGATTTCTACTTTTATGATTCTATAATTCCAACCGATCCTGATGAGAGATTCTACATGACCGTATTTGGGGTATAATATGCCTCTTGACTCCTATATCAATGAATGAAAGTGCTTGGTTAGACATTCCTTCAAGCTTATCTTCATTCTCAAGTCTATAATCACTCATCTTGTTAAGTGTGTATGTAAACTATGCTTTGATACCAAATGTTGGAAGTGAGGTGGGCCTTAATAATAATATTCACAGGTTCACAGGATCTTCCAACACATGAACCTTAGCATGCACACCTTCAGACTCAAAATTAGATGAATGAGAAATAGAGAGAGAATACACAATTTGTTAAAGTGTAAAAGTAAGCTGAATGCTTACCTACAGAATCTAATACGAATGTCAAATTACAATGTGTGCAAATGATACAAAACTGAATGTATGCTTGCAAAAATTGAATTTAAGCTGAATTTAGTTTGGATACAAGAAATTATGCATAAAGTACCTAAGAGCCATGAAGAGTGTGTATGTGCAATTGAAGTGAATAGAAATAGTTTAAAACTGTTTGTACAACAAATGCTAATTCTGAAATTAGGGTTTCAGAAACCCTAAATCAGAAATTGACTGAAATAGCAAGATAATCTCCTCCTTGTGTTGAAGTAGAAGGCAAAAGCTTTGGAATAATAGTAACAAAAGAAGAAGAATTGAATTTAGAACTTGCTACTTACATAACTCAGCAAAAGCTGTTGGTTGGCTTCCAAAATCTCCTCCAAATCTGCACCAAAACTTAGGAACACCTCCTCCAAGTGGTAGAGCACTCTCTCCAAGAGTAGACCTTGAGCAAGTGTCTTGGATGGATACTCAAAGTAATCCCCAAGCCCTTCTTTTATAGGCTTTAGAAACTTTACGGAAAAACTTGCGAAAAGCTGCTGAAAAGCATAAAAAGCAGGCGATAAGTTTAAAAAAGCAATCATGCTTTTCAAGTTTAAGGATCAGCTTTTCATGCATAGAAGTGCTTCAATCTCTCGAATTAGCCATCGAGGATCTAAATTAACTAGCTTTCCTTGATGTTCATGACTTGAGGATCATGAATATGCAAATTTTTTTTTTGAGCAAAAATTAGGATTAGGATTTTCTTGCATTTCTTCCCTCGGCTTGTATATACGCCTATAAACCGAACGTGTGACTCATTCTTGTGTATTCACTTGGTAATACATTCAGTATTGTGTGTTGTGCTCCAAGCTTCGTCTTCTTCCTTGTGCTGATCGCATGCTTCAGCAGACCTCAAACTTAAGCAGGGTGGTCTGCATCCCCGTGTAAGACTTTGTATTTGATCCCAGACTCCGAATGTAGCCCTGTGGGTGTTTTTTCTTTCAACTAATGAAAGGATCTTTTTTGTGGGAAAAAGAAAATTCTTAGGCATATACTTTCATGAATTAAAAAAGGAAAATCTAAACTCTAATGAGGAACATGTAAGTAGAAATGAAATGATTTATGAACCACTCAACAGGCTGCAATTAAAAGTTTCATCTCATTCCAAATGCATGCATTCAAATGATTGTAATCTCTTTTCGTGCTTGTGCCTTAATAAATTCTCTCCCATCAATAGATACATTCATTCTATTCGCTTATATAATCATCTATTCCTAAATCTATATCTATAATCGAATCATAGTTAGTCAGGTACGATCCGTACGAGAGGTACGATACGTATTAGTACTATACTAGGTACGTACTAATCATGAGGTACGAATCCGTACGATATTAGTACGAAATTTTTTTCCCCCCTTTTTTTAATAATTATTTTAAAATTTCATAAGTTATATGTAAAATACATATATACATAGCTAATCTAGTAAAGATGGATGTGAAATATCTCCACAATACATATGTCATATTATATATATACATGACGCATGTAAGTTATGCCACATGCGCAATGTGCATCTATGATTGAGACAATGATAGAAATGTGTAACATTATCATTTATGCAATGCAATTTTACTAATTTGCGTTTTGTGCATTGTGCATTTACCATTCAAATTGTGCATCATTTATTTCACGACTTTGGACTCACATGTGCATTGTAATTTGTGCATCATCACTTGTGTAGCATGCTATGTGCAATAATGGTGTCAATGATCAACAATCAAACTTCAAAGTTTCAAGCAAAACATATAAATTATAATTTATAATCATAGCGCATGCCCTGAGTCACACAAATTATAATACATCATCATCATCAATCATAACTCATGAGTCATCAATGATCACCAATGTCCACGGACCACAATCATAAAAACAAATGCCAACTATCATAATATCATAATGTCATAAATATCAAATGATAAATCATAAATCACAATACATATGAATCGTGAATCATGATCATCAATGATCACTCAATGTCATCATTGGAGTCATCTGGCTCATCTAAAGAATCCTCTGATGTCATCTCATAAGTAGATAACACTGGACTCTCTATGGGACTAATAACATTCCCCTCATCATCAAACTGAAAGGAATGATGTCGAGCAGGTAAGATTGTCCTCCTCATATATATGGCCGTATGTAGGGGTGCTCTGCTCGTACTGGCCTCCTCTCCATGCATACTGGTGGAACTCGATCCACGTCGAACGATCAAGCCCTTCCCACGACCACGGACCACTCTGATGCCTCTACTGGTACTTGTACGGCTCCGAGTTTGCCTCACATCTATAGAGGATAGCTCTCTATAAAGCTCAGCAAATAGGAAGTCCTCATCATCCTCATGCATCTCATCTCCTGGGCGAGGGGTGGTGCTCAATAATGGCCAAAATGTATCTACATCAACCTAAAATAGAAAGAAATTTCAAATAGTCATTACAAATTCATACATTATAATTTATAATGTGTAATTTATATATAAAAATTAAATTAGACTTACTTGCTTCAATGTCTCCATGTTTGGTATGTTCACCAACATCCTCAAGTTAGTACGGCAGTAAATCAACTTCTCCATTTGCTTAGGGCTAAGTCTATTCCTTACTTTTGTATGAATAAGAGAAAAGGCACTCCAGTTTCTCTCACAAGTTTCTCTCACATGCTCTGGATGAGCAATCCTGTGAGAGAATCATCGAAGCCCTATCCCAACATGAAGGGAATGTGAATGCCGAGTTTCCTCTGTCATCCAAGTAACAACTCTCATCCAAGTAAGAACTGATATGCTCTAACATCTCATTATGTAAGTGAGAGGGAACAATCCATGACATGTATGAAAGTTTATCTGAAAGTAACTTGATATCTGTATATAGCGCCGGGCTTTTAGATGCAGGATGCAATAGACCCGCAAATCCATGAATGGGTCTATGCATCCATGTCCATCTCCTCAATGTCACCTAATGAAAAAAGAAATAGCTTATAAGTACTTCAAAATTATTAATTAAGGAATGCAACATGCTTTTCAATTTAGTAATTTACAAATGACAATATTTCTTACCTCAAGCACGTCATTGGCTTGCTCCGTAGTGACAAGAGTGGCTGCCCTAATATCATCTATGGCTCTCCTCATCATATGTATGAGGAGCCCCAATGTGGCACCCTCACAATTTGTCATGCGTAAAACTCTATAAATAGGTGTCAAAATATTTAAGACAACTTTCACATTCTCCCAAAACTCCTCATCCAAGCATAGACTCTGCATGCTCTTTGATTCCTCCAATGAGCTCTCATCCCAATCATTCCATAGAGGAGAGACCACTGTGTGTCTAAGTGTGGATTCAGACTAGACGGCGGCATGAACCATGTTTCCATGTGTCATATATCTATTTGTGCATATAAATCACAAAATGTTCCGGGCCTACCAAAAAATGTACCGGCTTCCCCCTCTCGGAACAGATTGAAGGGAAGTGGAACACGATAAAGCAATGGCTTCAGAGAGTCTCTTTAAAAAATCGACGACCAGAAATTTTCGCAACTGAATCCTTCTGCCGCCTTATGTGAATTGATGGGTAGAGGAAACAAAAAATTGCATCGAATGCCGCCGGGTCTATCTTAACTCACCCTAAGAGGAATTCTGACCTCAAGAAGGCGTGAAAGCACAATCCACATATATGCAAAGCGAGTGGTAGCGGGCTTTTTGATTTAAAGTTTACTATGCTCTCTAAACATGGATAACACTTTCCCTTTCTGTGTGAAAAATGTCACCAAGCTAGAGGCTTTTTGTGTGCAAGCCTTTACCCATGAAAGCTTCCCTGCAAATAGAAACATCCACACATACATCATGATAATGATTCATGAAATCCAGAAACATATTGCCACATGCCACATGCCACATGCCACATGCACATGCCATGCCACATGCCACATGCACATGCACATGCCACATGCACATGCCACATGCACATGCACATGCACATGCACATGCCACATGCACATGCACATGCACATGCACATGCACATGCACATGCACATGCACATGCACATGCACATGCACATGCACATGCACATGCACATGCACATGCACATGCACATGCACATGCACATGCACATGCACATGCACATGCACATGCACATGCCACATGGGCCATGCACATGCACATGGGCCATGCACATGCACATGGGCCATGCACATGCACATCCACATGCACATGTACGTGTGCATGCATGTGCACATGTGGATACTAGATCTACATGATTCATGAAGCATGATAAATTTTAAAAACTTTACATAAAAAATAGAATTACCTATATCCTCTATCAATAGATCAAGGCAATGTGTAGCACAAGGAGTCCATACAATATGCTTATATTCTTCCTCTAAGAGCTTTCCTATATGCCGACAATTGCTCGCATTGTCGGTTACAACTTGCACAACATTTTCCGCTCCCACCTATGCATATAAAGTTGAAATTTCTAAGGATTAATATATTATCAATGATCATTAATGAAAAAAGCTGAAAAATAAAAATTCCAAAAATAACAAATAAAATTATAGATTTTACCTTCTCTATTGCTTTCTTGATGTGCCGATATATGAAAGCTCCGATGGTCTTCTTTCCCTTTTTGACCACCTCTACCGCACGTAGAAAAAATGTATCAATTGGGCATGATACAAGAATGTTAATCATGCTCCTATTCTTTCTATCTCTCCATCCATCAGAGAGGATCGTGCATCCATATCTAGACCATTTCTCTCTCATAGGAAGAGAGAGATTAATTTTCTTCTTCTCTTCATCAATTTTTCTTCTTCTTAAATCCGAATAAGAAGGCCCCGTCCATCCTTGACATGGGCCACCTCCGAGATTGCCTTCAGAGTAGCCTTCCATTGCTTTGAATTCAAAAGATTAAAAGATAAATTTTCTTAAATTACCAATTTAGTGATCTCCAAATCCGCGATCTTTTGCTTCTCCTTGAGCCATGTGAGAGATGTCCTCGTATGCCTCGGAGCATCTCCTAATTCACCTTGCCTTTGATATGTAGAAGTTCTCACCGTTGGTGATTGTGAAATATTTGGTGTATTTGATGCTTGAAAATGTGATTGGGCATCTTGTGATGTTTCGGGGACATTTGAGTGGGTTGATGGTTGAGGAGGAGAAGCATTATACCCTCTTACATGTGAAGGGCCACCGGATGAAAGGCCCAAATGCTTACGTCTAAGATCATTGGCAATGTGGTCCGGTATTTCTTTACATGCCGCCACTTGCCCGCCAACCTTTGTGAGGTGTTGTATGAGCCTTGTAGCTCTACTAGTGTACCTCTTTCCACAATATTTGCATGTCCAATGGTGTGAATTGGACTTCTTGGTGTCCTTTTCAACACCAATGCAATGGAGAGTGAAAGCTTCATGTTTATCTTTCACCATTGCTATTGGACAATTAAGGTTTGCACATGAAGTAAAATGTGGTGTGTGTGAAGCTTGGAATGCTAAAAGAGATAAATGGAATGATCGGCAAGACGAGGGAGGACCCTTAGTAGGCTTTAGAGAAGCTTAGGAGGGTAAAGAAGAGGTGTAGGACTACCTCAAATCGACCAAAAGCACACAGTATATGCGCGGAAGCCAAAAACCCGAGAGAGAGCAAGGTTCAAATGAACCGTTTCACGCGTCAAAAGCCGAGTAAGTAAATTTTTATGATTTTCGTACGAGTTCGTACAAGTACGTACGGTACGACTCGTACGTACGATTTTACTCGTATGCGTACGAGTACCAACTATGAATCGAATGTATGGATTATTTCATCCTTGTAACCCCTAAATGTGTCTATGAATACATGGAAATTTATGTCTTTAATATGCTTATGAAAAATCATCCTCGTGAGGAAGAAAAATCATTCAAAGAACTACTTCATTACAATAGAAGAACAAGGTGAAAATGATTTCTTTCCTCTTCCGTCAAGCTAAATTTATAAACTTTCATCTCTCCCTTTCTTTTTTATAAGTCCAAACAAAAGGGAAATGATTTCCTATAAAGTGCAAACATTCTCATAACAATCCAAAGGAAGAATAAGAATCATTTAGAGCTTTGAAGATAAGTTGTGATTCATATCAATCAACAAAAAAGCCTTCTATAGGTGGTCTTTAGTTAGCTAATATGATCTGCCCTTAGAAAGGCCTCAAAGCAAGCAATCCATAGGTTTTGAAATTTTTCGATTTGGACAAGGGTAGCCAAAGTTATGCTCCAATTAGAGGACATGATCTCTATGCAGAGAGCATGTGAAGGGATTCCATGTACTTGTAGCTCTCTCCTTACTGCATTCAAGGAGAAAGTTATCCCACATTTGGAGACTAACCGGATTACGATGCCTATATATGGTGTAGGTAAGAGGTGATTCTTTCATCTCAAGAGGAGAAGGAGAGAGAAATCTCCCCTCTACTCCTCCTTGGTTTTGTGGGCGGTGGCAGCCTGTGGGCGCTTGGCCTTAAAGGGTTGAAAAATACTTGTTAAAATTGCCTCCTACTTGGTGTTGTCGTGCCATGTCGCTGTTGGACCCAAAAACACCTCCTTTGAACGAGCTCGGTCTATGCACACAGCCGAGAAGCTCTGCATTATCTACCACAATGGTTGAATATATTTCAGCCACAAAAAGTCTCCAAGGAAGCCATATGGGACTTGAGGATGGACCACCATTGGTCTATTGTTATAGCGAGAGTGCTGTACATCCGGATAAAAATGCCATGTTTCGTGCATACAGGAAACATATTGATGTGTTATATCACTTCATTAGACAAGCTATTGAAGATGGACAAGTCACATTTATTAGAGGTCATACAAAGGATAATCCCTCATATATGTTAACAAAGAGCCTTGGGAAATCTTAGCATGAGCATTGCATAACTCTAGTGAGAGTAACATGAGCTCTTTTTAGGCCACCTACAAAGCTCTTTAAGTGGAAGGTTGTTCGGAGAAAGCCCTTTGTAGGCTTCTTTCAATTTTTTGTAACATTGGGGTTTCAATTCTTAAAGCGTAGGTTTGAATTTTAAAAGAGTAGCTTTTGTTTTAGGGTCGAAAAGTTTCTGTTGTCCTTTCCTTTTTCAAAATGAAAAATTCCTTATTATGAAAGATGGTTTTTTAAGGAAGATAGTCTAAAAAAAGTGTTTGGAAACTTCCATTGGTTTTTTTGTACAGGGATAATTTTTAAACCCAAAGAATTCTCCAAAGATTTCTTGTAAAAAATTGAAGGTTCCCTTTTTATTTGTATAAAAAGGCCCATTGGGTTCACCGCCCGCATCAATAATAGAGCGAATGCAAGTGACAAGATCTTTTGTAGATCTCTTTTACATCTTCCTCTCTTTTTCTAAAACCTATATCTCTATCTAGAATTCATATTTTCTATCTACCCTCTTTCCCTATTCTCATGTGCACTTTCTAGTCTTTCACTGTCAAAGCTCTCTTCCCTTAGTCCATGGGGTTGCTTCCGCTTATTTAAAGCTTTCTCATCACACCAATATTGATATCTCGTGACCATTCTTATTAATTGTGGGGTCCCCTCTCTTCAATATTGTGTGTACAAAACAAATTGAGAACTCAAATACAGTAAGTGAGTTGCTTGGTTGTTTGATAGCTATCAAGCATATCATTTCATATTATTACTTGTTCACAACCATCTCATCTCTCAAACGAAACTTGTTAGTTACTTGTGCTATTAACTAGACTTGACCAGTTCATGGCCTAGGAACACTCTTTTTTAAGACTAAAAGTGGTGGGTGATAACTCTTTGATGTTAATGATAATGGTAAAGGAGAAGTTTTATTTTTTTGTATGCTAAGGAAACTTGTGATTTTTGAGTAGAGTAAAATAAAATTCTTTTGAGTGTACAAATTATCTTAGATTTTTCTTTTGATGTGAATACATGTGATGCTTTTTATGTGAACATAACTACTCATCATGCTCTTGAGAGTTCTTTTTAATCTTGTAGTCTCCAAACATCTTTTGTTTCACAAGCTCCACTGTCATTAGTTTCTTCTCTTCATCCTTCTTTTGCGCAAACTTTTAGGTTCCTTGAACAACCCAAATTCTCACATACTAAAGAAAGGAATGCTTATCTTATTTGTGATATTATCATGGTATGATATATTTTTAAGCATTACGTCATACGAGATAGATACAAATACATAAAAAGACAGAATTTGAAGATCAAGTCAAAGATTGGATTTTGCACTTGAAAATGATTCATAATCTTTCATCAAATATATCCTATGTGGAAGATGTTCTCATATCTATTTGAGAATATGGTGGACAAAATCTTTAGAAAATTCAAAGCTTATTGGATTTCAAAGGAAAGTGGAGGTCCTAGAATCTTTGGTATACATGGATTATACTTTAGCTTTATCCTTGGACTCTGTCGGTTTTTAGGCCCACAATCAATCTTGTGACATAGAGAAAATAGAGACGAGATGGAGAATAGACAAGATGGAGAATAGACAAGATGAGAGAGAGGGAGGGAGAGAGAGAGAGAGAGAGAGAGAGAGAGAGAGAGAGAGAGAGAGAGAGAGAGAGAGAGAGAGAGAGAGAGAGAGAGAGAGAGAGAGAGAGAGAGAGAGAGAGAGAGAGAGAGAGAGAGAGAGAGAGAGAGAGAGAGAGAGAGAGAGAGAGAGGGGGAGGGGGGGGGGAGGGGGAGGGGGAGGGGGAGGGGGAGGGGGGAGGGGGGAAGGGGGGGGGGAGGGAGTTGAGGGGGGGGGAGGGAGGGGAGGGGGGGAGATATATATATATATATATATATATATATATATATATATATATATATATATATATATATATATATATATATATATGTATGTATGTATGTATGTATGTATGTATGTATGTATGTATGTATGTATGTATGTATGTATGTATGTATGTATGTATGTATGTATGTATGTATGTATGTATGTATGTATGTATGTATGTATGTATGTATGTATGTATGTATGTATGTATGTATGTATGTATGTATGTATGTATGTATGTATATATATATATATATAGAGAGAGAGAGAGAGAGAGAGAGAGAGAGAGAGAGAGAGAGAGAGAGAGAGAGAGAGAGAGAGAGAGAGAGAGAGAGAGAGAGAGAGAGAGAGAGAGAGAGAGAGAGAGAGAGAGAGAGAGAGAGAGAGAGAGAGAGGGGGGGGGGGGGAGGGAGGGAGGGAGGGAGGGAGGGAGGGAGGGAGGGCGGGGGGGGGGGGGGGGGGGGAGGGAGGGAGGGAGGGAGGGAGTCATATTAACGTCTTCTGGAGGCCAAACTTGGCCTATGAGACAAAAACCATGTACAAGTATAGTAACCATGTGTAGAAAATGAAATGAAACAAGTATATCGCTATACAAAGCTATTTAGGGCTGGTAAAAGACGGGGGAGACGTGGCTCTGACTCTGCAGATAGTGGCCACCTAATACATGGGGATCCATAATATGAGTGAGTAAAACACCTAGCTACTGGTGATGGGGGGAGGTGGGTGTAGTATGTGGTACATCGGTGGTGGTCTGAGTGCCTCCTGAAGGAAGACAACCCAGGGGGTGGTGGTACGCCTATGCTTCATCATGTGGTCGTAGGCTGTCTTGATGCGTGAGATATCCTCTTGATATGGTTGCGGTCGACGATATCCTACCATGCATGGTCGGCGTCGTGCTTTCTGTGCTGCTGCCTGATGGAGCGTGAGCTCTATAGAAGGACCTCTCCTCTCTGATGTAGCTCAGCTTGCTGAAAGAACTGGGTAATGGTTTGTTGGGTACTCACCCGTGGCTGATGTGTGGGCTGTAGTGACCGCTCTCACCTCTCGTATGCTGCTGTGAGGAAGCGTCCCAAGCGTCGCTGGTTTCCCATAGTCATGCACAACTGGAGTGACTCCTCTAGCTGGAACTGTGCTCGTAGGTCTAAGTATGCTCGGCATCTGATAACAAAATGCTCCTCACTCTCTACCTCTGTCTGGCATACTGGGCACCACCTCTCCTCACGGGGGACTCCCTTGGAACGACCCCTCTCAATCTCGAGCTGATGTGATGAAACCCGGAGCTGCCCAATGACGACTCAGAAGTGGTGGGGAAGGTATGTCTGCAAGACTGCATGTATCTTGGAATCTCGATGAAGCCCGCATCCGATATATGTAGAAAAATGCTCGCGGTAATAGAGCATTTTCGGTGGCAATGTATCCCTAGGGCTCACCCATGTCCTCTGTATGTATGTATGCCATATCTCTTGACGAATGACCCTATTCCTCTCTTGATGAGAGAGCTAGTAGGTGGGTGCATGTGAGTCGTACTATAGTGGTGGTAGCCTGTCTATGTCAAAGCCATGGTGGGCCAGCCAGTCTCGTGTCTGTGTATACCATGAGGAGGTGTCGCTTGCTAATGCCATATCACGTGATGCCTGGAAAGCACGATAAGCAATGTGCTCTGTATCCATGCTCCGAAGTCTGTGTAATAGGCATACTGTCTGGAATAGTGCCTCAACTAGCATTGGTGGTGCAGCGAGCTCTGCTCTAATGATATCGTGTGGTACTGAAGGCTTGCTGCGGATAAGTCTGGCAATCATGAGGATCTGTGCCCTCTCTAATGCTGTCCATACTGATGTAGCTAATCCCGGTCCCCATATGGCTGCCCCATACATGAGGATCTGTGCCCTCTCTTGAAAATATGCCTTGTGGCACTGTCTCTCCATCAAAGCTATTGCTGTGTACCCACGTGTGATGCGGACATGAGCTGCTTGAGACATAGAGAAGACCCTGATGCTGCTGTAAATGTCACTCCCAAGTAAACATATGATCCGACCACCTCGATCGGTCCACTTGCTTCTGTGAACAAACTGTCTCGGTACCTGTGCTGATGTATGAAAGATCATGACCTTGGTTTTACCAAGGTTCACAGATAACCCTCTCTGTCTGCAAAAGTCATCTAGGCCATGTAGATGATGCTGTAGACCTTCTGCAGACTCTGAAATCAATACAATATCATCAGCGTATAAAAGAATATGGAGAGTGGACCCGCGTACCTCAATGCCATCTCCCCCCTGCTGCCGTATGAAGTCCACTATCTCATCAATGTAGAGACCAAAGAGGGTGGGTGAAAGAGGGCATCCTTGCTTCACCTCGATAGTGCTAGCAAGTGGATCAGATAAGCCCCTTGGACATCTGACTCTACCAGATACTCTCTCGTATAAGGCGTAGATCCCCCATATCATCTCCTTCGGAGCTTCGATATCAAGTAGTCGTCTAAAGAGTCGATCCCTGGGAACAGTGTCAAATGCTTTGCGGAAGTCCACAAAGCAACAATATAATCTCCTCTTCCTCACCCTTGCCTGGTCGATCAGACATCTCAGAGTGAAGATGTGGTCAATGATAGAGTAATCTCGTCTGAAACCTTCCTGTCCTGGGGCCCTGATACCCTTCCTCTCAGTGAGAGTACTCAACTTTGTCTCTAGTACCGCCCCATATAACTTGTCCAATATAGGGCCAATCATGATCGTCCAGTATGTAGCTGGATCCATAGTATCACCTGACTTATGAATGGGCACTATGGTGTGCTCAGTGCATGAGTCCGGGAACTCTTCAACCAATGCACGGTTGAAGAGTTGGGCAATGAGCGGTGCGAGAGTCGTGCCTCCATAGATGAGGTGCTCTGCCTGTAAACCGAAATGGTCATGGGCCCTGCCATGCTGAAGCCGGGCAATAGCGCGTCCTACCACAGTGGGTGTGAAGAAGTCAGAGGTAGTAGGACATGAGCTTTGCGGTCTGGGAATGGGGGAATGGTCTGGGATCTCGTATAGGCTCGGTGCATAGCTATGCCAAGTGCTCGGGTCTCGGATAGGTGTCTGCTGTCTCCTCTCTCTCAAATGTCGCCATGCCACTACACTATCTCGACTAATGAGCAAATGGTAAATATCCCAATACCGTCTCTCCTCCCAATCTCGCCGTTTGCGGCGAGTAAGGCTCTGCATGCGACGTTGTGTGTGTGTGTGAGAGAGAGAGAGAGAGAGAGAGAGAGAGAGAGAGAGAGAGAGAGAGAGAGAGAGAGAGAGAGAGAGAGAGAGAGAGAGAGAGAGAGAGAGAGAGAGAGAGAGAGAGAGAGAGAGAGAGAGAGAGAGAGAGAGAGAGAGAGAGAGAGAGAGAGAGAGAGAGAGAGAGAGAGAGGAACCAAGCTCCACATTTATTCCATGCATTACAAGACATGAAGTTACAAGTAGCATGTAAAGATGCCTGAAAGATTAACTGCTGCTGCTCACAACTGCACAATCTCCATAGCTGAGAGAATTTACCTTCAAGTATGTGTAACCTCTAAGGTTGTTGCTTGCTTGCTTGCTTTTAGTTAGCCCTCCGTCTACTAGTCGTTCTTATATAGTTGTTGGCTGTTCAACATAAGTCACATCAGAAAGCTATAATTGGTGTAGTACTTTTGCTAAAAAGCTGATAAAAAGCTTCTATTTTTTCCCAAATACTTAAAAGAGTCATGTTGGGTTCCTTTTTGTTGATTTTAAATTACAGCCATTGGATTAAAGTGCCGAGATCGTTCGACGTGTCAATTTACATTTGACTTTTTAAAACTTGTTTGACCTTTTACCAAAAATCAGGGTTTGACTTTTGACCCTAAACATATTTTCTGAATGCCTAATATTCTATATCAATAGATTGCTCTTGAAGAGTACTATCCAAATCTATCATTAATTTGTTCTTCTAGATTTGACTATTTTTGACCATTTTGTTGGCCAACTTTGGTGATATTTTTGACCTCTCCAAAATCAGAGTTTTCTGAAATACTTGCACCTTCCCTTGTGGAAGGCTGCATTTTTAACAATCCCCTTGTAACCCGACATAAGGGGCATTATGTTGGGTAGGTATTTTGTTAGCTGATGTTTTTGTGCAGGTACCTATATACTTTTGATGTTAGTATATGTGGTGTCATGCAAGTGTCCATCAACACACACAAGGACCTTGAATCATGACGAGTTCTCCCCCAGCACACAACACAAAGAGAACTCGCACATCCTACTCTTCTCATCTAAGTACTATTTGGAAGGATAGAGACAAATATATGGGATGCCAATACTGACAACATAACGATGCTAGTTGAAGGTAGTGTATAGACTCAAACATACTTCCTCAACTCTCAAGGTTGGCTAGGCCTATCAAGTTAAACACCTAGACCTATCAAACGCACATACATACAAATACAAGAAGGTTGTCCACGTTTAAGGTACTGAAAGTAAATATGTTACCTCTCCTTGCCCACATAAGTCTTCCTTCATGATGACCATAGTTGGACCAAACCACAATTTTTTGCCTTAAATAAAAATCATTTAAATGGTGTCACGATTTAACTTGTTGGGAACAATTTTTATACTCTTTGGGGTGCATTTTTTCTTTAAACTTATGGTTCATAAGATCTAATAGTCCTGTGGACATTTTTTTGAAACTCGTGCTTGCTCATGACTCGTGATGTATTTAGATTCTAGATTCCTTGTTATTGTTCATGACTCATGATGTATTCAGATTCCAGATTCCACATTATCCTCGACTCTTTATGTTATGTTTGTGATTTATAGTTGTATATTCATGGATCATGTTTCCTGTCAACATTTGTAATATTTAAAATGTTTTGAGATTTGGATCTTTACGTACTTATAAATCATGAATCATGATGAATGTTTGACATTTGAATATTGATACATTATGATGTGAAGTCATGTGATATATCATATATTGTCTTTATTCATGCAAATATGTATATATACCTATAGTTTTTATGAAAAATTAAAAAAATTCTTTGAGTGGATAAAAACCTTGGTTTTTATTTTGGATGTGAACAATTTAAACCATTTTGGATGTGAACAATTTAAACCATTAAATCTCGATTTACATCTTACGATTTAAATCTCTAGGTCACACTATGATCGAATATGCAAGCTCCCACATACATGATTGAGTGACAAATCCCAAGGAACACTAGAAGGTTGACTAATGGTTGAACATTATTTCACTTATTGCACATGGAAGCAATGCTCTCCAGTTGTGTTAATAGACCTGCATTCTCTGCCAATTATTTGCCACATATCCAATTCTAGCATAACCAGCACATAGATCCTATTTTGTTGCTATATTTGCTATTGTTGATTGCGTGTGCAATCTTCAAAGACTGATTTGATCCTTCCTGGAGTTGACTTCCCTTTGTTCTTGTACTCAGCAAGTGTAAGAAATCTGCCATTGGACCATCTGTTTCCATCTGTTGATTATGGAATTGAGCTTGGTTTGTGCCTTCCATGAGGCTTTTATCTTTTTACATGTTGTACTAGTCTCAATGTACATTATTCTCACCTGCTCTGATACCAATTGTTGGTTTTTAGGTCCACAATCAATATTGAGACATAGAGAAAATAGAGACAAGATGGAGAATAGACAAGACACGAGAGAAATAGAGGAGCCAAGCTCCACATATTTTCCATATGTTACAAGACATGAAGTTACAAGTCGCATATAAAGATGCTTGAAAGATAAACTGCTGCTGCTGCTCATAACTCCACAATCTCCATAGCTGAGAGAATTCACCTTCAAGTGCATGTAAGCTCTAAGGCTGCTCCTCTCTTGAAAAGGATGAAGAAAGTACAACTCCACACTTCCGAGTGAAAGAAACTCTCCAACACCAAGCTCTTAGTTAGCCCTCCATTTTGAGCAAGTGACAAAGACTCTCTACTACCTGTTCTTATATAGTTGTTGGCTTCCCAATGTACGTCACGTCAAAAAGCTATAATTGGCATAGTACTTTTGCAAAAAAGCTAATAAAATGCTTCTAATTTTTTTGTACGACTTAAAGAGTCCTGTCGCCTTGCTTTTTGTTGATTTGAAATTACAGCCATTGGATTGAAGTGTCCAGGTGCTGCCATGTGTCAATTTCAACTTGATTTCTTAAAACCTGTTTGACCCTTTGACCAGAAATTGGGGCTCGACTTTTGACCCTCAAAAAGTTGTCCAAATGCCTAGTATTATATATCGATAGATTGCTCTTGGAGAGTACTATCCAATTCTGCCATTAGTTTCTCCTGTTAAATTTGACCATTTTGGTGACCATCTTTGATCATATTTTGACTTTTCCATAATAATTTTTTTTTAAAAGTACTTGCACCTTCCCTGGTAGAAGGTTGCTTTTCTAACAAGCTCTTCAACTAAGAATAAGATTTCTACTTCAAGCTACTTTGATGGAGTTACCCATTGAGAGGTTCATCACTCATAGGAAATTTGTGAGGAAAAGGAGATTAGAAAGTTCATTAACAGTCCAAAACAAATGAAATTTAGGGGGAGGATTGTAGAAGATTAAGTTCTATCTTTTATATGATTCTACATATTCGTTGAACATTGTAGATTTGAGTTTTATCCTATTCTACTGTTTGAGATCCTGCAAAGCATACCTAACATGCCATCGACCAGCCTCACTATGATCTTTTATAATAAAACCCTAATTTTGCTCAAGAAAGTCAACAAAAGCCTATAAGTCAACTCCAACCAGTCAATGTCAATCAAACTTGACGTGTATCACTTCAAAACTTGGGTCAAATAATTAAAAGTAAAAAAAAGGATAATGTACATGTCGGCTCACACATTAAGGATTAAAGCACTTTCGTAAATTGAAAATCTAGTCCACGATTGTTCCGAAAAGCACTTTCACCATCCAAAAGCACTTTCACTCTAGCTTTTCTTATCACCCTTTAAAGCTCTATATGAAGGGATGCTGCTGTTCTTTTATATACAAGAATAGGGAGCTTCACTCCTACTCTCTATGGAGGTGGAGTATAATTGAGGTTGAGTACAACACGTGGTTGAGTATAGCTACAATGTGAGCAAATTATTTCATAGTTGATAGAGTTTCTTCATTGCCAATTTTAGTTATCTTGCAACAGTCACTTATCTTTGTACAGGACCTTCACCACTTTTGGAGGTATATTTGTGGGAGACTAGTGTTTCTACAGCATTTCAACCTCTCCAAAACCTAGTGTACTTCCCTTAGTGTCGAAAGCTCTCTCAGGGTAGCATATGAGTACTGTGAGTACTTGTCTTATGAAGAGGATTACGATGGCAGCTTAACAAATAAATATAATCTCTTAATTGTAGTTGAGAACAGTGTCATCATAAATAATCATATTTTCATAGATTGTGTATGGGATTGTATTAGAGGGCTTGGAAGAGTACTTCTGCTAGTTAACTCTTGAATGTTTCATCTGAGCCTTAGTATCCATCAAAGAATAAAGTCAAAGTTCAGTGTTTTATTATCTGATAGGTTTATAGCAGGTACTGTTGCAAAGTAATAGCATGGTTTACAGTAACTAGTACTTGAGAGCCTCACACATTTATTTTTCTAATTGCGATTTTTTCTTTTTTATAAATTTTTTATTTCAGGGAGAGGATGCCACAGATAGGAATGATGGATTGAATGAATTTCCAGATAATGATAGGTCTGATACTGAGGATTCATTTATTAATGATAAAGAGCTGGTGGGTTAACCTTACTGCATAAATATTAGATCACTAAAACTCCTGTGATGCCAAGTGAAAACTCTTGTGTGGCTTCTTATCTTCTGTGACATTAATATGTATGCATAATGCATTCCAATGAATGGCTAGTAACTAAGTTTTTGGGTTGGATACTTGACTCTTGAAGAGTGAGCCATTCTTTAGGCTCTTTTGTTTTTTATTGACTTCTCATAGTGTCCCCCCCATGATTTAGTATTTATCCATGAATGGTCTTTTCAGCTCCTTCCTCCTGGGATATTACTTCTGGTTTGGGTGTAATCCTAGATTTTAATCTTCCATTCCAGGATAGATTTCATGAGTTGCTGGAATATTTTAGGTTAAGGGACCACCATCATTGTGTTATCCTTGCATGTTTACTTAATTTGTTTAAGTTCTGACATTTTCATTAGAGTCTGCAAGTACCTCGACTAAGATGCTAAGAGCTAAGATCATTAAAATGACACTAGAAACCTTTGTACTCTATTTCATGCCTTGGTTCTCATTTCGTTGGGGACATGCATATACCAAATGGTCTATGTACCTTCATATGGGATAGGTTTACTTCCCACCAGACCTCTTTTGGCTCCTTACATAAGTTGCATTGGCTTCAATATTTAACTAACAAAAATTGTCCACGTGTTTCTGGTTCAGCATATCCCTTCAAGTTTCCTCATATATCTTATTGCTTCTCCCAAAGATGTCATTTTGTTTCCCTTGAAATCATTGTGTTATCCTTGCATGTTTACTTAATTTGTTTAAGCTCTGATATTTTCATTAGAGTCTGCAAGTACCTCGACTAAGATGCTAAGAGCTAAGATCATTAAAATGACACTAGAAACCTTTGTACTCTATTTCATGCCTTGGTTCTCATTTCGTTGGGGACATGCATATACCAAATGGTCTATGTACCTTCATATGGGATAGGTTTACTTCCCACCAGACCTCTTTTGGCTCCTTACATAAGTTGGATTGGCTTCAATATTTAACTAACAAAAATTGTCCACGTGTTTCTGGTTCAGCATATCCCTTCAAGTTTCCTCATATATCTTATTGCTTCTCCCAAAGATGTCATTTTGTTTCCCTTGAAATTTCTTGATTAATGTATTATTTATCTCAGAGGCAACATTTTGTTAAGGAGAATATCTGCAAGAAATGTCTCTCTTAATCCCCAGATTAGTCAAGAATCAAGATATCATAGAGCTAATGACAGAAAAATACTGTATCCTCCATTTGTTCTGAATTTCATGACCTAGTACCTTATTTTCTTTTCCATTTTATTTTTGAACATTTCATAATACAGGTTAGTTCGTTTGTTTTTCATGAAGACTACTTCTTGGTCCTTACATGAATCACGATCACTTATCCATTTTGCTTTGTGATCATATCTTAGATTACTTCAATAGCTCAAAAGATTCACAGATATGATGGAAAGCCCACCTTTAAGCTTTATAAACTCTAAATAGGCATTTATAAACTCTAAATAGGCTGAATTATGTGCATGTTTTTAAGTATTTACGTAACCAATGAGCTTGAATTTCTTTGAAGGATTTGCAATAAAATTAACCCATATTAGTGAACTTGATATGGTAAACTAGCAAATCGACATAATGACAGTAATAATGTACATGTAAGACACTTTACATCTATTTGGTTTAAGCATCATGGACATCATTAGATACTTTTGTGCTCTATGGTCTGTATAATTCCATCACTTGTGTCCGTATAGCCTTATGAAGTTGGATAAATCAAAGTTCAAAGTCAACATTCTTGGTAAATTATACTATTGCTACACCTATAGTGTGCATACAATATTTCATAATTGGGAACATCAATGTTTATTATATCGTTTGTATATTTTAAAGAAATTGCAATCCTTTTCCTTTGTTTTTTTAACACCTCTTTAAGAATGTTCTTGTTTCCTATTTTTCTAAAGGATGCATTTTCATTATCCCATCTTTATCTATCTCTTGATCTACCTTTCTCTTCTCATGATATCCTAAGCATAGTTCTTTTTCTTTTTCTTAATTTCTATATTATTTGACAAATATAGTGATATTTCTCTCCCCTTTATTATTTGTTTATCATATTTCAACTTGAGTGACCTTCATATTAGATGATCCTTGCGATGAAATTCTCTTTTCATCCTCTATCTTCACTCTCATTGGTGACTCTCTTCATTTGCATTCACTTTCCACCGTTTATCCCATCTCTCTCTCTCCGTCTCTCTCTCTCTCTATATCTATTTATCTATATATCTATGTATCTGTCTATCTTTTTATTTGTCCATCCGTTTGTCCATCCATTTATGAATCTATTTACTTATCTATCTCTTGTTCTATCTTGTAATAGGCTAGAGAAAATGCAACAAACAAAATTTGAGCAAAAGTTAGAGAGTACATAACAAAAGATAAATAAGAATCTTGATTCTTCAAATAGTACTAAGATGGCTTTGTCCACCCATGTGTTCCCACTATGGAGCTTTAATAGAGATATACATAAAAGGTAGGTGAAGAGCTTAGGCTAGCTAGAATAGAAGTAATTGGGTGATATAGATATGTTCAAGAATACAAAGTGGAAAGATAAGAAGTATTTTTAGATATGAAGAAGAAATTCAGAGGAAGAATCTATATCTATTTCAAAGATTGATGGCTCAAAAAAGCAGACAAACCAACTAAAAAAATGTGCAAGCTTTTGAAGAGAAAACGGGAGAATGAAGTGATTCCTTACATGATCAACATCAATGGTGGAGAATGCACTATGGACGAAGACAATTGTGCGGTTATTGTCAATCACTTCACTCAGCTTTTGGGGTTTCTTTGCCGCTTTCTTCCCATCGTCGGGAGTGTATGGCCTCCATACCTAGAGTCAAAACCAAAATGATTCTTCATAACATCATGCATCATCTTGATTCTCCCATCTCAGACACATAAATTTTAGAAGCTATTGACTCTCTATCCAAAAGCATAAGTCTTGGACTTGATGGCCTTACTAATGAATTCTTCAAGACTTTCAAACATGTGTTGTTGCTTCCCCTTCGTTTAGTTTAGCAAGAGGCTCTCAACTTTGGTGCAGGCATGATAAAGCTTATTCACAAGAGAAAAAACAAAAACAGTATAAAAAACTAGTAAAATGCAGTTGTTGAAAGAAAGAACATGTCTCTCATTAATAGGTATCCCATCAAATCACTGCAACAGATCAATCCATATGAGGCTTGGCATGGTCGCAAGTCATCTATTGCTCATCTGCATGTCTTTCGTTGTTTGGCATATGCATTAGTGCTTGAACAACAACACAAGAAATTGGATGATAAAGCAGTGAAATGTATGTTTTTTGGGGTACAATTTTGAAAGCAAAGGCTACCATATGTATTGACAAAGTGTGTCCCTCGATCGGCGCAAATTTCTAATGGACAATCATACTTGCAGAGATGTTGTACAAGAAATCAACAACTACTTGGATTGTGCAATCTTGAGAAGGAATAGCTTCAGCCCATCTTGTTGCATACATAGTCTATGGCAACCAACAAGTACTTCTTCCTCGCAAGGATGCAGGATAAATAATCCATATAAAATCCAAAACCCATTTCTTGAAATGTTTCTGTGCAGTGGAGATAACCAATGGATGTTGTCTCTGGTTGGTGGGCTCTAGTCCATCTCTTTGACAGACATCACATGCTTGAGATCTCTCTTCTGCATCTCTTAACAAGATTGGTCACCATAAGCCAGAATCTAGAATTCTTTGGTCGGAATATGGAGAGGGAAATGCCCATCACTAGGTCCTTCATATGCAATCTTGAGAATGTGTCGTGCCTCTTCTTCTTCCACACACTTCCTAAGTGGAATATCTTTTCCATACCTATATAAGTTTCCCTAAATAAAGGCATAAGACCTATTTTTTATGAGCAATATCTTTCTCTACATAGAGTTAGCTTTATTAGGATACCTCCTTGTCTTTAAACTCCTTGATGTCTTCATACCACCCTTGAGTACTTACTGTAAATAGATCAACATTGGGGAACTCATCATGCACTCCAATGGCTTGGTTCTCCATGCTAACTCTCGAGAGAAGACCAATCATAACGTTTTCTTTACTTGGTTTGCAGCGAGATCGAATTCCTAGAACAATAAGGACCACCTCTTGAACTTGCTTGTTGCTTGTGGTAATGGTTGGTGATCCATAATGATGATAAATTTTATCCCTAGCAAATAATGGTGGAACTTTTATACTAAAAATACCATTGCCAAGGCTTCTCTCATAGTGGTATTGTAGATCTTATTGACTTTAGTTAAAATTCAACTTGCATATTAGATGGGCCTATCTAATTTATGCGCTTCACTATGTTGTGTGAAACTACACCCATCGCATAGGCATTGGAATCCACATGGACATGAAAATCTTTAGACTAATTTGGAGTAACTAGGATCAGTGCTTCCACAAGCTTTGATCTTAGAACCTAATAAGCCTTTTCCTCTTCTTCATCCCACTTGAATGGGTTCTTTATGTTGGAGTTAGACGTCTGCAGAAGCACGCGAACAGCACAAGGAAGAAGAAGAAGCTTGGAGCACAAACACACAATACTGAATGTATTACTAGAGAATGTACAAAGATAAGTAGCCCATTAGGGAAATAGGCATATATACAAGCCGGGGGAAAAAAACCTTCTAAAGAGGGAAAAAAGTGCCCCAGCGGTCCTAGTGTGTTCACACATCACTACCTAAATATATCAACAAATCCCCCCTGGGAGTGATGCGGTGAACAAGGAGCTGGCACTCATGTATAAGGAAGTGCCAAGCTATGTGGAAATCACTCCACAAAAGGAAGTAAGCCCAAAGCTTTGCGGAAAGCTTCAAACTTCTCCCTAGGCAGAGCCTTCGTGAAAAGGTCTGCAATGTTCTTCTACGTGGGCACATATGCCAAGCTGATCTCCCCAGCAGAGAACCTCTCCCTGATATAGTGATAATGCACCTCAATGTGCTTAGTGCGAGCATGGAACATAGGGTTCCTCGCAATTGCCAATGTGCTCTGACTGTCAGTGAAGATGGTGGTGGTAGAAGACTCGCCAACACCCAAATCAGCCATAAGGCGTCTGAGCCACACACACTCAACAGTCGCTGTGAAAGCTTCCCTATACTCAGCCTCACAACTGGAAGTGGCCACAGTAGGCTGCTTCTTGCTCAACCAAGATATACATGAGCTACCAAGCATGAAGCAAAAACCACTGGTGGACACACGAGTGTCATAGCAACCAGCCCAATCAGAGTCAGAAAAAGCATGCAAATCTGGCGGTAGTGATCCCCCCTTGGGATAAAACAACCCAAGTAGCCGAGTACCACTCAAGTAGCGAAAGATGCGCTTAACCGCTTGCCAATGCTTGACTCCTGGGCAATGCATAAATCTGCTCATCTGTGAGACAGCAAACTGAATATCTGGCCGAGTAATGCTTAAGTAAATCAAGCAGCCAACAGCCTGCTGATAGAGAACATCATCAAATGCATCTCCAGCATCATGAAGACTGAATCGTAAACCTGTCTCCATAGGAGTGGCAATAGGCTTATAGTCTTCAAGGCCAAAACGCTGCAATAATGTGTCAATATATTTCGTTTGACATAAAGCCATTCCACCATCAACTTGCATAAACTGAATGCCCAAATAGTGATGCAAATGCCCCAAATCAGACATCTCAAATGAGGCATGCAAATCAGCCTTGAAATCAGCAATATGCTTCTCAATAGGACCAATGAGAAGCATGTCATCAACATAGACAACAATGATCAGAAGCACATCATTAGCACGCTTAACATATAAGGTGCTTTCAGTTGGACTGTTCACAAAACCATGTGCAACCAGATAGGCATGTATCTTCTCATACCAAGCACGTGGTGCTTGCTTTAAACCATATAATGCCTTCTTTAACCTGCACACCTGGTTTTCATGCCCTTTCTGCACAAAGCCACGGGGCTGAAAAACATACACTTCTTCATGCAAGTCACCATTCAAAAATGTTGTTTTAATGTCCAACTGATGTACATTCCAACCATGATGGGCTGCAAGTGCACAAATGCTCCGGACAGTAGTCATACGGCATGTAGGTGCAAAGGTCTCATCAAAATCAATGCCTCTTTCCTGCGCATAACCCTTTGCAACAAGCCTAGCCTTATACCTATCAATCGTACCATCAGGTTTACGCTTCAGCTTGTATACCCACTTAGTGCCAATGGCCTTCTTGCCAGGAGGCAAGTCACATAAAGACCATGTACTATTCTTCATTATAGCATCATATTCAGATTGCATGGCAGCCATCCAATTTTCTGAATTTTGTGCTTCATCAAAAGAAACAAGCTCATTCTCATCACAGAGACTAGACGCAGCCATAACATAGCAATCTGATGCAAAGGAAGCACTATGAGAGCTTGAACGAGTACGATATGACAAAGGTGCATCTAATTTGCTGTCACGCAAAGTCTGCACCAGCCATTTTGGCATCGTTTTTGCCTGCTCAATATCAGCTCTCTCATCAACAAGTGCATCATGAAAATCTGCATCAGAAATAGAATGATCTGCATCATCATATAAAACCTGCAAAGGCTGAGAAGTTGCCTCATTAGGACTAGCACTAGATTGTCCACCTGTAAAAAGAGTTATCAAAGTATCATACATGTCTTTGGAGCTAACAGATGTTTCCTTAGTACATGAAAGCAATGGTTGAATAGCATCTTCCACAAAGACAACATCACGGCTAACCAGAATGCGTTTATTCTGTGGATGATACAGATGATAGCCTTTACTTTCAGAACTGTACCCAACAAAAATACATTTTACTACCTTATCATCCAATTTTCTGCGATGTTGTTCAGGCACTAGTGCATATGCCAAACAACCAAAAACACGCATATGAGCAACGATGGCTTGCGGTCATGCCAAGCCTCATATGGAGTGATAGACTGCAGCGCTTTAGTGGGACACCTGTTCAGTACATATGTTGCACACATGACAGCCTCAAGCCAGAAATTATGTGGTAAAGCCTGACTATTAACCATGCACCTCGCCATCTCCATGAGTGACTTGTTCTTTCGTTCAGCAACTCCATTCTGTTGAGGTGTATACGACACTGTACACTGGTGTTTTATCCCACGTTCAGCCAGAAATGCATTAAAATCAGAAGACATATATTCCCCCCCTCGATCAGAACGGAGGGTGCCCATTTTACATGCTGACAGATTTTCAGCCAAAACCAAAAACTGTTTAAAGCACATGAACACTTCGGACTTTGCTTTGAGTGGATATACCCATGCATGCCTAGAAAAATCATCAATGAAAGTCACGAAGTAAAGGTAATTCCCAAAAGAGGGTGTCTGCATAGGACCACAGACATCACTATGTACAAGCTGCAATTTTTGTGTAGCCCGAACTAAACCATCTTTTGGAAAGGAGGAATGCTGCATTTTGCCCAAAATACAGCCTTCACATACATGTTTTCCAGGTGCCTCAAGCTTGGGCAAAGAAGATACCATATCAGATTTTTGCAAGCGTAGCAAACTAGAAAAATTCAGATGTCCAAAGCGTGCATGCCAAAGCTTTGCATCTGACATAGCCTGAGAATCATGAACTGCACATGCCGAATCATTCACAGATCTTTCATAGTTTATGAGCTTATATAGCCCACGACATAAAATGCTAGAAGC
Source organism: Ceratopteris richardii (assembly GCA_020310875.1). Taxonomy (NCBI): domain Eukaryota; kingdom Viridiplantae; phylum Streptophyta; class Polypodiopsida; order Polypodiales; family Pteridaceae; genus Ceratopteris; species Ceratopteris richardii. The sequence continues at coordinate 81,467,135 of CM035437.1, forward strand.
AATAATAACATCGCCATTTGACAGATCATGAACTGTACATCTGTCATCAACAAATTTCACAACCAAGCCAATCTTGGCTAATGCAGAAACTGATAACAGTTTCTTCTTGATCCCTGGTACAAATAAAGCATCTGACAAAGTGAAAGAACTACCATCAGCAGTAGTCAAAATGATCTTACCAACTCCCATAACAGGATAAGAGGAGTTGTTGGCGCATGTAACAGTATTCCCTGTAGGGGCAGGCTCGAGTGAAGAGAAGAAACTGCACTGCGAGGTAATATGTTTGGTTGCCCCACTGTCAAAATACCAAACATCTGAGTCTACTGCAGACATGCACTGCCCATGAGAAGATGGGTCAAAACTACAAACAATAGTAAATGCCCATTCTTCTTCTTACACAAGATTAGCAGACTCTGTTTTTGGTGTAGAGGCTTCTGCAACAACCGTTCCAGCCTCCTTTTTCTTTGCCTCTTTTGCAACCAGTTTTGGACAGTTCTTTATGATATGATCATTCCCTTTACAGTACTTGCAAAACAATTTTTGCTTTTCTGATTTCTTCTCATCTTTATCCTGGTTCTTCGAATGTGCAGCATTTGCAGATTTCTGCTTACTAGTAGAAGATCTCCATTTTCCTTTGCCCTTCTGACTAGCCAGGAAAGCTTGATCTGCAACACGCATAATGGACATGTTCTGCCTGGACTGATCTTCCTGCAACAGAACAGAGACTAACTCCTCAAATGATAAGGCATTCGGATTGCCTTTCATCATCAACCGAAGAGTAGAAGCAAAACTCTGGTATGAATCAGGAAGACCATTCAGAACGGTCTGCACAAGTGAGCTATCTGGTATAACCTCATCAACAGAAATCAACTGTTCCTTCAAATCTTTGATCTTCGTTAGGAAATTGTCCATAGAATCAGCTTCATTCATGTGCTCACTCTCCAACTGTTTTCAGAGGTAAGCAACACGAGCCTCATTCCTAGCTTGGTACAATGTGGTAAGTGTATCCAAGTATTCCTAGCTGTTTTGCAAGAGCGAATATGAGGAATAATGGCACGTTTGATAGACAAAGCTATCAATGCATGCGCCTGGGCATCTCTGCCATCCCAACAAAGCTGCTCTGCAGTAGGTGCAACACAAACAACAGCACGAACATGAATCTGTGGAATATCATCTTCAACACCATCTTCATCAGCTCCAGCACCTGTATTTGCAGTACCTGTCGTTACAGGTGTAACAGGACGTCTTTCAACACCCTGCACAATGTTCCACAATCCTTTTGCAACCAAAACATGTCGCATCATATAAGCCCATAATGGGTAGTTGATACCATCCAACTTATCCTCAACAGCCAATATACAGAATACATCACTGCTTTCAGCCATGGCCGGTGACTAAAATACCTTGATGCAGAAAATTGACTGTATCTCAAAAAGTTGAACAAAACTGCCCAGACGAGTTCTGCTAGACTTGTAGCAGACTTCGAGACGCTTAAACTGGCGAACAGAAACTGGTATATACCTTTGGCACAAAAAGATGAAATAGCCTGCACAAGCGCTGCGATAGTGCATTCGGAGGCCGAAACGAGCTCAGATCGCGATTTCGGCACCACATAGCAAAGCTGTTTTTATCTCGGAAACACCCTGAGTATGCTCACCAAAATTTGTACGATTCTGAGATTGCAAACAGAGGAGTGTCGACGGTGCCCTAGATGAAGTGACGACCTTCTCTGATACCAATTGTTGGAGTTAGACATCTGCAAAAGCACGCGAACAGCACAAGGAAGAAGAAGAAGCTTGGAGCACAAACACACAATACTGAATGTATTACTAGAGAATGTACAAAGATAAGTAGCCCATTAGGGCAATAGGCGTATATACAAGCCGGGGGAAAAAAACCTCCTCAAGAGGGAAAAAAGTGCCCCGGCGGTCCTAGTGTGTTCACACACATCACTACCTAAATATATCAACACTTTACCTATTAACATTGCAAGTGTTCAAGTTATGTCTGTATATATTTTGATAAACCTTCTATGATACTCGATATGACCCAAAAAACTTTTTATTTCTTTTGTTGTCTTATGCTTCGATAGCTTCAATATAGCTATAATTTTATCCAAGTCAGAGGCCATATCTTTAGCTAAAACCACATTTTCAAGAAGGGTACCCTCTGTCAGTAGAAAGTGGCACTTGTTTGGATTCAACTTCAACTTAGTTTCCTTGTATCTATTGAAGACTTGTCGCAATTGGGCTAGATGATCATCTAAGAATTCCATAGGAGTACTAGTAGAAGTACTTGAGAAAGAGAAAAAAATCATCTATGAATAATTTAAGGGCATCCAAAAAGAGTCCAGAGATAAGATTCATTGTTCTATTGAGAGTTGCAGGAGAGATGCTCATATGGCAGCTTGATATGCTTGATACTTTATGTCAGTGATAGATTGATTGCTGGGAAGTCCTTTGATGACTTATCATTGCTTTGATTAAAGCTCTACCATAGGATAGCTTTTGACACTATTATCACTTGATGGGGGTTACTTGATTTGTGATCTTGCATAATTACTTATACATTGTTTAACATGCCCATCAGGTGGGAGGTATAATATGTATACTTATACTCATATATTTCTTTATCATTCTTTATTTTTCCTTCCCTAATCACTTTGACCACATTGGCCTTTAGTGGGAGATTGTTATTGTTATCGTCCATGTGAAAGATCAAATGACCGTCGAACACTTTTGTATATGTTCTTTAATTAAACATATGCTCCACATGAGCTGACTACACAACATCAATACCACTCATATGGAGTGCCAGATTGCAATGCTTTGGTGGGATACCTATTAAGATGATATGTTGCCCACATAACAACCTCAAGCCAGAAGCTATGTGGTAAAGCTTAAGTTTTAACCATGCAACTTTCCATTTCCATGAGGGACTTGTTTTTCCTCTCAGAAACTCCTTTTCTTTAGGTTTATACGGCATTTTAGCATTAAACTCAAAAGTCATATACTCCCCCCTCGATCAGAATGGAGGGTGCCCATTTTATATGCTAACATTTAGCCATAACCAAAAACTTTTTAGAGCACATAAACACTTTGGAATTTTCTTTCAATGGATAAACACATGCATTCCTAGAAAAGCCATCAATGAAAGTCGTAGTATAGGTAATCCTCAAATGAATGTGTCTGCATAGGAACACACACATCATTATAAAAAGTCTATAATTTATGTGTAGCTCTAATTGTACCATCTTTGGGCACAGAACAATATTGTATTTTTCCCAAATTACAAACCTTACACATATTTAGAAGATGCCTCAAATTTGGGTAGAGAGGACACAATTTCGTAGTTCAACAAGCAAAACAAAACTAGAAAAGTTCAAATTAGCAAAGTGAGCATGCCAAAGCTTTCCATATCAAATATCTTGAGAACCATGAAATGCACATGCTAAATCATTCTTTTGCATAGCCTATGAGCTTTTACATCCGTGTAACTTTGAACATCACTTTCCTTACCGAACAAGAAGCATGTAATACTATTTTATGAACTTATTTATAATAAGATTGTATACCTCCATTTTTGAAATATAATTAGTCAAACAATCAAGTACAACTATGGATTCACAAACAACCAAGTGCAACAATAGATATTCATTAGCCAATCCTAGATTGGAAAATGGTACTAAGAAATAATCCAAAATCATGACACCACGTAATGGTAAATGAAAAAAATTAATTTGAACAATGATAGAAATCCTTTTAAGTATGACCTCATATGCCCAAAAATAGCAAAAGATGCTTAGGATAATCATACATTAATTTACGAGGTAAGAAATGTAGACCATGTTGCTTCTCTTGGCAAACAATTGAGAGAGAGCATGAAAGAAGGAGATTCAATAGAAACTTTTTTGAAAAAGATCAAGGGTTTGAAAGAGGAGTTGGTTTTTGCTTATGAAATCTTGCCAGATAGTTTCCTTGTGTAGATTGTTCTTAATGGTCTTCTAGATTCATATCGATGTTTTTCTTCTACTCTTTGGTTGATGATGAACATAAATCCAAAGCCCTCATACTTTGAGGAGTTAGTCTTTGTTTTACGGTGGGAAGATCAATCTAGGTAGAAGAGGTCAATTATGCATGTTGTAGATTAAGCTTTCTTGGCTAGTCAAAAGTGCAAAGTTAAATAGAGATCATCTACTAGTAAGCAGCTTTTTACTAATGTTGCACAATCAAAGTAGGAAAGCAAAGATGATAAGAAAAGAGAAAGCAAAAACAAATTTGCAAGCATTGTAAGGCAAATGATCATGTCACTAAGAATTGTCCTAAAATACTTGCAAACGAGGCAAAGAAGAAAGAGATTGGAATGGTTGTTGCAGAAGTCTCTACACCTAAAACATAGTATGCTAGCCTTGTTCAAAATGAAGAATATGTATTTACGACTAATTATAACTATGCGTCATCTGTTGGAGTTAGATGTTTGCGGAAGCACGCGAACATCACAAGGAAAAAGAAGAAGCTTGGAGCACAACACACAATACTGAATGTATTACCACTAGAATGTACAAAGATGAGTAACCCGTTAGGGCTATAGGCGTATATACAAGCCGGGGGAAAAAAACTTCTAAAGAGGGAAAAAGGTGCCCCGATAGTCCTAGAGTGTTCACACACATCACTACCTAAATATATCAACAAATCCCCCTTAGGAGTGATGCGGTGAACAAGGAGCTGGCACTCATGTATAAGGAAGTGCCAAGCTATGTGGAATCAATCCGCGAAAGGAAGTAAGCCCAAAGCTTTGTAGAATGCTTCAAACTTCTCCCTAGGCAGAGCCTTCGTGAAAAGGTCTGCAATGTTCTCCTACATGGGCACATATGCCAAGCTGATATGTCCAGCAGAGAACCTTTCCTTGACATAATGATAATGCACCTCAATGTGCTTAGTGCGAGCATGGAACACAGGGTTCCTCACTTCTCTAACTGTCAATGAAGATGCTGGTGGCAAAAGACTGACCAACACCCAAATCAACCATAAGACGTTTGAGCCACACACACTCAACAATCACTGTGAAAGCTGCCCTATACTCAGCCTCACAAGTGGAAGTGGCCATAGTAGACTACTTCTTGCTCAACCAAGATATGCATGAGCTACCAAGCATGAAGCAAAAACCACTAGTGGATACACGAGTGTCATAGCAACCAACCGTGTGAGAGTCAGAAAAAGCATGCAAATCTGGCGGTAGTGATCCCCCCCTTTGGATGAAACAACCCAAGTAGCCGGGTACCACTCAAGTAGCGAAAGATGCGCTTAATCGCTTGCCAATGCTTGACACCTAGGCAATGCATAAACCTGCTCATCTCTGAGACTACAAATTGAATATTTATAAGTAAATCAAGCATCCAATAGCCTGCTGATAGAGAACAACATCAAATGCATCTCGAGCATCATGAAGACTCAATCGTAAACCTATCTCCATAGGAGTGCCAATAGGTTTACAGTCTTCAAGGCCAAAATATTGCAATAATGTGTCAATATATTTCGTTTGACACAAAGCTATCTTGCCATCAACTTGCATAAAATGAATGCCCAAATAATGATGCAAATGCCCTAAATCAGACATCTCACATGAGGCATGCAAATCAGCCTTGAAATCACTAATATGCTTCTCATGAGGACCAGTGAGTAGCATGTCATCAACATACACAACAATGATCAGAAGTACATCATTAGCATGCTTAACATATAATGTGCTTTCAGTTGGACTGTTGTCAAAACCATGTGCAATCAAATAGGCATGTATCTTTTCATACCAAGCACGTGGTGCTTGCTTTAAATCATATAATGCCTTCTTTAACATGCACACCTGGTTTTCATGCCCTTTTTGCACAAAGCCATGGGGCTGAAAAACATACACTTCGTCATGCATGTCACCATTGAGAAATGCAGTTTTAATGTTCAATTGATGTACATTCCAACCATGATGAGCTGTAAGTGCACAGATGCTACGAATAGTAGTCATTCGGCCCCTGGCAACAAGCCTAGCCTTATACCTGTCAATTATTCCATCAGGTTTACACTTCAACTTGTATACCCACATTCCTTATATATACTAAGAATCAAGAAAAATCTATTATGAGTTTCAGCATTAGCCAAGGTTGGCTTGGTCGTTAAATTTATTGATTACCAATGTAAATTTCATGATCTCTAGAATGGTGCTGTTATCATTGCTTTTGGTATTTTATGTCATGGGATGTATAAACTCATAGTTTATGCAGAATTTGAGAATGATTCAACATGTACAATTAATGATTATTAGGCTATTTTAGATGCAAAGATTTGGCATGCATGCTTGGGGCATTTGAATTTTGCAAGTTTTATTTGCTTGTAGAGATCTAAAATGGTGTCGTCTCTGCCCAAATTTGAGGAACCTTTTGAACATGTCTGAGTGTTGTATTTTGGGTAAAATACAACATTCTTTCTTGCCCAAAGATGGTTCAGTGAGAGGTACACATAGATTCCAACTTGTTCATAGTGATGTGTATGGTCCTATGCAGTCATCTTCATTTGGGAATTACTCCTAATACACAGGATTGTAGAATTACATGCAACACCTAACTATATATTCATATCCCTTTCTTTTTTTTGCCTTAACTTATTATAATTTTAGACAATGTCACAACTATCATATTTAAATCTTAATATATATGATTTTACTTCATTGATGATGGTCCATAACATGAGAAATAGAAATCTTAGCTTTTATAATGAATTATCTACAGGTATACATCCCTTACGCATTACAATCCACTTAGTGTTGATGGATAGATGTGGACATTGATTACGAATCCATGCTAAAACAAAGCGCTCACATTCACATTCTAATAAAACATTTGATGTAAAATACATTGAATCTATAGCTTTCCAAGCATCAGCAAGTCCAATCCATTGCCATAACATCATGCACTTTACTCTTTTTATATATAAGAGTAAAAAATTGATAAAACACACATATATCATGCGCTTTATCAACCCAATAATTAAGAGAAAAGAATCCTAACCCAAATGCCCTCAACATTCTTTCTAATCCAATTCTTTCAAAGGATTATGCTTATTCTTCTATTTCGTTCGGATACAACCATGCACCAATCAGAAATTGTAAATTTAATTAGTAAAGAACTATTCTTCATTCTGCAAAACCATACAAATATTGACACATGATGCCAAAATGAGTCTAGATCAACCCCCTAAAAGGGTTCACATCGATCTACCTTTGAAACATATAGATTAATAACAAACAAATGGAGGAGAAAGCAGAACAATTCATGATACATCAACAAGATTTGATCGGAGAACTTTATAAGCATGCTTCTACATATCCAAAAATAGCATCGAGATCCATCAATCACTAGAATGATAAATAACAATTTCAAACATACTCAGTGTTCAATGTTGCTATGAATTTTAGATATGGATTGTATATTTGACAGTTGTTCTTCCCTTGAACGATAACACCAAATGCACAAGATGTTTGATTCTTCAATTTCCGTATTAGAATTGAAAAAAAAAGTATCATTAGAAACAATGATTAAATGCTAATCCTAGAAGTTTATCCATGTTATTTGGCTTGACAAACAAATGTAAAAAAAAACAATAATATTTTCTTTATGATATTTTTTCCATAAAGTCAAAAAAAGAAATTTTAACAATGGTTGCTTAATAGGAACATTCTTGTAAAATCATACCTCTTATGAAAATTGGTATGCATAAAACTCCATCCTTATGACCACATATAGTAATGGACTTATGAATAGTTCAGGTAAGCACACCACCATTTGCACGACTGTTGATGTATTTTGATAGTGATGTGTGTGAACACACATAGGACTTTGGGGGCACTCCTTTCCCTCTTTAGAGGCCTTCTTGCTCTTGACATGTATGTACACATATAACCCTAATAGGTCACTTGTCTCTTGCACATTCACTTGGTAATACGATCATCTGTTGTGTTGTTCTCTAAGCTTCCTCGTATTCAATGTGTTTTTTGTGCTTCCATAGTCCTCAAACCCTTTTCGATCACAACCTCAAAATTGCACAAAAAAAGCATACTCAATGTGATTAGGAGCAAATTTTGACCCTTGAACACTATATCATTGTAACTGTGCATGCAATTTTGTCCTTTGTGCCAAACATACATATAGTTTTCGATTTGCTAGTACAAGCAGCTCAAAGTCTTCTACGGGTCTAGCAAAGCTCAATGCAGTAGTTCTGTTCAACATTTTTGAGACATAATCAATTTTCTACATTAGGATATTTAGTCAATGGCAATGGTTGAAATCAATGATGTATACCACATGTTGGTTCTTGAGGATAAGTTGGATGGCTCTAATTAAAAGTTGTGGGCATACATAATGCATAATGTATTGGTAGCAAAAGGGATGTGGAATATTGTGTAGGGTATTAAAAACCATTTTCCTACACTTGCAAATACAATGATTGAAAGTGATGCACATTGTGTTGAAGTTGATGATCTTCAATTGCTTGGACCTATTGCAATTTTATTGCAGCTACTCTAGAGCAGATTTGTTGCGATGGAAGAGATGCACATGCACATGCATTGATAGCTTTGTCTCTCAAACTTACCATTATCCATCACATTCACTCTTGCAAATACTCTTGATAGCTTTGGAAATAGGTGGAAAGTGACCACATGAATGAAGGATATTCAATGGCTACTTTTTTGATGAAAATCAAGGATTTGAAATATCACTTTATCTCTATTGATGAAAAATTTCTAGACAGTTTACTTATGTAGAATCTTCTCAATGGTCTTCTAGATTCCTATCAAATTTTTGCTTCTACTCTTTTGTTGATGATGAAAGGTGATCCAAATGCCTTAAGCTTTGAGGAGTTAATCTTCTTTTTCCTATAAGAAGATCAATCAAGGTAGAAGAGGTCGATTTTGCATGATGTAGATCAAGCTTTCTTGGCTACTTAGAAGGACAAAGGTAAATAGCTAATCTACTAGTAAGCTAAAATTTGCTAATGCCACAAAATCAAATTAGGAAGAAAAAGGTGATAAGAAAATAGGAAATAAGAAACAATCTTGCAAGGAAAATGATCATGCCATTAAGAATTGTCCTAAACTAGTTGCAAAAGAGGCAATGAAGAAAGAGGTTGGAATGGTTGTTGCAAAGTTCCCTACACTTAAAATAGAGTCTTCTTCCCTTGTTTAAAATGATGCATGGGTGTTTACTAAAGTTAATTTCCTCTAAAGTAATAGAGAGTAATGTGCAATGCGTGGTGATATTATGAGATGGTTAGAGTAGATGCAAAGAAATAAATTCCTATAGTGTAACCTAAATAAGCATTAGGAAGAGAAAGCATAACACTTTTTGGAGTTATCTAGTGAGATATTCAGCTTTGGAACCCCCTAACATTGTTAAAACTCCTAAATTGAGCCAAAGTTAACACTAATGACCATGATGGGATGGGACTGCTAGTCAAAGGGGAATGAGAAGAGTGAAGCAACTAATTTAGAATGCAAAAGCACTAGTTATGGGTTGTGAGGATCGGTTCTAGTAGGAGAATAAACATGCACATGAACAGATGCCAAAGAGAAAATAGACAAATCTTGAGAATTCAAAATCCAAGGCACTGCAATAGAAGAACAATTTATGGGTAGTGTAGTGATAAAATCTCTAGCTGAATCATCGAAGACTATGAATAAAGATATTGAGAACGATAGTAAGCTAGATTTTGGGTCCATTTGTTTGGTAGAGCCCCATTTTTATTTAACACACATTGGAGCATTAGCCGATGTGGTGTCGCGTTCAAATTCCTCCAAGGATTCCCCTCACTTTTGAGTGGAGTCTAGACACAATTCGAGGCCGACATCTCTCTATGTAACTCTCTGTGATGCGCGCACACCAAATCCAGCACGGGGACCGATGCAATTACTCCACCCAACCACGCATGTCCCTTCTTGACTCTCTCTCTTTCCATAATTAAGAGTAACCCTTGGCTCTACACATGGGTGCCACATGGCACTCATGCATGAGCCCATTTCACTAACTTAAAAGGTGGTTCACACCTTTCTCCATGATTACTCAATATAACATTTCCTTCCCCTTAACTCCATTTTTGTCCTCAAAAATAGTACTGGAAGGTCTATTGAAAGAGATTATTAAGGGAATAGTGCTCCCTCTACATCCCCATGTATAGAAATACATGGTCATGTCTCCGTGCTGTTTCCCCATATCCTTCCCCTTAAGAAGACTCTTGGGAAGGTAGTCTAAAATTGGGAAATCGTCTCTAAAGGGTGCTAACCGGCTCCCATGTGGCACTATCTTCTGAACTATCTTTCCAGTTTACTAGACACTCTTTATACAAGTGACTTCTCGTCCGTTTCTCTCGAGTGCGTAGTATGCTCTCAGGCTCATGTGGAATAGATTGAACAAAAATAGTCTCTACTACCTCACTATCTGGAATGAGGTTGTCAGATTCACCCAGCCTTTCTTAAGCTGACTAACATAAAGAACTGGATGGATTTGACTATTCTCTGGAAGTTGGAGCTGGTAAGCCATCTTTCCTATTCTCTTAAGTATTTGGAAAGGTCCACAATACCTAGGAGATAGTTTTGGACAGATTTCAGACCTAGATGGAACTCTAAGATAGACTTGCTCTCCTACCTCAAAGTTGATGTCTCTCCTTTGAGGGTTAGCATAGGCTCTAGCTCTATCCTGAGCTCTCCTAATGTTGTCCTTAGCAAGTCTAAGCATATCATTCATCTCTTCCAAGAAGTCCTTTGCAGCTTGAACTTTTTCATTCTGCAAGCCTACTACATAAGGAGCTCTTGGCTGAAACCCATACATAAGCATAAATGGACTATGCCCAGTGGAAGAGTGCTTGGCACTATTATATGCAAACTCTACTATAGGTAAGTACTCTTCCCAATTAGTTTGCCTTTCGTTCACATATGCTCGAAGCATATCCTCTAGGATTTGGTTAACCCTCTCTGTTTGCCCATCCGACTGTGGATGCTCGGTCGTACTCATGCTAAGTTTCGTATCCAACCTTTTGAAGACCGCTCTCCAAAAGTGGATAGTAAACTTCCTATACCGATCGAAAACTATGTCTAAAGGAAGACCATATAACCAGTATAGGTTCTCCACAAAAAGTCTAGCCAACTCTGGTGTCTTCACTGTAGTACATGTTGGAATAAACCTAGCCATTTTGGTTAACCTATCCACAATTACCCAGACTGAGTCGTTCCCTCTCTGTGTCTTAGGTAATCCGACTATAAAGTCCATGGAGATACTCTCCCACTTCCCATTAGGAATATCCAATGGATGGAGTAGTCCTCCAATCCTCAACCTCTCAGCTTTGTTGACCTGGCATTTATTGAACTTAAGCACATATTCTAGGACGTCCTTATGAAGTCCAAGCCAATAAAACTGCCTCTTAACAAGATCATAAGTCTTGTTAACTCCTGGGTGTCCCACACTAGGTGTGTCATGACACTCATACAAAATATGCCGTCTCATCTCAAAATCTCTAGGGACACACACCTTACCTTTGTATAACAGATATCCATCATGGACACTGTAATTCTTCCACTTGAATCCTTCTTGAGTACCCGTCGATACCTTATCCTCATTGGAAACCCGTATATCATGATCCCCATTCTTTATGGCTTCCCAAATCTCGGAATATGCAGGATTAAGCCTACATTTCCCTCTAATGGACTCAAGTAGCTCACTAGTGATCTGAGTAAAACTCAGTCCATTGAGCATAGGCATGTGACTAAGTGAATCCGCCACTATATTAAACTTTCCCTTCCTATACCTAAGCTCATAATCAAACTCCTGAAGGGTCTCTGCCCATCGGGCCTTATGACCTTTAAGGTCTGTTTGATTAGAGAGCCACTTAATGCTCTCTTGATCAAATACTATCGTGACTTTGGCACCATATAAATAATGATGCCACTTCTTCAAAGCATGGACAATTGCATACAACTCCTTCTCATAGACGGAGAAATTCTTCTGAGCCGGTTCTAGTTTCTTGCTCTCAAAAGCTACTGGTCGACCATCATGTACTAAAACTGCTCCTATGGCAAAATCACTCGCGTCAGTCTCAACCACAAATGGTTTGTTGGGATCTGCTATATGTAAAAGTGGAGCTGAAGCAATTGCTACTTTCAACTTCTCCATACTTTGCTTTTGTTTGTCTCCCCAATGAAAGGCTTTCCCTTTCCCTTTAAGCTGTTCCGTCATCGGGACAACAATCTTGGCATAGTTCTTAATGAATCTTCGATAGAAACCTGATAAACCTAGGAAGATCTGCAGCTCTTCCAGGTTCCTTGGATGTGGCCATTCCATAATAGCCCTTACTTTTTCAGGATCCATATGGATTCCATTCTGGGAGATTATATGCCCAAGGTATCTAACCTCTGCCTTGAAAAATTCACACTTTGATTCCTTAGCAAAGAGTGAATTTTCCCTTAGCACTTGAAATACCTTCCTCAAATGTTCTAAGTGCTCCTCTTCTGATGCACTATAGATCAGAATGTCATCCAAAAAGTCTACTACAAAGTGTCCTAGATAAAGTCGTAAAACACTATTCATAAGCTTCATGAAAGTGGCAGGAGCATTGGTGAGACCAAAAGGCATCACCAAAAACTCATAGTGCCCATATCTAGTCCTAAATGTAGTCTTAGGGACATCCTCAGCCCTAATCCTGATTTGATGATATCCTGATCTAAGGTCAAGCTTGGTAAAATACCTAGCTTGATGTAACTGATCAAATACGTCTTCCAATCTAGGCATTGGAAACCTATTTTTGATAGTTACCTTATTAAGTGCTCTATAGTCTATACATAATCTCATAGAGCCATCTTTCCTTTTAACTAGGAGCATTGGCGATGCCCAAGGTGAGTTACTAGGTTTAATGAAGCCCTTATCTAAATAATCCTGCAATTGCCTCTCAACCTCCTCATGCTGAGAGACACTAAGCCTATAAGGTGGCCTGCAAATAGGGTTAGTGTTAGTAACAACCTCAATGACATGGTCAATGTTCCCTCTCTCAGGTGGTAGCCCTCTAGGTAAGTCAGTGGGAGAAATATCTCTATACTCAAACATAAGATCCTTAAAACTTTTAACCACACACTCTTGCAAAAAAGAATAGTAGAAAGTCCTGTTCATATATACATTCCTAGCATGAAAAATATACATCAGATGAGCTGTCTGTACAATACTCCATATCATGACTATACAATAAAAACATGTCCTGTACATGCTGAGAATAACAAAGAATATACAACTCTAGTGATGAAATGAGAGGTGCACTAGGTACATCTCTCTCTCCCTGAATACAAACTTTACTTTCATTCTTTTCAAATTCAAATGTGTTGTTTTGATAGCTGCGTTTAAGTGTGTCTCCCAACGCCCATAGCCACTCTCTTCCTAAGACTAGATCTGTCCTCTCCATATTCATAATTTGGAAGTCCATAAAATCTGTATAGTCCTGCATCTTGACTTCCAAATTGGATACCATAGTATCCCATATCCTCTTATCTTGCCCTTGCATCATAGATACAATGTATTTATGTGCACTAGGCTGCTGGGGAATCTTTAATTTCTTGACCAAAGCATAGTTTATAAAATTATGAGTGGCAGAGTCATCTATCATGACCCTCATCCTGGTCCTGTATACACTACCATGCAGTTTAACTAGGTCATGTGGTCCAAACTACGGTGACCACAATGACTGAGTCAAATAGCAGGTGTGCTCTATATCCTCGTGCATCACCTCCACTCCCTTGCAGCTAGAGCTACCATGAATAGGAAGGTCTTCACTAGGTGGACTACCTTTTTGCCCTTTTCAGGTGCTGTACTAGCCTTTGGTCCCTTCTTTTTTTGTTCCCCCTTCTTGAGTGGACAGTTCCACTGTGAATGGCTAGGAGACAAACACCTAAAGCACATGTTCTCTCTTTTGGCCCTCTCAAACTGATCTGTGGATAACCTAGGCCCTTGTGATCTTTGCTTTTTAATAAAAACTTTGTTTTTCCCAAAAGGAAACTTCTTCTTGAATTTATTCATACTAAGAGGCTCGAGGGGCTGATCCGTCTCCATAGGAGCATACTGAGGACGGTTATGGTCCTCATAGATCTGTGCATACTTGATCGCCTCTTCAAACGTCTTAGGGACATTCCTTCGGACTTCCCTCTTTATGACTTTATCTAAGCCCCTAACAAACCCTCTAGTCTTTTGGAAATCATCTAAGCCCTTAAGTTTCAAAATGATCTCTCTATAGTGGGATAGGTAGACTGAAAGAGGCCTACCTCTCTGAGTAATCCTATCCCACTCATCCCAATTCCTCTCCTCCTCGTTCTCCGAAAGAAACTCTTTTAGGAAAAGAGTCTCAAATTGAGTCCCTTCAGTAAGGATAGAGTTTGCCTCCTTAAGACTCATCCACCACTTATAAGCACGCGGGCCGAGGGAGAGACTCGCCTCTAGCACATGGTACTATGGTGGGGTGCCCTTCAATTGATGCAAATCATGCCACTTTTGTAAAAAAGTGTAGATTGCATCCTTGTTCCTGTGTCGGTCATCCCCCGTAAAGGTAGGTGTCTTCAAGTCTTTGAGGAGGGGAGCTTCCCTAGAGCTCTCTCCTTTGTGCTTACTAGGAGAAGTATGTTTCCTAGAGATCTCCAAAGGAATAGGAGGGGTCTCTCTTTCCTTCCTAGCTAGGAAAGAGGTGACACTAGTCTCAAGTGAGATCATTTGAGACTTAAGCTGCTGTATAAGAGATGTGATGCTACCAAGATCTTTCTCTAATTTAAGGGTTTGCTCTTTCAAGTCTATGAATTGGTCACGAGTGACAAATTCATCTAAAAGTTCCTCATATGTAGATTCTTCCTGTGAAGGCCCTTTTTCTTCTGGGTTCTCTTCTATTTCTTGCCCTAATTCTACGTCTTCCATTCTAGAATCACGATCCTCTAGTTTGCCTTTAGATTCCATGTTTTACTTCCCTTCCCCCGTTTGCTAACTAGAGTATATGAAAACGAATGGAAGTAAAGCTCAAATATGCAAGAAGAAGAGAAATATATCACAAGAGCACTTCCCTGTTACAAAGTAAAGCTGCGGAAGCGAAATCCAAGTGATCCTTGAAGCTTTAGGTCGCTGATTTTGAATCCTCACCAGGCCCAAATAGAAATTGGAAATGTCCGATTAGTCCGGGGAGGTTCTAAACACCAAAAATTATCCAAAACAATGCCAAAAGCACGTGGGAATAGCCCCAACCGGGAAAATTGGGTGAAACTGAGCAACTTCTGAGATTTGAAAATCCTCGCGAGTCCAAGAAATGTAGCACAGCACCTGTACTTAAAAATTTGAGACTATCCCAAGTGAAAAAAGTGAATTTGGACACCGGATGACAAAAAACTAGGCCCAAGAGTGGCCGCCTAGTTCCTGCTGAAGCGCTGCAGAGAGATTTTGGTGGGGAAAATCTCGTCCAAATCCAACACCGATGGTCTTTGAGTGAAGCTTAGGAGTGTAGCTTCGTAACGTGACCAAAATTTTTGAAATCCGATATCGTATGAGTAAGCTATGGTGCGGAGAAGCCGGGTAGGTGACAAGTAGGAAGTGAAAAGACTCATCTTCATGAAGTAGTAACTTTGAGAGCTTAAAACTGATGAACTGAAGCTTTTCAAGAGAAAACCATGACCCATAGCCCTTTTCCACAACCCATATTACATATATACATCCTCATTATGCCAACATCTTGATCCATGGCATCAATTTTGCCCTGCTAAATTCAAGAAAAAACTTCAAAATTTTCCCATTATCAGCTTGAACTTGAGTGCAAAATTCGGAATTGAGTGAGAATGGCCGCCGACGAAGTCTTTTATCCCATATATGGGGCTGTAGGAAAAAAGAGCATGATATAAAAGGGAAGCTCCAAGCCTCTTATTCCCATCCAAGAGGAGGGGATGAGGAGAGAGGCTCATCGTGGGCTGTGAGCTTGCGCGCCTATCCTCGTCGATGAGCTTTGACGGCTCCGTCCGTGAGTTGGAGTCTTCTGACTGCGCCTGTTGATGCCTCGTTGTGCGTGCGAACCTGCTCCGATACCAGTGTGGTGTCGCGTTCAAATTCCTCCAAGGATTCCCCTCACTTTTGAGTGGGGTCTAGACACAAAGTTCAAGGCCGACATCTCTCTGTGTAACTCTCTGTGATGCGCGCACACCAAATCTAGCACGGGGACCAATGCAATTACTCCGCCCAGCCACGCACATCCCTTCTTGACTCTCTCTTTCCATAATTAAGAGTAACCCTTGGATCTACACATGGGTGCCACATGACACTCATGCATGAGCCCATTTCACTAACTTAAACGGTAGTTCACACCTTTCTCCAGGATTACTCAATATAACAGCCAAGGACTAGATCAAGTAGAAAAGAGCATATATACGAGATTTTAACACCCAAGTAAGAAATTTAGACAAGGGGAATCATCAACCATGGAGGTGATGAGTTTCTAGCCACCTTATGGAAAGGTCCTCTGGATCTTCATTAGTGGAAGTGACCAAAGGCCTTGGTTGGATGAAAAGCCAACCAATGGCTAGCTAAGTCCCTTTAGGGGATAGAATGAAGAGACAAAAGGGTGGTCCTTATCCTTTGCTAACGTCTAGGATTTGCATTCAAGCATGAAGGTATTAGAGACACTTGAGAGGCTCTATTCAACAAACACCAAAGCAAGGAAGATTTAGCTCAAGAATGATCTCAAAAAGCTTAGGAAAAGATTAGGGAGTATCATAGATGACTGCATACTTAAGATCACGGAATTGTCAAATGCTTTGGGATCCATTAGAAGTCACATAGATGATGATCATCTTATGTCATACACCCTTAATAATTTGAGGGGTGACGAGAAGTGGAAACCATGTACCATGCCACTATATTTAAGAGACAATCTCACCGATTTTGAGCAACTTGTTTCTCTCATGGTTATAAAAGAGATATACATAGGTGGAGGTTCAACTAAAAGCAAGGATGCACAATTCTTTTATGTAGGACATCAAAGGGTAAAAAGAAGAAGAGGACAAAGCAGGGGCAAAGAAAGATTTGGAGGAAGGCAAGGTCACTCAAATGTAGAATGGTGTTATATATGTGGCAAGATTGACCACGTAGAGATTTCTACCAAGGAGGAAACCAAAGGAGCTTTAATTAAGGTGCTTCATACAAAGGCCAAGGTAACTATGCTTCTACAAGTTCAAAAAATGATAGTATTTTGATGGTATGTATGAATGGGAATTCAAGCAACATAGATAACTTGGTATATTGATGGTGTATGTAGTAACCACAAGAGTTGCAATGCTTCTAGGTTAACTAATACACATGCTCCCAAAGGTAAACGACATACAAGAGCTTTTCACCTCTTAGCAAAGAAAGTTAGGCTTCCATTCAAGAGGAGTTGCTACATAATCCAATACCCATTTTATTTGATACATACATATGTATGGGACCCAGCCAAAGATCAAGCCATTAGAGTTAATGAGTACTTTTTCACTTTTATAGATGATTTTTCAAGGATGTCTTGGGTTTATTTCATCAAATGCAAATCAAATGTGTTTCCATGGTCCAAAACATTCAAGAAACTGATAGAGAAGAACACAAGTACATACATCAAGAAGCTAAGGTTCGATGGAGGTGAAGAACATTTCTCGAGTAAATTTTTTGATTTATTATGGGATCAAAGTGTCAAGAGGCAAGTAATATGCAAGTACAAGACCAAAAAAAATGGTTTAGCAGAGAGAAAGAATAGATACATTTTATAGATTGCTAGACCAATGTTTGTCTATATGAATGTACCTAACGTTTTTTGGAGTAATGCATCAAATACAAAATTGTACCTTATGAATAGGGCACATACCTTACGGATCCATGGCTAAACACCTTATCAATCTTATTATGGTATGAAACATGAGAATGTAGTCATTGATATTACTACTAGGTGTCTCCCTCAAGTTACTGAATTCATTCTTCAATTGAATCTTCCTAGCTTTGGTTGAAGTGGAGTATAATCTTTCCAAGGTTTCCCACATAGTTTCTAGATCTTGTATATGTCCTATCACTACATTGCTAATATGTTGGGATAAGATGAAGACAACTCTCTTATCTCTCTCATTCCACTCTTTGAAGATCCTCGATTGTTCAAGAGTTGGATTCTCTCCCAAAATAGGTTTAGTGTCCCTCCCACTTGAAAAATGTTATATACATGTACCAAGTGAATTGAAGCACAAGACACAACCAAAGATAGAGAGTTTTGTGTTTCTAAGGTATTCAAATGATCATAAACATTATAAGTGCTTCAACCCAAACACAAAGGACTTGAGAATATCAATACATTATGAGCTACTCCCTTGTTACAACGAATATGATTGTATGTAGGACTATGAAGAAGAAAGACACGGAGATGATGGACAATTTGACATAGAAATAGGAGGCTCAAGGTGTTCCACCAATGAAGATAGTTCAAGAATGAACTTAACATGGAGGGGGGGGGGGATATTCATCAAGCCATGAAGCACATTCAATCAACAAAAGTAAAGAAAAATTGTTAGAGTTCTATGAAGATGGTAATGAAGCTGAAGAAGATGAAGTACACATGATGAAGAGAGAAGTCACATCAAGAAAGAGATGAAGTCCCTAAGGCAAAGAAGATTCATTCCTCCAAAGGTAAAGAAATTAGTATCCAACCAAAACGTTTATTATGATTCTAACATGGCAGCTCATTATGCATATATGAACAAAGTAGTTGACGATCATGATCCTGAATCTTATGAAGATCCAAGCAAGTACATGGAATGGAAAGATTCAATGCAAGAAGAGAATGATGCACTTCAAGATAATCAAACATGGACTCTAGTGCCCAAGAAGGAAATCATGAAGGTAATAAGAAAAACTTTGCATACAAAATTAAGAGGAAGTAAGTTGGATCTATTTCTAGGTTCAAAGCAAGATTGGTGGCCTAGGGTTTAGTACAAACCTATTGAGTGGACTTTCAAGCGACATTCAGCCCAATCACAAAGATGATCACCATTAGGACACTCATTGCAATAGCTACAAGAAAAAGACAGAAGCTCTTCAAATTGGATATCAAGAATGCTTTTTGTTGGTGCATTTTACCCAAGCCTACATGCTTGATATGCTTGATATGCTTGATATTATGATCATTTTTAGATCACATGTGTAGTCATGTGAACACCTCTTATAAAAGACTACATTTTATCTCTTGTAATTGTGAAAAAGAAAAAGGAAAAGGATGGCTTACCTCATCCATGATGTAAAAGAAAAGTCGTGGCTCTAGCTACCTAAAACCACGAATTTTTGAGCTAAGGGAATATCTCCTAACTTTGGGGATCACTTTTAGGTGGAGCCATTTGAATTCGAATTCAAAACTCCCTCCAAGAATAGCTATAAAAAGAGCAAGAAGGAAGAGGTGATTAGCAAGCCTTGTACGTGACCATTTCATGTCATTTTGTAGATATTGAAGAGCTTACTCCATAGCTATATCCTTCTACTCCCATTGTGCAAATATTCATTGCCAATGTGGTCATAATCATATGTGAATCTATACATTTGTCATTATCTACTTCTCTGTTTTGTTCTCTGCTATACTTACTCAGAGCAGTACCTTCAGAAGGTCATATCTCGAGTTCTACTCATTATTTTTCAGTGTTTTAACGTGTTTTGGATAGCTCTTACTTTCTAGTTCTTGTATACAAATTTTCAATGTCATTGGTTTTATATGGGAGATATTTGCATTTTATTGCTCACTGGTCTATCTCTGAAAACCCTAAGAATGTGGGCATGTTCTAGAAATTGATGAATCTTGTTCTCAGTGCTCAGTCCATCATTTGAAGTCTTTTAACTTGGATTGGGAAGCGTGCAAAGTCTATTTGCTACGCCCAAAAGGAATTTATCTAATTCGTACCAGGTTGAGAGCAGTGTTCAGTTTTTCCAGCAAGTGTATGTCGAAAAATAGCAAGTTTTTGGGAGCTAGTCATTTTGCAACTTGTCTATCTTGACTTAAAATTTTGGGATACATGTTCCAAAGTACTTGGCTGATATTTTGGTGGATTTAGGAAGCTCAAAGGGTCTACTAATCAACTCTGAAGTCTCAGTTGGCTGGTGTGAAGCCAGTTGTATCAGCACCAACTCATCTTTGGATTGCATCCACCATCTCTCTTCACAGTGGTATCAGAGCATAGTCAAGCAACATGGGAGATGGATTTCCATCAACAATTGACAAATTGGATCGAAACAACTACCCGGCATGGTCTCTAAGGATGGAGGCTTACCTTCAAGGGAGGAATCTATATGGATTCATATTCGGAGATAAAGCAATGCCAACCATGAGGAACAAAGGGCAACCATGACATGAAGAAGTGGAAGGACTTTCAAATTGGTGTTTGAAGGATGCACTTGCAAGGTCCTATATTCTAAACTCAATCTCTGATTTTCTTTTACCTCATGTCAAGGGATGCAAGACATCAAGAGAGACTTGGAATGCACTTGCTTCTTTCTTCTCTTCCAACACTCGAGCAAGGAAGAACCAATTGTGGATGGAGTTCACAACAATGAAGAAACGCCCGAAGCAAAGTGTGACTGATTATGTCACAAAGATGAAGGAGATTTCCGACCAACTTGGAAGCATTGAAGAGGTAATTGAAGAGGAGCAAATCATTAGAAAAATCATAAATGGAATCAAAGCAGACGACAAGTGGGAGTCATTCACAATAGCCATGGATTTATACATGGATATGCATGTACCCGACCTCAACACACTCATGGGCCAACTCTTCACTCATGAAGCAAAGATTAGCAAAGGTGGTGAGTCCTCAAGTGGTAATCAAACTTTTTCCGTATATTCTGATAAAGCTAAGATCAAGGACAAGTCAAAGAATAGGAAGAATGAAGATGAAGGTAGCTCTTTCCAAGCAAACTTTGCAGGTAGAGGAAGAGCTAGAGGAAGAGGTTGCAATATATGTGGCTTATCTAATCATACTACTGAAGAATGTTTCAGGAACCCGAGGAACTCAAGAGGAAGAGGATTCAATAGAGGTGGCTATGGATCAAATAGAGGCAGATACAATGGAGGCTACAACAACAACTACTACAACAACAATTACAACAACAACAACTATCAAAGTGGCCATAGAGAAAGGAGAGACTACAATAACTATGTAGAGGACCAAAGTCAAGAAGATTCATTATTGATTATGAATCTATCAGTGAAGAAGGGTAAGGATGATGATCACATATTTTACATTGATTCGGGATGGTCAAACCATGTAGCAGGAAATGTGGCTTTACTTTTTGATTTGGAAGATCCTCATAACAAGCATGAAGTGCAGACAGGAGATGACACAAAGCACTCAGTGGAAAAGATAGGTAATGTGAAGACATCAGATGGGAATATGAACCTCTTAAGCAAAGTCTTATATGTCCCTACATTACCAAAAATTTAATAAGTGTTGGACAGATTGTTGAAAAAGGATTGCAGGTTAGATTCAACCGATTCGGAGCAAATGTTGAAGACCCAATGCAAGGCGTTAGAAGGATTTCCAAAGGAGAAAAGACAGGAAGGCTTTTCACTTTTGAAGTGGAAGATACAAAGAACATAGCTTTATTTAGTTATGGATCTCAAACTCTTACAGAGTTGGAGATATGGCACAAAAGGCTTGCTCACATTGGTGAGAGGACACTCAAACAAATTTGCAGGGACCAAAGTGTACTTGGTTTGCCTAATATCACAAGGCAACACATGATTTATAAGTGTCAAGCTTGTCAACTCGGCAAAGCTCATAGATAATCTTTCAATAAGAAAGGATATAAGTATCAAAATCCTTTGGATCTAGTGCACACAGATGTGTGGGGTCCAAGTAAGGAGCCATCTATATCAGGCTCAATATATTATGTGTCTTTCATAGATGATTGTAGCAGGTGGACCATTCTGTCTTTATGAAGCACAAGGATGAAGTGTTTAATTGCTTTAAGAAGTATATTGCTCTTGTTGAAAACCAAACAGATAGGACTTTGAAAAGACTCAGATCAAATGGTGGAGGAGAATACTTCTCCTGTGAATTTGATGCCTTCTTGCATGAAAGAGGCATTAAAAGGGAAGTCACTACAAGGTATACACCCGAACTCAATGGTGTAGCAGAGAGGAGGAACATAGCTATTGTCGAAGCTGCAAGGTCCATGCTCAACGAAAAGGGATTGCCAAACTACCTATGGGCAGAGGCTCTGTCTAGAGCCACATATCTCATAAATAGACTTCCATCAAAGTCACTAGATGGAACAACTCCATATGAAGTGTGGAATGGAAGAAGACCTAGTCTAGAGCATTTTAAAATTTTTGGATGCTTAGCCTATGCTCACATTCCTTCTCAAGTAAGAGGGAAATTGGTTCCCAAGGCAAAGAAGTGTGTATTCATTGGTTATGATCAAAACCAAAAAGGATATAGATTGTACAATCCAACCAATAAAGGATTTTATGTGAGTAGAGATGTAATTTTTGATGAAAACAAATCATGCTTTGATGATGACAGATTAGGGAAGCTTCCTTATGACTTGGATGAAGATTTTCCATCACTTCAACCAAAGGAGCCAAAGAAGATTGAAGAAAGTTATTCGGAGATTGACCTAGAAGACTTGGAAAGACTAAAGCTATGGAAGAACAAAGGTAAAGCAAAGATGCAGGATGCTACATATGGACCCGAGAGCTCACATCAACCACTTAGAAGGTCTTCAAGGGAGAAGAAGAAACCAGAGAGGTTTGGTTATGATACTTCTTTGGTCACCAAGCACTCAATCTACATTGCAAAGGATTCAACCAATGAAGAACCTACCACATTCGAAGAAGCACAAAGCAAGAAAGCTTGGAGAGATGCAATGGATGAAGAAATGGAAGCCTTGAAGGAGAATGACACTTGGGAGCTTGTACCTAACAAGCCATCTATGAAGATAACTAGATCTCGATGGATATAGAAAATCAAGAGGAATCCAGATGTAAGTATAAATAGACACAAAGCAAGGTTAGTTGCTAAAGGGTTTGCTCAAACCCATGGTATTGATTATGAGAAGACTTTCTCTCCTGTTGCAAAAATGCCTACAATTAGGATTCTCATTAGTCTTGCTGCATCTAGAAATTGGAAGCTCTATCAACTTGATGTAAAGAATGCTTTCTTGAATGGATGGATTTTTGAGGAAGTGTATATGGCACAACCTCCTGGATATGAGGATGCATATTATCCTAACTATGTATGCAAACTAAAAAAAGCTTTGTATGGATTGAAGCAAGCTCCAAGAGCTTGGAATTTCAGATTGGTGACTTATTTGCAGGACCAAGGATTCAAAGCTAGCAAGGCAGATACCTCTTTGTTCATAAAGAGGAATGGATATGAAGTGATCTATTTATGTGTGTATGTTGATGATATTATTATCACAAGCAATGATCTTGAAGGAATCAAACAGGAAAAGAATCAAGTGAAGGAGGAGTTCAAAGTAAGTGACCTTAGACCACTCACTTATTTTCTTGGATTGGAGTTAATCTACACAGGTTCATGTATATACATCACACAAAGGAAGTATGTGCATGACATGCTCGTCAACTTCAAGATGGAAAATACCAACTGTGCAGGTACACCCATAGTTGGTTCCTGACGCGTCAGGTACCTTTTTTTCCTGACACGTCAGGAACCTATTGCTAACTTGGCGTCAGTTATGGATTCCTGACCAGGCTGCTGCAGAATTCTAGAGTAGTGTTTTTTCTGGCATGTATCTGAGCTGAGGGTCATTTTGTGTTGAAGTCAACTTCAGAACATGCCCTTTTTGTCTTCATGACTTGAAGCTCAAGGCTCCAGCCTTAAACCCTCACAGCTTGTAGGAATGCTGCTTGTTGCACACAGTAGTAGATTGTAGTCTGAGAATGGTCGACTTGAATGTGTATACAGTAATAGATATTCCATATGTCACTGTATGCATGCATATAGGATGCACCAAATACATACATATGAATCAAGACTCACAAGCATATAATATTATGCTCTGTTGACTGTAATACTGTAGACTGTATAGATGGTACACCGTATACCTGTGATACATGTGTGATGTAATACAGTAGACTGTACACATTACTAATAAAAGGCAATGAATTCTCCAGCCTAGAACTTAGCACGTAGCAGTTGGAACTTGGTGGGCGGTCATACTCTAGTCTGGACTTTGTATACATGAATGATGACACAATACAAACAATAGGCTACAGATAATGCATATCAATGGAGAAAATGAAAATAAATTATATCATTCATGAATCCCTTATTCTTTTATATATTTACATGATTTTAGACTTCAATTGAATTTGTGATGTATGTGTGTGTATATATATATATATATCATATTTTTTTGAGAAAAAAATGGTCACGTCAGGAAATGTCAGAAATGTTTTTCCTTACTCGTCATAAGTCGGATTACCATCAGAAGTCAGAAGTCAGTATCCCAT
Source organism: Ceratopteris richardii (assembly GCA_020310875.1). Classification (NCBI taxonomy): domain Eukaryota; kingdom Viridiplantae; phylum Streptophyta; class Polypodiopsida; order Polypodiales; family Pteridaceae; genus Ceratopteris; species Ceratopteris richardii. The sequence continues at coordinate 81,491,695 of CM035437.1, forward strand.
CAGTAACAACTATGGGTAAACCTATGGAGCAAAATCATAAGCTTAGTGTTTATGAAGGAGAGCCAATTGAAGACATCACAAGCTATCAAAGCTTGGTTGGAAGTTTGAACTATGCAACACTCACAAGGGTGGATATATGCTATAGTGTTAGCATATTGAGTCAGTTTATGCATAAGCCAAGAAGACCACATATGGAAGTGGCCAAGAGAGTCCTAAAGTACCTAAAGGGGACCATGAATGAAGGTTTGTTTTATTCATATACTTTAGATATTGAGCTAAAGGTCTACTCAGATGTAGATTGGGCCGGATCTAGAGATGATAGAAGAAGCAGATCTGGGTATATATCATTTGCAGGTTCAAAAATCATTTCTTGGTCCTCCAAGAAGCAACCAACCATGGAATTATCTTCTACTCAAGTTGAATATAGAGGTTTGGCTAATGCAACTCAAGAAATCATGTGGTTAAAGTCTTTGTACACAGATCTTGGACTTCATTCTTCAACACCTCACATTTTTGGTGACAACACAAGCTCACTACATCTAGCAGCTAATCCGGTATACCATGCTAGAACCAAGCATATTGAAGTCCACTACCATTATGTAAGGGAGAAGCTAATGAGCAAGGATATTCAACTATCCTATGTCTCTACAGATATGCAATGTGCAGACATGTTGACTAAAGCTCTTGATGGTACAAAGTTAAGTAGATTCAAGTTGATGATTGGCTTGCAGGAAATCAAGGACAATTGAAGACTATTTTGAGGCCAAGCATGTTAGGCTTGAGGGGGAGCTGTTGGTGCATTTTACCCAAGCCTACATGCTTGATATGCTTGATGTTATGATCATTTCTAAGTCACATGTGTAGTCACGTGAACACCTCTTGTAAAAGACTACATTTTATCTCTTGTAATTGTGAAAAAGAAAAAGGAAAAGGATGGCTTACCTCATCCATGATGTAAAAGCAAAGTCGTGGCTCTAACTACCTAAAACCATGAATTTTTGAGCTGAAGTAATATCTTCTAACTTTGGGGATCACTTTTAGGTGGAGCCATTTGAATTCGAATTCAAAACTCCCTCCAAGAATAGCTATAAAAAGAGCAAGAAGGAAGAGGCGATTAGCAAGCATTGTACGTGACCATTTCATGTCATTTTGTAGAGATTGAAGAGCTTACTCCATAGTTCTATCATTCTACTCCCATTGTGCAAATATTCATTGCCAATGTGGTTGTAATCATATGTGAATCTATACATTTGTCATTATCTACTTCTCTGTTTTGTTCTCTGTTATACTCACTCAGAGCAATAACTTCAGAAGGTCATACCTCGAGTTCTACTCAAACTTTTTCAGTGTATTAACGTGTTTTGGATAGCTCTTACGTTCTAGTTTTTGCATGCAAAATTTCAATGTCATTGGTTTTATACTTTGGGAGATATCTGCATTTTAATGCTCACTAGTATATCTCTGCAGAGCCCCGAGAATGGTGGGCATGTTCTAGAAATTGATGAATCCTGTTCTCAGTGCTCAGTCCAACATTTGAAGTGTTTTAACTTGGATTGGGAAGTTTGCTAAGTCTATTTGCTATGCCCAAAATGAATTTATCTAATCCCTACTAGGTTGAGAGCAGTGTTCAGTTTTTCCAGTAGGTGTATGTCCAAAAATAGCAAGTTTTTGGGAGCTAGTCATCTTGCAACTTGTCTGTCTTGACTTAAACTTTTGGGATACATGTTCCAAAGTACTTGGCTGATATTTTGGTGGATTTAGGAAGCTCAAAGGGTCTACTAATAAACTCTGAAGTCTCAGTTGGCTGGTGTGAAGCCGGTTGTAGCAGCACCAACTCAGCTTTGGATTGCATCCACCATCTCTCTTCACACTTTTCTCAACGGAGACTTGGAGGAAGAGGTATACATGGAACAATCACTAGATTTTGTTCTTTAAAAGTTTCTAGATCATGTTTGTAGGTTGAAGAAGGAATGGATCCATCTCTCTTCATCAAACAAAGAGGAGAACTTTTAGTCTACTTGGAGGAAGAGGTATACTGGAACAATGACTAGATTTTGTTCTTTAAAAGTTTCCACATCATGTTTGTAGGTTGAAGAAGGAATGGATCCATCTCTCTTCATAAAAAAAAGATGAGAAATTTTAGTCTACATGTAATGATAAGATCATGTAGATGATCTTATCATTACATGTAATGACACAACAGGGATTAAGGATATCAAGGAAAATCTTGTAAAGGAGCTTAGGATCTCTAATTTTGGAGATCTCATCGAGGATGTAACTTTTTATCAATTTATTGTAGGATCTTTCAATTCTGCTACAATAATTAAGCCCAACATAGCTTATGAAGTTGGATTGATATCATAATTTATGAATAGCACAAGACCTACACACTTGCAAGCTAAAAGAAAAATGATAAGATATCTCAAGGCTACTATAAATGAAGGGTTATTCTACTCATTTGATGGCAATTTGCAAAAAAAAATCTTACTCCCATGTGGCTTGGGTATATTCAAAGGAAGATAGGAACACAAGGGGTTATCTAGTCATGCTAAGTAGCAAGGTCATCTCATGGATCTTAGAATGGTATTATCTTCTACTAAGGTTGATTATGGAGCTTTAACTCAACTTTCATATGAGCTCATGTGTATTAAGAAGCTATTTATGGATCTGAATTTGCAAGTTGACATATATCCAATATGCTTTGATAGTATGAGTAGCATTTATCTAGCATTGAATCCCATCTATCATGCTAGAACCAAGGACATTGACGTACACTATCACCTCATAAGGGAAACAATGGTATTAAAGGAATTTTGAGTACATCAAATAGGTACCAAGGACCAAGTTTCTGACATGTTCGAATGTTAGGGATGTAAGGGTCAGGTAACCTTACCCATATATTCATATACATACGTATTTCATAGAGCATTTCATCAAGAAAATCATTATGAGTTTCAAGGCTCCCATGCATGTGTGTACATCTCTTCTTTCCTCTCTCTCTCTCTCCCTCCGTCTCCTCCTTGCTCCTTTTGTCTAGCCTACCAAAGGCCTTCATTGGTAGTAGAGCATGTTGAAGGTTGATGTGCAAAGAGCTTCAATGGAAGATTAGGGCAAGAGGTGGACTTGCAAATTGATATTCTTTTGACAACACGCTGGTAGTTTGGCCATAAATCGAGCTAGGAAGCTCGGATTGAAGCGATCTAAAATTTTATGTGTAGCTTACATAGATAGCTATAAGTTGAAGAGGGAGCATAGAATATGCTTCGAAACTCTAATGTGCTGAAAATTTGAAAAATGCAAAGTGACGTAGAAGTCAAATCTACAATCACTTTGATATAAGATCAAAATTTTGGCAATAACTTGAGTTCTATAGATCGGATTGAAGCCATTTGAATTGATGTATGTGCTGAAGGCATGAGATCTTCTGGCTCATTTCCATTTGTATCCGCGTGAATGAATCTGCATTGTATATCTAGGAGACACTCTATTTTCTATTATTTTATATTGTATTCAGGTACCTTGCTATTTGCTTCTACCATTGTATTCATTCTCATTCAAGGGGAATCATCCCACATATGATGTACTTTGGAGAGCCTCCTCAAATCTATATAAGGAGGGCCTCTCCCCCATTTTGTACTTAGTTAGAAGTTTCTAAGGCCTACTCCATGCTCTTGGAAAGCTCATTTCTTATCCATGTGAGTTTACCCATTTCTTGATCTACTCACGTTGAGTCTCTCACACACTTTCATTTTGTGAGTACACTCTTCTTTTCATTTTTCTTCCGCATGTGCACTCTCTACATGGTGTCAGAGCTTTAGGTGGAGTTCTTGCTTGTTATCTTGGAAGTCTTGGTGGTGGTGTTTGATTTTGGTGATGTGGCTTTCTTCTCATTGAGAGAAGCTTCTTTTTACCATCATTTTATGCTCATTGGGGTCGTATCATGCCCATTTTCCTACCCTCCCACCCTTTCTTTCATCCATCTTTCAACCCCATTTATCCCCATTTTCTCTCCCTCTCACCCTCTTTGTGGTGACTTTGTACTAGCTTTTGTCATTTGGCATGGCCATTTTGTGCATTCATAGTGCATCTTTATCTTTAAAGTGGTTATAACAAATGTTTACTAATATCTTACTACAAGGGTGACAATTGTTTTTCATAACATTGGTTGTGCATTTCCATTTCTAGTGGTGTTTCTTCTTCATGGGTTCTAATTAACGTTTGTGCAATAGCAATCCATTCATCTATATACTATACAATGGTGAGTATCAAAATAGAGGAGATTGCTCATATAACCTCACAGAGTGATGAGACAACTACAAAACAATTTCACCACTACCGAACGGCTTGGATTAGGTGGGCTTAAGCTTCCTCAGAGAGTTACCATTGTCCATGGATCCAGTACCAGCAAAGAGTTGTTGTGACATCTCATAGTAAGGACCTACTACCAATCACCTTCCTGTACCCGCAGCATTAGAGAAATGACCTCTACTCTCTAATGAAGGAAGAGAGAGTGCATAACAATCAACTCAACCACAGTGCCAAAGAGAGAGAGAGAGAGAGAGAGAGAGAGAGAGAGAGAGAGAGAGAGAGAGAGAGAGAGAGAGAGAGAGAGAGAGAGAGAGAGAGAGAGAGAGAGAGAGAGAGAGAGAGAGAGAAGAGATAAGAGAGACGAGAGTCCATCTTCTCCCTTCAATCGTGAGTTGTACAAACACACATCCGTGTAATATTTTCATCTACATGCATCAGGCATACAAATTTACATTATAAGTGATGTCACCTAAGTTTATGTAGTGCATGCTCCATTTAGAACGGTATCATCATTCATGTCTAGCATCTCATTGCATCTCCATTAACATATAGTTTTGTATGAGCCACGATTTTTCCTCTCCTTCTGAAATTCATTGAACTATGATTTCCATATCACTCGAAATAGAATGAACATTCATCTCCTAAATATTGAAGAGAGAGAGCTCACATTGCCTTCAGCAATAATTTGGAGTTCTTTAATGTGGATTTCCATCTAACTCAAGGCAAACATCGTGTAAAAATGGGTCACTCAAAATCTTGTAAGGGCAAAGATCAATTTCACGTCACATATGAGCCTTATCTCAAGCTTTGGATATGCTTGGGAACATATCTTTTGGCACTAAGTGCGCATGGTTGTAATCCACAATGCAAGCATATAGTTTTTACTACCTTTGTATTCATTTTGGCATACTTTGGATACTAAGTGCAGACCAAATCAAGGCCTTGTCTTTGTATATTTCCAAGGGTATTTTGATGCTGAATTTGAGCACACCTAGAAGCACTTTTTGCCCAACTTGTAACCCATCCTTGAGAATTGTTTTGTATTATCCAAGGGTTTCAACCATCATTTGGCACTAAAAGCCATCTACATTTTGTAGCTCCAAGCAATAAAAAGAAGGATTTTGCTATTCTAAGCTCCCAAAACATGTCTCTAAGTGTATTTTGGATACTCTAAGGCCCCCTAAGGTGTCAACAAGTGCAAATGGCTACTCTAAGCCCCCCCTTCCCCCATCGCACCCCAACTTTTAGTGTTGACTCATTTTGCAGTTATGGTGATTCAATTTCAAAGTTCAATTTGCTTCAATGGCGATAATGTCTATCATTTCCAATGCAACATCTTCAAATATGTTATACTTGTCATCTTCAAATATGTTATGTCAACTAGAACTTGTGGAAGGACATAATTAAGAACAAATGTAAAGCATCTACTCCCAAGAACGAACCAAAGTGCTCTTAGCATAGGTCTCATTGTTCTGATGAAGATCTCTTTATCTCAATAGAGGACTTCTAGCTCATCTAGGGAGTGGATATTTGATAGTGGTGCAACCTCTCACATATGCAAAGACTGTGAGTCATTCCAAGAGTTAGAAGAACACACCGACGAAGTATACTTAGGAAGTAACAAGAGTCTTCCAATTGAAGGTAAAGGCAAAGTACAAATTAAAAATCATCAAGGCGAATGCAAAGCCTTATTATATGTAATTTTTGTACCAAAGTTGTGTATGAACCTCCTCTCTATCAAGGCAATCACTGATCATCACAAACAAGTTCTCTTTGGCAATGCATCAATGAAGGTGATCAGTCCTTGCATTATGGACATCATAGCCCAAGGATTTGAGTAAAAAGGTTTGTACAAGCTTTTTATGCTTTCTTATGAATGAGCAATTTCCACTTTGTGGCACCAGAGATATGGACACTCATATTACTTTTTCAAAATTGCAACAACCCAAATGGTTAAGGGATTACCCAAGATTAGGTAAGTGCACGATATTTGCCAAGCTTGCACTTGAGGCAAGCAACATAGGGCTCCTATTCCCAAAGAGGCTTCCACCTGGTAAGGAACCCTCTAGCTCTAGTACACATGGATATTTGTGGACGAATGAATACCTCGTTGCTTAGTGGATCACTATACCTCTTTCGCATAGTGGATGATCAGACAAGATACATATGGGTCTGTTTTCTCAAGTCTAAGGCATATAAATCTTCTAAGTTTAGAGAATGTATCAAACAAGTTGAGAATGAGGCATCAAGGTCAATAAAGACCATTAGATTAGATGGGAGATTGTGAGTTCATTAACCATGACTTTAACAACTTCTTGAAACAAAAGAACATCAAAATACAAATCACACAACCTCATGCTCCATTCCAAAATGGAGTATTTGGAAGAAAGATCCATAGCATCATGGAAATGGTACACACTGTGCTTCGCAACAAAGCCTTATCATTCAAGTTTTAGATCAAGTTATACACACCATAGTTCACATCGTTGATATCTACAAGTATACTTTAAAGATTGGTGGGTAGGAAAGGCAAAAAAACCTACTAAGGAGATGTGTGGCCTCCTCAAGAAGAAGAAATCCAAGGAACCAATCCCTTTCATGATGGATATCAATGGGCTTGCAAGGTTGATGAAGAAAATAGTACATTGATCATCAATCACGTTACCCAACTTTTGGGGGTCTCCATGCCTCTTTCTCTTTACATGCATGATTGCATGGCAACCATCTGTAGGGTCAGAACCAAAAGAGTTCCACAAAATATTGATCCTCTTCTTGAAGCTCCCATTTCGGATGATGAGATTCTTGAAGGTATTGATTCACTTCCTAATGGAAAAAGTCGGAGGCTGGATGGCCTTACCAATGAGTTTTTCATGACCTCCAAGCATGTGGTGACTACTCCATTACGTCTGGTGTGGCAAGAGATCGTTTCTTTTGGTGTGTTGCCCGAATGTCTCAATGAAGGCATTATCAAGTTTATTCACAAAAATGGCACAAAAAATAAGATTGAAAATTGGCATCCAATTACGATGTTACAAACAGGTTACAAGAGCCTTGCTAAAGTTATTACTAATCAAATTGCTTGTCACTTATAAAACTGGGTCAATGAGGATAAAAAAAGGATTTCAAGGGGAGGTCCATCCTCAAGGTTATCATTGATGTTTGGGAAGGTCTAGTTTCCACTGAAGAGTCCACTCAAGATGTCCTCTTCCTTACGATTGACTTTGATAAATCTTATGACATACTCGAGTGGGACTTCATTCTCCAATCTTTGAAAGATCTGGGCTGTGGCTAGAAGTTCATTAATATGATCTCAACATTGTTGGCACATATAAACATCAACGACCAACGTTCTCAAGCTATTTGATTAAACGATTGTATCAGGCAAGGATGGCACTTGGCCCCTCTTCTCTTTGCAATCATTGTCAATGGTATCAATGATCATGAGACTCTTTGCCAATGACACAAATGCTTTTGTGCATAACGATTTGGCTAACATTGATAACTTTTGGTGTTGCTTAAAGACATTTTGTGAGGCATCAGGATGCAAAGTAAACAGAAGACTGGTCTAGATTCAAAATTCTGGGTCACCAAAAATGCAATATATAGACTGTTAGAATTTTCCCATGCAATACTAAGGATATTTGAAGATTGAAGTTATATTCAGATCTCTTTGGAGCTCTTGGTTTAGAACTTCATTGGTGGAGAGATAGTTGGGAGAAATGTGTGTGAGATCTTCCACTTTTCCATAGAACTCGAACTCCAAAAATTGGCAGCAGAGCAAGTCATCGCTTCATCTAGGGCATTATCGACACCCCTCTGGTTGTAGTCCTAAAATTGCACAAAAATTGGTGAGCTTATTCAAGGTGATTAGGAGTTCAATACAACCTTGTTCTATGACATCTAAATTTTGATGAGTTTATTTTGGCCTTCAAATGCATTATCACAACAATTTTGTAGGCAAATTCACCCGTTTGTGCCAAATATAAATACAAGTTTTGGTTCTCTAGTACAAGTGCCTCAACGTCTACTAGCTTTCGTAGAGCTCGATGGGATGGTTGCATTCAATTTTTTGAGATAAAGCCATTTTTTTGCATCATGGTATTTAGTCACTGGCCATGACTGAAAGCAATGATGTATTTAGTATGTTGGCTCTTGAGGATAAATTGGATGGTACTAATTACCCGTTGTGGGCATATATGATACATCATGTATTGGTAGCAAAAGGGATGTGGAGTATTGTGTAGGGTGTTGAAACATGTCCTACTACACCTGAAAATATAGTTATTGAAGGTGATGAAAATGGCATTGAAGATGAAAATCTTCAATTCCCTATTTGTGTTGCGGTCCATTGGGATGGTAGAGATGCTTAGGCACATGCATCGATATATTTTTCTATCAAACACGCCGTTATCCCTTACACTCACTCCTGCAAAATAGCAAAGGATGCTTTGGATATAGTTACAACTTTATACTAGGAAAGAAATGAGGCTCATGTTGCTTACCTTCAAAAATAGTTGGGGAGTGAGCATATGAGTGAATGAGATTCTATGGATAATTTTTTGACAAATATCAAAGATCTGAAGGAGCATTAATTTATGCTGATGAAGTCTTGCTAGATAGTTCACTTGTGCAAACTGTTCTTAACGGTTTTCAAGATTCATATGAGAGTTTTACATCTACTTTGATTGATGATGAAGGGAAATCCACATGCCTTAACATTTGACGAGTTAATATCTCTTTTATTATAGGAAGGTCAATGCAAACAAAACAAGTCAATTATGCATGTTGCAGATCAAGCTTTCTTAGCTAGTTACAAGGGCAAAGGAAAATGGAGCTCATCTACTAGTATGTAGAAATCTGCTAATGCTGCACAATCAAAGAAGGAGAAAAGATGAGAAGAAAATAGAAAAGAAGAAATCATTTTGCAAATACTCTAAGGCAAATGATCATGTCATAAAGATTTGTTCTAAACTAGTTGCAAAAGAGGTAGAGAAGAAATAGGGTCTCAACACCTAGATAAGAGTTTGCTAATCTTGTTCAGAATGAAAAATGGGCATTTACTATTATTTGTAGCTATGACCCATCTTGTTAAGAGCATTCTATGTCTGTAGTAGAATCAGGTGTTTGGTACTTTGACAGTGGGACAACCAAATATATTACCTCGTAGCACAACTTCTTTAATTCACTTGAACTTGCCCCTAATGGGAATACTGTCACATATGATAAAAACTCATCTTATCATGTAACGGGAGTTATTAAGATAAGTCTAAACAATGCTGATGGTAGTTCTTTCATTGTTCCATGCTTTATATATGCTAGGGATGAAGAAAGATTTGTTGTGAGTTTCAACATTAGCCAAGATCAGCTTGGTTCTCAAATTCATTGATGATAGTTGTATAGTTCATGAGCTCTCAAATGGCGATATTATTAGTGATTCTCGTATTTTATGTTGTGGGCTATATAAGCTCATAGACTATGCGAAATCTGTGAATGATTCAACATGTGTAGCTCAAGATTCTCAAGCTATCTCAAATGCAAAGCTTTGGTTTGCACACTTTGGTCATCTGAGTTTTGCTACTTTACTATGCCACCAGAAGTGTGAAATGGTGTCCTCTCTACCCAAAGTTCAGGAACCTTCTAAACATTTCTATGAAGGCTGTACTTTGGGAAAAATGCACAATTCCTCCTTCCCAGAAGACAGTTCAATTGGATCTACTAATAAATTACAACTTGTTCATAGTGATGTTTAAGGTCCTATGGAGACACCTTCTTTTGGGAAATACCTTTATCTTGTGACTTTTATGGATGATTTCTCTATGCATGCATGGGTGTATCATTGAAAGAAAACTTTGAAGTGCTTATTGTTGATATATTTAGGTAGTGATGTGTGTGAACACATCAGGACCACGGAGGCACTTTTGTCCCTCTTTAGGAGGTTTTTTTCTCGAGCTTGAATATATGCCTATAACCCTAATGGGTCACTTATCTTTGTACAATCTCTTGGAAATACATTCAGTATTGTGTGTTGTGCTCCAAGATTCTACTTATTCCTTGTGCTATTCACGTGCTTCACAGACCTCAAACTCCAACAATTGGTATCAGAATAGGCTGCCGCTTCATCTAGGGCATCATCGACACCCCTTCAGTCACAATCTCAAAATCACATGAAAATTGGTAAGCATACTCAAGGAAAATAGGGTATTTTAGTCAGTGGCCATGGCTGAAAGTAGTGACGTATTCCATATGTTGGCTATTGAGGATAAGCTAGATAATACCAACTACCCATTGGGCTTATATGATGCATCATGTATCGATGGAAAAAGGGCTGTGGAATATTGTGCGAGGTGTTGAAAAATGTCCTATTACACCTGCAAATACACTTACTGAAGGTGATGCAAATGGCATTAAAGATGGTGATATTCTTTAGGTTCCGATTTGTGCTATAGTTCCTGCTACACCTATTGTACAAGAACTTTGTTGGGATGGCAGATATGCTCAAATGCATGCATTGATAGCCTTGTCTGTCAAACCTGCCATTATTCCTCACATTCACTCCTACAAAATAGCAAAGGATGCTTGTGATACACTTGCCACTTTATACCAGGCAAGAAATGAGGCTCATGTTGCTTACCTCCGAAAACAATTGGAGAATGAGCACATCAATCAAGAGATTTTATGGACAATTTTTTGACAAAGATCAAAGATTTGAAGGAGCACTTGATTTTTGCTGATGAATTCTTGCCTGCTAGTTCACTTGTGCAAATTGGTCTAAATGGTATTCTAGATTCATATCAGAGTTTTGCTTCTACTCTTTGATTGATGATGAAAGGCAATCCAAATGCCTTAACATTTGAGGAGTTAATCTATGTTCTGTTGCAAAAAGATCAGTCTAGGTAGAATAGTTCCATTATGTGTGTTGGAGATCAAGCTTTCTTGGCTAGTGAGAAGGGCAAAGGTAAATGGAGCTCATCTACTAGTAAGAATCTTAACATTTGAGGAGCTAATCTATGTTTTGTTGCAAAAAGATCAATTTAGGTAGAACAGTTCCATTATGTGTGTTGGAGATCAAGCTTTCTTGGCTAGTGAGAAGGGCAAAGGTAAATGGAGCTCATCTACTGGTAAGAAAAAATATGCTGATTTTGCACAATCAAAGAAGGATGACAAAGAAGAGAAGAAAACAAAAAAGTAGAAATTATTTTGCAAATACTCTAAAGGAAATGATAATGTCATAAAGAGTTGTCCAAAACTAGTTGCAAAAAAGGACAAAGAAAAAAGAGATTGGAACGGTTGTTGTAGAGGCCTCTACACCCAAATCAGAGTCCGCAAATCTTATGCAGAATGGGCATTTATTACTACTTGTAGTTATGACCCATATTCTCATGAACAATGAATGTCTACAATAGACTAAGATGTTTGGTACTTTGATAGTGGGGCAACCGAACATATTACCTCGCAGCGTAGTTTCTTCACTTCACTTGAGCATGCCCCTAACAAGGAATACTATCACGTGCACCAAAAACTCCTGTTATCCTATCATGGGAGTTGGTAAGATCATTCTGAGTACTATTGATGGTAGTTCTTTTACATTGTCAGAAGCTTTATTTGTGCCAGGGATCAAGAAAAATCTATTATCATTTTCAGCATTAGCCAAGATTGGCTTGGTTGTGAAATTTTTAGCATTAGCCAAGATCGGCTTGGTTTTTCGATGATAGATGTACAATTCATGATTTGTCAAATGGAGACATCATTATTGCTTTTGGAATGTTATGTTGTGGGCTATGCAACTCATAAATTATGAAAAATGTATGAATGATTCAACATGTGTAGTTCAAGATTCTCAAGTTATGTCAGATGCAAAGCTTTGGCATGCACGCTTTGGTCATCTGAAGTTTGCTAGTTTGCTAAACCTGTAGAAGTCCAAAATGGTGTCCTCTCTGCTCAAACTTGAGGCACCTGGTAAAGATGTATATGTATTTTTTGAAAAATGTAGCGTTCCTCCTTCCCAAAAGATGGTTCAGTATGAGCTACTCAAAATTTACAGGTTGTTCATAGTGATGTTTGTAGTCCTATGCAAACACCTTCTTTTGGGAACTATCTTTACTTCATTACTTTCATTGATGATTTTTCCAAGCATGCATGGGTACATCCATTGAAAGCAAAGTCCAAGCTGTTTTTTTGCTTCAAATAGTTTTTGGTTTTGGTTGAAAATCTGCCAGCATGTAAAACGGACACCCTCCATTCTGATCAAGGGGGGGATATATGTCTTGTGATTTTAATGCATTTCTACGTGAACATGGTATAAAACATTAGTGTATAGTGTCGTATGCACCTCAATAGAATGGAGTTGCTGAAAGGAAGAACAAGTCATTTATGGAGATGGCGAGGTGTATGGTCAAGAGTCAGGCTTTACCACAGTTTCTGGCTTGAGGCTCTTATGTGTGCAACATATGTACTTAACACGTGTCCCACTAAGGCATTGTAGTCTATCACTCCATATGATGCTTAGCATGGTCATAAGCCATCTGTTGCTCACCTGTGTGTCTTTGGTTGTCTTGCATATGCATTAGTGCCTTAATAATAACCTAGGAAATGTTGCAGTTAGACGTTTGTAGAAGCACGCGAACAACACGAGAAAGAACAAGAAGCTTGGAGCACAACACACAATACTGAATGTATTACCACTAGAATGTACAAAGATAAGTAACCCGTTAGATGCATATATTCAAACCGAGGAAAAAGGGAAAAAAGTGCCCCGGTAGTCCTAGTGTGTTCGCACAGATCACTACCTAAATATATCAACAAATCCCCCCTCGGAGTGATGCGGTGAACAAGGAGCTGACACTCATATATTAGGAAGTGCCAAGCTATGTGGAATCAATCCACAAAAGGAAGTAAGCCCAAAGCTTTGCAGAAAGTTTCAAACTTCTCCCTAGGCAGAGCCTTCGTGAAAAGGTCTGCAATAATGTCGTGTGTGGGCACATATGCCAAGCTGATCTCCCTAGTAGAGAACCTCTCCTTGACATAATGATAATGCACCGCAATCAGCTTAGTGTGAGCATGGAACACAGGATTCTTCACAACTACCAATGCGCTCTCACTATCAGTGAAGATGGTGGTGGCAGAAGACTAACCAACACCCAAATCACCCATAAGGCATCTAAGCCACACACATTCAAGAGTCGATGTGAAAGCTGCCCTATACTCAAGCTCACAACTGAAGTGGCCATAGTAGGTTTTTTTTTGCTCAACCAAGATATAGATGAGCCACCAAGCATGAAGGTGCAAATCACCAATGCCCAAAGGGAGTGCAAATCATTATCAAATGTCTTATTTGTTCCTAACTTGTGCATGAACCTACTATTAGTCAAGGCCATCACCGATCATGATAAACAATTTTTATTTGATAATACTTCAGGTAAGGTCATTGAACCTCAAAACCAAAGACATCATTGCACAAGGAGTAGAAGACAAAGGGATCTACAAACTCTCTTGCGTTCTATCTAAGGAGTCAATTTCCAGTATGTGGCACCAACAGTATGGCCACACTTCCTATTTACCAAGGATTTCCTTTAGATAGTTAAAGGATTGCCCAAGATCAGGCAAGTCACTGATGTCTACCAAGCTTGCAGCCAAGGAAAGCAACACAGGGATCCCATTGCCAAGGAGGCTTCCACAAGAGCTAGGAACTCTTTAGCCCCTCATCGACATGGACCTATGTGGACGTATGAATATCCCTTCTCCTAGTGGTTCCCTCTGCTTCTTTCTTTTAGTAGATGACCACTCCCCATTCATTTGGGTATATTTTTTGAAGTCAAAGGCAGACACTTTCTCTAAGTTTCGATACAGGATCAAACAAGTTGAGAATGAAGAATCAACGACAATCAAGACTATTGGATCTGATGGTGGTGGTGAATTTATGAATCATGACTTTGATAATTTCTTAAAGAAGAAAGGGATGAAATGACAAGTTACTCAACTACACACTCCATCCCAGAATGGAGTAGGTGAAAGAAAGATCCGGTGTGATGGAAATGGTAAGAACCATGCTTCACAACAAAGATTTACCCTACAAGTTTTGGGTAGAAGCAGTACATACTGCCATGCACATACTCAATCGAGGCTTCACTAGTGCATTGCACAACAAGAAACCCTTTGAATCTTACTATGGAAGAAATCCTAATGTCAATTATTTTTGAGTATTTGGAAATGAAGCATTTGTCCATGTACCAAAAGAAGATCGCAAAAAGTTATAGTCCAAGTCTAAAAAGCATATATTCATCGGCTACAGTGAACAATCAAAAGCATATAGACTGTACGATCTTGAGAACCACTCCATCACAATTTCCAAAGATGTTATCTTTAATGAAGCTTCAATATTCTCAATCAAAGATCGAAATATAAGTCTCAATCCACCCATCTACAATTCAAAGGGGGACACAATCTTTTCAAAGCCCACATAAGAAGAAAGTACTTTATATCAACCTAGAAGATCACAAATGCTCATTGAAAAGCAGTAACAAGACCAAAGTCATTATGTAAATTATGCATTGATGCATCAAATCCAACAAATTCTAGAGCCTTCCAACTACAAAGAAGCTCAAGGCCAAATTGAGTGGGAAGAAGCTATGCAAGTGGAACTCGATGCAATCGAGCAGAACAAGACTTGGACCCTTGTACCTAAGCCCACAAATCATCAAGTCATAAGAGTAAAGTGAATCTATAAGGTTAAGTACAAATCAAATGGCACATTAGACAAGTACAAAGCAGACTTGTAGCCAAAGGATATAAGCAACAACATGGCATCGACTATGAAGAAACCTTTGCCCCTATTGCAAGATTTACCACCATAAAGATCATTCAAGCACTAAGTGCACATTTCAAGTGGCCCATCTACAACCTGGATGTCAAAAGTGCTTTCCTTAATGGAGATCTTCAAGAAGAATTATATGTTGAACAACTTGAAGGATTCAAGATCAAAGGAAAGGAATATCAAGTCTACAAGCTTCACAAAGCACTTTATGGACTTAAGCAAGCTCCTACGGCTTGGTATGAAAAGATTCACGGATTCTTTGAAGATAAAGGATTTCAAAGAAGTAGTGTCGATGCAAACTTATACATCTATAAGAACGAGTCCTTAGTGCTCATCATCATCCTCCATGTAGATGACTTGATCTTTATAGGCTCAGATGAAGAATGCATCCAATTCATCATCACACAGCTTCACCTTGAGTACTCTATGACAGATCTTGGACTACTTCACTACTTCTTGGGTATGGAAATTTGGCAAACAAAAGAAGGCATATTCCTATCATAGAAGAAGTACTGCTCTGATCTTCTTTCTAGATATAACATGGACCAATGTTGATCAGTATCTACACCACTTGATCCAAACATCAAGCTCACATTGGAGGATTCATCATCCCTTGTGGATGTGCATACTTATCGACAACTTGTTGGCTCATTACTCTACCTTGCCAACACTAGACCAAACATTGCCTATGCACTTGGTATACTCAGTCAGTTTGCACATCAGCCTCGTCAGACTCATTGGGATGCTACTCAGAGACTACTTCAATACCTTGCCCTCAACCAACATCATGGTCTTTGGTACAGAGGGTGCATGGAACTTGCAGGATATTCAGATTTAGATTGGGTTGGTTATCCTGATTCTCGATGATCTACTTCTGGGTGCATATTCTTACTTGGCTCAAGACCTATCTCTTGGGCAAGTAAGAAGCATCCTACAATTGCTCTGTCATCCACTGAGGCCGAGTACTGAGCATGGGGCTTTGCAACATGTGAGGCCATCTGGCTTAGATGTTTTGCAGGTTACTTTGACACCCATCCGCATAGACATCCAATCAGCTCTGGCCATTGCCAAGAATCTAGTGTTCCATGTTTGGACGAAGCACATCGAGATCTAGTACCATTTCATCCATGAGAAGCTCATAACTCAGGAGATTACTCTGGAGTAGTGTACCTCTCAAGAGAACCTAGTGGACATGTTCATGAAGGCTCTACCTCCAGTTCTGCTCCAGTGCATGGTGGACCTCTGCAGTATTCAGCCACTCCAAAATGGAGCTGCAAAGGGGGTGTCGACAACATAATTGCTCCTACATCATCTACACTAATATTAAACCTAAAACCCTATTTCTTATATTCTTAATTATATATATTTAATTTAATTAAAAAACACTAATATATACACTAGTATTAAACCTAAAACCATATATTATATATATTTAATTTAATAAAAAAACCCTAGCTCTTTTCATATTTATTTTTCTATGCCAAAATCCTATTTTTATGTATATTTGATTATATATTCTAATTTGTTTCCTAATTTTTACATATATTTGATTACATATTAATATTAAACCTAGAACTTCATTTTTTAAATATTTAGTTATATATAGATTTAATTCAATTCAAAATCCTAAATTTTTATATATTTGTATATATGTGTTTGTATGTGTATGTGTTGGTATGTAGCTTCTCAAAGTAAAACTTGAGTTATGGAATCATGTGGAAGATCAACTTCCAAAACTTGATTCCAATATGCCAAAAGTAGGCTCTAAGCACAAAGTACCAGAGATACCTCTAGACAAAATAGGGGCATGAGCGAAGGTGAAGAAGGTAATACTTATCTTCCAATCACCTACTAAGGTTACACAACCAAAGCGATATTAGATTCACGTGCAAGTGTTGCGATTGCTGCCACCTCCTTGTGGAAGCAATGGGGCAAACCCGCATTAAGACCAACAAGAATGAAGCTTCAAATGGTTGACGGCCATGTTGAAAGACCTCTAGGATTGCTAGAAGGGATAACTCTAACCACTTGTGGGGTAGAGTTTGAACACACCTTTGCTATATGTGACTTTGGTAAAAATAATGTCTATGAGATGATCCTAGGAAGACCCTTCCTAAGACAATTGTAGATAGTACAAGATTGGGGAACCAACTCCTTGTACCTACAACACTTAGGGGTCATGACCAAGGTCAATCTAAAGGATTACACCTTCAGAGATATACCTCCCCTACAGTGGAACCCTATCCACAAGGCTCAAGAAGATTCAATCTCTATGCATTTTGAAAGTTACATCCGATCCATCCTGGATGCATGAAGGTACTCATTTGTGGATGTGTGTAGCTCAAGCGTAAGCACCACCTCCTTTACTTTTCAATCCGTGGAGACGTGAGGACCGGTTTGAAGACCACGAGCAAAGGAAGGCACAAGTGAGTGAGTGAATGCACACAAACATGCACACACATACACACACACGTGCACAAAGTAAGATCAAAGAGAGGAACAATGGAAAGCTTCGATTGCCAAAGAGTTCTCTTACAAAAGCTCTATTCTCTAACAAGCTAACCTCAAAAATGAGCTCTCTAGCTCCTTTTATAGTTTTTTGACTAGTTTTGGCCCTGTCCAGACCTAGTGTCCGACATAGTTAAAAATTAGGTTCCAGGGCTTATTCGAGGGCTCAAACGAAGTCTAAAAATTATGAAAATTGGTACGATGGTACTTCTAATACTCCTCAAGCTTGAGGACTCCTCGGCTTGAAAAAAATGGAGTTATAAAAATAGATAATGGTATTTACAATGGTTTTTAGTGATGAAAAACACTATTTTTGTAGGGGATTCTTCTGAAAATTTGACATACACTTCTTGGAGCTCCCTACTTGCTCCCTTTCCTTGTGTGTCCACCTTTTGATGTGCTTCCATGCTTTGTCCTTGACTTTGAGCTTCAACACTCCCCCCCCCTCTCGAGTCTGTCGTCCCTTACAGACCCTTGTTGTAGTGGTTGTTCCAAGTAGTGCCTTGAGAGGGAGTGTCCCTTCTGTATGAACAAAAGTCGTCTGACTTCCAGATGTGTCTGGTTCTTCATTTATCACTGCGAGTCTGTGCAAGTTGTAGTCTCTTGGTATGTGCTTCTTCCTTGGATTCCAGCATGACTGTGTCATTGTGAGTCTCCGTTGATGTTTTCTAGATCTTCCACAGTTGATGTTCATAGTAGTCATGCCACGTACTCATAACCCATATTGAGTGATGGGTAAGTGTGTTCGTGCATGGGTTGAGGAAAATATGTGCCTTGTGCATGGCCTTGTAATGTAGCCCGATGAATGCTTACTTGGAAAATGCATTGGAAGAAGTATGGTGCAAAAATTGGGGGTCTTGAGCTAAGTGCTCAAGGGTATGCCGACGAAGAGGTTTCCTAAGCTATCATGGTTATGATGTTTCGAAGGTAAAGATACTTACCATGGAGAAGGTCGATCGATGTTCATCTCTTCGTGTTGTACACTCGGCCTTTGGGATGGAACATTGTTGATGAAAGTCCATGTTGATGGTCCACTTATGAGATCTTTTGAGTGGCTGATCCTGTCTCCTCTTTTCAAAGCATTATTTGTCAAATACAGAGAATTGAATTTCTTTATATTCCTTGACAAACAACATTCGAGAACTACACCAAGCTTAGTTTCACATATTCTCTCTAGCTCACCATAAGCAGGAGTCTTCTCATCTAGTATACATACAAAGATTTGCAGGGTACCAGAACTACCCCTTGCACATATTTCTGTGGATGCTCTCGGACATGCCGTAGTTAAGCATCACTCAAGTTGCAGACCTTCAAGATCTTCACTCCTACCATAGTAAGAGGGAACCATAGTTGTGGATGCCATGTTCAGGGGAAGTTCTTGACATCTACCAGATAAGGCATCAATTATATCATCTGCTAGCAGAGACACACTTCTATCCAAACTGATAAATGCACGGTAATCAACACTTCCATCTTCAACTAAGCATGGCTCATTCATGTTTCATGAGCCAAACCTG
Organism: Ceratopteris richardii; assembly: GCA_020310875.1. NCBI lineage: Eukaryota > Viridiplantae > Streptophyta > Polypodiopsida > Polypodiales > Pteridaceae > Ceratopteris > Ceratopteris richardii. The sequence goes on from CM035437.1 coordinate 81,510,838, forward strand.
GGAACAAGTTCTTCCTCTCTTTCTTTTTTTTCTTTTCTCTCTCTCTTTTTTTTTTTTTGGCACAATATCACCAAACAAGAAGACAGAGTTTAGTATCAATCAATAAAAATCTTTGACCTATGTCAATGTGCTCTTGTGCCTGGGATTCTCAAGTGTGTCTATGCACAGCCGTGTAATGTGGCCCTATATTAATGCATACTTTGGAAATGCATGACCTAAATGGTGCAAAAGACACAGTTGTGCAAGGAGCACATGGTTGTCGCTCGTCGAGGCCTTCGATGTTATTTGCGGAGGTTGATGCCAACCGTGGTGGAGGTATCCATTGAGTCTCGAACTGATGTAACCCTCCTTATTGGAGTCCATTTTAGAACATCATTTGGCACTGTAGAGGTCACTTCAGGCGTCTTCCTCTTTGGATGCTTTCTGAACTGTGGTATCCAGTGTGGTTGGCGCTTTGGTTTGGTGGAGGCTACTTGTACTTTTGGCTTCCAAACCCATATCCTTTTTGCATGTCTTCCTACTAATGTTGAAGAGCTGATTTGATCTTCCTTTGGTCTCTGTACGTGGTTCTTACCCTTTTCTCTTTTTGGCTTCTTTGTTGAGACCTTTCGCATGTGGGAGAACATAGGTTGTTGTGGATGTAAGAGCTTCTTAGGTACCCACATCTGTAATTGCCCTTGTTGAGCTGCAGCTAACTTCTTAGGCACCCAAACTTGTTGGATACCTTGTGATTGAGCTTGGCTGAGCTGCTTCCTTCGTCTTCTGGCCTGGTTGGCTTGCTTGGATGGGATTTGTGGGGGCAAGGCTGGTGGTTGTTCTCTTTTGCGTACCCTGATCTGCTTCATGCTCGGAACTGCTTTCTTGTCGAATGGTGTCTTTCTATTTGATGTAGCCGTTGTCGTGAATGATTGTGTTTCCCTGTGTGGTGGACTCACTACTTTGGCTACTTGATTCTTTGGAGAAGAAGAAAGATCCACCCGCCTTCGAACCTGTTCTTCCATGATTGACTCCTTCTGCATCATAGAGCTTTTGACACATACAACATCTTCTTCCATATGATTAGTCTTAGAAGAATGAAGAGAGTGTGTGGTGCCATGATCTGGGAGCATGCAGTTCTCTAATTCTAATGTAATGCATTGTTCATGTACCCAAACTTGAAGAATTTGACTTCTTAGGTTTAAGTTGACTGCGTTGTCATAAATCCAATCTTGTCCTAAGACAAGTGGTTCTGTGAGGTTCTCATCTTGACACACTAGCACTTTGACTTTCATTGGAACATCTTGAAGGTAGATGGGAAGTTCCACCTCGCCCAAACAAGGGGTTCCACACCTCCCAATCCTATCAGATAAGCTTCTATGGGATTGATGTTCAACTGCAAGTCTTGGCAGTAGGAAAGTCTAACCGCACTACTTGCTGCACCTGAGTCAATCAATGCTTTCACAGTCCTTGCACCCTTCCCTTGTTCTATCTCTATGGTCACAAAGGGTCTTTGGTCAATGACTTGAGAAGTCGCTATGCCTGACTTTTGGCACATATCCATGTGATATTTTGGGGCTTTTGAGTTGACATCTAGGCCTAATCACCTTAACTTATTTCGCCTAATACGCTCTCTGGCCTCTGCCTGTGCTTCTTCTCTCACTCTTAACTCTTCTTCTTTTTGCTTCTTAGCAGTGTTGAGTCTCATTAGCATGTCCTCTGTAAGAGGTTCTTGATATAACTTGACTCTACATCCACTAATGTAGTTTGGCAAGATATCTCCTTCTAGAGTGGCCAACTGAACCGCGCCGCTAGCGGAAATTCTATTAATGATCATGGGTCCATATCCTCTTTTTTCCAACTTACGGGCATGTTGTTTTAGTGTATAAACCAACACTAGATCTCCCTCTTTCAATCCCTTATCCTTGATGTGTGCATCAAAGTATGCCTTTTGCCTTTTCTTTGCAGCATAGATGCCTGCTTCCATGCGTAGCCTTGTCTCACCTAAGCGTTCTAGATCAAAGATCCTATATTCCGGCATGCGTGGAATTAGGAACATAAGCTCCCATTGGTGGTGAGCTTCCTCTTTCAATAACTGGTTGAGCCTGCGGAGGTAAAGAAACTTGTGGTTTGTTTACCAATTGCTCTAATCTTTCTAGTAAGCCTTGGAAATGCAAATCCGATTTGATAGAGTTTGTCTGATTGAACTTTTGACTATTCTCGAGTATAGCTTGAGCTTGTTCTACCATTTTCATGCACATTTTCATCCATTCAATCTCTAAATCTGCTCTAGGGTAACTCTTGTCTTGGTTTGCAGCTGTTGGCCCTTCTTGAAGTCGAGCCTGGTAGGCCTTGAACATCATGTCCAAGCCTTCTGGGGTTGGATCTGCAAGAACAGACCCTCGTTGCGGTCTATTTACAATGGGTGGTGGGGTGGGATGAGGTGGAGTGGATGGAGTTTCGGCATGCGAGGGGTTTTGAGATGCAATGTCTTCTATTTTTGTTTTTGCGTCTTTTAAGCTTTCTTCTAGTTCCGATAACTTTTTATTCCACTTACGATTGGCCTTTTCTCTGGTATCCTTCCATGTTCTTGTTTTCCTCTTACTAAGCTCTCCTGATTCACTCGACTCCGATTGTTCTGCTGGTTTATCTTGTTTTAATGCTTGTGCCCTAGTAACTGCCTGTACAGGTGCCACATTACTGCTACTTGAACTTGAATCCGCCACTAAGCCTACCACATTAATGGGTGTAATCTTGGGTGCACTGGAGGGGTTTCTTGGACAATCTCTGGGGAGATGGTCTTTTCCACAATCAGGACAAAAAGCTTGTATTGTGATAGCTTGTCCTTGACTCAGAGATGGTGGGTGGGGACAATCACGAAGGAAATGGTCGCCCTGACATCTGAAACATGGTCCTCGAGGGGCTTGTGGTCTTACTTGTCTTAATTGGGGCCTAGGATTAGCATTTGCGTACATGACATTGGAATATTCAGGCTCCCAATTTTGTTCCATAGGTTGTGCCTCATATTGATATGGGTAAATCTCACTATGTTCAGGTGACTCTGTGTAATAAGCATGTGGACTACCTTCATGGGAGTAGTCTGAACTATGAGCATGAGAATCATTATCTGGTATCAATGGGGTTAGTGGGACCAATGCTCTATTTGGATTTTCCTCTCCCACGGCATACTTGACTGGAATCACGTTGGCAGGAGTTGGTGGTTGGTTTCCCAAGACTGGTTGTGGCCTATATTGTGCCTGATATTGCTGTTGTGGTCTATAATATGGCTGTTGGTATTGGTTTTGATACCTACCTGGTTGGTAAGGTTGTTGATAATTCTGTCTAACAGCGTGCCTATTATAGGGACAATCTTGAGCCGTGTGGTTCGTATATTTTCTCTCAATAGTGCAATATGGAGCATTCCTTTCTCTCATGTTCTGGTTGTGCAATGGGCATACATTAGCCATGTGGTCACCTCCGCAAGTATAACACCGATTCAATGGAGTGACTCTCTGTGTTTGTTTATTTTGGACTCCCAGGTTCTTGGCAACTTGCTCAGCTATCTCCTCTATTTCTGTGGAGATTTTTGAAGTATGACTAGTAGAACTATCTGAATCCTTATAGAGTTTGGATAATCCTAACTCCTCACCCAATTTATCTTCTATGTCAATGCATGTCCGCACGCACTCTTCTATGGATCTAGGCTCTTTCAAGTATACATATGATCTTAACTTTGTGCTCAGTATGCCATCTAAGAACAAAGCCACTTGTTTGCCTGGTGTGCGTAGCTCTGGAGCAACATCTTTCTAGGTACTGTCTAAACCTTCTACCTGCTAGTCGCACTGTTTCTTGGGGTGTCTGCTTGAAGCTGTGGATCAAAGATGAAGTGTTATGCCTGATACCACTCTTGGAAAATTCTACAATGAATTCGTCTAGCAGTTGACCTATATCGCGATAGTTGCGACTACTCAGTGGTTGAAACCAAGCTAAGGCAGTGCCCTTAAGAGTCAGACCAAATGCCTCGTACTGGGTGAACAAATCCTCAACCTATTCAGCTCTTAACACTTGTTTGAACTCGGCCACATGATCATAAGGATCTCCTGACCCGTCAAAATAATTCTTCATTGCCTTGATCACTTGAGTGGGTCTAAGGGTTCTTGGGTGCTCTCGGGGTCTAGGCAATGGAAAATCCTGTTCATCTCTTTGTTGCCTATGTGCTTGATGTCTCTCTCTCTTTCAAGTCTTTCATTTTCGAATCCCGACCTATTCCTGCCCACGATGTGTGCAAAACTTACCTTAGGTCTCTCTCTAGTTCTTTCTCTCTGGGCTTCATGAGCATGGGATGATCCTACTCCTTGGAGGCCATGGGAAACATTGGATCTTGGTGGAGGGAAAATCAATTCACTCTTCCAAGTATATGCATGTCTATCATGTTCTGTTACCAAGAAAACTTTCTCTGACGTGTTATCCAGGTAGACAACTTTGCCTGGTATCTCAGGATCTTTGAATTCATAGATGATGACTATGCCCAATTGGCTAGGTTGATCTGGCTTGAATCTCCAAAAGGCTTCCTCTGTTTCTCTATCCAAGAATAGTTCTATGCTTTTGTTATCTTGAGGAATCCAATCTGGAGTGATCACTCTGGTTAAAACTGACTTACCTCTAGGAGTCTGGGGTCCTTGTCCTACATTTCCTTGTTCTAGGTCTCCTATTTCATTCTCAGGAATGACATTTCCAAACTCATCAATCCTATCTAGTAGGTTGGTGACCACATACATGGTTCCTTCCTTATCAATGTATGAACCCTCTTCGAACTTGACCACCGGGTGTTCAAGTCCAAAGGATTGATCTGGATTTTTGAGTTGGACCACTGATCGCCCCAGGCCATCCTCATAGATGCGAGCACCTAATCGGTTGGTCCGAATATATTCCAATTGTGTCTTATAGGGTCCTTCTGGTGTTTGTAGATGGGCAATTCCTGAGCCACTTGCAGATTTTCCCATGCTAAAAGACATTTCTGAGTCACTTGTGTCAGAGTTTAGTACGTAAGGACAACCACTTAGTTGTTGTGCCCAAGACTTTGCTGTGTGGTTGACACTGTACTGAGAAGATCTAATGCTTTGTCTATCCTTTCCTAGGTGTCTACCAGATCTCAGGTTCATAAGCTTTGGCTAAGAGTCCAAAATTTCCCCTTGGTATGGTTCACAAATCCTTTGGAGTCCCCTTGGGTTCTTGGTTCCACTTGAGGGTCAACTTCAAAATACCCTATCTGAAAATCAACGCATTATTCTTATTAAAACCAGTTGAGGCCGTGTAGGATTTGAAACGAGCTTTCCAACGAGCTATAGAGCTCAAAAAATGGACTTTGGATGAAAAAGTTATGTCAATTCAGTCTCTTGGGGGTCAAAACAGGCAAACAGGACCTTTTGGAAAAATTCGCGATTTTTTGAACTTCAAGAGAATCGCGATTTTGTGAATCAGAGAATCGTGATGCTGTGAAGTCAAAGAATCGTGATGTTGAGCACAAAATCGTGTTTTTGAAAATCGCGATTTTGTTTCAGAGAATCGTGATTCACAAAATCGTGTTTTTCGTAAAATCGTGGTTCTCAGAATCGTGTTTTTTGACATGAAAATCGCGATTTTGTCTCAGAGAATCGCGTTTTCACAAAATCGTGTTTTTGCTGAAAATCGTGTTTTTTGCTGAAAATCGTGATTGATGAGAATCGCAATTTTGAGCACAATCACAGAATCGTGTTTTTGACATGAAAATCGTGATTTTTCAGAATTGTATTTTTTGGCTGAAAATCGTGATTTATGAGAATCGCGATTTTGAGCACAATCACAGAATCGTGTTTTCTCAGAATCGTGTTTTTGACATGAAAATCGTGATATTTCAGAATCACGAGTTTGGGTAGAGAATCGTCTTTTCACATAATCGCATTTTTGACATGAAAATCGCGATTGCCAACAGAAAATCGTGTTTTCACAAAATTGTGTTTTTGGCTGAAAATCGTGATTTATGAAAATCGCGATGTTGAACACAGAATCGTGTTTTTGAAAATCGCAATTTTGAGCAAAAAATCGTGTTTTCACAGAATCGTGTTTTCACAAAATCGTGTTTTTACTGAAAATCATGATTGGTGAGAATCACGATTTTGAGCAAAGAATCGTGTTTTCACAACATCGTGATTCTCAGAATCATATTTTTGGCTAAAAATCGCGATTTATGAGAATCGCGATTTTGAGCACAATCACAGAATCGCGATTCTGAGAATGACCATAGAATCGTGATTCTTTCAGCCAACTTTTAGGCGGGAAAACAGAAAATCGTGATTTTTCAAAAAATTTTGAATTTTCACAGAATCGCGATTTTCATCACAGAATCGCGTTTTTTGGCGGGAACTTCGAATTTTTGAGCGCCGAGCAATGGGGAGCTCCGTATGTGCAGAAATTCATGAAAAAACACAGCGCTTGCTCTCCCTTGCACCTCCTATCTCCCTCTCACACAATAATGCATGAAGAATGGTATGGAAATGGTGAAAATGCACTAAAAAAACAAGAAATTTCTATGAAGAAGAAGATGGAAGAAGGTGGAGATGATGATGATGATGATGAAGATGAAGAGGAAAAAAACAGAAAATGAACTGAAATGACAGTTTTTTTACCTTCCAACGTTGCAAATCTATGATCTTACCATCACAACGCTCGTCCTCGAAGCTCTCTCCCCGGCAACGGCGTCAAAATTTGGTGTAGCTCAAGCATAAGCACCACCTCCTTTACTTGTCAATCCGCGGAGACGTGAGGACCGGTTTGAAGACCACGAGCAAGTGAAGGCACAAGTGAGTGAGTGAAAGCACACAAACATGCACACACATACACACACACGCACAAAGTAAGATCAAAGAGAGGAACAATGGAAAGCTTCGATTGCCAAAGAGTTCTCTTACAAAAGCTCTATTCTCTAACAAGCTAACCTCAAAAATGAGCTCTCTAGCTCCTTTTATAGTTTTTTGACTAGTTTTGGCCCTCTCCAGACCTAGTGTCCAGCCTAGTTAAAAATTAGGTTCCAGGGCTTATTCGAGGGCTCAAACGAAGTCTAAAAATTATGAAAATTGGTACGATGGTAGTTCTAATACTCATCAAGCTCGAGGACTCCTCGGCTTGAACAAAATGGAGTTATAAAAATAGATAATGGTATTTACAATGGTTTTTAGTGATAAAAATCACTATTTTTATAGGGGATTCTTCTAAAAATTTGACATACACTTCTTGGAGCTCCCTACTTGCTCCCTTTCCTTGTGTGTCCACCTTTTGATGTGCTTCCATGCTTTGTCCTTGACTTTGAGCTTCAACAATGTGCAAGGTTGCAGAGGAAGAGAAAAAACACCTAAAAGTGAGAGAAGAAGGAACTTCTCAAGGAGAAAGACCAGTTAAAGACCCAACCTATACACCAATGATCTTTCCAGATGAGGAATTTGAGCCTCATGGTTGGGTGGAAATCTTAGCCACCGTGGACATTGTTGTCAATGAAAAACAGTGGACACCTCATTGTGATGAGGAGGGTTATGATATTTCAATGTTCATGTATCAGCCCTTGCTAGAAGAATCTGACCTAAGTGAGATCATAGAAGAAGATGAGAATGATGATGATCTAGAGTCCATTGTGATGGATAGTTGCTGTAACTCAGAAGAGAACTACCTAGAAGACATAGGAGTATTTACCCAAAAAGAAGAAGAACCCTTCACAAGCATTAAAACGGTAAATTCAAAGGATGAAAGTGAGGGTAGTCAAAAGAAAAAGAAAAGAAAAGCAGTTGCAAGAGAGCAAGGATTACGACCACCACATGCTTGAGAGATGACTCTCCTCCCAACCAAATGCCTCTATATATAGCTCCCTCCAGGGGACTGCCTTCTTCGACAGGTGGATACTAACCAGCCATGTGTCGGCCATGTAACTACATGTGCGCCAAGTGTCCCAGTTAACTCGAGTAAACTCAAGTAGATGCTTCTAGAAGGTTCTAGATCTCTTTGGGCAAAATACTCTCCCCATGTCCCTCATGGGGATTGAACCCAAGACCTCCTCCTTCACATCCTTGAGACTTAACCACTAAGCTAAGTGGGTCACTTGTTCACAAGAGCACAAGACCACCTAGTAAGTCTAAAACTTGAGATCTTTGGTCATACACACGGATGACCAAACGGTGTCCGATTTTAGATCCGTCTAAACCGGCCAGACCCTTGGATCATAGAATTACTTTATTGCATTCTTCCCCCCTTGGAAAATATTTTCGTCCTTGAAAATAGAGCTATATACATACTGTAGGCAACCCCCGAGCCTCATGTTCTAAAACTAGAAGATTATGGTCATGTTCTAGAACCGAAAGAACATGTCTCATCTCTGTGGTGGCATCCCTGTCCAAATGATTCAAAACACTTCCTCACTTTGCACTTTGATAAACTAATCAAAGATCAAAGTAGTGAATGAATAATAAATGTGGATCTAATCACATCCCTAGCCAAATCACAGTTTCTGGATGTGCGATCTAGGCACAAACATGTGAACTAGGTGGATTCAAATTACTAGTCCATTTCTGGGCATGACTGGTGCATGGACTTAGTATTGAAGGTGGGATTCTTATCCCTCGCAAGACTTTGAGAACTCTTGATTCACTTGAATTTGTTTTGAAGAACTTGAAGTTTGGTTGTCTCAAACATCTAACTTGGATGTTTGTACAATGGTTTACTTTGACCCAACAGTTACTTGATTTTTCTACCCTACTAGAGGACTCCTTTGTCCTAATGAGTTTAAAAATCCTTTGTAAATTGTAGGAGAAAGTTTACCATTTCGGTGGAGTCAACCATACCAACTTGACCAATACAACTTCAAAATGAAAATTGTCCAACTTAGGATATTTTCTCAAAGACTTGAGCTAAAAGTTCTTGGGACTTGTCAATTTCATGAGCAATTCCTAACTTCTCTATTCTAGAGTATACTGGACTCAAAAACATTATTTATGCTATAACTTAAAGCAAAACTTAAATGAATAAGTCAATCTTGGACTTATCATCTTTGAAGATCTAAAAAGGTTCTTGTACAGAATATCTATCTAGGATGTTCAATTTAGTTATCTATTCTAACCGGCTAACTCTGGTCTTTTGCAAAAGGAATCAGATACTATATCTGAGCCAATTCCAAAAGATTTGGAAAGCGGAAAGAAATAACTAAAGCTCTGTACAACCAATTCAAACTTCGAACATACGTAAACTTGCTATGAGTCAAAGTCTAGTTGACTCAGGACTTTAACTTCTCAAAGATCTATTTCAACAAGGTATTGAAGCATTATCTTTATCTTTAAGAGAAAAAAGCTGGATTCTCAAAAAGATTCAAAGCAACTCGAAAACCTCATCCAACCACAAAATACTAGTATGGTAACCAACAACAGCGTGTCGATCCGCTGAGGTTCTGTTGATGAGTTTTGTATTCAAATAAGGCTTCACTTGAGACTAAGTTCATGTCAGATTCAGACTTTTTGACTCCTAATCGTGAATGTAATTCTTGTGCATTTCTTTGAGTTAAAAGAGTGAATTTACCAAGTTACACTAGGAACTTGATGCTTGACTTAGTCAATTAAATCTTTCGTTGAAAAGATCAACTCAAAATCAAAGTCCAACTTTTTTGAGAAATTTATCAAATATTTCTGATCAATAACACTTAAGCTTGAAGTGTTCTAAGAAGATTTTGGAAGTTACTTACTTCATATCTTCAGTTTCTTTGATCTTGAAGTCATCTTGAAGTATCTTGAGATCCTTCTTGAATTTAAACTCCTTCTTTGAAGTTTTAATTTCCTTAAAGATCAAACCTAACTTCAAGATCCAAATAAGGACTAAAAAGTAATCATCATCTCACGGTCCGATGTCCCATACCATCTTTCCTACATCAATCTGAGTATAAAATCTAGTGTCTCATACCACCCTATTTTATACTTACATTGACATGTGAGTGAATTTTATCCTAAAGTCTACAACATCTCTTGATAGAGAACCTTCTAGCTTTAATTCTTGACAAGAACTTTGCAGTTTCAGGCACTATCTCTATCTTGATATTCTAGGTTTTAATCCCTTAACATGGTTGTTTCACGTTCTTATGCTTAACCTTGGGAACTTGAAAACCTTTAATAGAATATCTCCAATCCTTTTTGCTAGGATTTTCAAATGAAAACCAATCAGAATTCCAAGTTCTTGAATTTCTCAAATTCAAGTTCAATTGGTTATTCTTGACCAATTTTGTAGCGACAAGAGCTTTTGACTTCTTGTCTTTAGATTCCTTTCTACTAATGCTTTTAGGTACCTATCCTGGCCAGGACTTTTATAGGAATCTCTCTGCTACTTAAGTCTAAGCATCCGCTCATGCTTTCTGGATTTGTACCGAAATCCCTTTAAGGATAGGCAAATGTTTATGTTTTACCTTCCACAGACTTAAGTACCGTTTGCACGGTTGCAGACTACATTTTTGGAATTCCTTCATTCTGTTCACACTTGGAACATCTTACTCTTTTCACAATTTTCCATTCGATAAATGGAACCTGAGTGAATAATTCCTAACGGAATTTTTTATTGCCAATACTTGGGCAATCCACATAGTAGTTCTAATCGGACATTCTTGGACAATCATGGCCAAGTTTGATCAAGTCTGGTTGATACTTGCAACAAAAATAAAGACTTAGTCTTTATCTTTAAGATCTCTTGAACTAACAAAGCATCTTTGCTTACCCATGGGCTTTTAGAGATCTTTTTCCCTCTTAAGTCTAGGCATACTCTAATACCCCTCAGATTCCAAAGCTAAGAATCTTTGATACACCTTTAAGTTATATCAATATTTGGACTTAAATACCAAAACTGGGGGTTAGGGATTTGCTGAGAACTACTTGCTATAAAACTTTTCTTGAAAGATGCTAGTCTCACATTTGGGGAGATTTTTCTTTCAAGAACTTTTTGATTCCTACCAAGGAATCAAGTAGTACTAAGCTAATGATTCATCATTTGCTTTCCAGTCCAATGATTCATCTTGGAAGCTTTTCCTTTACTGGAAAGATCTTCAAAAGTAATTCTAGACTTTTGGATAAGACTAAGACTTAAGGCTTTGCTTGTCCAAAAGATATTCTCATTTTAACTAATGTAATAGTTAATTGGAGTCTTTCATTAGCTTATCTTTAGGAAATAGCTTAATTTCCAAAGATTACTTTGCTTGGGTCTCTTCAAGGCATTACCACTTGAAGCTAATCTTTTAGGAAAGAACTTGTTTCCTAAATTGTCTTTAGGAAATATTGTAATTTCCTAAAATACATCTGTTTCAAAAAGAAAAATAATTTTGAATCATTTCATTAATTGTCATGACTTTAGGAAATTACTTGATTCCTAAAGATCAATTAATATTTGTTTTGGTTTCTTTTTTAAGCCTTGGGTGAGCTTAAATAGAATCAAGCAAGTTTCCTTCAAAAGTTTTCGCGTCAATTGAAGACCTTGCATCATGCCTCGAGATGCACTTCTGGAAACTAACATCTATGAACACTAGAGTTCCAGGGATTCTAGAAGTTCAATACTTCTACTTATTTTCATCAATGTTTGATGAATATTGAAGTATTAAACCTTCCAAAATTTGTTGAACTTACAAGTTCAATTGGTTTGTGTTTTTGTGTTTCAACAGAAACTTCCTTACTTAGGTGCATGAACATGAACATCCAAAGACTACTAAATTCTTGTTAGCTGCTAAGAATGTCTAGGTTTCTTCCCAAACTTAGACTGAGCATGCACATTGGAAAGTAGCTCTATTTTCTTGGCATCTTAATGACAAGAAAAAATGAATACTTACTTTCAACATGCTTTCTTTTCCTCAAAAAGACTCCTACTAAGTGGTACCTATATATCACTTTTTGGGAAAAAATAGACTAGATACTTAGTTGCATGATGGTCAAGATCCTTGCAACTAGGTAATTTTCTATTTTTTCCACCTAGCTATGTCAAGTTAGGAAAAGAAAGAAATGAAAGTATACAGGTTCAGCTACTTACCAAAAGATCATGCCTATGCACATGCATCTAATTGCATGCAGCAAATGTATGTTCATGTATGCAAATACCCATTCTTGGGTGCATATGCATGCGAGTTCATGCAAGTGTAATGAACTTAAGCAAATCTCAAGCTTATTAGGTATGCAAACAAGAATCTATGCAAAAACAACCTGCTTGTTATTCTGGCAAAAGGTAACTATTCAAGTGCATGAACTGGAGAATTAACTACCTTTCCCAAGCAAGTGCGAACTTGATGTGCATAAAACATTTTTTTATGCACAAATAATCTTTTCATTTTTGTGCATGAATGGAAATAGAAATTTTAATTGCATACCTAAAACTAAAAAGTACTTAGTATACTTTTGTGTCATTTCAATACTGTTTAGTTCTCTAATTAGCTTTTATGTTGAGATAATCATAATTGGACTATGCTCAAAGTCCTAATTAATGCATCCTAAATGAAAGCATTCGAACAAACAAATATCAAAATGAAAACATAATTTGGAAAATACTTAGCTCCACATAGAGCTACGTCCTTCCCTTGATCCTTTGGAAGAGTGATTCATTTTCTTTCCTTCGAACATCAGGAAAAATCTTTCTATGCAATGAAGAGCCAACTTTCATAGCCATGCTCACATTTCTTCAAAACCTTGAAAATCAAAAGCACGATCATCGTTGCTCCGATCCAACGTTGCTTCTTTTTTTTTTTTTTTAATGTAAGGGAAGTTCGGCAATAGCCTACTCTCCCGGACTTGAATTAAATAAAGAAAAGTACAAGAGAAGGGGACTAGTGCCCACGGGACCCCCCAAATCCCACAAAGCAGGGGAAGCTTTTACAGAGCTTAGATGACATTACAAAGAAGGTTAATTACCCTCTCATCACCCTCATGTGGGGCCCACTTGGGTTTAAGCTTGTTATCGATCAAAAGGAGTACTTGATGATGCCTAAAGGGGGGGGATTTTTTACAGTTGACAATCCTTTTGCCAAGGAGGAACAGCGATTTCTCAATTGACCACTCCTTGGGGGAGTCACCGAAGTTGAAAGCACATCTTTCCCGCCAGATTTTCCATAGAACCTCCCCTCTGATGGCGTTCCAGAGAGTCGCGGAGCAGCCGATCGCTTCTCCCAGCAGGGCTTGCTGCCAACTGAGACGTTTTTGAAGTCTAATTCTCTTTCCAACCACCTGCCAGAGTCTGTTGGAGTTGGGGCAGGTAAAGAAGATGTGTGAAACATCTTCGATAGACCGGTGGCAGCGTTTGCCCCAGGGAGGGATCCCACAAATTTTGCTAGCCTTAAGGTTGGTCCAGATTCCGTGATGAAGAATTTGCCATAAGAGGACAGACTTTTTGATTTCTATGAGGGGGTGCCAGATGGCCATGAACTTCATGTCCCACCGAAGCCGCGTCCATGACAGGCACCACTTTTTGTTGAGGTTAACCTGATAGTCGATCGTTTCTTTGATGTTCGGGATTTTTGATAGACTATTCCCATTGTGCCATTTGAGAAACATCTCTGGAAACAAGACACCTACCGCTGGATCAACTTTGAGGATATTGACCCTAGCATCAACATTTCGCATGAAGAATGGAACACTTTGCAAAGCAGATTTCTCGCCTGGGACCGACACAAAGTCCAACGTTGCTTCTTCTTGTCCTCTCCTTATGAAGAACTTATGTGGCACCATGCATACCACGTAGGCTTGGCATAAAGCGTTTCTGAGCAATTCAATTATCTAAAAATACTATGTCGTTAAGCAGCGCGTCCGCATGGATAGATAAAACAACTCCGTTGGAAGTTGTTCTAAGTTCCAACCCCACTTTTAACAACTCAAAAAACTGCTGTCTCTCCTTTTTGCCATCTTTATGGTTTGAAACTCTGATATGCACCGCCTTCATAGAAGAATTCGTATTCTTTTGTAAAAAGAAGCACACGTGATCATAGCTTCAGTTGATGATTTCTAAATCTCTAATCCGTCGCGCAGCGGCGGTAATGACGGACATCATTCTTGCAGCGATCTTTGCTTGAATGGGTCGACTGTAGAGTCTTGTCTGCATCCACCTGACGGAGAGAGTTTTGCTTTGCTCTATGAAGTGCTCGCATACCATATGTTATGATAAACATTATCTTTTCGCGAATCATTGGAGTTCATGGATAGGATTACATGCTACAGAGGCTAACTTCGCGGAACTTCCCGGCTTCCATCCTCGAATCCCAGAGCCATCTTTCGGGACGTAGATATCCGTGCCGAAAAATTGCGCTTACTGCTGAACTGTGAGATATTTCCGATTTGCATATAATGAAGCATACAAGCGTCGATTTCAATACTAGAAAGCTCACAGAATCTGACAAAGCTAGATATTATCCCATTATCGGGGATAGTAGGCGCATGCATGAAGAAGAACAAGAACTACAAGGTTCAGTCGACCGCTTCGACGGAGAAAGCTATTGCAGCAGCAGAGGAGGGTTTGGAGCTGAAGGCTACGGAAAATGTGTCCGCAGAATTGATTGAGAGGACACCATTGTTATCAGCCTGTACTGCAGCATCATCTTCCTCACCAGAGCCGCCGGCCAAGAAAAGGCATTTCCAAGGAGTTCGGCAGAAGCCGTGGGGTAATTGGGCGGCTGAGATTAGGGAGGTAGAAGGTTGCGTGCGTTGTTGATGGCTTGTAATCTAGCGGAGAATGGAAGATCAAATCTGCCGACTGCTGCAATGGACAAGACCTGTCCATAGCTTCTGATAGGTAACGAGGTCAAATCCCGAATTCTATAAAGAGTGCGCATAATCATTTTGGCTAATCAAACCAATAGCAATGACTGCATACGGCGATGAGTACTTCGACAAAGATGAAGAAGTGCTACAGTAATGCAATTTCGACGCGAGCTTACAAGGAAAGCGATGAAGCTAAAAATCTCCATTAGCTCTCAACCTAAGAGCTCTGATACCAATGCAAGAGAGCAAGGATTACGACCACCACATGCTTGAGAGATGACTCTCCTCCCAACCAAATGCCTCTATATATAGATCCCTCCAGGGGACTGCCTTCTTCGGCAGGTGGATACTAACCAGCCATGTGTCGGCCATGTAACTACATGTGCGCCAAGTGTCCCAATTAACTCAAGTTAACTCAAGTAGATGCTTCTAGAAGGTTCTAGATCTCTTTGGGCAAAATACTCTCCCCATGTCCCTCATGGGGATTGAACCCAAGACCTCCTCCTTCACATCCTTGAGACTTAACCACTAAGCTAAGTGGGTCACTTGTTCACAAGAGCACAAGACCTCCTAGTAAGTCTAAAACTCAAGATCTTTGGTCATACACACGGATGACCAAACGGTGTCCGACTTTAGATTCGTCTGAACCGGCCAGACCCTTGGATCATAGACTTACTTTATTACAGCAGTCACACAAGAAGAAGAGGAATCATTGTTCAAATTATGAGAGAATTTAAGAAATATGAAGTTGAGGATTGAAAACTTTTGGTATGAATGCCTAAGAGAGAGGCCACCACAGGAGAACCACAGGATAATAAATAAAAGATCAAGAAAATTGTTGTAACCATTGAAGGGAATGAAGAGCGATGTACATACATAGGAGAAGACCTGAGTGTAAAAGAAGAAGCAGAGCTGGTAGCTTTATTAAGGGAATATAGGGACGTGTTTGCATGGACTTATAAAGACCTCAAGGGAGTAGATCCAAAAATATGCTCTCATATGATTCCCATGACGGTTTATGCAAAGCCCACCAAACAGAAACCCTACACATATAATGACACTTATGCAACCAAAATCAAAGAAGAAATTGATAGACTGATTGAAGTCGGATTTATCTATGAGATTGAGCATACTAAATGGGTGTCTCCCATTTTAGTAGTGCCAAAGAAGAATGGAAAGTTGCGAGTGTGTATTAACCTTAAAAAAGTTAATGCTGCTACAATCAGAGATAGCTATCTGCTTCCAATCACTGAACATTTATTGGAGTGCGTTGCAGGCAAGGAGGTTTATAGATTCCTTGATGGATTTTCAGGTTACAATCAAGTAGCCATAGCCCCAGAAGATCAACACAAAATGGCTTTTGCCACATAGTGGGGAATCTTTGCATTTTGTGTGATGCCATTTGGGCTCACCAATGCACCTGCAACATTCCAAAGGCTCACGTGTCATGTCTTCAAAGAGTTCATTCGAAACAGCTTAGAAGTATATGTGGATGATTTATGCACTCATTCCCAATAAAGAAGACTCCACATCCCTGAGCTCAGACAGATCTTCAACAAGTGTAGAAAATATCGAGTGTGTCTGAACCCAAAAAAGTGTGTAGTCATGGTATGACAAGGTAAAATCTTAGGCCATATTGTTCCTAAGAATAGAATATCAATAGATGAGGATAAGGTAAGAGCCATAGTGGAGGTACCAAGGCCAAGGAACGTTAAGGAGGTACAAGCCATTATGGCCCATTGTGGATATTATCGCAGGTTTATCCACATGTATGCAATCAAAGTTAAACCTCTTTATGCTTTGTTGAAAAACTTTGAGTGGACTAACGAATGTGAAAACTCCTTCAATGAGCTAAAGAGACGTTTGTGTACAACACCAATACTGAACACTCCTGATTGGAATAAACCATTCCATGTCCATGTGGATGCATTTAATCATGCATTAGGATGTGTGTTAGCACAACCAACAGGTGAAGGAAATTTAGATTTGCCTATAGCATATGCTAGTAGATAGCTAAATGCAGCCAAACAAAACTATACAACAACTGAAAGAGAAGGTTTAGGCATGGTATATGCTTTGAAGAAGTTTAGAGACTATCTATTGGCCAACAAATTCAAGTTTTTCACCGATCATCAAGCTTTATTGTATTTGCTCAATAAAACTTGCAATACAAGACTTTTAGTAAGCGGTTCCTCTTACTAATGGAATATGACTTTGAAGTGGTTGTTAGGAAAGGTAGAACCCACCTCAAGGTAGATCATCTTTCTCGCATCACTTTAGGAGAGTCACCACAAGGAGTGTCCAATGAATTGCCCGACGCTTATTTGTTCAATTTAGAATTTGTTCCTAAATGGGCAAATGCGTTGGTACCTATCCTAACCTTCAGGCCTGCAAATAAGAACGTGAAAACGAACAAAGATGAAATTGTAAGATCACAAAAATATCAAATATTAGCAGGGTGCATGTACGAACAAGATACAGAGGGTGTATTAGCTTGTTGTGTTGAGGACAATGAACATAGTAGTTGGTTGCAACAAGCCCATGAAGGATTGCTAGGAAATAACTACTCTAAACAACGAACATTGCAAAATCTAAAATGTTTAGGAGTGTATTGGCCTAGTATGCACAAAAAAATACATGAGTGGATTAAGAATTTTCCAATGTGCAAAGAGAGACCCCCAGTGGAAAATGCTACCCTTTATCATGTGTCATGAATTCCGGATTCGAGCACTCCATTGGTAGAATTTATGAGATCGGGAACATTACCCAATGCGGCTAGTCTAGCAAGAAAATGAAGCATGGATTGGGATAAACAACTTCATCATGTTGTTTGGGCTTATCGAGTTGCCTACCAAATAGTACTCAATGCCACCCCATTTCAGATGGTCTTTGGATAGAATGTTGTGCTACCAGTGGACTTCCTAATCCTAGCTTTAAAGGTAGTACAAGAGCATGAATGGAATGGACACGAGTTGTCCTCTATGATCTTTGATCTAGAACGCTTAAGTGAGACGAGGCTACAAGCGGTAGTAGGCATCTATGCTGCAAAGAAAAGACAAAAGGCATATTTTGATCCACACATCAAGGATAAGGGACTGAAGGAAGGAGACCTAGTGTTGGTGTATACACTAAAGCAGCATGCCCATAAATTGGAAAAAAGAGAATATGGACCCATGATCATCAATAGAATTTCCACCATTGGTGCGGTTCAATTGGCCACTCTAGAGGGTGACATTTTTCCAAATTATATCAGTGGATGCCGAGTCATGTTGTATCAAGAACCTCTTACAGAGGATATGCTTATGAGACTCAACATTGCTAAGAAGCAAAAAGAAGAAGAGATAAGGATTAGAGAAAAAGCACATGTAGAGGCTAGAGAGCGCATTAGGCAAAATAAGTTAAGGTGATTAGGCCTAGATGCCAACCCGGAAGCCCCAAGATATCACATGGACATGTGCCAACCATCCGGCGCAATTGCTTCTCGAATAATTGACCGACATCCCTTTGTGACCATAGAAGTAGGACATGGATAGAATGTAAGGACTATGAGAGCATTGATTGACTCAGGTGCAACAAGTAGTGAAGTTAGACTTTCATACTGCCACGACTTGCAATTGAACATCAATCCCATAGAAGCTTATCTTATAGGTTTGGAAGGTGGGGAAACCCCTTGTTTGGGTGAGGTGGAGCTTCCCATCTACCTTCAATATGTCCGAATGAGAGTCAAAATGCTAGTGTGTGAAGATGCGGACCTTACAAAACCACTTATCTTGGGTCAAGATTGGATCTATGACCATGCCGTCAACTTAAACCTAAGAAGTCAACTTCTTCAAGTTTTGGTACATGAACAATGCATTATATTAGAATTAGAGAATTGCATGCTCACAAATCTAGATGCCAAACATTCTCTTAGTTCTTCAAGGAACAATCTTAGCAAAGAAGTTGTTGTATGTGTCCAAAGCTCTATGATCTAGAAGGACTCAATCATTAAAGAATGGTCTCAAAGGCGAGTGAAACCCTCTTCCTTTTCAAAGACTACTACAGTCACAACAATTCAACCAAAGCGGCAAGTAAACCAGTACAAGAGAACTGCTATATCACATAGAAAAAGAGAATTCAAGAAGAAGGTTGCTCCGGGCATGAAGCAAATTTGGGTATGAAAAGGAGAGCAACCACCAACTTTGCCACAACTTTCTCATCCAAGCAGGCCAACCATGACAGAAGAAGAACCAAGCAACCATGACAAGCCCAACCACAAAGTGTTTGATAAATTTAGGTGCTGACGAAATTAATTGTAGCTCAACAAGGACAATTACACATGTGGGTTCCCAAGAAACTCTTACATGCACAAAATCCTATGATCTCCTCCACAAGAAAAGTCTCAACAAAGAAGCCACAGAGAGGCACGAGCCAATACCATGCATCAAGATCAAAAGACGATCAATTCACCTCTTTAGCAATAGAAAGAAGACAATCATCAAGGATATGGGTTTGGAAGCGAAAAACACCAATAACCCCCACAGAACCAAAGAACCAACCACACAGAATACAAAATGCAAGAAACCACCCGAGGAGAAAAGGCCGAAAGTGATCAGTACACAACCAACCACTATTCTCAAATGGATCTCTATAAAGAGGAATGATTGATCTCTGTATATATGTCCAAATAAAGGCTACATCAAAATCTACAAGAACAAGGAAGCCTCGACATGCAACAACCATGTGCCTTTGGCATAACCTTGTCTTTTGCACCATGCAGGGCATACATTTCCAGAGTATGCATTAATATAGGGCCACATTACATGGCTGTGCATAGACACAATTGCAAAATCCCAGGCACATGAGACACATTTGACATACATAAAATATTCTATTGGTACTAACCTCTTTCTTCTTGTTTTGTGACATTGTTCCAAAAAAAAGGGGAAAAGAAAAGAACAAAAGGGACAAGACTATGCACTCGGTGAATCTCATTAGTGAACCATCAACAAATACATCCATCAACAATGGAAGATGAGCCAATGGTCAATCACCATGATGGGCATACAACACGAAGAGATAAACATCGACTGACCTTTCACCATGGTAAGATTTGCCTACTTTGGCAACACTATCACCATGATAGATTAGGAAACCTCTTCGTCAGCATACCCTTGAGCACTTAGCTCAAGGCCCAATTTTTGGCACCATAATTTTTCAATGCATTCCCCAAGTAAGCATGCATAGGGCTACATTACAAGGCCATGCAAAAGGCACATACTAACACACTTACCCATCATTCATTATGGGTTACAAGCACTGGACATAAAAATTGTAAAAGCTATGTTTGGAAGATCCAAAGGACATCCACACTACAACATCATTACCTATGAAGTAATTCGCAATCCACAGTTGTTCAAAATCTACATTGACAACCTCTTTTGAGCAGCTGGCATTTTTTGGAAGCTCACAATGACACATTTATGCTGGAATCCAAGGAAGAGCTACATGCAAAGGGAACAACACACACGGGCTAGTAGTGAAAAAATGAAGAACAAGACAACAAAGCCTGCTACATGTAGAAGACAGATCGCTCTTGTGGAGCCATGATAAACTCTACCTCTCAAAGTACTACATGGAACAACCACTACAATAAGGGTCTGTCAGGGACGACAAACTCGAGAGGGGGGGTATTGAAGCTATGTGTGTATGTGTGTGCATGTTTCTGTGCTTTCACTCATGCACTTGTGCCTTCACTTGCTCAAGGTCTTCATACCAGTCCTAACGTCTCCACAGATTGACATTTATGAGGTTGATCTCCTCATGTTGGTACTTACCATTGTGCTAGAGTGACATATGTGTATGTGTATATGTATTATGTGTGTATATGTGTATGCTTGTGTATATATATGTGTATGTGTATATGTCTTATGTGTGTATATGTGTATGCATGTGTAAAAACCCAAAATCCCTAATCCTAAAGACCTAGACCTAGAACATATATATGAGTGTATGCATATATATATATATATATATATATATATATATATATATATATATATATATATATATATATATATATATATATATAGATATATACATACATACATATACATACATACATACATCCATACATACATACATACATACATACATACATACATACATACATACATACATACATACATACACATATATATATATATATATATATATATATATATATATATATATATATATATATATATATATATATATATATATATATATATATATATATATATATATATATATATATATATATATATATATATGTGTGTGTGTGTGTGTGTGTGTGTGTGTATGCATATACATATGTGTGTGTGTGCGTATGTATTATGTGTGTATATGTGTATGCATGTGTAAAAACCCTAAAGTCCTAATCCTAAAGACCTAGAACTAAAACATGTATATGTGTGTATGTGTGTATGCATGTGTATATATGTGTGTGTGTGTGTATGTGTATATGTATTATGTGTGTATATGTGTATGCATGTGTAAAAACCTTAAAATCCTAATCCTAAAGCCCTAGTACCTAAAACATGTATATATGTGTATGCATGTGTATATATATGTATTATGTGTGGATATGTGCATATATGTGTATGCATGTGTAAAAACCCTAAAACCCTAATCCAAAAGACCTAGAATAAAACATGTATATGTGTGTATGCATGTGTATATATGTGTATGTGTATATGTATTATGTGTGTATATGTGTATGCATGTGTAAAAACCCTAAAACCCTAATCCTAAAGACCTCAAACTAAAACATGTATATCTGTGTATGTGCGTATGCTTGAGTATATATATGTGTAGGTGTATATTATGTGTGTATATGTGTATATATGTGTATGCATCTGTAAAAACCCTAAAACCCTAATCCGAAAGACCTAGACCTAAAACATGTATATGTGTGTATGCATGTGTATATGTATGTGTATGTGTATATGTATGTGTATCTGTATCTGTATATGTATTATGTGTGTATTTGTATATATATACATGTATGCATGTGTGAAAACCCTAAACCCTAATCCTAAAGACCTAGACCTAAAACATGTATATGTGTGTATGCGTGTATGCATGTGTATATATGTGTGTGTATATGTATTATGTGTATATATGTGTATATGTGTGTATGTGTATATGTGTGTATGTATGTAAAAACCAAAAAAACCTAACCCTTAAACATGTATATGTGTGTATGTATATTTTACAGCTCCTTATACCCGAGTACATAATGGTGTAGCTAAAAGGATGAATAGAACTATTCAAGATAGAGTAGTCTCTATGCTGCATCATGCAAACCTTCCACAAGGCTTTTGGGCAGAAGTAATATTGACTGTAGTTCACGTGATTAACCTTTCACCTAGTACTGCCAAAGTTTTGAACGTGGCACAAGAGTTATGTACAAGGAAGCCACCATATTATGATCATCTTTGAGTTTTTGGGTGTGAATCATATGTTCATATACCCAAGAATCTTAGACAAAAGTTGGACTATAAGTCAAAGAAATGCATTTTTCTTGGATATGGTCGAGAAGGACAAATTGGGTATCCCTTATGGGATCTTGAAATACGATCAATTATCAAAAGTAGTGATGTCATTTGCAATGAGTCTAAGATGCATAAATAGCCCATTAAAGAGGTTGAAGTGAGAAGAGTGGTGCTTGAGGATACTAGTATTCCAATTAGCATGCATAAAAATGTTGCACATAGGGATGTTCAAGAGAATGTCCGATCAGATTAGTCTGCAAATGTTCTTGTTCAGCAACCATTGAGATGCTCTGCATGCGTCTGACATCCACCTAATAGATATGTTCCAAGTTTGGATTTTTTTATGCTAACATATGCTAGTGAGCCTTCTGGCTACAAAGAGGCCATGTAGACAAAGGATCATGTCACGTGGGAGTGTGCCATGAAGAGTGAGTTTGAACTATTCAAAAGAATGATACTTGGGATTTAGTACCTTTGCCAAAGGGCAGTAAAGCTTTGGCATGTAAACAGGTATATAAGCTGAAATTCACATCCTATGGTGCTTCTCCGAAGTATAAAGCACGACTTGTTGCAAATGGTTTTAAACAACAACATGGTATTGATTTCAAGGAAATCTTCTCTCCAGTGGTCAAGATGACTACCCTTCGAATGTTGCTTGGATTCCGTGCAATGGAGAACTTAGAGCTAGTCCAAATGGATGTGAAAGCTCCTTTCTTGCATGGAGATCTTACATATGAGATCTATCTGGAACAAGTAGAGGGTTATGTAGTTCTTGGCAAAGAAATTCTATTTTGTAAGCTGAAGAAGAGCTTATAGGAACTTAAACAGTCCCGTAGACAATGGTACCAAAAGTTTGATGCTAGTATGAAGTCTCAAGGCTATTCTTCAAGAAATGAGGATCATTGTCTCTACACAAAAGAGATGCTCAAATGGCAGCTTGATATGCCTGGTACTTTATGTCGATGATATGTTGATTGCTAGTAAGTCCTCTTATTACTTGCCAATTCTAAAAAAGAAGTTGAATCAGACATTTCATATGAAGGATTTGGGGGATGCCAAACATATTCTTGGCATGTGCATTACTCGTGATAGGAGTAAAACATGCATATACTTGTCTCAAAGTGAGTGCATATCCGAACTTCATAAGTTAAATATGTAGGGTGGAAAGGCATTGTGTACACCTTTACCCACATATGTGAAATTTAGCAAGGATGATTGTGCCAAATCTGATGAGGAAAAGGAATTCATGACCAAAATTCCTTATCACTCTACTGTTGGTAGTCTCATATATACTGAACTAGCTACGATACCAGACATTGCATTTGCAATGGGAGTTGTGAGTAGATATATTTCTAATGTTGGCAAGTAGCATTGGGAAGTGGTCAAGATGATTTTGAGATATCTACATGGCACTAAGGACAAGTCTATGCTTAGGTGGAAGGAAAGCATCCATTATTGGTTACACAGATTCTGACAATGTTGGATGTGTAGACAATTGTAAGCCTAAATCAAGGTACCTTTTTCATTTTATTGGAGGTGCTATCTCTTGGAGATCTCATCTTCAAGAATCTATAGCTGTTTCCATCACAAAAGAAGAGTATGTTGCATTAAATGAGGCATGTAAGGAAGCATTGCTTGTGATATGTTGGAGTTAGATTGTTTGTTATTGATCTTTGGAGTTGTCCTCTCCAATCATTTAGCATAAAGAATCAACAATACATCTTTATTTTGTCAATCCTGGAAGTATTCATGAGACCACAGCCCCTTCTAGATGATAGAATCCAAGAAATAAGAGAACAATGGCTGGATTTCTGAGAATAGTGAAAATGAAGAGGAATTTCTAGGGTTTGGATTATCTTGAGCAAATCTCCACCATTTTCTACAATCTTGGTGTCTAATACATGCTATTTCATCAGCAGAACACAATTATGAAGTCAAAACTCAAAAATATTACCTATACCATATAGACGAGACAATCACGATTCTGTGAAAATAGACAATTTTCATCTCTAGCACCATTCTTCATCAAATTATCACTCAACACATCAGCATTCAGCTCTCTTCATACACATTCAATAGAATTACACAATAGAAGCTAATCCCCATAGATACACAAGAATTAGACTCACAAATCAAAGAAACCACACAAAGAGGAGAAAACACGATTTTCAGCAGAAAACTCCTTCTCTATTCACTTGGATAGCATGTAAACAAATGATTAACCAACCCCCTCATAATAGAGGAAATTATCTTATATACATTTTCAAGTGTCCCTTTTCACACTTGAATTTTGGTCCTTTCCTCTATTATTCTAAAAATATGCTATCTAGGAGTTTCCAAAAATTCTAGAAAAATTATATAAGATTCTATCCTACATAAGGAAGACTCTTCCTTATTTTTACAACAGTTGCATAAATATTTTTACAAATTTTTGTCATTTTACAATTATTTTTCTTCAAAAAGGCTTCCAAAAATACATCTTCTAGCATCCTTCCCCTCCTAAACCTTTTGGCTCCTGACAAAAGACTTTCCTGCTTTTCTGTACTGATAACTTTTCTTCACTTTTTCTTTCTTTGATAGACTTGTGACAACAATTCATGACTTTTCCTTTCTGTAATATTTAGGTTATTGACCATTTCAAACAATGCCTTTCTCCACTGTACTGCAGCTTCTGGTTTATCAATGACGTCCTTTTTCAAGTACTCTGTATAGGGGGCTTCATATGCTGTGAGTCTGGACTTAGTAATAACTGACAAATTTCCAAAAATATCACATTCTCTTTCAAGAAACCCGTAATCAAATGCATCTTCAAAAATTTGTAAGTAATGACTGCCCAAAAATATTACTCTGCTGTAATATGCCATTAAACAGATTCTATCAGGTATTTCGCTCAAATCAAACAATAATGCATCTGTGGGAGAATTGAAGCCAATGTAATTTAAAGTTATGATATCTGTATCGGTGTATGTTTCTATACAGGCCAAAATTAATCTCATTATTATGATAAGTAGAATACATGCAGGATCATTTACACCCTTGTATGTAGCTATAACGGACTCAGCTGTATTCACCATGTAACTTTTTGTAGGCCATGTGCCTGCCTTTGGACCGGCTATTTTCGGGAAATTCAACCACTTAGGTGGAATTTGACCTTCTCTTCGTCTTTCCCAAAAAATTGTCCTTTCTCTTCTTCTTGCCACAGGACAGTAAGCTTGATTAATTTTTAGATGAAGAAGTGCCTCCTTCCAAATTTTCCTACATTCTTTGTTGGCATCCAACCACTTGTTCCTCCACTTTGGATTGGCTCTTTCAAATAATTCTTTAGTCACATTGATATCCTCTTCATACTCAAGATATTTGTTTGGAGGTAGCCCAACTCTGGCCAATTGATAGTTCTTGATACTCTCCATGATCATACACAATGGTATACCCAATCCATCTGCGGCCCAATGATGCTCATCTGGATTAATCCCCTTATTTAATGCAAATCTGAAAATTTGTTCTTCATATTCATCATGCATTTTCCTGATAAACTCCATTCTGGAATCTCTATTTGTCAGCAATTTTTTTACAAAATCTTCTGAATATTCCCCTTCTGATCTTTTATCTCCTAGTTCATTGTCACGTTGTATTCCATCATTATTTTCTACCCCATATTCTTCTGTATATGTGGTCTCCACATGTGTTTCTTCCTGAACTTGTGGCTTATCCAATTTTTTCTGTAATTCCTCTATCGTCATCATCAGACTTCCATTCTGTTTTGCCCATAACTCTCTTTCTTTTTTCCATTCATTCTGTTCCTTTTCCCTCCTTGTCTGCCAATCACTTCTTTCTTTTTCCATATCCATGTGTAACTTGTTATATCCCCTCATTGATGTAGCAGCATGTATACTAGCCTGCTTTTCTAGTTCCTTGGCTTCTTTCAATTCTATTTGTAATCTCGTAATCTCTGTGTGTAATTCTTCCTTTTCTACCTCTGTCATCTGAACTGTCTGACTTTCCTCCTTTAACTGCCCTTCCTCTAATAGTAGCTTGTTGATTTCTTCATTTGCTTTAGTCAAAATCTGATAAGAGGTCTGCAAGGTTCTATATCTTCCTTCAATCTTTCTCAACTCCTTTTCCAATTTAGTATTCTGCTCTATTAATTTTACACTCTTTTCTTCTAGATATTGAATCTTATTTTGCTTCTGCACTTCTAACTCTTCCAAAGCAATTATTTTGTTTGTAAATTCCTCATTTTTCTCTTGCACCTTCCTCAGTTGTTCTGACATTTGCTCCTTCTCCCTTTTGTGATCTTTAATAATCATACTGCCTTTCTCAAACTTGGACTCTGCTACCATCCCTGAAATGATCATGTTCCGGCTTGAAGGTCTGAACTGTTCAATGTTATTCATAATAATCTGACATGCTGATCTTATATTCTTTGGTATTCTTTCCAATCCCCCTTCCATTTTCATTTGTTTAGCTTCTAGTTGTTTGTCTTCTTTACATTCATCCTCCTCTTCCTCTTCATATTCTAAATCCTTGGCCTGGTCTTCTTCATTGCTTAGATGAATTTCCAGTGTTTCTGGATCGGTCATGTCTTCTTCATGTTCCAAAATCTGAGCACCCAGATTCTTCTGTTCTAAGACATCTGAAGTCAGCTTTATTTCCTGTACCTTTTCCTTCTCCATCACATGTTGCTTCTCTTCAGAGAGGTGTCCTTCCTTTATTTGTATCTCCTTTTCCTGGCTTAAAGTTTCCTGAAACAGAGTATATTCCATTTCCCCAACAGAGTTTCCCTGACATTTACCTGTTTGTTCTTCCTGTCCTTCCTTTTCCTGGGCTAGAACTGATTCAGTCTCCTCAAAAGCTTTGACCTGATCATTACTTTTTTCTTCTTTGTGTTCTTCTTCCTGCTCATCAATGTCCATGAGATCCATTGCTCCCTCTTGTTCTTGATCCTCATTGGTTGTAAATTCTTCATTGTTGTTCAAATCATGCAGTACATCTTTTATACTCTGGATAATCTCCTTTTCCACTACTCCTCTTGTGACTTCTTGAATATTGCCTTTCACTACTATTTCCTCTTCTTCCTGAATTTGATCTTGATCTGCACCTTTTTGATTTATAATTGAACTACTTATCTATGCCTTTTTGTCCATTTCTGATATGCTCTCATCTAATTTGAAGTAAGTTTGTGAGGGTTTTGTCCATATGGATTTCATCCCAGTATGCACCAGTCCACAACTGACTTCTTCTCTTATTTCTTTTTCCTTTTCTATCATAACTGCTTTTCCCTTCATCAACCTTCTTTCATCTTCAGAACTAAGCTGTTTTCCTACCTGTTCCTGAATCTGCTTCTCCTGAGACTTCATCTTCAATTCTTCAGGTGTTTTCTGTTTCTCAGAGGCCTGTGTAATTACATTAGGAGTATTTGGTATTGACAAATTTAGACTCTTTAGTAAAAAGCTCTCAATATCACTTTCAGAATCAGAGGAAAAATGTGAAGGTCCTCCTCTTTCTGGTTCTGTGGGTCTTGATGCTTCTACCACAGTGCATGGCTTCTGTGTTTCTTCCACTATTACTTCCTCCCTTTCTTTTGTGATAACAGTTTCAACTACTGATTTTCCCTTTCCCTTCTTGGTCAACTTCTTCTTTTGCACTGGTTTCTTTGGAACCTTCTTTTTTACCACAACAGTGGTTCTGGTCTCTGGAGGTCCTTGCAATTCCTTGAGGTAGGCTAGCAACTCAACTTCCTTTCTAACAAACACCTCTTCTGTTTCAGCTGTCATCATTTGATCATGGAGTGCTTCATAATGCTCCACCTCCTCTTGAACCCAATCTGTAGCCTTGCATGAATAATCTTCCAGCATCTTCTGATATTGTGCCTCATACATAGCTCTTTTGTTATTTCCTTGGGTTAAATAAGTGTACAATTGTTCTTTGCTTGTTTGGGGTGGATGAGGTTCACTAGAGGATTGAACCTGCTTCTGTGCCTCTTCATCCTTCTTTTGTAGCTTCCTCCATCTCTAGTTCAACCTTCCTTGGGTCCAACCTCCTTTTCTTTACAGGAATCACTTCCTCAGATATCATCTTTCTTTTCATTCCTGTTCCCCTCATGTGGGTTTGTCCTTCTATTTCCCTCTCAGCCATTCTCCTTGGAGGACTCTTGATTCCTGACATCAGGCTTCTAAAATACTGTGCCTGTGGAGCCACTTTCAATTGATCTTCCATCCCTAGGACATGATAAATGATTCTAGTTAAAAACTGGGCTCCATTCATGAATTTCTTTTGTTCCCAGTGTTTTACTGCTTCTTTCAGCTGTTCATGGATGTATGGTGTGACATCCATTACTCCAAAGGGTTTGGTTCTATCCTTGTTGTTGAACATCAACAATGTCACAGACTTATGTGGCATGGTATACCTTGGTAGCTTTGGAAAGCAAAAATACTGTAAGAACATCCTTGTGGCATATTCTTCATTCTCTCTTCCTTTAAAGTCAGTGAATTTTGCATACCCTGTATAAGTTTCCTTATTCTTCTTTACAAAGCTTGGATCAAGATTGGTTCCCATTGGGTAGAATTGTAATGCTGCTCTGATATGTTCTACTTTGATAGTGATTCCCACCTCCTGATTATCCTTGTTCTTAACTTTGCACCTGAAATAGGCATCATTCCCTCTTCCTATTTCCATCAGACTGCTCATTACTTGTGCCACTCTCTCAAAATCAATGAAAAAGATAGGCTCCTCCAATATTTTGTGCAACCCTACTGCCTTCCATCTTTTCATATTGACAGCAAATCTTTGGAACCTGTAGAACTCCTGACACAACATTGTATATTTATATCCTCCTACTCCCACTATGAATATGTGCTGACCAATTATGCTTAGGGTATCCTTGAGTTCTTTCACCACCTTCTCAGCTTCTGGAATTTCTGGCTCTTCATCTGACTCTAGGTCCACCTGTTCTTCCACAGCTTCACTGTCTAGGAACCAATGACCTCTTGACAGAGTGACTGATTCTGCCTTGAAGTCATGAATTGATAACTCCTTTGTATTCACCATTCTGAAGAAAATAAAATACACAAAGGAAAACTCCACCCACATGAGTCAAGAAATCAAAGAGTAATATATATTTTGAGATGTCATGACATAAGACTGAAAATAAAATCCCAAATAAATTCTGTTTCTTCAGAAAGACTCAAAAAGTGATCATTACAGGTGTAGCAAGATGTCTAGTGCAGTCCTTTTTCCTAACCACTCTTTTGAAGAAAAACAAAACATTTTATCAATGATAGAAACAAAAATTAATTAATAAAAAATAAATAGATCTCTACTACTCTTCTACCTAGATCTTGCTTTGTGCTATATAATTTTTGTAAAAAAAAAAGGAAAATAAACAATTTTTCTCAATTTTTCTTTCTCTTTTTTTTTTCAACAATGATTGCTTCTGTTTTTCTTTATAGATATATTTTTTCTTTTTTTTTTTAAATAATAATTTTTTCTATTTCTTTTCTTCCCCTCCTAATTCTCTTTTTTAGAAAAGAAAATCAGGTCAAATATATATTTTTTCCATAATTTTTTTCAACATGTTATGATTTTCTAAATACATATCAAATATGGATGATCTTTTTTCCACTGGAACAACTCTGATCGTTTAACCCAATACTTCCTGACTCCAATTGTTCTGGTTTCAGGCAACCAACCATTCCCTTTGGATAAGCATTTTGTAGGAGTTTTTAGTCTCCATATCCATTTTGTCCTTCATTTCTGTTTTGATGAGCAGACCTCTTGTAGACTTTGATTCCATGTGCTTCTTGTTCTGATGCTTTGATTCTTTGGACAATGCCATGATTGCCATCTTCTTCCTATCTCTCCACCCTTCTTTGTTCTTCCAATCTTTTGCTGATTTTGATTACATGAAGCTTGATCATTTAACATTTGTGTTGGTAATGTATGTGTATCTTCAAATGCAAAAGTGAATCCTTCCAAGTGTATCTCATGAGCATCTGATTGAATTTCCTGTTTTTCATTACTCACTAAAAATATTAAAAACCTTTTGTCATTTATGTTCAATTTAAGCTTCATTTTTTCAAAATCCAAGGTCACTTTACCTTGTTGGAGCCATGGTTGACCTAAAATCACTTTTTCAGCCATCAAATGATCCGGCCATTCTTCACAGTCTATTTTCATATATTCTTCATTGAACTTCACTTCAATAGACAGTGAAGACATGCTCTGTACTATTTGACCTTCCAAAGTTTTGATTAGGGTTCTACTTTTAGTTCTTTTGATGTTGAATTTACTTACCAAAGCTGAACTAATCAGATTTACTTGTGCTCCAGAATCTATCAAAACGCTAATGCTTTCATTTTAAAAATCCATTATCATCACAGGGACATGTTCCTTTGGTTTGAGAGGAGTTTCACACAGACAGACTTCCCTAAGCTCTTTGATTTTTCTTATCCTTTCCATAGCTTCCTGTTGAGATTCTTTTCTAATGTCTTCCTCTTCTCTTTTCCTCTTTTGAGCTTGTTGCAACCTTCTCCATTCATCAACAGTTAATGGGCAATCATACCTCTTAACTCTACATCCACTTATGAAGTTTGGCATGATTTCTCCGTCTATGTTAGCTAGTTGAATGGCTCCACTGTTGCTTATCTGATGTATAATATATGGTCCATGTCCTTTTTTCTGGAACTTTTTTTGATGTTCTCTGACTGTGTAAGCCAAAACTAGATCTCCTACCTGTAGATCTTTTTCTTTTATGTGAACATCATGATAAGCTTTTTGCCTTTTCTTATCCACATATAAACTCATAATGGCTTGGAGTCTAAATGCTCCCAATTTTTCCAATTCTATTACTCTCTCTGATAGTTCATGTCTAGTCCAATTGTAGTGACTTCCTACTTTTAATGTTGGAATAAGGAATTCCATAGGTAAAACTGTATTTTGTCCATATACTAGATTGAATGGTGTGTTTCCGATTGCAGTTTTATAAGCCACTCTATAAGCCCATAGGACATGATTAAGTTGTAGATCCCAATCATTCCTATTTGTGTTTACTAGTTTTGATAGTACAATACAAAGTACTTTATTAGTACTTTCTACTAACCCATTGGCTTGTGGGTGATATGGGGCTGACTTTCTATGACTGATAAAAAAATATTCAGTGATGTTTTCTATGATTTGGTTTACAAAATGGGTTCCCCTATCACTTACTAGTTCAATTGGAAGTCCAAATCTGGTGATAATGTTTTCATATAGGAATCTGGCAGTAGTATGAGCATCATTTCTTCTTGTGGCTTTGGCCTCAGCCCACTTTGTCAGGTAGTCTGTAGCCACTATGATGTATTCAGCATGGGTTTGCTTTGCTGGAGGATGTATAGGTCCAATGAAATCCAACCCCCATTTACTAAAGGATCTGGCTGAAATTAATGGAACTA
Source organism: Ceratopteris richardii (assembly GCA_020310875.1). Taxonomy (NCBI): domain Eukaryota; kingdom Viridiplantae; phylum Streptophyta; class Polypodiopsida; order Polypodiales; family Pteridaceae; genus Ceratopteris; species Ceratopteris richardii. The sequence continues at coordinate 81,542,536 of CM035437.1, forward strand.
ATGGCATATCATTTCTTCTATTTGGTTTACTCACCCTTTGACAAACATCACACCTTTTTACATAGGTTCTTGCATCAGGAAATAGCGTTGGCTACCAAAAGCCAGAATATAAAATGAGTTTAGCAGTTCTGTCACTTGAGAAGTGTCCTCCTGCCACTCCAGAGTGTGCCATTTCCAACATTTCCAGATATTTATTCTCAAGAACACAAATTCTTAGGTATCCATCCATTCCTCTCTTATACAACTGTTCTCCTATCAATTGATATTCTTCAGAAATTACTTGTAAATTTTTTCAATCTGTACCAGCTATCACTTGTTTTCCTTTATTTTTCCTTCTCAATTCTTCAATGATATTCTCACTCCAATCTGGATTTTTCTGGAACCAATATAGAGTTATGAATTCTGAATCTTGCAATATTTTGCACTTCCTGCAATTAGCAAAGTATTTTTTTACATCTTGAATCTTATTAGGCCAATGTACCCCCATCCTATTGAGATTACTTAGGGTGAGTACCCTAGAAGCATGAGTGCAAGGGTTCCAATGATGAGCTCTCCTCAGATATTCTTGTTGCTCTTCCTCAGGAGTGCAATATTCCAATATTCTTGTGTGGTTGAGATGGTACAAATGCCCAGCTAGTAACATAAAGTTCCTGCTTTGTAACACCAAGTGTGTATTGTTCCCAATTGTTCTGCAAGGTCCCATGGTTAATAATGGTACTAAAGTCATGGCCCACTCAGGAACACTCTCTACCTTAAATAGATAGGTGTCTGGCAGATTGTCATCTAAAGGTGAACTGGGTTCTTTAGACTGAATTCGAGATAAATGATCTGCTCTCAAGTGTGTTTTCCCTTGTCTGACCACCACTTCAAACTCAAATTCCATTAGCAAAAGAAACCATCTGACTATTCTCCCTTTGTGACAAGGTTTATTTACCAAATATAACAAAGCTTGATGGTCTACAAAGAACTTAAACTTGTTGGCCAAAAGGTAATGTCTGTATTTTTTTACATCAAATACCATGCCCAATCCCTCTCTTTCAGTGGTTGTGTAATTTTTCTCTGCTAGATTCAATTGCCTACTAGCATAGGCCACTGGAAAATCTAACTTGCTTCCTTCTATTGGTTGTGCTAACACACATCCTAAAGCATAATTGGAAGCATCCACATGGACATGAAAAATTTTATCCCATTGAGGTGTTTTCAAAATTGGGGCTGTTACCAAACAAGTTTTTAGAGTTTCAAAGGCTTGGTCACACTCCTTAGTCCACTCAAACTTTGTAATTAGGGCATATAAGGGTTTGGCTATGTCAGCAAATTTGTTTACAAATTTCCTATAGTACCCGCAATGTCCCATGAAAGTTTGAAGTTCCTTTACACTGGTTGGTCTTGGAAGCTCTATTATGGCCTTTATTTTCTTCTCATCAGTTGAAATTCCATTTTTAGAGACTATGTGACCTAACATTCTTCCTTGTCTTACAAAGAATACACATTTTTCTGGATTTAAACATACTCTGTAGGTTCTGCATTTCCTGAATATATTTTCTAAATCCTGCAAGTGATCTTGTCTCTTTAATGAAAAAGTACAAAGATCATCTACATAGATTTCCATTACCTTTCTCAGGAACTCTTTGAAGATATGACACATCAATCTCTGAAAAGTTGCTGGAGCATTGGTTAACCCAAAGGGCATAACCCTAAAAGCATAAATTCCCCATTTTGTGGAGAAGGCAGTTTTATGTTGGTCCTCCAATGCTATGAGAACCTGGTTGTATCCTGAAAAACCATCTAAAAAATTATAAACCTCCTTCCCTGCAACTCTTTCTAGAAGATGATCTGTTATAGGTAGTGGATAGTTATCCCTTATAGTTGCTGCATTTACCTTTTTCAAGTTAATGCATACCCTAAGTTTCCCATTCTTTTTTGGTACCAAAACTATAGGAGATATCCATTCTGTATACTCAATTTCATAGATGAAATTGGCAGCTAATATCTTGTCAATTTCTTCCTTTATTTTAGCAGAGTATTTATCATTGAATGTGTAATGTCTCTGTTTACTAGGTTTTGCTTCAGGTGCAATAGGAATCTTATGCTCACAGATTTTAGGATCAATACCTTTCAAATCCTTATAGCTATAAGCAAATACATCCCTATAATTTCTTGCCAAGTTTCTTAGTGCCTCCTCTTCTTGAGTTGTCATGTCATCAGCCACTACAATGTGTCTTTCTTCTTCCTCCTCCTGAGTGATCATGATCTTTTTAGTTTGTTCCTCATTATCATAAGCCTCTCCTTTCTTCTTTTCCCTCTTTGGTTTCCTTTTGAAAAGTAATCTGTTTTCCACTTCATAAGTCTTGAAATTTTCTGGTACATCAAACTGTTGATCTTTGTTCATTTCCCTTGTCTTCTTCTCATCCTCCTGATTTTCTTCTATTTCCTTGTGTTTGTTTTTCTTGTATTTGCCTGAGATTTTATCTTTAATAGCATCTTCAGCTTTTACTTCCTCCAAAAATTGTGTCTTCCCTTTTTCTAATATCATTTCTTGTTCTTTGTCCTCTTCTGTTCCGAATACCTTTATCATTTGTATTCCAATGTGAAACACATCATATCCTTCCTCATTTTGAAATTCCACTCCTACATATTCATCACTGGCTAGATCCATGGTAGCCAAAATTTGATTCCACCCATAGGGCTCAAATTCCTCATCCTTGAATTGTTGTGATACATAGTTCTCATCTTGTAACTTCCTTCCTTCCACACAATCCTCTCTTCTTAACCTCCTTTTCCTACTGGTAAGATTTCTTATCATATTGCACTTCCATACTGATGATTCAGCCTCATCCTGGTCTTCCATTTCTGATTCCTCACTCAACTCTTGATTCTGATGAATTTCATACCATTCTTGAGGAGATATGTCACAGTAGTGCCCATTTCTTAGATTTACTTTGGTTATTCTTCCTTTGCTCTGCAGGTATAAGCAATCATTACCCCAATCTTGTACAATTTGCATTTGTCTCATGAATGGTCTTCCTAGGATAATTTCATATGAAGTGGATTGTGGGAATTCAACTATAGCAAAGGTATGTTCTATCTCTATCCCACATATGTCCACAATCACTTTTTCCCATATTCCTAGGGGTTTTTCTATGTGTCCATCTGCAAGTTGCAATCTCTTTTTTGTGGGTAATAATTCATTTTTTCCCATTTCTCCCAAGTTTGTTTAGTCATGATGGCCACTCCTGATCCACTATCCAGAATAGCTTTGGCCTGGTTTTTACCAAATTGTATTTTTAAGGTTGAGTTTCCCTCTTCTCCTTCACAATATCCTCCTATCTTATCAATGGGAATATACCACAACTCCTCCATTTCCTGTAGTTGTGGGTGAAGATTTTCTGGTGTTGTTTCCCATTTTTTCATTTGGTTCTGTAAGTGAGGATTTTGTTTCATTAACTCTTCCCATGTGGTATGATAAAGAATTGTGCATCGTTTATCTATATTCACATGGAGTGTTACTTGTGGGTTTTCTTCCTTGATACTATTTCCTCTTGTTTTTGTTACTTCAGATTCCTCAATTGTTTTTTGAGAATTGTCTTCTTCCCCCATTTTGAGTTGCACTTCCCGTATGATTTGTTTACACTTCTGCATCCTTTCATGTTCTAAGTCTCGCATAGGATAAGCCATTGTATGATCAGTAGGGCTTGGTCCCTCTTGAATTCTTCCTTTGTATGCTTTTATTAGACTGCCTAGACTTTGTGAATTTCCTATCTCCAACTGGGTTTGAGTCTTTTGAGGAGAAGTACTGTTTGATTGTTCCCTATTTTCTTCTTCAATATTTTTACCCATTTTTTGTTTCCTTTCCCATTTCCCTTTTTGTCTATTTTTCCTCACCTTTGAGATTGAACCTTCATTCTATTCCTTAGTTGTTCTTTGTTGTTTTGTTTGTGATCTTGTTATAGCATTTACATTTACTTGGTCAATGTCACTCAATTCTTCCTGTTCCATGATACTGACTGCTTTTAGTGGTATGTTATTAGGTGTGTTTTGTTGTTTTTGAGGATTTTTTGGGCAATCCTTTATCAAATGCTCCCTGCCACAATCCTTGCAATATGCTCCTTCTATTCTTAATGTAGGAGGTTGTGGACAGTCTCTAATGAAATGATCTCCCCCACACCTATAACAAGTTACCTTTGGTCCCCCTTTGAATTGAGGTTTTTGATTGGACATATAATTATTGGTTATATACATGAAAGTGGCAGTGTCCATCTCAATTCTTCCATTTCCCAAGTCTAGGCTTGTAATTCTGGTTCTCTTGATTCATAACCTTCCCATTCTTCTTGATATCCTTCATTCCATTGATAATCCTCCTTATATGGTGACTTTGTTCTTGAGTTTCCCTCCTCTATTGGTGTGTATTTGATTGGTACCACATTTGTTGGTATAGGAGGTTGTTGCCCAAGCACAGGTCTTGGTTGCTCAATATACACTGATTCTCTTTGGCTCCCATAGTCTCTCTCCTTTATGGGTTGTTTATTATAGAAGCATTCCTCCCTGGTATGATTTGTCCATTTCCTCTCTAGTGTACAATATTTGAGTGTTTTTCTATCTTGCAAATGTGGAGGTTTTTGATATGGGCAATGTTGTACTAGATGACTTTCTCCACAATTGTAGCATTTTTTATTTGTGTTTGTCCTGGAGTTTATCAAATTGGTTTTAGTGCTTACCTCTAGGGCTTTAGCAATAGTCTGAGCCAATTCTTCTGCTGGAGGGATTTTATCGTCATTTGATCTGGGTTGATCAAATGCTAACAGATCTTGGCCTCTATTATCTTCCAAATCTATTGCTTCTTTTACACAAGCTCCTAGATCAGGGCATCTCCTGTAGTACACTAGGGTTCTTAATTGAGCACTTCTTAACCCTTCTATGAATAGGGATACTTGTCTAGCCATGGAAGCTACTTCTTCTTTAGGACATCTGTCAATATATTGCTTAAATCTCCTGGCTGCCTCTCTGACATTTTCATCTTTTTGTTGTTTAAAACTGTGTATTAGAGTGGCTGTGCTATGTTTTATTCCAATCTTTGAGAATTCCCCAATAAAGGCTTCTAGGAAGGATTCAATATCTAGGTACATTTCTTTTCTCAAAGGGATGAACTAAGATAATGCTGGTCCTGTTAGGGTTATACCAAATGCTTCAAATTGAACTTTGTAATCTTCCACCTCCTCAACTCTAATTAATTGCCTAAATTCTGCAGCATGAGCATGAGGATCAGAATACCCTTCATATTGATTTTTCATGCATTTGGCTACTTGATATGGTCTAAGCATTCTGCCCTGAGGTTGTCAATGATGTCTTCTTCTTAGTGAAAATTCATTATACCCTTCTGGTTCCTTTTCAAAGGGATTTGGGGAAGCATGTGTCCTCTTCCCTTGTTATTGCTCAGTACTAGTGTGGTTTTCATGTGGTCTAGGTAAATCTGGTTGTCCTATGTTATGTTCCCAAGGTTCTTTGTCAGCACATTGCCCTAAGTCATTTGTATTTTCTGGGTCTTGGGAGAAGATTTACACACACCCTTGCCTATCCTCATATCTACCATCTTTGAACTGAGCTACTGGTGTTATGTTTAGGGGAACTTGTAAGTTTCTCAATCTAATGAGAAACTTATGCATTCCATCCTGATATACATAGGTGCCAAACCTATTTGTATACATGTATTTGAGGATATTATTCTATAATCCCCAGTTTCAATGGGCTCATTTGTTTCATTTAAATTTTCCATGTTGTTTTCTTGCCCTAAATTTCTTTTTTGCACTTCCCCTACTACTGACTCTATCTCCTTCCTACCTAGGTCTTGCTTAGTATGTGAGTTTAGTTTGTTCCCAAACCTAAGGATCATTCACCTAATTTTCACGATTCTGTGGTCAGAATCGTGTTTTTCACGATTTTGTGCTCAAAATCGTGTCTCTCACGATTTTCTAACTAAGCTAGTGTTTTGTTACAATTTTATGACTAAAATCGTGTTTTTCACGATTTTCTACTCAAAATCGTGTTTTTCACGATTTTGTGTTCAAATTAGTGTTTTTCACAATTCTCTACTGAAAATCGTGTTTTTCACGACTTTCTATTCAAAATCGTATTTTTTCACGATTTTGTGTTCAAATTAGTGTTTTTCACGATTCTCTATTGAAAATCGTGTTTTTCACGACTTTCTATTCAAAATTGTATTTTTTCAAGATTTTCTAACTAAATTAGTGTTTTTTCACGATTTTGTGTTCAAAGTCGTGTTTTTCACGATTCTGTGCTCAAAATCGTGTTTTTCACGATTCTGTGCTCAAAATCGTGTTTTTCACGATCCTGTGCTCAAAATCGTGTTTTCCACGATTCTGTACTCAAAATCGTGTTTTCCACGATTCTGTGCTCAAAATCGTGTTTTTCACGATTCTGTGCTCAAAATCGTGTTTTCCACGATTTTGTGCTCAAAATCGTGTTTTCACGATTCTATGCTCAAAATCATGTTTTCCACGATTTTGTGTTCAAAATCGTGTTTTCCACGATTTTGTTCCCAGACAATCGTGATTGCTCACAATTGTAAATAACACAATTTCCTTATGAAAATCGTGTTCTGGGAATAGCGATTTTGTCCCTAGTTCAGAGAATCGCGATTTTGTGTTTGACTACAGAATCACGATTCTGAACACTTTTTTGAAGATTTTAAAGTATTGATTTTCAAGTTTTTCTTTCTTCTATTAGAATCACCCTATCAAGTTTTTACCATGCAATGAAAAAGATTATCCAAAAAATAATATTTTCTTACTGAAAATTAAAAACTCAGAAAATCGCGATTTCGTGATTTGGATTATTTCCTACTTTTCTGTGTTTAATGATCATGAAAATTTAAAGGCATGTAATTGAAATGATATAGAAACTACTCACCTTGCTTTCTTGACTCAAAAACTCTTCAAGACCTGAATTTGCAGAAGATCGCGATTTTTTCCTTGCTCTCTCTCTCTCACACACTCACTCAAATGAATTTTTCTTTCAATTCCAGGTTTTTATAGTGTCCAGAAAATCGCGATTTTGTGTGATTTCCACTTTTCTTCACTCTTTCATTTGTCCAACTTTACTTACCCAATCTTGATGACATCTCTTGCAATTATATTTCTCGAAAAACCCAAATATGCTGAAAATTCCAGAAAATTTCCTTACAGAAAATCGTGATTTTGTGCAGAAAATCGTGTTTTTTCTGTACTTCTTATCTTGTGCAAATTTGAGTATTCTTTTCTCTTGTTCTCTTTCAATACCCTCTACCCATTGCAATTCACCAAACTCATGTACTTTTGCATCAAAATCACCACATTACTCAGAAAATCACGATTTTGTGCAGAAAATCGTGTTTTTTCTATACTTCTTATTTTGTGCAAATTTGAGTATTCTTCTGTCTTGTTCCCCTTCAGTACCCTTTACCAACTCCACTTCAACAATCACCTGCAATTTTACCTCATAGTCACAACATTATTTAGAAAATCGTGATGTTGTTCAGAAAATCGTGTTTTTCAAATCTTCTCATTTTTTGACAAATTTTTGCTTTTCTTTCACTTGGTCTCTATTACTCTTATCCACAAAGCTTCATTCCAACTTCCTAAGAAGAAAAGAGATTTGTTTGATTGTTTTTAATGAATTTTTTGCATTTTTTTTTAGTATTTTGCCCTAAATTAAGGTAAACACTTCACTTAGGGTTTCTTGTTTGGTGATATACTGATCCTGTGTTCCTTGATTGGTTATACTCTCTTATGGCTTAGCTATCAAAACAGTTCATGAGAAAAACTTTCCAAAGAAAATGTGCTATGAAATGCAAGTATCAATTTTTGCAAAGATAAACTCAAACACATTTTTTTCAAAATGCAAATCAGCTTTGTTTCTCAAGATTTATGCTTTGATTTGGTTAACAAATGAATCTTTTCTACTTGCATCTAGCTACTTTACTTGACTTTTCCTTAGTGCAACCATGTTATCTTCCCAAGATCAACAATATTGCCTAGTACTTGGTCAAAAAGAACTCTAAAAATGCAAGAATAGACACATGTTACCTCATCTTCAGCTTTCTTGATTCAAATTTTTCACACACCTGCACTTTTACTTCAAAAAATGAAATGAGCAACTATCAATTTACAAAAATTTTAGCACTTCCAATTCTAAAAGATGATCTATTGCTTTCTTTTCCCAAAAGACAAACAAAGACATCTACCTTTTCATGTTCACATTTCTTGATTAAAGAGTGTTACCTTTTCCATGTGTTTGTTACCATCAACAATAGAAGATCCAGCAAGGTCCAACTTCAATGAAGCTTTTGAAATACTCCCCGGCAACGGCGCCAAAAAATGTTTGTTATTGATCTTTGGAGTTGTCCTCTCCAATCATTTAGCATAAAGAATCAACAATACATCTTTATTTTGTCAATCCTGGAAGTATTCATGAGACCACAGCCCCTTATAGATGATAGAATCCAAGAAATAAGAGAATAATGGCTGGATTTCTGAGAATAGTGAAAATGAAGAGGAATTTCTAGGGTTTGGATTATCTTGAGCAAATCTCCACCATTTTCTACAATCTTGGTGTCTAATACATGCTATTTCATCAGCAGAACACAATTATGAAGTCAAAACTCAAAAATATTACCTGTACATTACAGACGAGACAATCGCGATTCTGTGAAAATAGACAATTTTCATCTCTAGCACCATTCTTCATCAAATTATCACTCAACACATCAGTATTCAGCTCTCTTCATACACATTCAACAGAATTACACAATAGAAGCTCACAAATCTCCATAGATACACAAGAATTAGACTCACAAATCAAAGAAACCACACAAAGAGGAGAAAACATGATTTTCAGTAGAAAACTCCTTCTCTATTCACTTGGATAGCATGTAAACAAATGATTAACCAACCCCCTCATAATAGAGGAAATTATCTTATATACATTTTCAAGTGTCCCTTTTCACACTTGAATTTTGGTCCTTTCCTCTATTATTCTAAAAATATGCTATCTAGGAGTTTCCAAAAATTCTAGAAAAATTACATAAGATTCTATCCTACATAAGGAAGACTCTTCCTTATTTTTACAACAGTTGCATAAATATTTTTACAATTTTTTGTCATTTTACAATTATTTTTCTTTAAAAAGGCTTCCAAAAATACATCTTCTAACATAGATGTCTACGGAAGCATGTGAATAGCACAAGGAAGAAGAAGAAGCTTGGAGCACAACAAACAATACTGAATGTATTACCACTATAATGTACAAAGATAAGTAAGCCATTAGGACTATAGGCATAAATACAAGCCGAAAAAAAAAACCTCCTAAAGAGGGAAGAAAGTGCCCCAAGGGTCCTAGTGTGTTCACACACATCACTACCTAAATATATCAACAAATCCCCCCTAGGAGTGATGCAATGAAAAAGGATTTGGCAGACTGGCACTCATGTATAAGGAAGTGTCAAGCCATGAGGAATCAATCCACAAAAGGAAGTAAGCCCAAAGCTTTGTGGAAAGCTTCAAACTTCTCCCTAAGGAGATCCTTCGTGAAAAGATCTGCAATGTTCTCCTGCATGGGCACATATGCCAAGCTGATCTCTCCAGCAGAGAACCTCTCCTTGACATAATGATAATGCACCTTAATTTTCTTAGTGCGAGCATGGAACACAGGGTTCCTCGCAACTGCCAATGTGCTCTGACTATCAGGGAAGATGGTGGTGGCAAAAATATCCTATGAACAGTAGTCATTTGGAAAGTAGGTGCAAAGGTTTCATTAAAATCAATGCCTCTTTCCTATGCATAACCCTTTGCAATAAGCCTAGCCATATACCTGTCAATTGTTCCATCATTATTATGCTTCAATTTGTATACCCACTTAGTGCCAATAGCCTTCTTGCCACGATGCAAGTCACATAAAGACCTGGTACCATTTTTCATGATAGCATCATATTCAGATTGCATTGCAGCCATCCAGTGTTTAGAATTTTGTGCTTCATCAAACGAAACAAGCTCTGTCTCATCACAGAGACTAAAGGAAGCCATAGCATAGCAATCTGATGCAAAAAAGGCACTATGAGAGCCTCAATGAGTATGGTATGATAGAGATGCATCTACTTTGTTGTCATGCAAAGTCTGCACTAGGCATTTTGGCATAGTTTTTGCCTCCTCAATATTAGCTCTCTCATCAACAAGTGCATCATGCAAATATGCATTAGAAATGGAATGATCAGCATCATCACATGAAACCTGTAAAGGCTAAGAAGTTGCCTCAATAGGACTAGCACTAGACTATCCATCTGTAAAAAGAGGCAACAAAGTATCATACATGCCTTTGGATCTAATAGATGTCTCCTTCATACATGAAAGTAGTGGCTAAATAGCATCTTCTATAAAACTACATCATGAATAACGAAAATGCGTTTAGTCTATGGATGATAGAGACGATGGAATTTTCTTTCACAACTGTACCCAACAAAAATACATTTTACTTCTCTATCATCCAATTTCCTGTGATGTTGTTCAGGCACTAATGCATATGCCAGACAACCAAAAACACGAAGATGAGCAACAGATGGCTTGCGACCATGCCAAGCCTCATATGGAGTGATGGATTGTAGTGCTTTAGTGGGACATCTGTTAAGTACATATGTTGTACACATGACTGTTCGTGCAATTAAGCCCAAGCCTACATACTTGATCACTTCACATAAGCTTGATGTATTGATATTACATTTGGAAGGCTTCATATGTACAACCTCTTGTAACTTTCGATTATAATTACCTTTGTAAAAGTGGAATAAACCCACAAGGAGTTAGGAAGCATATAATCTCGTATCAATGGTAGTTGAGTCAAGAGAGAAACAATCCTATACTTAAGGATACACATTTAGGTGTAGATTTGAATTCAAATTCAAATCCTTGGCTCCAACAAAAACTATAAAAGATGATATGAAATGCCCACGTGTATCTCGAGGTTCAGAGATCATATGTATGTACTTTCATTGAGAAGAGGAGATCACCTCATAGCTCACTCTTTCCTCACTCATTAAGCAATGTGTTATTACCAATGGCATTGTACTTTTACATGATTCAATTCATACATGATCATTACTTCCTACTCTCATATCTCTGTTATAGTTCATCAGAACAGTGTACTTGTCTGAGCTTCTTCTCAGTACATAGTGGATCATTTCTCTTGATTTAAATCATGATAGCTCAAGCAAAATCCTACAAAGTTTCATTAATAATGCTTCACTCGATCATTAGATATTAATCAATGATTGTTCAGTGGTCTGTGACTTTCAAGGCCCGTAAAAGTCGGGATGCAAGCTTGATTTGCTAAACATAATTCTCTGCATATAGTTCATCATTTTAGATGATTTCACCCATGATTGCTAGCTTGTTAAGCTAATTGAAGTTCCCCTAAAGGAATTTTATTCATTGCTATTGTACTCAGAGAATGGTTCAAAACTTTGAGTAGGTGTCTCAACCAAAATAGCAAGTTTTGTACCTTGAATCATATGCCTACCTATATATTTTGATGCAATCATTAGTGGATCATCTTCCAAGCAACATATGTGATTACTTATGCTTATTAGCTAGCTAAAAAGGCCCACAACACTCTCCAGCCATCACTTATAGCAGGTGTGAAGCAGGTTTTAGCTACACCAACTCATCTCTTGTGATTATCCACCATCTCCTCCAACAGTGGTATCAGAGCAAGCATAATCAAGATGGGAGATGGATTTCCATCGTTCATTGAAAAATTGGACAGGAACAACTATTCAGCATCGTCCTTAAGGATGCAAGCATACCTTCAGGTGGAGAATCTTATATGGATACATCTCAGGAGATAAAGACATGCCAATCTTCAGGAGCAAGAATCACCCAACAAGGGAAGAGCAAGATAGGCTAACCACATGGTGTGCAAAGGATGCTCTTGCCACATCATATCTATTAAACTCAATCTATGATTTCTTGTTATCACATGTTAGAAATTGTAAGACCTCCCAAGAGATTTGGGAAGTAATTTCATCATACTTCTCCTCCAACACAAGAGCTAGGAAGAATCAATTGTGGATGGAATTCACAACCCTCAAGAAACAACCAAAGCAAGCAGTGGCTGATTATGTAACCAAAATGAAAGATGTTGCAGACCAGCTTGCAAGCATTGGAGAAGAGATAGAGGAAGAGCACATAGTGAGACAGATCATCAATGGAATTAAGGCTGATGACAAGTGGGAGTCCTTCACCATAGCAATGGATCTCTACATGGATATGCAAGTACCTGATCTCAAGACATTGATGGGACAACTCTTCACCCATGAGACAAAGCTCAACTGAAATGGTGATAACTCAAGAGGTAACCAATCTTCTGACCTTTATACAAATAAGAATAAAGACAAGGATAAAGGTAGAAGTAAGAAATAGGATGAAGAGGCTAGTGCCTCTCAAGATAATTATGCAGGTAGAGGAAGAGGTGCTAGAGGTAGGGGCAGATGAGGAAAGCAAGGTAGGGGGAGACCCTACAACAATTCATCATGCAACATATGTGGTCTCAACAACCACAATAGAGAAGAATGTTACAAAAATACAAGGAACCAAAGGGGAAGAGGCTTCCATAAAGGAAGCTATGGACAAACAAGAGGCAGGTACAACAATGGTGGAGGCAACTACAACCATAACTACAATCAAGGCTACAACAAAAACAACTATCAAGGAGGTTTTAGAGAAAGAAGGGACTTCAACAACTATACTGAAGATCAAGAAGACTTTCTGCTCATCATGAACATGACATCCAGGCAAGGTAAAGATGATGATCATATTTTCTACATTCATTAAGGTTGTTCCAATCATGTGGCAAGAAATGTAGCTCTATTATTTGATCTTGAAGAACCCAATGGGAAGCATGAAGTACAAACATGTGATGACACTAAACATTCAGTCAAGAAAATTGGAAATGTCAAAACATTTGATGGTAGTATGAACCTTTTGAGCAAAGTTTTGTATGTGCGTACTATAACCAAAAACCTAATTAGTGTTGGGTATGTTGGAGCAAGTCTATGACAAGCCTAAGTATTGGCTTGAGTCTCACAAAGTCTTAGAAGAAGCTTTAAAAAGAAGACTATGTAAAGTTCACTTGTGAACTACCTCTTGTAACTTTTGAAGAGTTTACTTAATGTAAAAGTAAGAGAATCTTAAGTGGTTGAGTCCACTTGATCAAGAATGGAAAGAGGAGCGACGAATTCGTGATTTGTGGTAGGTAGAGAATCAAATCAATCATTGATTGATTGGAGAGTGATTGAGGGGAGTTAGCCTCCCAAACTCAACTATAAATAGATGGCAGTTTTAGTCGTGGTTAGAGAGACCTATGTGAAGACCTCCAAGAGCTGAGCTTTATGCCATATCAAGGTGTGATTACAAGGCACACACATGTATCAGTAAGTCATTGTATTGTACAAGCAATATACTTTCATTTTCATGATTATTTGAGTTCATCTTTCCATGTTCTTGTGAAGTGTACTACTCACTGCCATTACTCTCAGTTTTCTCAGTCAGCTTGCAGAGATGTTTTCTCTGAGCTTGGTGAATCATTTTCAGTGATTTAACTTGGTAAAGTTAGCTCTATAAGTCTACTTTATGCTCACAAATTTTCATGTCATTTGGATTTTGCAATCTTCAGTTATGTTCATTTGAAGTCAACAGGGTCTGTTCATCTTCACTTCTCTGTCAGGTACCCGACTTTTTCACTCATCTTGTCAGAGCCATTCTCAGTGGTTACTTACCCAAATTCAGTGATTTAAAGCTTGTTGGATTCAAATTGCTGTTTAGTATAACCATACAAATTTTTATAATCATTGGATTCCTACATTTTGAGTTATGTTGATTTTTCTGCTCACTGGTCTATTTCTGTAGCAGCCCGTGAAAATCGGGATGATGTCATCACTTGTTAAAACTCATTCTCAGTGTGTGGTTCATTATTTTTGATGAGATTACTCTTGAAAGTTAGCTCTTTAAGTTGCCTAGATTCCCCAAGAGGAATTGAGCTAATTGCTGCTGTGCTCAGAGAATTATGTAAAACACTGGACAGGTGTATGAACCAAGAATAGCAAGTTTTCACCTCTGAGCTAACTCCAACTTATCTGTTTTGATCTATCTTTTTGAGAGTGATCTTCCAAGGTACATAGGGTGTCTAATACATCCATTGGCAAGCTAAAAGGGCCCACCATATACTTCTGGAGTTCATTTGGCTGATGTAGATCAAGGATTTTGCAACACCTCTTCATCTTCAAGCACATACCTATCCATCTCTTCACAGTGGTATCAGAGCAAGGTTGGACAACATGGCAGATGGATTTCCTTCATCAATTGACAAATTGGATAGAGGTAATTACTCAGCTTGGTCATTAAGGATGGAAGCTTATCTCCAAGGTAGAAGTTTATATGGTTATGTGGCTGGAGATGAAGTTATGCCAAGTTTCAGGAACAAAAGTCAACCAACACAAGAAGAGCAAGAAAGATTGAGCACATGGTGCTCCAAGGATGCACTTGCAAGGTCTTATCTCCTCAACTCTATCTCAGATTTTTTGTTGCCTCACATTAGAAGTTGTAAGACATCTCAGGAAGTGTGGGATGCACTTGAAGCTTTCTTTTCTTCAAGTACCAAAGCTAGGAAGCATCAACTATGGCTGGATTTCACAACTCTCAAGAAGGCTCCCAAACAAAATGTGACTGATTTTGTCACAAAGCTCAAGGACATAGCGGATCAGTTGGGAAGCATTGGAGAGGTAATAGATGAAGAGCAAATTGTAAGGCAGGTCATCAATGGCTTGAAGGCAGATGATAAGTGGGAAGCATTCACCACAGCTATGGATTTGTACATGGACATGCATGTACCTGATTTCAACACACTCATTGGACAACTACTTACTCAAGAGGCAAAGCTTATCAAAAATGGAGAAAGCTCTAAAGGTAATCAATCTTCAGCTTTATACACGGATAAAAGCAAGTCTAAAGATAACAAAGGAAAGGCAAAGAAAGTGGATGATGAAGCAGGTACATATCAAGCTAACTATGCAGGTAGAGGAAGACATGGCAGCGGTAGAGGAAGAGGAGGTAGACAAGGCAGGGGGAGATCCCAAGACTCCAACTCATGTTCTATTTGTGGATTAACTAATCATACAACTGAAAATTGCTTTAGGAATTCCAGGAATCAAAGAGGCAGAGGATACAATAGAGGAAGTTATGGCTACTCAAGAGGAAGGTTCAACAACTACCATGGCAACTACAACAACTACAATCATTCAAACTATCAAGGAGGCTACAAAGGAAGGAGAGACTACAATAACTACACAGAAGACTCAAACAAAGAGGATTCATTATTGATCATGAACATGGCTATGCCACAAGGTAAATCTGATGAGCATGTTTTCTACATAGATTCAGGTTGTTCAAATCATGTGGCAGGAAATGTGGCACTCCTATCAGATTTAGAAGATCCAAGGAATAAGCATGAGGTACAAACAGGAGATGATACAAAACATCTTGTGGAGAAAATAGGCAATGTCAAAGCACCCGATGGAAACATCAACCTACTCAGTAAGGTACTCTATGTCCCTACCATTACAAAGAATTTGATAAGTGTTGGGCAGATAGTAGAGAAAGGGTTGCAAGTCAGGTTCACAAAAGCAGGAGCATTTGTTGAAGATCCAAGTCAAGGATTCAGAAGAACTGCAAAAGGTGAAAAGACAGGTAGATTGTTCACATTTGAATTATAGGACACTAGAAACATTGCTCTCTTTAATTATGGTAGTCAGACACTCACAGAATTGGAAGTATGGCACAAAAGGTTAGCACATATTGGTGAAAGGTCATTAAAGCAAATCTGCAGGGACCAAAGTGTACTTGGACTTCCTAATTTGTCAAAACAACATATGATTTATAAGTGTAGTGCATGTCAATTTGGAAAGTCTCACAGGTTACCATTCATGAAGAAAGGTTATATGCATGGAGATCTCTTGGAGTTGGTTCATACAGATGTATGGGGACCTAGCAAGGAAGCTTCAATATCTGGATCAAGGTATTATGTTTCCTTTATTGATGATTGCAGCAGATGGACTATCCTATTCTTTATGAAACAAAAAGATGAAGTTTTTTCATGTTTCAAAAGATATTTGGCTCTTGTGGAGAATCAAACAGGTAAATCACTAAAAAGGCTAAGGTCAGATGGAGGGGGAGAATACTTCTCCCATGATTTTGATTCTTTTCTTCAAGAAAGAGGAATCAAAAGAGAGGTAACTACAAGGTACACTCTTGAGCAAAATGGAGTGGCAGAAAGGAGGAATAGGACAATTGTTGACGTTGCAAGGTCTATGTTAAATGAAAAGCATTTACCTAATTACTTATGGGCTGAGGCTGTATCTATAGCCACTTACTTGATTAACAGGTTGTCTTCAAAATCCCTTGATGGGATGACTCCATATGAGGCTTGGAATGGAAGAAGACCAAGCTTAGATCATTGTAAAATTTTTGGATGTATTGCTTTTGCTCATGTTCCTTCACAGGTTAGAGGCAAGATGGATCCAAAGGTAGAAAGGTGTGTATTTATTGGATATGACAACAATCAAAAGGGCTACAGGTTATACAACCCTACCAACAAAGGATTCTTGGTAAGCAGAGATGTAGTTTTTGATGAGAACAATTCATGGTATGAAGATTCATGCAGGAAGATCAATTTACCATATGATCTTGAAGAAGATTTTCCAAAGCTTGGTAGAGAACAATCAAAGATTGAAGAACAAGACATCTCAGAGGATGATGAATGTTGGAAGTAGCCAGAGGCACAGACGACGCGGAAGCATGTAACAACGGAGCAGGGAGCCAGTCAAATCTTTTTTCAAAGAATCATGTTCTAAAAATACTTTTCAAAAACCTCCAACAGTGATTTTTATCACTATTGTAACATATGTAACATAGAAAACCCCATTTTGTAATCCATAGCTCCATTTTGTGCAAGCCGAGGAGTCCTCGAGCTTGAGGAGCTTAGGTAGAACAAGCGTATCAATTTTTGTTATTTTTAGACATCGTTTACCCTTCCAAATAGCATCTAGGACCTAATTTTTAACTATGCCGGTCACTAGATGTGAAACCGGTCAAAACTAGTCTAGAAACTATAAAAAGAGCTAGAGAGCTCATTTTTGAGGTTAGCTAGTGTGAGCTTAGAGCTATTTTTGAGCTTCTAAGAGTGTTCTTGAGTAATAGAGTTGATTTCTCATCTTCCATTGTGTCTTGCTTGTCTCTTCGTAGTGTGTGTGTATGTGTGTGTGCATTTCTATGCTTCTCACCTTCACTCTCACTTCATCTCACATTCACGATCTTCATATCACTCCTATCTCTTCCGCGGATTGACATTAAGGAGGTGGCGCTTCTTAACGTGGTCTTCACCAACACCAAATTTGGCGCCGTTGCCGGGGATCGAGTCTAGGACGAATGTGTGATGGTAAGAGTATAGCAAGAAGTGGCATTGGAAGGTAAAAATTTCAGTTTTTGTTGTTGTTTTTACTTAGTTTTTAGTGTTTTTCACCTCCCCCACACTCCATCTTCATCACCGCATCATCATCTTCATCTCCAAAAAAATCAGAAAATTCACCATATCCACCCATTCTCCTCATTTCCCCTCATTTGTGCATGCGAGAGAGTGAGAGAGAGCTTTTGTGCTTGTGTGTGCTTTTGCTTTCTTAAGTTTTCTTGCAGGTACAGTACTTCAGTACATCAGGAAGGCTGCAAAAAGGTAAGAAAATCACCTTCTGTCATAAATTTCCGAGTGTGTCAGACCATCGCGATGGTCTGCAAACTTCGGAATTTGAGGTAAGCGACTTCATAGGCGTGTAGGCGACCCTTGCGCCTCTAGGAATCCACACTTGCATTTGCAAAATCATCAGTTTGGTGGACCATCGCGACGGTCTCAGACCATCGCGATTGTGTCACACCATCGTGATTGGCTCACGCCATCGCGACGGCTCGGCCGGACCATCGCGACGGTCTCACGCCATCGCGACGGTTCATTTGGACCATCGCGATTGTTCGCGGACCATCGCGATTGTTTGGTTGACCCCACACCATCGCGATTGGCTCACGCCATCGCGCCGACGGTGCCACGTGGCAAGCGAGACCATCACGATGGCTCGCACCTCACACCATCGCGACAACCCAAAATTTTGGACCATCGCGATTGGCTCACCCCATCGCGCCCAGACCATCGCGATTGGCTCAAGCCATCGCATCTGTGACCATCGCGACGGTTCACTTTGGACCATCGCGATTGTTCACGTTGACCGTTGACTGACGCCATCGCGATTGTCCGCCTGATCGAGCCATCGCGATTGTCCACTTTCACGCCATCGCGACGGTTCACCCTCACGCCATCGCGACGGTCCCAGACCATCGCGATTGTCTCACACCATCGCGATTGTGCACCCCCATCGCAAATTTTAGGGTTTCATTTTTTGGCCAATTTTGGGGCTATTTTTGGGAAATTTTTGGGTGATTAGACTCATAGGAGACCCCTTAGCTCATATTTGGAGAAAAACCTGTTTGTCAGTTTTTATCCCCCAGGGCCTGAACGGTCATAACTTTTTCATCCGAAGTCCGTTTTTTGAGCTTAATAGCTCGTTAGAAAGCTCTTTATGAGTACTACGTGACCTCAACTGTTTTTTTCTTAAAGGATACGTCTATTTTTAGATAATCTATTCTGAGGTTGACCTAGTTTGGGACTAGAAAGCCAGGAGGCAAACATTGAAAAGTTGGGCAAAAGGGAAGGGACTTAAAAGGTGTATATACTCAAGTGCTTGATCATCCAACTGTGAATTGGTCTAATATTGGATTTTTCCAGGTCTAGCAAGGGCAATCAAAGGCAACCAAGGCAAGGCAGTGAAGGGCATAAAGCTTGGGAAGCACGGCTTCTTGGGCATCAGAGCAACCAGAAAAGCTGACTCGAGGTT
The DNA here is from genome assembly GCA_020310875.1 of Ceratopteris richardii. Lineage (NCBI taxonomy): Eukaryota > Viridiplantae > Streptophyta > Polypodiopsida > Polypodiales > Pteridaceae > Ceratopteris > Ceratopteris richardii. The sequence continues at coordinate 81,561,566 of CM035437.1, forward strand.
GGAAGATTAATCAACCCCCTCAGTCAATTCTTAGCTTAGGATAAACGTTGGCATTGTGGATTAAGACGATAGGAACGCCTCAAGTTCAAGAGAGTTAAATTTATCAAGTTCAAGACTAAAATAAAGGTGTGTGACACGAAAACCTAAAGGAAAGAACATAAGTCTGACGGAACGAGAACTCAAAGTACCATGGAAAGTCGAATTCCTGACGCATACATTAGGACAAGAATCTAAAGAAATCTAAAAAGAATCAAGAAAGTAATAACAAAGAATCATTGACGATCTGAGCGTGTACTGAGCGTGCAACGTAAGAAATTAATGAACCTTAGATCGGGCAAACATATAGGTAAGTCAGACCGACGAAGCCTTAGATCATCAGAGGCAAGTGTAAGAACTACTGCACGATCGTGGGCTCAACAATTGAACACTAGTTATCCCTACGAGAGCTCAGATACTAGTGATTCAGAAATGGCATTTAGCACAGAAAAACCAGAAGGAGGGTCGAATGTAGCCTATTTAGAAAAACCAGAAGGACCCTGTAGAACACAACTAGAGTTTCTCCGAACCAACCGATTAGGTGCTCGCATCTATGAGGATGGTTTGCGAAGGCAAGTGGTGCAAATGCACAACCCTGATCAACCCATTGGATTGGAACGTCTAGTGGTGAAATTCGAGAGAGACGCGTACATAGACAAGGAAGGAACGATGTACATCCTAAGTACGCAACCAAACAATACCAACGAGTTTGGCGTGATTCAACCAGAGACGGAAACTAAATCTCAAGGAAAAGAACCATTAGAAGAACCTAGAACACCTAGAGGGAAATCAGTACTGACACGAGTACTAATCCCGGATTGAATCCCTCAGGACAACAGAAGCATAGAGTTGTTTGTAAATAAAGAAACTGAGGAAGCCTTTTGGAGATACAAGACTGAAATACTTACTGAGGTAGGTATCATCACTATATACGAGTTCAAGGACCCGGATACACCTGGGAAGGTTGTATACCTGGATGAGACTTCAGAAAGAGTCTTTGTGGTGCCTGACCACGCTAAAAACACATACACATGGAGAGGTGAATTGGTATTCCCTCCATCTAGAACGAACATGAATACAAGTCAACAAGGGCTTTGATGGGACAGGAGATCCCTATGACCACGTCGCAAAATTCAAGCAAGTACTAAGAGCCGAACAAGTCGAAGACATGTTCACACAATATAATGCATTTGGACTAACGTTAAAGAATACAGCTTTAACCTGGTTCCAACCTTTGCAACAAAGGCAATTTAGAGACATCCATCACTTTTTAGAGTCATTCATCACTAAATTCTCTAAAAGTGGGATTAGACATGACACGTCTTCGTTGATTCATAGCTTTAAACAGACCCCTCAGGAAACAATTAGACTGGCAGGACGTAGGTTTAGACAATATGTTGAACGATGTCCAATGCAAGAGCTACCCTCACAAGATAAGCAAGCGTCATTGTTTCTAGATGGCTTGTTGAGCTCTAAACTGCGCTCCTACGTGTACCTAAAAGAACCCAGAACACTAGAGCAATGTGTAAGAATTTGTATAGACATTGAGGACAACTTAGGAGACGAGTTGGAACTCTCAAAGGTCTATAAGGACTCAGACTGTTCATCTCTAGCATCCACAAAATTGTCTAGCTCAATAGAAGACCTAGCAGAAAAAGTGGCCCAGAAATTAGGAGTTTCTAGCAAACCTAGGGTACTAATGAACAAGCGTTGTTACACCTGTGGTGGTGACCATATGGCAAATGTGTGCCCCAATGCACCACAACCACAAGCCAACCCTAATGGCCAATACTGTACAATTGAGAGAAGATACACGAATCATACGGCTCAGGACTGCCCATACAACAACCAGACCGTGAGACAGAACTACCCGCAAGCATACCCACAGCCAGGTAGGTATCAAGGCCAATACAATGCTCAGCCTTATTACTATAGGCCTCCTCAGAACTACCCATACCAGGCTCAATAGAGACCTCAACCTGTCTTAGCTCAGCAGCCACCCCCACCAGCGAATGTCATCTCAGTCAAATACGCTGCTGCAGAAGAGAACCTAAGTAGGGCCTTAGTGCCTTCTTCACCTTTGATCACAGAAAGTGACCCAAACTCAAACAGTTTTGACTCCACTCATGTAGATAGTCCACCCGCATATTACACAGAGTCACCAGAACACGTAGAAACATATCATTATGATAGTCCACCAGTGGAACCTAGTTGAGAGCCCGACTATGCTAATGTGATGTACACAAACCCAAATCCACGACCCCAATTGAGACAACAAAGACCACAGGGCCCTAGAGGACCATGCTTTAGGTGCCAAGGAGATCATTTCATAAAGGATTGTCCACATCCCCCGATAGCAGGACAATCACAGTACTATAACATACAAGGCTTTTGCGCCGATTGTGGCAAAGAGCACATCATCAAAGATTGTCCTAAGAACCCTGTTAATGCTTCAAATGTGACACCGATCAACGTGATAGGTATTGTAAACAACGCAGATGGATCCAACCCTACATACGTGCCTATCCAAGCTATAACAAGAGCCCAGGCGCTCTTACAGAACCAACAGCTTAATCAAGAGAAAGTAGCCAGAAGTAGTGAAGTTGCAGAATCTAGTAGTAAAAAGACAAAATCTTGGAAAGATTCTAGAGAAAGGATAAAGAGAAAGTGGAGTAAAAAGATAACTGAGTTGGAAGGAAGTTTGAAAGAGTCGAGAGCCAAAATTCTAGAATTGACTTCACAGGAATCGAATCAAGAGAATCCAGCTCAGAAATCAGGATCAATTTTAGCGGAACCCATACCAGAAGATCTAGACATGATGGTTCGTGCATATCAGGCTAGATTAAAAGAGGGACCTCAGGTAGCTGAAATGAGCAAAAACTACCCTCGAGCTGATCTAGAAATTGAGAGAACTAAAGTTTGCATGAAGATGGTAGAATTAGCACAAGCTTTGTTCGAAGCCTCTAGATATCTTAATTGGAATAACATGGCAAAACCTGAATTACATTTTCAAGGACTAATGGAGAGGCTAGAATACTTGATAGAGAGCAAAGAGAAAAAAGATCAGCCTAGGAACCCTATTGTCCCAGAGACACAGGAAAGGAATGCACCATCCCTGTCTCAAGTACCCAACTCAGAAAGTCAAGACAACCTGTCTTCCATACATAGGTACTCACATGAATTTTTGAGAGAGATCCAAGAAGAGAAATGGAGAAAGGAACAAGGAACCCATCCTCCTATTCAAGAAATAGACGACTTGCAGGAACAATTTCCCCAAGACATTCCCTCTATTTACGATGGTGTAGAGGAAGAACAACTGAGTGAAAACACAAGATTTGGATCTAATTCTTTACAAGAATTACCTCAATTCACAGGACCTTGGGAAGCAAAGTCTATTAGTATGAGAGCACCCACGATAATAGTGAGGCATGAAGAATCAGTAATCCCTAGAAACACGGAAGTGATCAAGAACACTAAAGTACAATGTAATCTCACTCTAGAGGAGTTGTTAAAGGTAAAACCAGAATTGTGGAAACATGTAGCAAATCAATTCCCCGAGCTTGCTACTACTCCCTCACAAATAGGATCACAAAATAAGGTACCAGAAATACCCGTAGAAAAGATTGGAGATGTAAGCGAAGGAGAGGAAGGTAACACTTATCTTCCGATAACCCATCAGGGCTACACCACGAAAGCCATCTTAGATTCAGGAGCCGGAGTAGCCATAGCTACCACCGCCTTATGGAAACGTTGGGGTAAGCCAGCTGTTGAGAGCAGTATGGGCACCCAAGGACCGACTAGACAAGGAAGCCAGCAGAGAGAGTCAGAACAAGGTGAAGGAGTAAGTAGACAAAGCAGTCGACGCAAATCTGGCAGATAGGCCCTTCAATTTTTTCCAAATCAACATCTTTTAACAGTGATTCTTATCACTAACAATCATTGTAAATACCATTTCATATTTTTGTAGCTCCGTTTTGTGCAAGCCAAGGAGTCCTTGAGCTTGAGGAGCCTTAGAAGTACCTACATATCAATTTTCGTATTTTTTAGACTCCGTTTAAGCCCTCAAATTGGCCCTGGAACCTAATTTTTAACTAGGCCGGACACTAGGTCTGGACAGGGCCAAAACCTAGTCAAAAACTATAAAAAGAGCTAGAGAGCTCATTTTTGAGGTTAGATTGTAATTGAAACGAACTTGTAAGAGCATTTTGAAAGTAATTGAAGAACTCCATTGATTCTCACTCTTTGTCTTGCCGTGTGTGCACGTGTGTGTGTATGTGTGTGCATGCTAGTGTGCTTCTCACTCACGCACTTGTGCCGCCACTTGCTCGAGGTCTTCATACCATCCTCACGTCTTCCCGGATTGACATTAAAGGAGGTGCTACTCATCATTGAGCTACACCAAATTTTGGCGCCGTTGCCGGGGATCGAGCTTTGAGGACGAGCGTGTGATGGTAAGACGTAGAGTTGACGCGTTGGAGTTGTAGGTAATTTCTTTATTTTTCCTATTTTTCTCTTTCTTACCTCACCACCATCATCATCATCATCATCCTCACCATCTTCCACCTCCATCTCCATCATCGCGAAATTTCAGTTTTTTGACTATATCCCCATCTCCACCTCATTTCCCTCATTTCACTTGTGAGAGAGAGCGAGAGAGCGAAATTGCGTGTGCTGTTTTTGCATGTTTCTTGAGCTATCTTGCAGGTACAGGTCACATCACCATCCCCAGCTTCCTGCGCAGGTACGAAACTCGACGAAACTGTCTCGCAGTCGCCGACTTCTGTCGATCGCGATTGACAGAAATTCTCACCTTTTGGTAAATCTGAGTGCACCACAGTGGACTGGAGACCCTGCACACCACCTTTCCACCAAAATTTTTGAAAATCTTACAAAATTTCAGTCCATCGCGATTGACAGCCCTGTCCATCGCGATTGACAGCTCTGTCCATCGCGATTGACTGAACCCTCTGTCCATCGTGACCGACTGCCTGTCCATCGCGATTGACTGAACCCCCTGTCCATCGCGACCGACTGCCTGTCCATCGCGATTGACTGAACCCTCTGTCCATCGCGATTGATTGGGTGTCCATCGCGATTGACTGAACCCCCTGTCCATCGCGACCGACTGAACCCTCTGTCCATCGCGATTGATTGGGTGTCCATAGAGATTGACTGAACCCTCTGTCCATCGCGATTGATTGGGTGTCCATCGCGATTGACTGAACCCTCTGTCCATCGCGATTGATTGGGTGTCCATCGCGATTGACTGAACCCTCTGTCCATCGCGATTGATTGGGTGTCCATCGCGATTGACTGAACCCTCTGTCCATCGCGATTGACTGAGTGTCCATCGCGATTGACAGCCCTGTCCATCGCGATTGACAGCCAATTTTAGCCAAATTTTTTAGGGATTGTTAATTGAAGAGTTGGGCTAATTTTGGGCACAAATATTGTACTCTTGAGCACATGAGGAAGCCTTAGGAAAGCAACTTGGGGAAAACCTGTTGCACAGTGATCCTGTTTGAACCTTGTCGTAACCCTAGAACCCTGAACGGTTACAACTTTTTCATACGAAATCCATTTTTTGAGCTCTAGGGCTTGTTGGAAAGCTCGTGGGATCAAAGTCAGGGGTCTTTAGAATTGTTCTCTTAAAAATCACTATGCAAGCTAGTGTGTGTGCTACAGGAATGAAAATCATTGGTTCCGTCTTTGGAATTTAAATCTCTAAGCTAACTTTGGAACTTTTACAGATCTTTTGAGAGGATCCAAAGGCGTTCTAAGCAAGAGTAAGTGCAGACTTGGGAACACACTTCCTGGGCAGTCAAGGCAACCAAAAAGGAAACAAAAGGTTGGAAATTCTCAACTCCCTTTATCAATTCCTAGCTTAGGCTAAGAACGACGAGAGGTAGGAGTAAGTCAGAGCGACGATAAGTAGGTATCAAGTTGAAGACCACCTAAAAACTCAAGTTCAAGCTAAAAACCTAATCTCTGTACTGTCGGTAACATAAAGGAAAAGAACCTAACGTGGAACGATCAACCTGAAAGTACGAAGAACACTCAAGTATTCCGACGACGTAATATCAGACAAGACCTTAAACACGATAAATAACTAAAAAGAATCAAGTGACTGATACCAATTGATCGGCAACGAAGTTGTACTTTGGGCAAAGAATTGGGCTACTTAGTTAGGCATATGAACCTTAGATCGGGACGACATCTAGTAAGGGAGAGACAGAGCCTTAGATCTTCAGAGGCTAGTGTTAACCACACTGCTAGGTCCTGGGCCCAGCAGTTGAGCCACCACTCGTACTACCCTAGCTCTGAGACCAGTGAGTCAGAGATGTCTCAAGGCATGGACAGACCTACAGGAAGTTCAGGAGTGCCTTACTTGTACAGGGTGGAAGGCCCTTACAAAACACAGTTGGAATACCTTAGGACCAACCGATTAGGTGCCAGCATCTATGAGGACGGCTTAGGAAGATCTGTGATACAGATTAAGAATCCTGATCAATCCATTGGACTAGAGCACCCAGCAGTCAAGTTTGAAAACGGTGCATACCTGGACAAAGAAGGAACCATATACGTAGTCACCAATCACCCAGACAGGACAGATGAATTTGGGAATGTAATCTCAGAGGCGGACTTAGGTGACTTGGAACAAGGAAACATGGGTGCGGAACCTAGAACCCCCCGAGGCAAATCTGTTCTCACTAGGATTATCACACCTGATTGGGTTCCCCAAGACAACAAGAGCATAGAGTTGCTCCTCAATCGAGAAACTGACGAAGCCTTTTGGAGGTATAAATCTAATCAGCCAATTGATATAGGAAATATCATGATCTACGAGTTTAAGGATCCTGATAGCCCAGGCAGAGTGACCTACTTAGATCACACTTCAGAACGGATCTTTGCGGTTACGGAAAATGATAGGCATGCTTACACTTGGAAGGGTGAATTTATTTTCCCCCAACCAAGATCAAATGTATCCTATGGTCACCCTGGGGCTGGAACTTCCCAAGCTCATGGTATGCAAAGAGACAGAAGTAGAGATAGACCAGAAGTAAGTTTTGCCAACCCAGTGGGCAGAGAAAGAACGAGAACGGAGACGAATAGGGTAGAACCTGAGATGCTTAGAGCTCACAGGAACCAAAGAAATCTGGATGGATTTCCTCTGCCGAGACCTAGAGAGCATACAAGAACGTTGAGACCAACCCAGCTAGTTAAGTCCATGAAGAATTACTTTGATGGCACAGGAGATCCCTATGATCATGTGGCGGAGTTCAAGCAAGCATTGAGAGCTGAGCAAGTGGAGGATCTATTCACGCAGTACAATGCCTTCGGTCTAACCCTTAGGAACACAGCACTTACATGGTTTCAGCCATTGGATGAGCGACAGTTCAGGAGCATAGACCAACTCCTAGAGGCTTTCATTGTAGAGTTCTCTAAGAGCGGCATAAGACACAATACCTCCTCATTGATTCACAGCTTTAAACAGACTCCCCAAGAGACTGTAAGACTGGCAGGAAGAAGATTTAGGCAATACCTCGAAAGATGTCCTGTTTCGGAGCTACCCACATCTGCCAAACAAGTAGCCTTATTCCTTGACGGATTGCTGAGTACGAAATTGAGATCCTATGTGTATCTGAAAGATCCTAGGACTATAGAAGAGTGTGTACGCATGTGCATTGACATTGAAGATAACTTAGGGGAAGAACTAGAGCTTTCCAAAATCTACAAAGATTCAGATAGTGCATCTAGTCAATCTTCCACGCAATCCACATCAATTGAGGATCTCGCAGAGAAAGTAGCTCAGAAATTAGGGGTAACTAGTAAACAAATCCCAAGGTTTGCCCCTGTGAAAAGGTGCTACACTTGTGGTGGTGACCACATGGCGAATGTCTGCCCCATTATGGCTCAGCCCCAAGTAAATCCTAGTAGCCAGTACTGCACCATAGAACGGAGATACACCAATCACACCGCACAAGATTGCCCATACAACAAGCAGGCAGTTAGGCAACCCTACCCTCAGCCATACCCGCAGCAAGGAAGATACCAGAACCTGTACCCTCCACAACCATATGGCAGGCCACAGCAACCTTATCAGCAACCCTATCAAAACCAGCAAAGGCCTCAGCCAGTGCTAGCTCAACAACCACCTGCTCCAGCTAATGTGATTCCGGTAAAGTATGCTGTTGCAGAAGAAAACCTGAATAGAGCGATAGTCCCGGTAACATCCTTGCTTTCTGAAAATGACCTCAGTGACCATAGCTTTGATTCTACACATGTTGATAGTCCCCAGGCGTACTACATGCAGTCCCCTGAACATGGTGAGTCCTATTACATCGAAGAGCCAAATGAACCTAGTTGGGAGTCAGATTATACAAACGTCATGTATGCAAACCCCAACCCTAGGCCTCAACCTAGACAAGTAAGACCTCCATTCCCAAGAGGACCGTGCTACAGATGCCAAGGAGATCACCTCATTCATGATTGTCCCTTACCTCCACCTACACAACCCCAGTCAGTGGCAATCCAAGGCTTTTGCCAAGATTGTGGAAAAGAGCATCTCTTACGAGATTGCCCAAAGAACCCCAATAATATGCCAAAAATCACGCCTATCAACGTTATTGGGTTAGTAGTAGATTCCACAGGAAGTGTCACTTCCACTGCTCCCGTACAGGTAGTCACTAGAGCTCAAGCATTGCAGCAAAACCAAGGGGTAGACCAGGAAAAGAGCCCAACAGCTAGTGAAACTGAGAGCATAACCAAGAAAAGGACTAGAGCTTGGAGAGATAGCCGTGAACGTATGAAAAGGCAATGGGCAAAGAAGATGAGTGAACTTGAGGAAAGTTTACGCGAAACCAAGGCTAAAATCATAGAGATCACATCCCAACCGCACTCTCACACAATCCCACCGCTACCATCCCCATCACCCTCCATCCCTCCACCCTCTAATACACCCCACGTAACCCACCCACCACCCCAAGCAGGATCAGTATTAGCTGATCCCACTCTCGAGGACCTAAACATGATGCTTAAAGCATATCAGGCCAGAATCCAAGAAGGGCCAACCATAACCGATCATGAAAAATGCTACCCTAGAGCCGAGCTAGAGCTTGAACGAACTAAGATTTGTGCCAAAATGGTGGAATTGGCTCAGACCATGTTTGAGGCCAGTCGCCTATTTAACATCTCAAGTTCAGCGAAGACACAGTTGCATTTTGATGGATTGTTAGAAAGAATAGCGAGGTTAATTGCACAATCAGAAAAGGAACCTGCCCCTCAAAGAAAGGAAAGAGCAAGAGAACGAATAAGCCAGCATCTTCAGGAAGCCCATGTGCCTCCTCAAGAAGCTTATCTTCCCCCTCAAAAGGCAGATGAACCCCCCTCGAAAGCTTACGTACCTCCACAGGTTGCCTACATTCCTTCTCAGGGAGCGTATGAGCCTGCTCGGAAGAGTAATAGAATAAGTAATCCTCCCTAGGAAGCTTGTGCGCCAGCCATCTATGAGAACAAGGAGAGAGTCAACGATAGAATAAGCCCTCCTTCCCAGGTTGCTTATGTGCCTAATTCTACGGATCCAGACACTTCTTCTTCTATGAATCGGTTTGCACCAGACTTCCTACGAGAGATTCAAGAAGACAAATGGGATAACGAAAGTGAAGTCGCCCCTCCTTTTGAACTTGTGGATGATGCACACGATCAATTCCCACAAGACATCCCATCTATTTACGGGGAACATGAGAGTACTCAGTCTCACGAGAGATTGGACTTTGAGTCTAATTCCATACAAGAGCTACCCCACTTCACAGGCCCATGGGAAGCAAAGTCCACGTGTATGAGAGCACCCACAGTCATGGTAAGGAACGACGACTCAGTCATATCAAGGAACACGGAGGTAGTAAAGAACACCAAGGCGCAGCGCGATCTCACTTTGGAAGAACTTCCTAAGAATAGACCAAAAGCGCGGAAAGGTGTAGCCAGTCAAGTGACTGAAGTTGCAGAACCACGTTCCCGAATAGGATCCCATAGGACAGTGCCAGAAATTCCCTTGGACAAGATAGGAGATATGTGTGAAGGTGAAGAAGGGAACACCTATCTTCCCATCACCTACCAGCAGTACACTACCAAGGCAATTTTGGACTCAGGTGCAGGAGTTGCTATCGCTACCACCTCCCTATGGAAGCGTTGGGGCAAGCCAGCACTTAGGCCAACGAGAATGAAATTGCAGATGGCCGATGGTCATATAGAGAGGCCCTTGGGATTGCTAGAAGGCATAACTCTCACCACTTGTGGTGTTGAGTTTGAGCATAGCTTTGCTATATGTGACTTTAGCAAAAATCATGCCTATGAGATGATTTTGGGAAGACCATTTATGCGACAGTTGCAAGTGGTACAGGATTGGGGGACCAATTCCTTGTACCTGCAACACTTAGGTGTTACGACCAAAGTCAATCTCAAAGATTACTCTCATAGGGATGTACCTCCTATCCAGTGGAATCCCATCCATAGAGCCAAAGATGATACGGAATCTGTGCATTCCATAGGGTCAGGATCCTCTTGGATGCATGAAGACACCCACTTATGGATGTGCGAAGTAGCAGTAGAGGAAGAGAAGAGAGAAAAGGCCAGAGAAATAGGTGCAAAAGAGACACATAGAGCAATTCAAGACCCAGCCTATGCACCTGTAGTTTTTCCTGATGAGGAATTCGAACCCCATGGCTGGGCAGAAATTTTAGCAACAATGGATGTAGCCATCAATGAAGAACAATGGACACCTCACTGTGATGAGGATGGCTATGACATTTCAGTCTTCTCCATAGAGCCAATCATGGGAGAGGCAGTTCTAGAAGAATGCGAACCTAGCCCTGATGCATTTGAGGATGCAAGTGATTCCGATCTCGAGTCTATCATTATGGACCCACCATTTGCATCAGATGAAGAATACTTCTATGAAGTAGAATTTCAACCCCAGAGGCATGGAGAGCTTACAAATGATGTAAGATTAGCAACACATGTGAGCCCAAAGGAAGAAGGAAAGAAACGAAAGAAGAGAGAAGTCTCACCAGAAGAGGAAGAATCTTTGTTTGAGGTCCCAGAAAATTTTAAGAAGTATGAGATAGATGACAGGAGAGTCATGATTAGAATGCCTAAACGAGAGGCACAATCAGGAGAGGCCTATGATAACAAAGAAACCACCAAGAAAATAGTAGTGGCCATAGAAGAAGGAGAGGAGAGATGCAGGTATATAGGCCATGACCTGACAGAAGAAGAAGAGCACGAATTAATTGCCTTGCTAAGAGAATACAGAGATGTGTTCGCTTGGAGTTACAAGGATTTGAAAGGTGTTGACCCTGACATTTGCTCACACACCATCCCCATGACCTCAGATGCTAAACCCTCTAAGCAAAAACCCTACACATATAACGATAATTACGCTGCTAAGATCAAAGAAGAGATAGATAGACTGGTCGAAGCTGGATTTATCTATGAAATTGAGCACACTGAATGGGTATCCCCCATCGTAGTGGTGCCCAAGAAGAATGGCAAGCTACGTGTGTGTATTAACTTGAAAAAGGTTAATGCAGCCACGATTCGAGATAACTATCCGCTTCCCATCACAGAACATCTCTTAGAAAGAGTGGCAGGCAAGGAAGTGTACAGCTTCCTTGATGGATTTTTGGGTTACAATCAAGTAGCCATAGCTCCAGAGGATCAGCATAAGACAGCCTTTGCCACAGAATGGGGCATTTTTGCCTTTAGAGTGATGCCATTTGGGCTTACCAATGCACCAGCTACCTTCCAGAGGCTGATGTGCCATGTGTTTAAGGAGTTCCTGAGGAAGAGTTTAGAAGTCTACGTTGATGATCTTTGTGCTCATTCCAACATTAGACAAACCCATATCCCTGAGCTCAGACAAATCTTTAACAAATGTAGAGAATATCAAGTCTGCCTAAACCCAGAAAAATGTGTTTTCATGGTCAGGCAAGGCAAGATTTTAGGGCACATAGTGTCAAAGAATGGCATATCTACCGACGAAGAGAAAGTGAGAGCCATAGCAGAGCTACCTAGGCCAAAGAATGTTAAGGAAGTACAAGCTTTCATGGGGCATTGTGGCTATTACCGACGATTTATACACATGTATGCTGTCATTGCAAAGCCCATGTACGGACTTCTGACTAATTTTGAGTGGACGGATGAATGTGAGAATTCCTTCCAGGAGCTTAAACGAAGATTATGTTCAGCACCAATCTTGACCACACTAGATTGGAATAAGCCATTCCATGTTCACGTGGATGCATCCAATTATGCTATTGGATGTGTACTTGCACAACCAACTGGTGAAGGTAATATGGATCTTCCAATTGCCTATGCCAGTAGACAATTGAATGCGGCTGAACGGAATTACACCACTACAGAGCGAGAAGGATTAGGCATGGTATATGCAGTTAAGAAATTTAGACATTATTTGCTTGCAAATAAGTTTAAATTTTTTACTGATCATCAGGCATTGCTATACCTCGTAAACAAGCCTTGCAATACAGGAAGATTAGTGAGATGGTTTCTCTTGCTAATGGAATATGATTTTGAGGTTGTGGTAAGGAAAGGGAGGACTCACTTGAGAGCAGATCACCTCTCTAGGCTCACATCGGGAGAAGCCCCACAAGGAGTGTCAGATGACCTTCCTGATGCTTACTTGTTTAATTTGGAAGTTGTACCGCATTGGGCTAAGCCATTGGTACCAGTATTGACATACGGGCCTAACCATCCAGTGGTAAACACACGGAATAGAGAGGTTGTAAAAGCCCAAAAGTACCACATCATGGCAGGATGTATGTACAAGCACACAGATCAAGGGATCTTGGCTTGCTGCGTAGAAGAGGATGAGTACGCTAAATGGTTGCAATTAGCACATGTAGGTGCACTAGAGCAACACCATTCAAAGCAACGAACTTTACAGACACTAAGAAGACTCAGAGTGCATTGGCCGACTATGGAAGCGGATGTCCAAAAGTTGTGCAAGGAATGCCAAATCTGTTGCACTAAGCCACCTGTGGAACACGCCACTCTTTATCAAGTATCCATTGTGCCAGATTGGAGTGAACCACTAGTATCCTTCCTAAGGACGAAAGCATTCCCTCCAGACATGACTCTGGCTAGGAAAAGGAGTTTAGAACAAGAAGCCTTGGATTACTCACTCATTGGTGATAATCTATACAAACGCGGTAAAGATGGTTACCTGAGACTGTGTGTCCATGAGAATGAATATCTTAAGATCTTGGAAACTGCTCACCAAGGTGTAGCAGGAGGACACTTTGGACCAGATCGGGTGATCAAGGCGATACTATTTGCGGGCTTCTGGTGGCCTACCCTTCACATGGATGCACATACCTATGTGAAAGGGTGTGATGTCTGTCAGAGGACTCAGTATCCTATACGCAAAGATGAGATGCCACTGAAACCTATGATGGGTGGACGTGCATTCTCTAAGTGGGGAATAGACTTTGTAGGTCCTATTAATCCCCCAGCTAAAGGTTCTCATGCGGAATACATCATTGTTGCAATAGATTATCTCACCAAGTGGGTAGAGGTAAAAGCTACGACAAAGAACGATGCTCAAACTACTGCCAAATTCTTGTTTGAGAATGTATTCACGAGATACGGGCTACCTATCGAGCTGGTAAGTGATAGAGGCACTCATTTCTTAAATGAAGTGATTGAAAATCTACTCCAAGAATTCTTGGTAATACACAAGAAGTCTGCCCCCTATCACCCTCAAGCTAATGGACAAGCTGAGAGCACTAATAAGATTTTATGCAATGTGCTGACGAAATTAGTGAACACTAAACGCTCTGATTGGGACAAACAGCTACACCATGCTGTTTGGGCATACCGAGTTGCCTACAAAACGGTACTCCAAGCCACTCCCTTTCAGATGGTATTCGGCCAAAACGCTGTCTTACCCTTGGACTTCTTGATCCCTACGTTGAGAGTAGCACAAGAGCACGAATGGACAGGTCATGAGCTCTCCTCTAGGATCTTTGACCTTGAACGATTAGGAGAAACAAGACTGAGAGCCGCTGCAGGAATATATGCAGCCAAGAAGAGACAGAAGGCATACTTTGATGCCCACGTGAAGGATAAGGGTTTGAAAGCAGGAGATCTAGTTTTAGTCTACACACTGAAGCAACACGCAAGGAAACTAGAAAAGAGAGGCTACGGACCTATGATCATTAATAGGATCTCCACAAGTGGAGCTGTGCAATTAGCCACATTAGAAGGTGATGTTCTCCCTAACTATATTAGTGGATGCAGAGTCAAGTTGTATCAGGAACCCCTCACGGAGGAAATGCTCAGCCGACTCAACACTGCTAAGAAACGCAAAGAGGAAGAAAAGCGAGTTCGAGAAGAACCTCAAGCAAAAGCTTTAGAACGCATCAGGAGAATGAAGTTACGAAGGCAAGGTAGAGATCAGCCTAGAGCGAATGACTATGCAGATCAAGGATATCCTATGGCCATGTGTGAAGTCGCAGGAACAAGCTCGCGTAGGATAATTGATCGACGTCCTTTCATAACCCTAGATATAGGACAAGGAAAGAGTGCAAGGACCGTAAGAGCCTTGATTGACTCAGGTGCAGCCACTAGTGCGGTTAAATTGTCTTACTGTCAAGAGTTGCAGTTAACGGTCAATCCTGTAGAAGCATATCTCATAGGATTGGGAGGCATGGAAACCCCTTGCATGGGCGAGGTGGAACTTCCCCTCTACATTCATGATGAGGCAATGACAGTTAAAGTACTAGTGTGTCAGGATGAGGACCTCACGGAACCCCTCGTCTTGGGTCAAGACTGGATCTATGACCAAGCAGTCAACTTGAACCTAAGAAGTGGACTTCTTCAGGTATGGGTCAATCATAGTCGAATTACAGTAGAGTTGGATAATGGAGCACTCAAAGAACTAGGAAAGGCACAGACTCCTGGTCCTTCCAGGAGTACACATGAGGATGACCATGTTGTTCTTGTCCAAAACTATGTGTTGCAGAGGAATGCTATGCGCAAAAAAGGAGTCAGGGATGCAACGGAACTCCCTTCTTTTCCAAAAGTCAGAAGGAGGCAACAACCAAAGGTGGCTCAAAGGCAGAAGAAGCAGAGTACTACCTATGCCGGAAATCAAAAGAACCGGCGCAGCAGAATGTCTCAACAAGTGAACCAAGTGTGGGTGCGAAAAGGCGAACACCCGGTTGCACTCATGCCAACAGCACGGGCAAAGCCTCTTATTAGTAACCAACAACACGACACTAATAAGAAGTCTTTCGGAAATTCTTCTGCTAATGTGAAATCTATTTGGCTGCCCAAAAAGTCGATGAAGGCTAGCCTACAATCAAGACAAATTTGGGTGCCTAAGGCTTGTTTGCGGGCTCAAATAGCTACACCAAGAACACACCCTACACAGCATGATCTATTCACTCGCACAGCCTACATCCACTCATTTTCAACACCAAGGCAAATGAGCACGAACAGAATCAGTTGTAAATGGGTACCTAAAAGGCCTCATGTTCAAGCTGACACTCCTATAAAGCTCTCGAGAATCTCTACGGAACCACGAACAAAACCTATCCACTGCATTTGGCAGCCCAAGACTTGTAACAAACCCCCGGACCCCGATTGTAAATCCATGACCACCTACTAACCGCTTCACTCTCACATCACATCATTTCGCTTAGCTCTTAGGTCTACCTAACTCCTAACTACACACACCAGCACCGAGCACTTATTAACCCCTAACCACTCCCGAACTTTAAGTTAATGTTGTAACAAGGGACACCATGTCATTTTTGTGTCCATTGCAATGTTAACGTTTATTCATATATTCTCACAGAATCAGCTGCGACATTTTCAACATGGCGGAGGCAGCAGGAACTAGCTCTCACACAGAAACAAACCCGCAAGTGGTGGACTTGGACAATTTGTTGGAGAAACACTCACTAATTAGACATATATTTGAAGGTCAAATCTTAGAAAGAAAACCCCATGCGTATGTGAAGGGACAAATTCACAAGTGTATCATACTTGTAAAGTTAGTTCACTTTAGTTCTAGAAGTTTTTTAAAAAATCACGGGAATGAGAAAATCTATATAAGTTAGTTAGTATTAACTGACGCGATGAGAAGAAGAAGGAGGGAGAGAGAGAGAAAGTGAGAAGAACTCATTTTTGTATGACTGAGTATAGTCGAGCTTCTCTGAGTGAGAAAGCATTTGTAAAACTTCTGAGTTTTTTATAGTTATGATAAGAACTGAGTAAAGTTCTGTGTATGAGCCTCTCTCCATCATCTCCATGATTACCTACTGTGTGATGAGTTACAAAGATCAAGTTTTCCAAGCAACTCGATGCCTGGCATCGAATCTCTGTTGATAAGTCATATTTTCTTTTATATTTTTCATTCAGTACTGAAGTGTTTGAAAACATGATGTTGTTGGAGCAACTCGATGCCTGGCATCGAATTCCAGTTGATAAGTCATATTCTAAGTGTGCATGAAATCACCTCTAGTTTTGGTGTCCAAAAGATCAAGACTTTATGCGGGAAGTCGATGCCCGGCATCGAATCCCTGCTGAAAAGTGGCCAAAAACACTCCAAGTCGATGCCCGGCATCGAATTCTCGTTGCAAGTCGATGCTAGGCATCGAATTCTAATTTTAAACAGGCGCTCTTACTAAAACAGGCAAGTTTTCCAGTTTTGGAAGGTCATACAGGGTCATCTTGTGAGGGCCATAACTTGAGTTCTAGAGCTCCGTTTGATGCATATGATAGCTTGTTGGAAAGCTCTACTCTTCTAGTTTCAGCCTATAAAGTTTCATAGAGAAATAATATGTGAGCTAGGAGAAATTAGCAAAATACTGAAGGTATGTCATTTCGGTGACTAGGAATTTCTGTAGAAGCAAAGTTCTCACTTTAAGCTATCATTTCTCAAAGTTTGGAGTGGCAATGAGTTAATGGTGACCATAGAGGTGTTCTAGTGTCACATTAATTCATTTCTTGTGGTGTTTTATACATCAACACAATTTACCCGTTTTGCCTGAGACAATTGAAAGACCAGAAGAATTGCAGGCCGTCAAAATCATACCTATTGCGGACCCTCCGCGAGGCCACACCATGCCCGTGGGAAAGACTTCCCATTGGTTTACCGAGGTGGCAGGACCTTTGGGTGAAGGAACGTACCTATGGGAATCAGAGTTGGACTTCAATGGAAAGCAAGGCAGATACCATTTCTTTACAAGAGAATTTGAGAAATTACAAAATGCGGAAGGTCTACGTCCGATATGGGAAAAGGCAGGATTGAGTGCCTATTTCAGCGCCCGACTCCCAAAACCTGACTTCATGCGATGCTACTATCTCATCAACACCTTGACTCCAAATCAGAACCCAAAAGGTGCAAGCTCATTTGTGATTCCATCTCTGACAAAGGGGAATGAGCTCAAGAGGTTCAGGCTATCAAACAATTTGGTGAGAGAGGCTCTAGATATGCGCGGAATGCATATTCCTACAGAAAAGGAAACCCTAGTACCGGATTACATGAAGAATTGAAGTCTCACCAAACTCAAGGACATGGTATCCATGACGCCTAATATTGCAATACACCTTCGCATGTGCATGCAACACTTTGCTTTCCCGGCGCAAGATAGATTCACCATGCTGCCCAAAAAGATTTGGTTTAGCTTGTATCTGGCAGAGACACAGAGCCTCACCATCAACCTACCCCACTGGATAATTGATCAAATACACCTAGCTCACAAACGCTGGCCGCAGAAACAGGTTTTATATGGTTGCTGTGCTCTGACAAGAATCATTTATAGGTGTTTGGCTTATGACATTCCGACCCAACGCGCCCTAATGTGGAATCGGGTTGAGCAGTTTAGAGGCAGAACATCCACTGGACCCCCTTCTAAGAAGATGAGAGGCACTGTCCAAGTCCCATGTGCTCAACCACGTGGAGCCACCCTAACACCAGACGTCACCCCGCCACCCCGAAGAGTCCGACCATTTACACTCCGACTTCCAAGACGCAGCACCGATGGTTCCACCTTGATATTCCCTCCCATCCCAACGGATCTCGAATTTCCTAGTGGTGCACCTTTGGAAGAACTCACTAATGAAGACTTCGAACAACTATTACAAGATGTAGAGCTGGAGGCAGAAGAGGCACAACAAGCGGAAAACTTACAAACGCAGGCCACAACCTCCCAAGCACCTGTCACACCTATTGAAGTGGATGCAGAAGATGACGGAGATGAAGAACAGGAGGATGATGAGGAGGAGTATGATCAAGAGCACCAAGAGGAGCAACAAGAAGTGCCAGAACTTGTAGGTGCACCAGCATATACAACTCAACTACGAAGGCTATACGACACTATCAAAGCAGTACAAGAAAGGCATCAGCTCTCTCTGGTATCAGGTCAAGCTTTGATGCAAGAAATGCTATCAGATGAAGGGGTGGACCAACACTTCATTGACACCCTCAAATTAGTGTCAGACTCTTTAGGAGTTCCGGAGGCTGTCCACACCGCAGTCCGCCAGTCCGTAAGGTACGACAAACGCAGAGTGGACACGTTACCACGAGCAGGTAAGACTATCAGGATACCCGTCACAGAACAAGAAGTACCCATTGAGACAACAGCCACCCCCACAACCACCACTGACCTCTCCGCCGAAACCTTCGTTCAGACATCACCCATCTCACCCCAGCATCCTCCATCACCACCTTCTCCACCCCCATCACCACCTCCCACCTTGGAAGAAACGACAGTCATCACCTCTACCTTCACTTATAACCCATCCTCATTCAAATCATTCTCATTTCGAGAACCCACCTCACAAGACACCCTCTTCTCCTTCGTCACCAATCCCTTGTACACTTCGTCCCGTCTATCCTCTGAACCCATGACTGGCCATCCCATAATTCCAAGTGTAGTTGGAAACCCAGCACCCACAGAAGGCACCCTGTGTTTCCCGACCTATCCCCCAATACGGGTACCTCCATTCCATGACCCTCACTTCCCATCTGGCCCCTACACCTCTTTCAACCTGACCGCGCCACCCCAATACCCGTCCGTTGTGGAACAGTTCACCCGCTCTCCAATGTTTCCGAGGCACATTTCTCCGATGTTCGCAACGACATCAATTTACACGAACACCACACTCACTTCACCTACCATACCCACCTACATGGTAGCCCCTGCACACACCACCTTGTCTGACCCAATGGACATTTCACCAACCACAGCACCTCTCCCCACGATTCCACCATCTTCCCCTCCCTTGCCCCCCACCTCACCACTCACATCATTGGCACACACAGCATTCACTACCCCCCTACCCAATCCCACCTCCCCTGCATTTCAAACTTTTCCCCTTGCATCTCATAATGTAAATAGCACGTTCAACACATTACTTCAGTGTGCACATCAGCTACAACAAGACTACCATCAATTGGAAGAACGCACTGCTGCCCTCCAGGCAGAATCTCAACGTCTGCAAGCTAGAGTCACCACTCTCGAAGCTGACTACCAGACGCTCCTAACCGAGCATACCACACTACAGCAGGCTCACTCCGAATTGGAATCAAAGACATCAACTGTAGATGACCAAGCAGTCAAGGAATTAGAAACAGTGCTTCAAGCGCAAATGATCTCTAACGCTACACTCAGACGCAACATTGGGCTATTAAGGAAGCATATGGCCGCAGCACTGGAAGAGAACAAACGACTTCAACAACAAAACCAAGACAACTTTGAAGCGGCTATGGAAGGAACCGTAGGAGCAACCGTTAGCCCGACCAGATATAGAGCAGTCCCATCGGAAGACATTCGCATCTTACTTGAGGAGCATGCAAATTTCTTGGAGTCATATGAAAAGCTAGAGACTGAATGTGCAGATCTCAAGAAACAGATTGCCAGTGTCCCCACAGCTCAACAGGAGCCGGTAATCTTGCAACACTCTACAGAAGAAATGGAGATCCTCCGGAAACAGGTGGCAGAACTCCAAGCACGCCTCCTCCCATATGAACGCCCACCCTCGCCCATTGAAGAACCAGAACCTGAAACAGTAGTGGAAATCCCCGTTGATGACAGCTATGAAGAGCCATACGAGCCTATGCCGACGCCTGGTGGTCGAACAACGGAAGAAGGACAAGACACGTTAGAAATTCAAGTTCCGGATTGGGTCAAAAGGGTCGAGAAAGTGGGTAAGACACATGATGACCGTGTGGCCGTGCAAATGCAATCTCTCACAAATCTGGAAGAAACTGTCCTTCGGTCTTCCTACTTTCAAAATTTATCCCATCAAAGGTTAATCACAACATCAGAGTCGCAATACATGCCTTATTTTGTCTTACTACATGATTATAATGCAGAAGTCAAAAGACATACAGGGAAGGAGCCCACATTCGCCACTCAATTTGAGATAGGGGATTTATCGACCGATGCACGTGCTGGCTCAATCTTCCAACCTAATTGGCGTGCACGCTTACTCACCGATTACCCAGAGATGATGAGTACCTGGGCAACCATGCCACTATATATCAAGTATAATCCATGCTATTGTCCAGTGGTACGTCGCAGATCCTGGCAAGCATTTGCAATCAAGGTACGCAACAATAAAGAGTGCTCGGCTTGGGTTAACTACCCATATTTTGCTCCACCTCGAGGGACTCCAACCGTAGCCTACATGATATCAACAATTCGACACTGGTCTACACGTCTAAATAATGTACCCGACATAGCGGCGAAAATGTGTATGAAGATATTCGAGCTCATGACCATTGTCTTCAAAACCTTTCGGAATGTCCAAGCTCCATACATCTCGGCCCCTGGATTCTCTCAAGGCAACAAGGATTTAGTCTACGACATGAGCCAAACCCCCTCGGTCACTATCATCTTTGCTTGGCATGCACGAATAAAGTACTTGCCCGCATGCTTCAAGCAGACATTTGAGGAAATGTTCTCTACGGGGTTCTGGGAATACAATTCCGAAATTTTCATTCCCAGACCCACACATTTGCTACATCTATTCGCAGTAGAACAAGCGATCCATGCAGATCAGTTACGTCTGCCACATCCGGACATTCCAGGACCAATCGATTGGGATCGTATGATGACAGATTTGGCCAGAGGACTACACATACAAGAACATCAGCTTGCCACTCAGGTTGTGGAATATTACATCCAACACTCCCAGCAACAAGGGTCTGTCAGGGATGACAGACGCGAGAGAGGGGGGGGTGTTGAGAGCAGTATGGGCACCCAAGGACCGACTAGACAAGGAAGCCAGCAGAGAGAGTCAGAACAAGGTGAAGGAGTAAGTAGACAAAGCAGTCGACGCAAATCTGGTAGATAGGCCCTTCAATTTTTCCCAAATCAACATCTTTTAACAGTGATTCTTATCACTAACAATCATTGTAAATACCATTTCATATTTTTGTAGCTCCGTTTTGTGCAAGCCAAGGAGTCCTTGAGCTTGAGGAGCCTTAGAAGTACCTACATATCAATTTTCGTATTTTTTAGACTCCGTTTAAGCCCTCAAATTGGCCCTGGAACCTAATTTTTAACTAGGCCGGACACTAGGTCTGGACAGGGCCAAAACCTAGTCAAAAACTATAAAAAGAGCTAGAGAGCTCATTTTTGAGGTTAGATTGTAATTGAAACGAACTTGTAAGAGCATTTTGAAAGTAATTGAAGAACTCCATTGATTCTCACTCTTTGTCTTGCCGTGTGTGCGCGTGTGTGTGTATGTGTGTGCATGCTAGTGTGCTTCTCACTCACGCACTTGTGCCGCCACTTGCTCGAGGTCTTCATACCATCCTCACGTCTTCCCGGATTGACATTAAAGGAGGTGCTACTCATCATTGAGCTACACCAGCATTGAGACCCACCAGGATGAAGCTACAAATGGCTGACGGACACATAGAAAAACCATTAGGCTTACTAGAAGGCATATCTCTCACCACTTGTGGCGTAGAATTTGAGCATACCTTTGCCATTTGTGACTTTGCAAAAAATCATGCATATGAGATGATATTGGGACGACCATTCATGCGTCAGTTGCAAATTGTACAAGATTGGGGAACTAATTCTTTGTACTTGCAACATTTAGGGGTGACTACCAAAGTCAATCTTAAAGACTATTCACATCGAGATGTACCCCCAATACAATGGAATACCATCCATAAGACACTTGTAGAGACGAAATCCGTGCACTCATTAAAATCAGATCCTTCTTGGTTGCATGAGGATACTCATTTATGGATGTGTAAAGTAGCAAAACAAGAGCAAGAAAGGTTAGAAGCCAGGACCTTAGGTGCAGAACAACACCCACGAACCCTTCAAGATCCAGCCTACGCACCTGTAGTATTCCCTGACGAAGAGTTTGAACCCCATGGTTGGGCAGAAATCCTAGCAACCATGGATGTAGCCATCAATGAAGAACAATGGACACCCCACTATGACGAGGATGGCTATGACATATCAGTTTTCACGATAGAGCCAATCATGTGCGATGCAATTTTAGAAGAGTGTGAACCTAACACTGAGGCATTTGAGGATACGAGTGATTTTGATTTAGAATCAATTATCATGGACCCACCTTTTGCATCAGAAGAAGAATATTTTTTCGAAGTAGAGACTCACCCTCAGAGACACAAGGAAATTACGAATGAGGTGAGGTTAGCCACAGAAGTGACTAACAAGAGTGAAGGCAAGAAAAGAAAGAAGAAAGAAACCATGTCAAAAAAAAGAAGAATCTTTGTTTGAAGTACCCGAGAACTTCAAGAAATATGAAATCGAAGATAGAAGGATCATGGTACGAATGCCTAATAGAAAGGCGAATGACGGACAAGTATGATAACCGAGAGAAAACCAAGAAAATAATCGTAGCCATAGAAGGAGAAGAAGAAAAATGTACATACATAGGGCATGATTTGACAACTGAAGAAGAAGAAGAGCTAGTTGCCCTATTGCGCGAATATAGAGATGTTTTTGCTTGGAGTTACAAAGATTTGAAAGGAGTAGATCCAGATATATGTTCTCATAGAATCCCTATGACTCCAGATGCAAAACCGACAAAACAGAAACCGTACACGTACAACGATAACTACGCTGCGAAGATTAAAGAGGAGATAGATCGCTTGATAGAAGCAAGATTCATTTACGAAATTGAGCATACCGAATGGGTATACCCCATTGTGGTTGTGCCCAAGAAGAATGGAAAATTGCGTGTGTGTATTGACCTTAAAAAAGTTAATGCTGCAACGATTAGAGATAGTTATCCTCTTCCTATCACGGAACATCTATTGGAAAGAGTTGCGGGCAAGGAAGTTTACAGCTTTCTTGATGGATTTTCAGGCTATAATCAAGTAGCCATTGCTCCAGAAGATCAACACAAGACGGCATTTGCCACTGAATGGGGCATATTTGCATTTCGTGTGATGCCATTTGGCTTAACAAATGCACCCACCACTTTCCAGGGACTCATGTGTCATGTTTTTAAGGAATTCTTACGCAAGAGTTTGGAAGTTTATGTCGATGACTTATGTGCTCATTCAAATGTAAGACAGACGCATATCCCAGAGTTAAGGCAAATATTTGACAAATGTTGAGAATATCAGGTTTGTTTGAACCCAAAAAAGTGCGTTTTCATGGTCAGACAAGGCAAAATTCTAGGACACATTGTGTCAAAAAATGGAATCTCTACGGATGAAGAAAAGATGAAGGTAATTGCAGAATTACCTAGACCAACTAATGTGAAAGAGGTACAGGCATTTATGGGCCATTGCGGTTATTATAGGAGATTCATACACATGTATGCAATCATAGCCAAGCCTTTGTACTCTCTTTTAACCAATTTCGAATGGACAAATGAATGTGAAAATTCATTCAATGAACTTAAACGACGCTTGTGCTCAGCACCTATATTGACAACCCCAGATTGGAGTAAGCCATTCCATGTACATGTGGATGCATCCAATTATGCCATAGGATGTGTGTTAGCACAACCCACGAATGAAGGTAACATAGATCTCCCCATAGCTTACGCGAGTAGACAATTGAACGCAGCAGAAAGAAATTACACCACGATGGAACGAGAAGGATTAGGGATGATCTACGCAGTAAAGAAGTTTAGGCACTACTTGTTGGCCAATAAGTTCAAGTTCTTTACAGATCATCAAGCACTATTGTATTTAGTCAACAAGCCATGTAACACAGGACGTCTAATACGTTGGTTTCTATTACTCATGGAGTATGATTTTGAAGTCGTAGTCAGGAAATGAAAGGCACATCTTAGAGCTGACCACCTTTCAAGATTAACCTCAGGAGAAGCTCTTCAAGGAGTAGCGGATGATCTACCAGATGCATAATTGTTTAACCTTGAGATAGCACCAGAATGGGCTAAGCCTATAGTCCCTATTCTGACATACGGACCCAAGACTTCTAGGATAAAGATCAAAGAGGGAGAGATTACCAAGTCTCAGAGATACCAAATAATAGCAGGAAGCATATATAAACAGGATAATCAAAAGATTCTTGCTTGTTGTGTAGATGAATCAGAACATGCGAATTGGTTGCAATTAGCACACATAGGTGCATTAAAGCAACATCACTCAAAACATCGAACATTACAGACTCTGCATAGACTAGGAGTATATTGGCCTTCGATGGAAGCAGATGTCTACAAGCTGTGTAAAGAATGTCATGTTTGTTGTGGAAGACCACGAGTAGAGCATGCTACATTATATCACGTGTCTCTCACACCAGACTGGAGTGAACAATTAGTGACATACTTGAGGACGAACACATTCCCTCAAGGAATGACCTTAGCTCGACAACGCAGTCTAGAGCAGGAAGCTCACGACTATTCACTTATTGGCGATAATCTATACAAAAGAGGACGAGATGGATATCTAAGACAATGTGTTCATGAGAGCGATTATCTGAGCATACTAGAGACTGCACACCAAGGTGTTGCAGGAGGTCATTTTGGACCCGATAGGATAATCAAAGCCATCCTCTTTGCAGGATTATGGTGGCCCACTCTTCACATGGATGCTCATACCTATGTAAAGAGATGTGATGTGTGCCAAAGAACTCAGTTTCCTACTCGCAGAGATGAAATGCCATTGAAACCCATGATGGGCGGACGTGCATTTTCAAAGTGGGGTATAGACTTTGTAGGACCCATTAACCCCCCTGCAAAAGGTACACATGCTGAATACATTATTGTTGCCACAGATTATCTTACGAAATGGGTAGAGGCAAAAGCCACGAAAAAGAATGATGCACACACAACTGCAAAATTCTTATTTGAGAATGTCTTTACAAGATATGGACTGCCTATAGAGTTAGTGAGCGATCGAGGCACTCACTTTCTAAACCAAGTCATTGAATATTTGTTACAGGATTTTATGGTGATTCACAAGAAATCCGCACCATATCATCCTCAGGCCAATGGTCAGGCTGAAAGCACTAATAAGATCCTTTGTAACGTACTAACGAAACTCGTGAACAACAAACGTTCAGATTGGGACAAACAGTTACACCACGCTGTTTGGGCATATCGAGTGGCCTACAAGACCGTACTCAATGCAACTCCCTTTCAGATGGTTTTTGGTCAAAATGCAGTGCTTCCTTTGGACTTCTTGATACCGACCCTTAAGGTTGCACAAGAACATCAGTGGACCGGCCATGAATTATCAGCGAGAATAATGGACTTGGAACGATTAGGAGAAACCAGGCTAAAGGCGGCAGCAGGAATATATGCAGCGAAGAAGCGACAGAAAGCATATTTTGATGCACATGTGAAAGATAAAGGCCTAGAAGAAGGAGATTTAGTTCTAGTATATACGCTAAAGCAACACGCACGTAAGTTAGAAAAGCGAGGTTATGGACCTATGATCATTAACAGAATCTCAACAAGTGGAGCAATACAGTTAGCCACTTTAGAAGGAGATATAATGCCTAATTACATTAGTGGTTGTAGAGTCAAGTTATATCAAGAACCTCTTACTGAGGATATGCTTAGACGACTCACGTTAGCAAAGAAGCGTAAGGAGGAAGAAAATAGAATACGAGCGGAAGCTCAGGCAGAAGCAATAGAACACATTAAACGCATGAAGTTAAGAAGACAAGGACTAGGGAGAGAGCATTATAGCCATCTGGAAACTACACCCAGATATCCCATGGCCATGTGTCAAGTAGAGTCAGCCACTCATCCTAGTATAGTGGAGAGGAGACCATTCATTACAGTCAGGCTAGAGCATGACAACCCTTGCAAAGAGCTCAGGGCTTTAATTGACTCAGGTGCTGCGACTAGTGCTATTAGATGGTCCCACTATAAGGATTCAAGAATAGAAATGCGGCCAATTGAGGCATACCTCATAGGCCTAGGAGGCATGGAAACCCCTTGCATGGGTGAGGTGGACCTTCCTATCCTCATTAAGGATGTGACCATGACAGCGAAGCTACTAGTGTGCCATGATGACGAACTGATAGAACCCCTAATCCTTGGCCAAGATTGGCTATACGATCACTCAGTGGACCTAAATCTTAGACAAGGCTCCTTACAGATTGGAACCTTAGAGCAGAAGCGAGTGATACCGCTTGACTTCCCTAATTGCATTCCGATTGAGGTTTGTAACCCTAGACCCTATGAAACGCATGCGACGGAAGACCGGAAGATCTTGGGTCAGACCAGTCACGTTACATCTACACCAACCCACTCGGGCTTGGCTATGGACAGTTGTCAATCAGAAGGACGACAGGAGATCTTCCCTAGGGCTTCCTGCAAACTAGAAGGGGCAGCTACCCAACCGCTAGGGCAGATGAACACAATCAGCGGTCAGGTGGGTTGCATCAGCGGCCAAGTGAGCACAACACCCTGCGGTGCTCATCCTTCCAAACTTGCTGCGGACTGGCCTAGATTAAAGATAAAGAACGAATCACTTCCTAATGGGCAGGTCACGCAAGTGTTGGATCTCCCTTCTTTTCCAAAGCAGAGCGTCCATTGGACCTCTCAAACCCAACCTCGAAGGAGTCAACCACAACAGAGGAACCCAGACCGACGACACCACCAGACAAAGCAAGGAAAGCAGCACTATCAACATCACAGAACAAGTGGCACGAAACAAATATGGGTGCCAAAAGCACAGCAACCACAGGCTATTGGCAACACTGCAGACGAGAACAGGACAAAGTTTCAACAGAAGCAGAGTCAGCATCCAAAGTCCCCTCGATCTTCTTTTACAAGTACCAACACTCGACAGATTTGGATCGCCAAGAAATACCTTATCCATAGACCCACACCCATGCAAATTTGGGTACCCAAACAATGTATTATAGCCCAACCCTCTAGCCATGTAATATATACCCCTCCGAAATCTTTTCATCCTTCAATTCCACCAAACCCGATACCGCTTTTTGTCCCTCAGCAGAAACATACCACCCACTCCAAGACTCTTAGGAAATGGATACCGAAACGTATCCAAACGTCTTCTTGTACCCCATTATCTAACAATTCTCCCACCCTGTTTAAACTCCACCCTTGTAATAATTCACCCTCAACCAAACCTTGTATAAATTCATACACCCAAACCCCACATCATGCATAATAAAAGCTCATCAAGAATTGTAGGCATAATCTGAACCATGTAGGTGTCTAGAGACCTGCATTAGCTCTGCAAAAAGATCATTGCATCAATCACTTCACGACACTTGGCTACACGGGTTACACATCGGTTATGGAAAGGGATTGCGGTCTCACCTTAATGGGATCATAATTAATTTCCATACTAATGTGTTAATCTTTTGTAGCAGATCTTTTCCATTAGCTCATCAGTCATCATGCAAACCGAAGCAGGACCATCAGAAGCTGGCCCAAGCACACCAATGGCCAATATTGGAGAATTACTCACGGAATCTTATCCTACGATGCAACCACCAGAATTTCAAGGTTTTCTAGGACCCATGCCAATCGATGATCCTCCTAGAGGATATACTGAGAAGATTCATCGTAATTCTCATTGGTTTCAAGGCCTAGCAGGACCATTAGCAGACGCTGATTTCATATTTGAGGCCAATTTGGCATTTGATCTTCGCACATGGGCCAAGTACCAGTTCTTTTCAAGAGAATTTGAAGGACTACAGAATACACAAGATCTAATGCACGTTTGGGCACGAGCGGGATTTACAGAGTATTTTAGCGACCCTCTGCCTAAACCCGATTTTTACAGATGTTTTTACTTGGTAACCACCTTAACAGCTTCAGAAAACAAGGATCTACCTGGCACATTCATGTTACCATCCTTGGTAAATGATCCTCCATTCAAAAGGTTTTATTTGTCTAAAGATTTAATTCGTGCAGCTCTGAAAATACATGGAACACACACTCCGACGGAGAGGGAAGGGCTAGTCCCAGAGCAGATGAAACGTGGTGACGTAACTAAGTGGGAGGATATTTCAGCCATAACCCCTGAGCTTTCCAAGCCATTACGGATATGCATGCAGCACTTTGCTTTCCCAGCTCAGGATCGTTTTACCATGCCTCACAAGAGAATCTGGTTTGGATTGTACTTAGCATGTACTGGACCGCAAACGGTTGATCTAGCCAGCTGGATAATTGATCAGCTCTATTTGGCACAACATAGGTGGGAGCGAAAGAAGGTAATCAATGGGTGCTGCGCCCTCACCAGGATCATATATATGTGCTTGGCGTATGACTTACCAATTGAGCGTGCCATGACCAGTGAGGAGCTGAAAGCATTTAAAGGCACCACTAGGAAGGCTAGAAAGTCTAGCAAAGGCAGAGCCGGGAAGCGGATGAGAGGTACTATCCCGTGCCTACAAGTCCCAGAATCACCCTCGCCACAACCATCTCCAGAGCAGTCACCAACAGCAGCCACTCCCACGGTACCACCAATTCGTATACGGTTATCAAGACCAGTTACGCCGAAGGGCACCACCAGTACTGTTGCACCTCAAGCAGCCACAACCACAGAACCTATCACCACAGCAGCTGAACTTCCCACCACTATTGGTGCGGAAGCTTTCTCTTTTCCAATACCCCATTTAGAAGCAGGACAAGCAGAGCCACTGGACCAAACTTTTGATTTTGAGATGCCCGATGCATTCTCCAATGAGTTCCAGTTTTCAGAAGGAAAATTGTTTTCTCAAGAATTTGAAAGGCCTAGCTACCCTACCACACCCAGGGATCAGCCACAAGGACAGATTGTGTCCAGCTCTGATGACGAAAGAACAGCAACCGATGACGATGAAGGAGACAACGAAGCTAGCCAGGGAACACAGGAATCCCAAGAGCATGAACAGACAGATGGCCAAAGCCAACAAACAGACACACATGGTGATACAAGTACCCATGAAGATGAAACTTACGAAGCAGCAGCTTACACACTAGCTATCAAGAAGCTGTATAGGACTATGGAAAAAGTCTGGGCACGCAAAAAGCTGACAGAGGAGGAGAGTCAAACAATAATAGAACAAGAACTTGTCACAGGCGGATTCGAAGACGCATACATCAAAGGATTCAGAGAGTTAGTCAAATCAGTGGGCTCCAACGAAGCCCTCAGGTACTTGCAACGAAAGCCACTACCATAGTTTGACCCCCGCAGAGTACGCCTACTTTCAAAGCCCGGCGAATATATTCGTGTACCAACAGGAGCACAGTCTTCAGAACAAGCCAGGGAGGCACGCCTCATCCCCGAAAGTTCGTTGGCTGTAGAAACCATCTTTGTAGACTCCCCACCCCGCGCTACAGCTGTACAAACCTCAGTAGCCACTGAAGTACCAACCACCCCAGCCACTCCTCTCTCACCGCCCGTCCATCCAGCCTCCCCTCTTCACCCTCCTTCCCCCAGACCAACATCTTCATTCGCCGGTGGTGTCGCAGAAATTGTCTTTACGACCACTAACCCCACGATTCCCGCACCCATTAGCCCTAGTCTACCCCCTCCCACACCCCCCTTTTTATCCAACCCATTCCTTCATCAATCTTTTCCATCTTTCCCCACAACTCCAAGACCCCTTTTCCCATTCCCACCGCCATTAACCTTCTCCCCCGTCTCACCTCCCCGACCCACTGTAACCCCTCTTTCCCCTTTCTACCAAGCTGCTCCAGCCAGCCCCCCTGTAAATTACCCCTCAACCTTTGTAAATCCCATTTTTACACCAGCACGAGTACCCACGATCACACCCATATTCACGGTCACCGCCCTGGATACGTCCACTGACATGGACATCTCACCACCCACTGCACCATCACTCACTTCACTCACGGCACAAACATTTTTAGGCACATCACAATTTTCAACAATCACTACATCATCCACCTTCCCACCCCCATTCCCCATTCCCGTTGCATCTACACCAACTGCATCTTCATTTAGCACCCCATTAATACTATCACCCACTGTAGATAATGCATTCCGACAGATGTTCATGTGTATGACGCAAGTAAGAGATGAGTTCACATCTCTTGGTGATAATTATCAGTAGCTGCAGAGGACAACCAATGACTTACAGTCGCAGCTTAATTTATTGTCTATTGAGAATGCCTCTCTGAACACCCGCTACCAGGAATTACGTGAGGCTTATCACAAATTGGAACTAGAAAGCGAAGAAAAGACCAAGGAAGCCACTGCTGACCTGGATAACTTATTAAGAGCCCAGACAGTCCGCAATGCAACGCTAACACGAAACATGGGCTTATTACGAAGACACCTAGCAGCCGCCAAGGAAGAAAACCAGCGCTTACAGGATCAGAACCGAGAAAACTTAGAAGCAGCGCTCGACCACCCAGACCAACCACTCAGTCCTAGCAGGTTCAAAGCCATTCCTTCAGACTCGATGAGGATGCTGCTAGAAGATCATGTAAGATTGCTAGATGAATATGACCGCATGAATGAGGAGTTACAGAAACTCAAAGAAGATCATAAATTACTCCAGTTACGAGCGTCGGCACACCCAGACATACCAGCACCTGTGGACCCCTCTCCTGACATCTTAGAGGAACTCAACGCATTACGGGCCCAGGTATCGAACCTTGAATCAAGGATTGCAGTATATGAAGCACCACCAAGGCCAGATTCCCCACCTGAGCTTCCAGCTGAGGAAGAAACGGTCACCATTCCGGTGGAGGAAACGTTTGAAGAGGCATACGAGCCACAACCCATCCCAGGCGGACGCGTCACGGCCGAAGGTCAGATGACGTACGAACTTCCGACCCCCGCGTGGATGAAGACTATTGAGGAACTTGGAACAACGCACTCAGCTAGAGTAGAGGCACAATTACATGCCATGGCGATGATAGAAGAAAGAATATTACAGTCTCCATTCTTTGCTCATTTGGCCCCGCGACGATACATATCTGGGCACGAGCTACAATATAAACCGTATTTTATGTTAATGGCTGAATACCAGTTAGCCATTGAGAAAGAGACAGGTAAGAAACCATCGCATGCGACTCAATTCGAGGAGGCCGTTCTACCACTGGATGCGCAGCAAGGAGTGATCTATCAACCAGAGTGGCGCAAAGAGTTATTACAGCAGTATCCAGAAATGATGAGTACATGGGTAAAGGCACCTTTGCATTTGAAGTACAACCCGTGTTGGGGACCAGTGCCACGACGCCGCTCCTGGATTGCCTTTGCTATTAAGGTACAAAACAATAAGCAGTGCCAAGACTGGTTGAATTACCCCTATTTTAAGCCACCCATTGAGTTACCAACTGTTGGCTACATGATGGCTACAATTCGCCACTGGCTCCCTAGATTAAAGCATATGGACAATATAGCGGCGCATATGACTGTCAAAATCTTTGACATGATGCAAATGATTTTTAAAGTCTTCCGATGCGTCAAGGCACCCCATGTCAACACCCCGGGCTTTGAGCATGGCAATTTTGACCTCGTATATGATATGAGTACAACGCCATCGCTACGGGTGTGTTATGCCTGGCACTGCAGAATAAAGTACCTACCGGCATGCTACAAGCAGACGTTCGAAGAGATGTTCACAACCGGCTTCTGGGAATACCATTCAGAGGTATTCATAAGCAGGCCTACACATTTATTACAATTATTTGCCTGTGAACGAATGGTCTATTCCACACACTATCAGCTCCCGCCACCGGAAGAACCGCAACCAATCGACTGGGAGAAACTCGAGGCAGATCTAGCCCGAGGCATTCGTATCTCCGAGCACACCCTCGCTCAAGACCTCCTACAGAACTATATCCGGCAGACCTCACAACAAGGTTCTGTCAGGGACGACAGAAGCGAGAGCGAGGGGGGTGTTGGAAGCAGCCAGAGGCACAGACGACACGGAAGCATGTAACAACGGAGCAGGGAGCCAGTCAAATCTTTTTTCAAAGAATCATGTTCTAAAAATACTTTTCAAAAACCTCCAACAGTGATTTTTATCACTATTGTAACATATGTAACATAGAAAACCCCATTTTGTAATCCATAGCTCCATTTTGTGCAAGCCGAGGAGTCCTCAAGCTTGAGGAGCTTAGGTAGAACAAGCGTATCAATTTTCGTTATTTTTAGACATCGTTTACCCTTCCAAATAGCATCTAGGACCTAATTTTTAACTATGCCGGTCACTAGATGTGAAACCGGTCAAAACTAGTCTAGAAACTATAAAAAGAGCTAGAGAGCTCATTTTTGAGGTTAGCTAGTGTGAGCTTAGAGCTATTTTTGAGCTTGTAAGAGTGTTCTTGAGTAATAGAGTTGATTTCTCATCTTCCATTGTGTCTTGCTTGTCTCTTCGTAGTGTGTGTGTATGTGTGTGTGCATTTCTATGCTTCTCACCTTCACTCTCACTTCATCTCACATTCACGATCTTCATATCACTCCTATCTCTTCCGCGGATTGACATTAAGGAGGTGGCGCTTCTTAACGTGGTCTTCACCATTGTGCTAGAGCAACAATGAAGAATCTCACATGGAAAAGATCAAAGCATGGAAGTCTAAAGGTAAAGCAAAATTGCAGGAACTTGGACATGAGGCAGAATCATCACATCATGGCCTAAGAAGATCTATGAGGGAAAAGAAAAAACCAGAAAGGTATGGGTTTGACACCTCATTAGTAACTAAACATTCTATCTACATAGCACAGGACATAAACCAAGAGGAGCCATCATCATTTGAAGAGGCCAAAGCAAAAACAGAATGGAAGCATGCAATGAAGGAAGAGATTGAAGCACTTGAGGAAAACAACACTTGGGATTTGGTGCCCAAGACTTCATCCATGAAGGTAATAGGCTCAAGATGGGTCTATAAACTCAAGAAGAATTCTGATGGTTCCATTAACAGGTATAAGGCAAGGCTTGTAGCAAAAGGCTTTGCACAAACTCAGGGAATTGATTATGAGGAGACCTTCTCTCCTGTGGCAAAGATGCCTACTATTAGGGTTTTGCTTAGTATTGCCTCTTCCAAGAATTGGAAGATACTTCAATTAGATGTAAAGAATGCATTTTTGAATGGTTGGATAACAGAAGAGGTATATATGGCACAACCACCTGGTTTTGAGAATCAAGTTTATCCTGATTATGTGTGTAAACTTAACAAAGCATTGTATGGTCTCAAGCAAGCTCCAAGAGCTTGGAATTTCAGGCTTGTTTCATTCTTGCAGGACAAAGGCTTTCAACCAAGCAAGGCAGATCCTTCACTCTTTATTAAAAAGAGTAATTCTGAGGTCATCTACCTATGTGTATATGTAGATGATATTATATTGACAGGAAATGATGAAGATGGTATGAAGAAGATCAAAGATCAGATGAGAGAAGAGTTCAAGATAAGTGATTTGGGTTCACTTACCTACTTCCTAGGTTTGGAAGTTGTCTACAAAGATCATGGTTTGTTTCTCACTCAAAGAAAGTACATTAAGGACATGTTGGCAAAATTCAAGATGCAAGATTGTAAGATTGCAGGTACTCCAATGGAGGTCAATCACAAATTGAGCTCACATGAAGGTGAACTCATAGAGGACATCACATCATATCAAAGTCTAGTGGGTAGTCTCAATTATGCCACATTGACAAGAGTAGATATATGTTACAGTGTGAGTGTGCTAAGCCAATTTATGCACACACCAAGGAAACCACATATGGATGCTGCCAAAAGGATTCTCAAGTATCTCAAAGGAACCATAAATGAAGGACTTTATTATCCTTATGTATCTGATTTAGGTTTGAAGCTATTTTCTGATGCAGATTGGGCTGGCTCCAAGGAAGATAGAAGGAGCACTTCAGGTTATCTTACCTTTGCAGGTTCAAAGCTTATTTCATGGTCATCCAAGAAGCAACCCACAGTTGCTCTCTCTTCTACTGAAGCTGAATATAGAGGTCTTGCCATAGCTACACAAGAAGCTATGTGGATGAAGACATTATTCAAAGATCTTGGATTGGAGTTCGGAAATCCAACTATTTTTGGTGACAATATGAGTTCTATTCATTTGGCTGCTAATCCTATTTTTCATGCAAGGACTAAACATATTGAAGTTCATTATCACTATGTACGAGAAAAGGTTCTAAGCAAAGAGATTCAAATATCATATGTGTCCACTCATCAACAATGTGCAGATATTCTAACCAAAGCATTTGATGGTACAAAGCTTTGCAAATTCAAGGCTATGATTGGTTTGCAGGTAATCTTGGAAGATTGAAGACCTCAAGAATACTTGGCTTGAGGGGGAGCTATTGGAGCAAGTCTATGACAAGCTTAAGTATTGGCTTGAGTCTCACAAAGTCTTAGAAGAAGCTTTAAAAAGAAGACTATGTAAAGTTCACTTGTGAACTACCTCTTGTAACTTTTGAAGAGTTTACTTAATGTAAAAGTAAGAGAATCTTAAGTGCTTGAGTCCACTTGATCAAGAATGGAAAGAGGAGCCACAAATTCGTGATTTGTGGTAGGTAGAGAATCAAATCAATCATTGATTGATTGGAGAGTGATTGAGGGAAGTTAGCCTCCCAAACTCAACTATAAATAGATCGCAGTTTTAGTCGTGGTTAGAGAGACCTATGTGAAGACCTCCAAGAGCTGAGCTTTATGCCATATCAAGGTGTGATTACAAGGCACACACATGTATCAGTAAGTCATTGTATTGTACAAGCAATATACTTTCATTTTCATGATTATTTGAGTTCATCTTTCCATGTTCTTGTGAAGTGTACTACTCACTGCCATTACTCTCAGTTTTCTCAGTCAGCTTGCAGAGATGTTTTCTCTGAGCTTGGTGCGTCATTTTCAGTGATTTAACTTGGTAAAGTTAGCTCTATAGGTCTACTATATGCTCACAAATTTTCATGTCATTTGGATGTTTTAATCTTCAGTTATGTTCATTTGAAGTCAACAGGGTCTGTTCATCTTCACTTCTCTGTCAGGTACCCGACTTTTTCACTCATCTTGTCAGAGCCATTTCTCAGTGGTTACTTATCCAAATTCAATGATTTAATGCTTGTTGGATGCAACTTGATGTCTAGTATAACCATACAAATTTTCATAATCATTGGATTCCTACATTTTGAGGTATGTTGATTTTGCTGCTCACTCGTCTATTTCTGTAGCAGCCCGTGAAAATCGGGATGATGTCATCACTTGTTAAAACTCATTCTCAGTGTGTGGTTCATTATTTTTTATGAGACTACTCTTGAAAGTTAGCTCTTTAAGTTGCCTAGATTCCCCAAGAGGAATTGAGCTAATTGTTGCTGTGCTCAGAGAATTATGTAAAACACTGGACAGGTGTATGAACCAAGAATAGCAAGTTTTCACCTCTGAGCTAACTCCAACTTATCTGTTTTGATCTATCTTTTTGAGAGTGATCTTCCAAGGTACATAGGATGTATAATACATCCATTGGCAAGCTAAAAGGGCCCACCATATACTTCTGGAGTTCATTTGGCTGATGTAGATCAAGGATTTTGCAACACCTCTTCATCTTCAAGCACATACCTATCCATCTCTTCACAGGGTAGATTGTAGAGAAAGGTCTATAGGTCAGATTCACTAAGCATGGAGCATATGTGGAAGACCCCCAACAAGGCTTCAAAACGATTGCCAAAGGTGAGAAGTCAGGTAGATTGTTTACTTTTGAAATTTAAGACACAAGGAACATAGCACTATTCAGTTATAGAGATCAAACCTTATCTGAGTTGGAAATATGGCACAAAAGGCTAAGGCACATAGGAGAGAGAACTTTGAAGCAAATTTGTAGGGATCAAAGTGTGCTTGGCATTCCCAATGTGACCAAGCAGCACATGATTACAAATGTGGAGCTTGCCAATTTGGCGAAGCTCATAGGCAACCATTAAACAAGAAAGGATACATTCGTGAAGATTATTTGGAGCTTGTACACACGTGTGGGGTCCTAGCAAAGATCCATCCATCTCAGGTTCAAGGTACTATGTCTCTTTTATTGATGATTATAGTAGGTGGACAATCCTCTATTTCATGAAGCATAAGGATGAGGTATTTACATGTTTTAAGAAGTATTTGGCACTAGTTGAAAGCCCAATAGGAAGCAGCTTGAAGAGAATCAAGTCTGATGGAGGTGGTGAGTACTTTTCACATGATTTTGATCTATTTCTATAGGACAAAGGCATAAAGAGGGAAGTAACAACCATGTATACTCCTAAATTGAATGGAGTGGTAGAGAGAAGGAACAAGTTAATTGTTGAAGCAACTAGGTCTATGTTAAATGAGAAAAAAATACCTAATTATTTATGGGCAGAGGTTGTTTCCACAACCACCTATTTGGTCAATAGGCTTCCATCCAAATCATTGGATGGTATGACACCATATGAAGCATTGAATGGCACGAGACCATCATTGGATCATTGAAAAACATTTGGGTGCATCGCCTATGCACATATCCCATCACAAATCACAGGGAAGCTTGAACCTAAGGCTGAGAAATGCATATTTATTGGATATGATCAGAATCAAAAGGGATATAGACTATACAATCCCATTAACAAGGCCTTCATAGTTAGTAGGGTGTAGTATTTGATGAGAATAATTCATGGTTTGAAGATGATTGCAGGAAAGTCAAATTACCATACGCTTTGGAAAATGATTTTTCAACCCTCACTCAAGAAGATCAACACCAAGCAAAGGACATCAACTCAGAAGATGAGGAGCATATTGATTTCAAAGCTTAGAAGTCAAGAGGCAAGTTCAAATACAAGCAATTAGAGGGTCTACCCCAGTCTTCCAATCAATCTTTAAGGAGATCACAAAGAGAAAGTAAGAAGCCCATAAGGTATGGATATGATACATCCCTAGACATAAAGCACTTTGTATATCACTAAAGATTCCATGGCAAAGGAGCCTTCTACATTTGAAGAGACTAAGAAGAAGAAAGAGTGGAGAGAAGCCGTGCATGGAGAAGTGGAAGCATTACAGGAAAACCACACTTGGGATCTACTTCCCAAGAAACTAGATATGAAGGTAATTGGTTCAAGGTGGATATACAAATTTAAAAAGAACTATGATGGTTGTATAAACAAGTACAAGGCAAGGCTAGTGGAAAAAGGATTTGCCCAAACACATGGAGTAGACTATGAAGAAACATTTTCACATGTGGAAAAGATGCCAACAATCAGGGTATTGGTAAGTCTTGCTACATCCAACAATTGGAATTTATATCAGTTAGATGTCAAGAATGCATTTTTAAATGGTTGGATATCAGAGGAAGTGTATATGGCACAAATACTAGGTTTTGAAGATGAAGAAAGAGCAGGTTATGTATGCAAGCTTAGAAAAGCACTCTATGGTCTCAAACAAGATCCTAGAGCTTGGAACATAGGCTTGTTACCTATTTGTAGGATCAAGGCTTTGTGGCAAACAAGGCAGACTCTTCTTTATTTGTTAAGAAGAATAAATCAGAGGTCATCTACTTATGTGTCTATGTAGATGATATCATTATTACAGATAATGATTCTGATGGTATCAAGCACGTTAAGGCTCATTTAATGAAGGAATTTAAAATTAATGATCTAGGGTTATTAACCTATTTCCTTGGTTTCGAGCTTGTGTATACACATTCAGGTAATTCATCACACAAAGGAAATACATACATGATATGTTGGTAAAGTTTAAGATGGAGAACCCTAAAGTTGTCGGCATCCCTATGGAGATCAACCATAACCTAAGTTCACATGAAGATGAACTACTTGAAGATGTTACAAGTTATCAACAACTTGTGGGTAGTCTTAATTATGCTACTTTAACCAGAGTAGATATTGCCTATGCAGTAAGCATATTAAGCCAGTTCATGCATGTACCAAGGAAGCCTCATATGGAAGCTGCAAAGAGGGTGCTTAAGTATCTAAAGGGTACAATGAATGAGGGATTGTTCTATCCCTTCACTTCTAACATAGATATAAAGATGTATTCTGATGCAGATTTGGCTAGCTCCAAGGATGATAGGAGGAGCACTTTAGGGTACCTATCTCTTGCCGGCTCAAAACTCATATCTTGGTCATCCAAGAAGCAACCAACTGTGGCCTTATCTTCCACAAAAGCAGAATATAGAGACTTGGCAAATGCAACTCAGAAAGCTATGTGGCTTAAGCAATTGTATGCAGATTTGGAGATACATTCCTACATTCCAATTATCTTTGCAGACAACACTAGTTGACTTCATTTGGCTGCTAATCCTGTGTACCATGCCAGGACTAAGCACATTAAAGTGCACTATCATTATGTTAGGGAGAAAATGCTAAGCAGGGATATCCAATTATCCTATGTATCAACTTATTTGCAATGTGCAGATATACTCACCAAAGCATTGGATGAAACAAAGATGAACAGGTTCAAATTGATGATTGGGCTGCAAGAGATCAAGGAGCAATGAAGATCAAGCATGTTAAGCTTGAGGGGGAGCTGTTGGTGCAATCAAGCCCAAGCCTACATACTTGATCACTTCACATAAGCTTGATGTATTGATATTACATTTGGAAGGCTTCATATGTACAACCTCTTGTAACTTTGGATTATAATTACCTTTGTAAAAGTGAAATAAACCCACAAGGAGTTAGGAAGCATATAATGTTGTATCAATTGGTAGTTGAGTCAAGAGAGAATCAATCCTATACTTTAGGATTCATTTTTAGGTGTAGATTTGAATTCAAATTCAAATCCTTGGCCCCAACAAAAACTATAAAAGATGATATGAAATGCTTGCATGTATCTCGAGGTTCAGAGATCATATTCATGTATTTTCATTGAGAAGAGGAGCTCACCTCATAGCTCACTCTTTCCTCAATCATTGAGCAATGTGTTATTGCCAATGACATTGTACTTTTACATGATTTAATTCATACATGATCATTACTTCCTACTCTCATATCTCTGCCATACTTCATCAAAACAGTGTAATTTTCTGAGCATTGCATAATGGATCATTTCTCTTGATTTAAAGCATGATAGTTCAAGCACATTGTCTACTTTAATCCTACAAAGCTTCATTAATAATGTATCACTCGATCGTCAGGTATTAATCAATCATTGTTCATTGGTCTCTGACTATCAAGGCCCGTAAAATTCAGGATGCAAGCTTGATTTGCTAAACATAATTCTCTACGTATAGTTCATCATTTTAGATGATTTCACTCATGATTTGTAGCTTGTTAAGCTAGTTGAAGTTCCCCAAAAGGAATTTTATTAATTGTTGTTGTACTAAGAGAATGTTTCAAAACTCTGAGTAGGTGTCTCAACCAATTTGTACCTTGAATCATATGCCTACCTATCTGTTTTGATCCTATCATTAGTGGATCATCTTCCAAGAAACATATGTGATTACTTATGCTTATTAGATAGCTAAAGAGGCCCACAACACTCTCCATCCATCATGTATAGCAGGTGTGAAGCAGGTTTTAGCTACACCAACTCATCTCTTGTGATTATCCACCATCTCCTCCAAGAATGACAGCCTCAAGCAAGAAACTATGTGGTAAAGCCTCACTCTTGACCATACACCTTGACATCTCCATGAGTGACCTATTCTCCCATTCAGCAATTCCATTTTGTTGAGGCGTATATGACACTATTCATTGATGTTTTATCCCATGTTCAGATAGAAATGCATTAAAGTCAGAAGACATATATCCCCCCCCGTCAATTAGAATGGAGGGTGCCCATTTTACATGCTGATAGATTTTTAGTCACTGTTTGAAGCACATGAACACTTCGGAATTTTCTTTCAATGGATATACCCATGCATGTGTGGAGAAAGCATCAATGAAAGTCACGATGTAAAGATAGTTTCCAAAAGAGGGTGTCTGCATAGGACCACAGACATCACTGTGAACAAGCTGCAATTTCTAAGTAGCTTGAACTAAACCATCTTTTGGAAAGGAGGAATGTTGAAGTTAGACGTCTGCAGAAGCACGCGAACAACACAAGGAAGAAGAAGAAGCTTGGAGCACAAACACACAATATTGAATGTATTACTAGAGAATGTACAAAGATAAGTAGCCCATTAGGGCAATAGGCGTATATACAAGCCGTGGGAAAAAAACCTCCTAAAGAGGGAAAAAAGTGCCCCGGTGGTCCTAGTGTGTTCACACACATCACTACCTAAATATATCAACAAATCCCCCCTGGGAGTGATGCGGTGAACAAGGAGCTGGCACTCATGTATAAGGAAGTGCCAAGCTATGTGGAAATCACTCCACAAAAGGAAGTAAGCCCAAAGCTTTGCGAAAAGCTTCAAACTTCTCCCTAGGCAGAGCCTTCGTGAAAAGGTCTGCAATGTTCTCCTGCGTGGGCACATATGCCAAGTTGATCTCCCCAGCACAGAACCTCTCCCTGACATAGTGATAATGCACCTCAATGTGCTTAGTGCAAGCATGGAACACAGGGTTCCTCGCAACTACCAATGCGCTTTGACTGTCAGTGAAGATGGTGGTGGTAGAAGATTGGCCAACACCCAAATCAGCCATAAGGCGTCTGAGCCACACACACTCAACAGTCACTGTGAAAGCTACCCTATACTCAGCCTCACAATTGGAAGTGGCCACAGTAGGCTGCTTCTTGCTCAACCAAGATATACATGAGCTACCAAGCATGAAGCAAAAACCACTGGTGGACACACGAGTGTCATAACAACCAGCCCAATCTGAGTAAGAAAAAGCACGCAAATCTGTCGGTAGTGATCCCCCCTTGGGATAAAATAACCCAAGTAGCCGGGTACCACTCAAGTAGCGAAAGATGCACTTAACCGCCTTCCAATGCGTGACTCCTAGGCAATGCATAAACCTGCTCATCTGTGAGACACCAAACTCAATATCTGGCCGAGTAATGCATAAGTAAATCAAGCATCCAACAGCCTACTGATAGAGAACAACATCAAATGCATCTCCAGCATCATGAAGACTCAATTGTCAACCTGTCTCCATAGGAGTGGCAATAGGCTTACAGTCTTCAAGGCCAAAACGCTGCAATAATGTGTCAATATATTTTGTTTGACACAAAGCCATTCCACCATCAACTTGCATAAACTGAATGCCCAAATAGTGATGCAAATGTCCCAAATCAGACATCTCAAATGAGGCATGCAAATCAGCCTTGAAATCAGCAATATGCTTCTCAATAGGACCAGTGAGCAGCATGTCATCAACATAGACAACAATGATCAGAAGCACATCATTAGCACGCTTAACATATAAGGTGTTTTT
Source organism: Ceratopteris richardii (assembly GCA_020310875.1). NCBI lineage: Eukaryota > Viridiplantae > Streptophyta > Polypodiopsida > Polypodiales > Pteridaceae > Ceratopteris > Ceratopteris richardii. The sequence goes on from CM035437.1 coordinate 81,603,337, forward strand.
AGTTGGACTGTTCTCAAAACCATGTGCAACCAGATAGGCATGTATCTTCTCATACCAAGCACGTGGTGCTTGCTTTGAACCATATAATGCCTTCTTTAACCTGCACACCTAGTTTTCATACCCTTTCAGCACAAAGCCACGGGGCTGAAAAACATACACTTCTTCATGCAAGTCACCATTCAGAAATGTTGTTTTAATGTCCAACTAATGTACATTCCAACCATGATGGGCTGCAAGTGCACAAATGCTCCGAACAGTAGTCATACGGCATGTAGGTGCAAAGGTCTCATCAAAATCAATGCCTCTTTCATGCGCATAACCCTTTGCAACAAGCCTAGCCTTATACTTGTCAACTGTACCATCAGGTTTACGCTTCAGCTTGTATACCCACTTAGTGCCAATGGCCTTCTTGTCAGGAGGCAAGTCACATAAAGACCATGTACCATTCTTCATTATAGCATCATATTCAGATTGCATAGCAGCCATCCAATTTTCTGAATTCTGTGCTTCATCAAAAGAAACAGGCTCATTCTCATCACAGAGACTAGACGCAGCCATAGCATAGCAATCTGATGCAAAGGAGGCACTATAAGAGCCTGAGCGAGTATGATATGACAAAGGTGCATCTAATTTGCTGTCACGCAAAGTCTGCACCAGCCATTTTGGCATAGTTTTTGCCTGCTCAATATTAGCTCTCTCATCAACAAGTGCATCATGTAAATCTGCATAAAAAATGGAATGATCTGCATCATCATATGAAACCTGGAAAGGCTGAGAAGATGCCTCATTAGGACCAACACTAGACTGTCCACCTGTAAAAAGAGGCATCCAAATATCATACATGTCTTTAGAGCTAACAAATGTCTCCTTAGTACATGAAAGCAATGGCTGAATAGCATCTTCCACAAAGACAACATCACGGCTAACCAGAATGTGTTTAGTCTGTGGATGATACAGACGATAGCCTTTACTTTCAGAACTGTACCCAACAAAAATACATTTTACTGCCTTATCATCCAATTTTCTTTAATGTTGTTCAGGCACTAATGCATATGCCAAACAACCAAAAACACGCAGATGAGCAACAGATGGCTTGCGGTCATGCCAATCCTCGTATGGAGTGATAGACTGTAGCGCTTTAGTGGGGCACCTATTCAGTACATATGCTCCACACATGACAGCCTCAAGCCAGAAACTATGAGATAAAGCTTGACTCTTAACCATACACCTCGCCATCTCCATGAGAGACCTGTTCTTCCATTCAGAAACTCCATTTTGTTGAGGTGTATACGGCACTATACACTGGTGTTTTATCCCACGTTCAGCCAGAAATGCATTAAAATCAGAGGACATATATTCCCCCCCTCGATCAGAATGGAGGGTGCCCATTTTACATGCTGACAGATTTTCAGCCAAAACCAAAAACTGTTTAAAGCACATGAACACTTCGGACTTTGCTTTGAGCGGATATACCCATGCATGCCTGGAAAAATCATCAATGAAAGTCACGAAGTAAAGGTAATTTCCAAAAGAGGGTGTCTGCATAGGACCACAGACATCACTATGGACAAGCTGCAATTTCTGTGTAGCCCGAACTGAACCATCTTTTGGAAAGGAGGAACACTGCATTTTGCCCAAAGTACAGCCTTCACAAACATGTTTTCCAGGTGCCTCAAGTTTGGGCAAAGAGGACACCATTTCAGATTTCTGCACGCATAACAAACTAGCAAAATTCAGATGACCAAAGCGTGCATGCCAAAGCTTTGCATCTGACATAGCCTAAGAATCATTTACTGCACATGCCAAATCATTTTCAGATCTTTCATAGTCTATGAGCTTATACAGCCCACGACATAAAATGCCAAAAGTAATAATCATATTGCCATTTGACAGATCATGAACTGTACACTTGTCATCAACAAATTTCACAACCAAGCCAATCTTGGCTAATGCAAAAACTGATAACAGGACCTTTTTGATCCCTGGCACAAATAAAGCATCTGACAAAGTGAAAGAACTACCATCAGCAGTAGTCAAAATGATCTTACCAACTCCCATGACAGGATAAGAGGAGTTGTTGGCACATGTAACAGTATTCCCTATAGGGGCAGACTCGAGTGAAGAGAAGAAACTGCGCTGCGAGGTAATATGTTTGGTCGCCCCACTGTCAAAATACCAAACATCTGAGTCTACTGCAGACATGCACTGCTCATGAGAAGATGGGTCAAAACTGCACACAGTAGTAAACACCCATTCTTCTTCCTGCACAAGATTTGTAGACTCTGTTTTTGGTGTAGAGGCTTCTGCAACAACCATTCCAGTCTCTTTCTTCTTCGCCTCTTTAGCAGCCAGTTTTGGACAGTTCTTTATGATATGATCATTCCCTTTACACTACTTACAAAACAGTTTCTGCTTTTCTGATTTCTTCTCATCTTTATCTTCCTTCTTCGAATATGAAGTATTTGCAGATTTCTGCTTACTAGTAGAAGAGCTCCATTTTCCTTTGCCCTTCTGACTATCCAGGAAAGCTTGATCTGCAACATGCATAATGGACCTATTCTGCCTAGACTGATCTTCCTGCAACAGAACAAAGACTAACTCCTCAAATGATAAGGCATTCGGATTGCCTTTCATCATCAACCGAAGAGTAGAAGCAAAACTCTGATATGAATCAGGAAGACCATTCAAAATGGTCTGCACAAGTGAGCTATCTGATATAACCTCATCAACAAAAATCAACTATTCCTTCAAATTTTTGATCTTCGTTAGGAAACTGTCCATAGAATCACCTTCATTCATGTGCTCACTCTCCAACTGTTTTCGGAGGTAAGCAACACGAGCCTCATTCCTAGCTTGGTACAATGTGGTAACTGTATCCTAAGCATCCCTAGCTGTTCTGCAAGAGCGAATATGAGGAATAATGGCACGTTTGACAGACAAAGCTATCAATGCATGTGCCTGGGCATCTCTGCCATCCCAACGAATGTGCTCTACAGTAGGTGCAACAGAAACAGCAGCACGAATAGGAATCTACGGAATATCATCTTCGACACCATCTTCATCAGCTCTAGCACCCGTATTTGTAGTACCTGTTGTTATAGGTGTAAAAGGACGTCTTTCAACACCCTGCACAATGTTCCACAATCCTTTTGCAACCAATACATGTCACATCATATAAGCCCATAATGGGTAGTTGGTACCATCCAACTTATCCTCAATAGCCAACATACGAAATACATCACTGCTTTCAATCATGGCCGGTGACTAAAATACCTTGATGTAGAAAATTGACTGTATCTCAAAAAGTTGAACAAAATTGCCCAGATGAGTTCTGCTAGACCTGTAGCAGACGTCCAGACGCTTATAGTGGCGAACAGAAACTGGTATATACCTGTTGCAGAGCTAAAGAGCGCACAAAGCAGAGAAAAGGACGGGCCCCAAAATTTTTCCGATTTGGACACACCACTTTTGTATCATAACCACTTTTGTATATAATTTCCATTGTAAATGCACTAGAGGAGTCCTCTAGGTGCATCCCCACGAAAGATTAGTGATTTACCCATGTACAATAGTAGGAAATTAGTCTCTTAGTGAATAAAGTGCCGATCACTTGTGTGAAAGGACCAAACTTAGGGCACTAGTATATAAGTCAAAAGTGACTCATTGTAAAGGGGCTTTTTGTCATTGTGAAGAAGGAGCACTTCTGAATTTTCGAGTTTGCCTCTTTCTTGCTGATTTTGATCTTCATTTTGCTCTTGTATGTGTGTGTTATGCTTGAAATGCAGGTGTAGGACTGTTGTCTACCCCTTCCCCCCTGTTTTGAGCTGCTGTAGTGCGTGCGTAAGCTAGGAGAAGCTGTGGCGCGGGTGTTTGTGACTCCCGTAATTCACTGTTTCTGCCATAACTTGAAGCAGAGTGGTCAGAATTGAGTGAAACCACCACCGTTGGATTCGTCTCGTCGAGAGCTTTGAAACGAGTACCCTATTGCCTATGTTCGGAGTTCTGGGCTGGGAGAAAACCTCAAAATACCAAAACTGCTGAAAAGAGGCTTGCGGCAACACTTTCAGTATTTCAGTAGGTGTGAGTGGTAGTAGTCTTTTCTCATGTGTGAATAGCTGAACCACTTCATTTTCTATCACGTGTGCACACGTCTTCATACACTTGGTAAGTCTCTCCTTAGGATTGACATTTAAATGTGTGAAAAGAACTCCACTATATGCACTTGTATGGCAATTGAGGTATAGTCTCATTGGTACAAGTCCTTGAGTCTCCGTGGCTCAAGTACACACGTTTTTGGCGCCGTTGCCGGAGAGTCACTCCACCAAGGTGCCTTCGTGATAGTTATAGAGCGAGTGTGATTGAATCGTACTTGTAGATGCAAATTTGTTCATTGGCAAATAGTCCATCATTTCAGCACTTGTCACTTCTCATCTTCGAGGTGTGTGTGATAAGTTTTAGGTTTAGGTTTAGGAGGAGGGAAGAGAAGAAGGAGTTAGGGTTAGGTTAGAAAGAGAGGAGAAGTGAGGAGAAGAGGAGTAGGAGTAGACCAAAATTCTCAGAAAATCACCAAAAATCCCAAAATTTTAAGTTCTGTAAAAAAAAAAGTATAAAAACCAAAAAAAATTGCTCATTTGACACTTCACTGCTCACTGGTATCGCCTGCGACAGCGACTGGTATCGTCTGAGTGGTATCGTGCAGGATAGAGCCTCAAAGCTTGTGCAAAAGCTCCAGAAGCAAGCTAGGTAGACCCAAGGTGAGTCCCCATTAAGATTCAATACCAAAAACTCTTTAAACTTGCACTACAAATGATTAAAAGGAATGCGCAGTATCGCGGGGGGGAAAATTTTTGATTAATTGTGTGTTTTGTGAGAGACAGAGGCTTAGGAGTGAGGAGAAGGGTGAGAGGTGCAAGGGGGTGCAAAAGTTTTTAAGTTTGGAGATCTTTTGGCTTGAGTATCGCGATCGGTTGAGTTTTGGTATCGCGATACCAAAATTCCCTTGTATCGCGACACTCGCCAGAAGTGTCGTATCGTTGGATATCTGCCTTGGTATCGCGACACCATTTCGGTATCGCGACACTGAGTCGGTATCGCGATCGCGCTCGATCTCTGGTATCGTATCGTCCGGTACTAATACTTGGTATCGCGACACTGTTGTGGTGTCGTATCGCCTAAGGTTTAGTATCGCGACCTCACTTTACCGGGTGGTATCGTATCGCTTGATACTGTGGTATCGTGACACTACTTTGGTAGCGCGATCGTGCCCTCCCCAAGTGTCGTATCGTCGGTTGCTTATCTTGGTATCGCGACACCATAGTGGTATCGTGTCACCAAGATTGGTATCGTGATCGTACTTATCCTTGTCAGATCGTATTGCCGGATACCTCTGGTATCGTATCGTCAGTACTTGTGAGATCGTGTCGTCCCTTGAGATTCTGGTATCGCGACACCGTAGAGGTATCGTATCGCCTGTTCATCAGGGTAGTATCGCGACACTGTCATTAGTGTCGTATCGTCGAGCCCTACAGGTATCGTATCGTGCATAGTCGAGGTGTCGTATCGTTTGTCTTCCAGGATAGTATCGCGACACCAGATTGATATCGTATCGTCTGGGTGTCTGGTATCGTATCGCGGTCAGTGCAGTATCGCCGAGTGTGGTATCGCTAGGAGGTGATATCGCCCAGGTTCAAACCTTTCTTTGGACAGACTAATTGAGTCATTGAGAGAGTTACTTAAGGGAAATCTAAGAAGCATAAAGAGAGGTTGCGGAGAGTGAATGAACTTGAGGTCAGGAAGAGTTCTAAGTAGTCGAAGGAGTATCATCTCTTCAGTAGGAAGTACTGCCCAGGTTTGTCATCACTCCGTTTACTTAGAAACTTCGAGTGACTCAGAAGAGGAATTACCTATGGCCTCGGAAGACATGCAAGGTCCCACGCCAACAAGAAGCTTTATGACTACTGTGGAGGGGGACTACCGTACCTCCTTGCAGTACGTATCCACCAATGCCCAGGAGATTCCAATCTACCTGGATGGCTTAAATAGGTCTGTGGCCAGGATGGTAACTTCCCAAAATGCCACAATTGTACCCCGACCTGCTGTCAAATACGAAGGAGGTGCATATGTTGACAAAGTTGGCCATATCTACATTGTAACCGAATTCCCAGAAAGGATCAATGAAAGAGGAGAACTCGCAGACCCTGAAAACCTAGGCAGGACACAACCAGAAGAATTTGTGACCACCCCTAGAGGCAGATCCCGAGTGTCACGTGTCTTGAGAGGTGACTTGATACCTCAAGACGACTATTTGTTAGAAGTCTATATGATTCACGGATCAAACTTACTGTTGCAAACCGATTCACCTGTTCTAGGGAGAGAAGAGAACTCTATGACATTCTATGAATTGAAAGACCCGGATGATGAGACTAGACTCACATACCTAGATAAAGATCAAAGAAGGTATTGGCCTGTGAGTATCTTAGACAGGTCTCGACTAAGGTACATGGGTACACCTGTGTTTCCCCAGAGAGAGCAAGCAACAACCTCACAAAATCCATTTGAAAATCAAGAAGAAACAGAAAATACTGCGTCAGGACAGACCAGCCATAGGAGCGTACCTAATCATGCTCATGTACAATTTGCCACACCAGGAGTACAAGCACACTATCAGACCCAACCAGGGATAGGAAACCAGTACAGACCACCCGTAAGACCACAACCCCCAATAGGAAGACAGCCTGGTATACCACCTGAACCTGTTAGACGGCTGAGGCCTATTCAAGTGGCTAAGTGTGTACGAAACCCTTATGATGGATCAGGAGAACCATATGATCACATTGCTGAATTCAAACAAGTCCTAAGAGCGGAACAAGTGGACGACTTCTTTGTACAGTATGAGGCGTTTGGACTCACCCTCATAGGAACAGCTCTGACCTGGTTCCAACCCTTAGATCCCAATCAGTTCGGAAACATGGAACAATTTTTTCAGGAATTCATAGGAGAATTCACGAAGAGAGGAATCAAACACAATTCATCTTCGCTAATTCACAGCTTCAAACAAAACCCTAATGAAACGGTGAAGAATGCGGCCAGAAGGTTCAACCAGTACGTGGATAGATGCCCAGTAACAGAGAGACCGACGCAACAAAAAATGATTTCATTATTTTTAGATGGGCTCAATAATGGAACCTTAAGGACACTAGTATATGTGAAAAGACTACAAACTTTGAGTGAGTGTCTTCAGGAGTGTATTGATTTGGAAGATAACTTGGCTGAGGACCTCAACAGCAAGCCCAGCCACGCTAAATCGGACGACTCAAGGAGTGCTATTTCTTCCAACTCCAGTCACGTGGAAGAATTAGCAGAGCTATTAGCCAAGAAATTAGGAGCACAAGGGCAAAGAGCTTATCAACCCCCAGTTCAAAGATTGCCTATGCTACGGAGATGTAGCTTATGTGGAGGAGATCACCCCACTCACCTGTGTGTCCGAGGAGGGGGCGGTGCACAACCAGCTTATCCATACAACAGGCAGCAACAACAAGGGACTTCTTGGTATTGTCACATAGAACAGAAATACACTAATCACACTACTGAGAACTGTGCATTTAATAGGCAAACACGCCCTTTCCAACAACCTCAGTATCGACCGTATGGATACCCACCTAGAGACCCGAACAGAGAGATCCCAAGATACAACCCTTATCTAGCACAGACGGGAGTACCTAGACCAATTGAACAGATACCATACCCACCACCACAACCAGTGCTAGGACCCCAACCGTCGCAGCCTCAACAAGTAGTACCAGTAAAATATGCGCAACCAGAGGAAAATCTAGAAAGAGCGATAGTACCAGCCACGACAATGACCCAAATAGAGTCAACAAACCTTGGATACAAAGCCCTACCAAGTGAGTACTATCCGTACGAAGCCTACATGATGGAATACGAACCGGCTTATGAGACTACATACTATGGGTATGAAGGCTATGATCAGGCTTATGGAGCAGAGACTTCCACTCTAATGTATACAGCTCCTAAAGCACCACAACCTATGAGGCCACCCAGTAGACCACCAGTACCGAGAGGACCATGCTTTAGATGTGGAGGAGACCATTTCATTAGAGAATGCCCTCGACCATACAACCCTCCACCACCTAGAATCTGGGAAGGATATTGCAGTGATTGCGGAAAAGAACATCTTTTTAGGGATTGCCCTAAGAACCCTGTAAAAAACCAAAGCTCTGCACCAATCAATGTAATAGAGGTCATAGAAGAATCAGGAAGTGATAAGGAATACACAGTGCCACTAAAAGCCATCACTAGAGCCCAAACAAGACAACAAAAAGAACAGCAATCAGAAGAGGAACAGAAAAACAACACGAAAACAAGCCCTTCAACTCAGATAGTGGAAGATTCCGAGGACCCATGTGAAAATTCCCGCAACACAAAAGCTCAGAAATGGAAAGAACGACGGGAGAAACTCAAGGATAAATGGGCAAAGAACAAGAGCACAAACAGTAAAAAGCAAATTGCTAAATCAAGTAAACACAAAGAACTAGGGAAGTCTAAGGAAACTCCTGAGCTATTCGAACCTAGCTCAGATAAGGAGAAGCCCGGATCAATTCTAGCAGACCCAAAGCCAGATGACTTGGATATGTGGCTAAAAGTATACCAAGCTAGAATCAAAACGGGACCGAACATAGAGCAACATGAAAAAATCTACCCTAGAGGGGAATTAGAAAAGGAAAGACTAGCTATATGCAGAAAACTCATAGAAGTAGCACAAACAACCCTAGAAAAGACTATCCCAACTCTACCAGAGACAAGGATTGCACAGGAACCTTACGAAGAATACATCAAACCAAAGGATAAAGAACTTAGGAAAGAAGATCCCCAAGGTGAACCAGAGGTAGCACAAGATGGTCCTGTATCAGCCATACCAGACTTAGAAGCTGAATGGCCCAAGGACTTGTGGGATAGAATCAGAGAAGAGCAATGGAAGAAGAATGGTGTCGATCCACCACCATTTGATGAAATAGATGTGGAAGACTGTCAACCCCATCCTAACCTCGAGGAGGCCTACGAGGAGATTTCAAGACTCGATAGAGGTAGAGAGGAGACCATAAGCATTTCAACATTGCCTAACTATATGGGGGAATATGAAAAAGAGTCAGTGGTAATACGAGCACCCACGGTGTATGGAAAAGGATCAGGAAAAGGAAAGGAGAGTACGCATAATTTAACAGAGTTAAAGAAAACAAAAGTACAATGCCAATTAACGGTGGAAGAATTGCTTCGACTCAAACCCCAGTTGTGGAAGCAAATGGCAGATCAATTGAAACCACTGCCAAAGAATGGAGGATCAAAAGAAAAGGAACTGGAAAATAAGTCCACAATACAGGTTCCAGTCGATAAAGTAGGAGAATTCAGTGAAGGAGATGAAGGGAATACTTGTTTACCTGTCATCTACAACGGGTACATGACCAAAGCTATCTTAGACACAGGAGCTGGAGTAGGAATCGCAACGAAGGAAATTTGGGAAAAGTGGGGAAAACCAGCCTTGCGACCCACTCGCATGAAACTCCAGTTAGCAGACGGTCATGTGGAGAGACCCCTAGGAATATTGGAAGGAATTAAGTTAACAACGTGTGGAGTGGAATTTGAACACACACTGGCCATATGTAAGTTCGAAAAAGCAAACAATTATGAGATGATATTAGGACGACCCTTCATGAGACAATTACGAGTAGTACAAGATTGGGGTAGAGATTCACTATATCTCCAACATCAAGGGAACACTACCAAGATAAACTTGCACACATTCGCTTATCGGGATGTCCCTCCATTACAATGGAATCCAGTCCACAAAGAAGAAGATGACCTATCCATTCACAGTGCTGGATCAAGTGACCAATCTTGGATGCATGAGGATGCCCAGTTGTGGATGTGCAAAGAAGCAAAGAAGGAGGAGTGTAAAAAACAATTGTGGCCAATAGGGCACCCTAATTATCGATCGATAGAAGACCCCGATTACATGCCTAAAATTTTTTCAGATGAACTCTTCGAACCACATGGCTGGATGGAAATCCTAGCCACATTAGACGTGTGTGTGAATGAGGCAGTATTGACGATGAACGATTGTATAGACGAGGAAGGATATGACGTGAACCTCTACATGGTTGTCCTCCAAGAAGTAGAAGCAGGAGAAATTATAGAGGAAGAGTGGAAAGAAGAGTATGAAAGCATAGAAATGGAACCAGAGTTTGACTCTGAAGAACAATATTTAGAAACCATGCAAGAAGAATCAAAAGAAAGACCAACAGAAGTCTTAGCAATCGAAACCATCCCAAGAATACACGAGCATAGAGAGGACACGAATAAAGTGGAACCGGAACCAGACCATTTCGAAGTTCCGGAACATTTTAAAAGATACGAAGTGGAAGAAAGAAAGATAGCTACTCAAATGCCTAAACGAGAGGCCCGGGATGGAGAAGCCTATGACAACAAGGAACAAACCAAGAAAGTTGTTGTAACGATAGAAGACGGAGAAGAGAGGTGCACGTATATTGGAAAAGATGTATCGGAAGAAGAAGAAGAGGATCTCATACGACTCATCCGAGAGTATCGAGACGTGTTTGCTTGGACGTACAAAGACCTCAAGGGTGTAGAACCCAGCATATGCGCTCATCGAATCCTTATGACATCAGATGCAAAACCCTCTAAACAACGCCCTTATACGTATAATGAAGTGTATGCAGCAAAAATAAAGGAGGAAATTGACAAACTACTAGCGGCAGGATTCATTTATGAGATTGAACACACAGAATGGGTATCGCCACTAGTAGTAGTGCCCAAGAAAAACGGAAAACTAAGGGTGTGTATCAACTTGAAAAAAGTAAATGCAGCAACTATACGCGATAGTTTCCCTTTACCCATCACAGACCATCTTTTGGAAAGAGTTGCCGGCAAGGAGGTCTATAGCTTCTTGGATGGATTCTCGGGTTACAACCAAGTAGCTATTGCAACTGAGGACCAGCATAAAACCGCATTCGCGACTGAATGGGGAATCTATGCATTTAGAGTGATGCCTTTCGGGCTCACTAATGCGCCAGCCACCTTCCAACGACTGATGTGTCATGTATTCAAAGAATTTTTGAGAAAAAGTATGGAAGTATACGTAGATGATCTGTGTACATACTCAAATCAATGACCAGACCATATACCAGAACTGAGAAAAATATTCAATAAATGTAGACAGTATAGAGTTTGCTTGAACCCTGAGAAATGTGTCTTCATGGTGCGACAAGGAAAAATCCTAGGACACATTGTTTCAAAGAATGGAATATCCACGGACGAAGAAAAGATTAAAGTTATCTTAGAGCTACCAAGACCCAAGAACGCGAAAGAGGTACAAGCCTTTATGGGACACTGTGGATATTACTGTAGGTTTATTCACATGTATGCCATAATAGCTAAGCCCTTATATGGTCTATTGACTCAATTCACTTGGACAGACGAGTGTGAGAAGGCCTTCAACGAGCTTAAGAAGCGGCTGAGTACAGCCCCAATTCTAAAATCACCCAACTGGAGCAAACCTTTTCATATTCATGTTGATGCTTCGAACTATGCCATTGGATGTATCCTAGCTCAACCGGCCGACGAAGGAAAGCTTGACCATCCAATCGCTTATGCGAGTAGACAATTAAACCAGGCAGAAAGAAATTACACGACTACTGAAAGAGAAGGTTTAGGAACGGTTTATGCAGTGAAGAAGTTTAGACACTACCTCTTAGCCAACAAATTCAAGTTCTTCATAGACCATCAGGCTTTGTTGTACTTAGTCAATAAGCCTTGCAACACGGGAAGATTGGTACGATGGTTCTTGTTATTAATGGAGTTCGACTTTGAGGTAATAGTCAAAAAAGGAAACACACATGTAAGAGCAGATCACCTTTCAAGGCTAACGCATGGAGAACCACCTAGCGGAGTACCGGATGATTTACCAGATACGTATTTGTTTAATCTTGAAGTATGTCCGAAGTGGGCGGAACGACTAATTCCTATACTCACTCATGGCCCTCAACACTCAATAAATAAGAATAGCAAAAAAGAGATTCTCCAAACAAGAAATTTACACATTGTTGCTGGAAGCATGTACTATAAGGAACCTAACGGAGTCTTATTGAGATGTGTCGAGGAGGACGAACAGAAGCAACTAATTCAGCAAGCACATGTAAACAAGTGGAAAACCCATCAAGGGATGCATGGAACAATTCGAGAATTAAAAAGGTTAGGCGCTTATTGGCCTGACATGTCCAAAGACGTTCACGATTATGTAAGCAATTGTGTGGAATGCAAAGAGACTAGCCCGGAGGATCATGTGTCCTTACCTTTTTCGACCATAGCGCCTCATTGGAGTAGAACATTAGTACAATTCCTCAAAACGAAAGAGCACGAAGTAGGAGCTAGTTTAGCAAGAAAGCGATCCCTAGAAGAAATGAGCAAGGATTATGTGATAATGGGAAAACAATTGTTTAGAAGAGGAAAAGACAATCAACTCAGATTGTGCGTACATGAAGGAGAATATCTTCCCATATTAGAAATGGCACACGCAGGAGCTGCGGAGGACATTTCTCAGCAGACAGAACGGTCAAGATGATTCTCTTTGCAGGCTTGTGGTGGCCAACTCTACATATGGACGCGGAGACATATGTGAAAAGCTGCGAAACATGCCAGAGAGCGAAATATCCCATTCGAAGAGACGACATGCCTTTAAGACCCATGGTTTGTGCGAGAGCATTTACCAAGTGGGGTATTGATTTCATAGGACCTATCAATCCACCGGCTAAAGGATCACATGCGGAATACATCATAGTAGCCACCGACTACTTAACCAAGTGGGTAGAAGCAAAAGCCACTAGAAAAAATGATGCTCAAACTACAGCAAAATTTCTCTTTGAGCACATCTTCACACGCTTTGGACTACCGATTGAGATAGTGAGTGATCGAGGAACGCATTTCCTAAACGAAGTCATTGAGTCGCTAATTGTTGCGAACATTTGTTTTATGTAGGGTACAAGTTTCAAATTATGTAAATACCTTTGGGAAGTCTTCAAATACTTCAAGAAGGCTCATATTATTCATAAAATGTAGCAAAAATACCACGTGAGTTCTAGAACATGGTGAGTCAAATTAGTGAGTCACAAGGGAGCTTCAGTGGTGTCCTAGTGGAAGGTCGATGTGGCTAGTTCTCAAAGTCCATCAATACTTTGCTTATTTGAGCACTTGAGTCATGTAATACCTCCATCCAAGTGTCTACCACGAATTTAGATGTATTAGGAAGGTTTTAGATTAGTTTCCCATGCTATAAAAAGAGGAGAAAAGTCGTGATCTTGTGGGATGTCCAAGAGAGTATCTCTATGCTACTCTAGTTTTTGTATACAGAGCTTGCAGAGCTTGTATCTCCCTCATTATATATCCAAATTACATGTTTGATAGCTCATTTGAAAGCTCTTCTTGTCTACTTTCATAGTACCAATTTTTATAATCATTGGATTTGTGAGCTGAGAGCAACACTCTCTGCAAGTAGTGTGTGTTCTCTGTTTTTTATCCCTGCTGAAGGTCTCCATTAAACATCCAACTTGCAGAGGTCATATCTCCTTGTGTATGTATCCAAATCATGTGTTCTTTGGCTTGTTAAAAAGCTCTCCAAGTCTATTTGTATTCTGGAAATTTTCAGATTCATTGGAGTTGTGAGTTAAGAGCAGTAGTCTCTGCAAGTGATGTATGTCCTCAAGTTCATCTCTGTTTCAAGGTCTCCATTAAAGCTGCATATTGCAGAGGTCATAGCTCATTGAGTATTTATCCAAATTGAGTGTTCTTTGGCTCATTGGAAAGCTCTTGGTCTCTAGTATATGTGGTTAAAACAGTTTTAAAAACTTTTGAGTGAGTAGAGAGTAGTAAGCTCTGCAAGCATGACTGGTTTTCTATGATGAAGTTTGTGAGAAGGTCAACTTGTTCCTAGGGGGTTCCACCTACTTCCTGCTATACTTTGGAGGTCAAGAAACTCCAACATTGGTATCAGAGCAAGTACTTGGAGGCTTGGAGAAGGTTATCATACCTTGACGAAGAATTTGAAGCTATCAAAGAAGCAGTTCATCATCAACACTACACAAAGGTAGAAGAAGATTGCAAGGAGGCATCTGAAGCAACATCCAAGCAAAGAAAGGTGCACATACCTCATTTACAAGGTAAATATTATATTTCTTCTCATCACACACATTGGAAAGGAGGCTTAAAGGAGGAAGCTTAGCATTTGTATTATGGGAGACCAACATGCACAAATAGAGAAGCTTGATAAGACCAATTATCAGGCATGGAAGTTTAGAATCACAGCATACTTGCAAGGTAGAGGCTTGTATGGTTTGATTGACGGCACAGATATCAAACCCACATTACCAGAGGACCCAAATCAGCAACAATTGAGGGAGTTTAGACTTTGGAATGAGAGAGACAAAAGGGTTATATTCATTTTATCACAAAATATTCAAGATTCAATGGTAGGACACATACAAGATCTAGACACAAGTAGAGATGTTTGGCTTGCATTGGAAAGGTTGTATGCTACAGGTACAAGAGCAAGGAAGATTCAACTCAAAAATGAGTTGAATAACATAAAGAAAGATACAAGGACATCGGTCAATGATTACATATTGAAAGTTAAAGAGATTGCAGATCAACTAGGATCAATTCAAGCTCATGTGGAGGACGACGACTTGGTTGCACATACTCTCAACGGACTCAAAGATGATGAGAGATGGAAACCCTTCATTACTTCAGTTTATGTCAGAGGAGAATTACCAGATTTTGATCAACTTATTGCCCTCATGGTCACGGAGGAGATGAATCTAAATGGTTCTACTTCAAATCAAAAAGGATCTCAAGGACAAGCTCTTTATGTAGGATCATCAAGAGGTGGAAACAGAGGTGGAAGAGGTTTAAATAGAGGTCGAGGAAGAAGGATCGATGATCAAAGGACTTCAAGTGGCTTCTTCAACACAAGAGGAAGAGGAAGATCAAGCGCTAGAGGTACGAGAGGCTACTACAACTACAACCAAAGACAAAGGAGTGAAGATAATAAGAACAATTGCTATATATGTGGAAGGTATGGACACTATGCCAAAGATTGTTATCAAAATGAAAATAATCAAGGTGGTAATCAAAGAGGAGGCTATTCAAGAAGAGGTAAACAACAAGGAAATTATGCAGTTGAAGGTAAAAGTGATGATTATGATTCTCTTCTTATGATGAATGTAGAAACTAAGATGAATTCCAATAGTGATGTATGGTATGTAGATAGTGGTTGTTCTAATCACATGTCTCATGATGCTTCATGGTTTTCTAATATGCATAATCCGTCATGTAAAGGTCATGTTGAAACAGGAGATGATACAACACATAAGATTATGCAGGTTGGAGATGTTGTTATGCAGGATAAGAGCAAGAAAAATTGCTTGAAGGATGTACTTTATGTGCCAACGATCACTAAGAATTTGATGTCGGTTGGTCAAATGGTAGAAAAAGGTCTACAAGTGAGATTTAATCATGCAGGTTGCTTCATTGAGGATCCAAAGCAAAGGAGGTTAATTGCTAGAGGTCAAAAACAAGGTAGATTGTTTACATTCAAGGTAAACCCAAATCATACAAACTATTTCTCTTATGGTATGCATCGAATAGCAGAGCTTGATCTATGGCACAAAAGGATTGGACACATGAATGTACACAGGTTAAAGGAGCTATCAAAGAAGAGGATTGTTGAAGGATTACCTGATCTTACTAAGCAACATATGGTGCATCTTTGTGAAGCATGTCAAATGGGTAAGCAGAGTAGACAACCTTTCAAGCATTCAAGTTATGTAAGTGATGGTTTGCTAGATCTCATACACACAGATGTGTGGGGACCTACTAAAGAGGCATCCTTGATTGGTAATAAGTACTATGTATCATTCATTGATGATCATAGTAGAATGACATTTGTGTATTTCATTAAACATAAGAGTGAGGTCTTTGATTGTTTCAAGAAGTTCAAATCATATGTCGAAAAGCAAACAGGAAGGTATATTAAGAAGCTAAGTTCTGATGGAGGGGGAGAGTATTTCTCTCAAGTTTTTACTGATTTTTTGTATGATGAAGGTATCAAAAGAGAAGTTACATGCAGGTATACTCCACAACAAAATGGAGTCGCAGAAAGAAGAAACAGAATCATAGCAGAAGCTCTAGAAGTATGCTTAATGATATGTGTTTGCCTAATTATTTTTGGGCTGAAGCTGTTAGCACAAGTGTTTACATTATGAATAGAGTTCCGACTGCTGGAGTTCATCATTTGACACCATATGAGGTATGGCATGGAAGGAAACCAAGTGTAAGTCATTTGAAAGTATTTGGTTGTGTATGTTATGTACATGTACCTAATGAGGTGAGATCTAAACTTGATGCAAAATCAGAAAAATGTATATTTATTGGTTATGCAGATACTCAAAGAGGATATAGATGCTATAATCCTCATACCAATAAGGTTGTTGTGTCAAGAGATGTAAACTTTGATGAATCACTTTCATGGTATGCAGATAAGAATTGTTTGCAGGACATGGATGAAAATGAAGAAGGTGTGGTTGAAGGAGATGAATGCATAGTTCAGCCATCAGGAAGTTTAAATGATGAAAGGAGTGGTCTAGATGAAGAAAGAGGATCACCTTTCAATGGAAGATTAAGGCAAGAGTCACCTCCAAGTGTTAAAAGTAAAGGTAAACTCAAACTTGTTGAAGTTAATGATGAAGGAGAGGAAATTAGTGATGTATGTGAGTATGGAGAATCATCAAAGGTTCTTAATAAGAAAGGAAGAGCATCTACATTGGAGGTAAGAAGAACTTCAAGAGTAAGTAAGCAACCTCAAAGGTATACTTATGAATCTTTCATGAATACTCATTATGCTTTTATGACAAAAGTTGAGCAGGAAAATGAACCCACATGTTATGATGAGGCCAAAGGAGATGAAAAGTGGGAGAAAGCAATGAGAGAAGAAATGGAAGCACTTCAGGATAACAAGACTTGGAATTTAGTTCCAAGTACACCAAAGCAAAAGGTAATTGGTTGCAAGTGGGTTTTTAAGATTAAAAGAAATAGTGATGGTAGTGTGTCTAGATATAAGGCTAGACTTGTAGCAAAAGGATATAATCAAACTCAAGGTGTGGACTATGAGGAAACATTTAGTCCAGTAGCAAATATGGCAACGGTGAGAACTTTGTTGGCTTTAGCTGCAAGTAAAAGGTGGAATATATATCAACTCGATATAAAGAATGCCTTTCTTAATGGTGAGTTAAATGAAGAAGTGTATATGTCACAACCAGATGGTTATGTGGATGCAAAATATCCTAATCATGTATGCAGGTTAAAGAAGGCATTATATGGTCTTAAGCAGGCACCAAGAGCATGGAATGCAAGGTTGGTAAAGTATCTTATGCTGCAAGGATACACAGCGAGTCATGCTGATCCTTCACTTTATGTAAAACATGTAGATGGCATGTGTGTCTATGTATGCATTTATGTGGATGACTTGTTGATTACAGGGAATAATGCAAAAGCAATTGATGAGATAAAAGGTAATTTGGGAAAGGAATTTAAAATTTCAGATCTTGGTTTGCTCAGATACTTTCTTGGGATTGAAATTGTGTATAGCGATGAAGGTATGTGGTTGATACAAAGAAAGTATATATGTGATATGCTGAAAAGGTTTGGTATGCAGGAATGTAAATTTGTTTCTACTCCAATGGAATGTAATGTAAAGCTGAGTGCAAAGGAAGGTGATGAGTTGCATGATATGAATGTATATAGATCCATGGTAGGATCTTTGATTTATGCAACAAAAACTAGACCTGATATATGTTATGCAGTGGGAGTATTGTCACAGTTTATGCATGAACCTAGAGTACCTCATATGCATGCAGCGAAAAGAGTGCTTAGGTATTTGAAAGGTACCATGAACGAAGGATTATTTTATAGTCATGATGTTGATCTAACTCTTAAAGTCTTTAGTGATGCAGATTGGGCTGGAAGCAAAGATGACAGAAGATCCACAAGTGGATATGTGGTAATAGCAGGAAACAAGACATTAACATGGAGTTCAAAGAAACAGCCTACAGTTGCTTTATCTTCTACAGAGGCTGAGTATAGAGGTTTAGCATTGGCTACTACTGAGGTTATGTGGTTTAAAAAGTTGTTTCATGACTTGAATGTGCAGGTTGATGTACCACTGATATATGGGGATAACTTGAGCAGCATTCATATGACCTCAAATCCTATTTTTCATGCTAGAACAAAGCATATAGAGGTTCACTATCATTATGTTCGAGAGAAGGCCATGAACAATGAAGTGCAGGTTTCTTTTGTTGGAACAAAGGATCAAGTTGCAGATATCTTCACCAAATCCTTGGATGGACCAAAGCTTCAAAGATTCAACTATATTCTTGGCATGAAGGAAATACCCTTTGAAACTTGAGGGGGAGAATGTTGCGAACATTTGTTTTATGTAGGGTACAAGTTTCAAATTATGTAAATACCTTTGGGAAGTCTTCAAATACTTCAAGAAGGCTCATATTATTCATAAAATGTAGCAAAAATACCACGTGAGTTCTAGAACATGGTGAGTCAAATTAGTGAGTCACAAGGGAGCTTCAGTGGTGTCCTAGTGGAAGGTCGATGTGGCTAGTTCTCAAAGTCCATCAATACTTTGCTTATTTGAGCACTTGAGTCATGTAATACCTCCATCCAAGTGTCTACCACGAATTTAGATGTATTAGGAAGGTTTTAGATTAGTTTCCCATGCTATAAAAAGAGGAGAAAAGTCGTGATCTTGTGGGATGTCCAAGAGAGTATCTCTATGCTACTCTAGTTTTTGTATACAGAGCTTGCAGAGCTTGTATCTCCCTCATTATATATCCAAATTACATGTTTGAAAGCTCATTTGAAAGCTCTTCTTGTCTACTTTCATAGTACCAATTTTCATAATCATTGGATTTGTGAGCTGAGAGCAACACTCTCTGCAAGTAGTGTGTGTTCTCTGTTTTTTATCCCTGCTGAAGGTCTCCATTAAACATCCAACTTGCAGAGGTCATATCTCCTTGTGTATGTATCCAAATCATGTGTTCTTTGGCTTGTTAAAAAGCTCTCCAAGTCTATTTGTATTCTGGAAATTTTCAGATTCATTGGAGTTGTGAGTTAAGAGCAGTAGTCTCTGCAAGTGATGTATGTCCTCAAGTTCATCTCTGTTTCAAGGTCTCCATTAAAGCTGCATATTGCAGAGGTCATAGCTCATTGACTATTTATCCAAATTGAGTGTTCTTTGGCTCATTGGAAAGCTCTTGGTCTCTAGTATATGTGGTTAAAACAGTTTTAAAAACTTTTGAGTGAGTAGAGAGTAGTAAGCTCTGCAAGCATGACTGGTTTTCTATGATGAAGTTTGTGAGAAGGTCAACTTGTTCCTAGGGGGTTCCACCTACTTCCTGCTATACTTTGGAGGTCAAGAAACTCCAACACTAATGAATGACTTTTTAGTGATTCATAAAAAATCAGCCCCATACCATCCTCAAGCTAACGGACAAGCTGAGAGTTCCAACAAGGTACTATGTACTGTATTGACAAAGATTGTCAATAATGGAAGGTCAGATTGGGACAAACAATTGCATCACGCAATTTGGGCCTTCCGAGTGGCGTATAAAACGGCCATTGGAACCACACCTTTCAATCTAGTATATGGGCAGAATGCAATTTTGCCAATTGACTTCTTAATACCTACATTAAAAGTGGCCCAGCAATATGAGTGGAACGGTCATGAATTATCTCAGCAATTAGATCAAATTGAAAAGTTGCACGAGACTAGATTGCAAGCTGTAGCAGGCATTTATGCCGCTAAACGGAGACAAAAGGCATATTATGATTCACATATAAAAGACAAGGGACTAAAAGAAGGCGACTTAGTCCTAGTATACACCCTTAAACAACATGCAAAAAAGCTACAAAAACGCGGATATGGACCCCTGATTATAAATCGAATCTCTACTAGTGGTGCAATCAATCTCGCCACACTAGACGGAGACATTCTTCCCAACTACATTAGTGGATGCAGAGTGAGAAGATTCATGGAGCCCTTGACTGATCAAATGCTAGCGCGACTGTTAAGAGCTCAAAATAGGAAAAAGGAAGAAGAACGAATTCGAGAGGAGGCTCGACAAGAAGCACTAGAACGCATTAGAAAACGCAAAGAGTGGATCAGGAAAAGAGATGAACGCTATCTCCAAGGAGAAGAGCCCATCCCTATGGCAAACTATCAGGTCAAAAATCAGGATTCAACGAGCATGTGTAAAACTCAACCTTACCTAAACCTAGGGATTGGTAAGACAGAGTATAAATTGATAGATGCATTGATAGACTCAGGAGCAGGCCTTAGCTGCATGCGAAGGAGAATAGCAGACGAGCTGCAATTAAAATTGAATCCCACAAAAGCCCAATTAATAGGAATTGGAGGTCACACCATAGGCTGCATTGGAACCACGAATGTATCCCTCCACCTAGGAAATTCCTCCATGGAACAAAGAGTCCTAGTATGTGAGGATGACGACTTGATAGAAGACTTCATTCTAGGGCATGACTGGATTATTGAGACAGAAGCATGTATTCATCTAGCTCAAGGTTATATTTCAGCTACGATAGGGCATAAAGAGATTTTCAGCTTGCTTGAAGAGAAACCATGTAACCAAACCATGTCAATACCAAGATCGGAGGAAGTTCAAGAAACGACGGAAGATAGTAGCAACTGTGCCCAACACTCAGAAAGCAAATGCATAGAAGCTGAAACTTTAATCTTTGCGACATCCACTGTAGAGTCAAAGTTATCCAATGTAATTGAGGATAAGCCAACCAACGAGGAGACGCTCTCTCCTAAACAGGCTCAAAACATCCAAAGATCGTACTATTGGAAACCATTAAGCAGATACTCGAATCGACAACCACCCAAATATATGTGGGTACGCAAGGATCAAATACAGAGTCAAGAAACGTCCACAAGCACTCGGAAGAAGGAAACAGGCATCACCAAACCCGCTACAAAGAACTACAAACAAAAAGAACCAGTACAAGTATGGATTGCCAAGCCCTTGCTTGAAGCTCAAAGACCTCGACAACAGATATGGATTCCCAAAAAAGTCATACAAGTAGCTAAACAGAACGTAGGGACAACGGAGAAAATACCACATCAGATAAGGAAAAAGTCAACAACACATAAAAGTCATCAGAGGAAATCGCAGAGCAATGCCAAATTCACTCAGACCATGGATAAAGCAAATGGAACACGAGCAGCTGCACGAATCGAGAAAGTCCAGCGACCTCTCTCAGTGTTCTCAAAATGGATCTGGAAACCAAAGCTACCACGAGGAGCGGATGATCGAGGAGATAAAGCACCCGATTGCACTCATGCAGTGTCTAATGCACCTCAAGTAAGCATGATAGGGCCGCAATACAAGGCCACGCATTCGGCACAGGATGTACATTATCAAACTAGTGGTGCACAATCTCCCAGTGAGACTAGATCTTAGCTTTAAACTGATAGGAATGGACATACTATGTACATAAAACTATGCTTCGGCTATACTAATGATTGTCTTCTTTCAGAAAAAAAATATAAAAAGAGGCGGTAAGAAATCCCACTCTTGCAAATAATGGGGAACGGAGTGACGAGCCACCATAATCACAACAATACACCGTATGGTCTCATGAAAGCCTTTCAAACTGATGCACTTTTCTTTGTAAGTGCAGATGGCTTCTGAAGACTCTGAAGCTACAATCCAAGAGGAGGTCCAAGAATTTCCTCCCCAATGTCTTACGAAAGCAAAAGGCCACTGGTTCAGAAATGAGCAGCCAGTGGAAGAATACCTTTTCTTGGCCAACATAAAGATCATGGACACGGAGCACCACTTTCCGATCATGTCCCAGGATTTCAAAGTTCTACATGGAATGCCATCTACAATCGATATCATGAAGAAAGCAGGAATTCATAAATATTTTGAACTACCTATCTACAAGCCGGACTTCCAACGTTGTACACAGGTCATGAACACTCTACGACCGGCACTACATGATCCATTGGTGCCAGAAGCCAATGTAATGGATAAGATTGGAGAATGGGTAGTCATTCAATTTTCCCACGAGTTAATTAAAGAAGCGTTTGGATGGGAAAAGGATGGTGTCAACACGGTCAAGGAAGAAAGTCGTGGAGCAAAAACAAGAACTTTTGTCGACATTAATAGGGTGGATATCGAAGAAGAAGTTAGATTGATTCATCAACATTTTTGCTTCCCTAGTATGAACAGATACACGGCCCCTCAAAAGATTATCGTGCAATTATTGTCTCATGCCATAAAACAGATCGGCAACCAGGTAAATCTTACACCCTATGTGCAAGAAAGATTGTTCGAGGCAAAAAAGAAATGGGAAAATAAGAAATTCCTCAATGGGACCACTGCCCTCACAATTATGATTTACCACGCATTGGGCATGCGCGAGTTCTTACGAGAAATGCCTTCTTCAATGGAGTTGGCTCATTTTGTCAAAGCAGCTACTGTACCGAAACAGAAGAAAGGAAGCAAGCAAGTTGAAGAAGCCGAAACAAGTTCGCAACCCCGGATGAGAGGCACAATGCGAGGAACAAAACGACCTCGAGAAGTCCAACAAGCAGAAGAAGAAGTATCAAAAACAAAGAGAGTACATGTACTGCCTACAACCACTACTCAAGGAACCAGAAAGCTCACGGAAGAAGAATTAACCCAAGCACTGGAGGAGACTCACAAATACACAGAAGGACAAATCAATTTGCCAGTGCAGGGTCATCACTATCAACAGTCCGCAAAAGCTCAGGAACCAAAAGGCAAACTCACCAAGGTACATAGATATCGAGAGATTGGGCTAGACAACTCCAGTTCTGGATCTGACGGCCAAGAAAAGCCCAATACATCATTATTGGATGTAGACATTCAAAGTGAATCGAAGGATGATGGCCAGTGGACCGAATTAAATGAAGTAGACTATGGCGAAGACCAAGCAGACGACAAGGAAAAAGCTCAATCACCACTGGTAGACCAAAATACAACCACAGAGAAGGCAGAAGAAGAAGGGCAACACCCTATTCCACCGAAAGATGTCTCCACCACCAACAACAAGAAAGACAAATCTGATGATGAGGTGCATGCAAAGATACCAAAGGACAAGCCTCAGGAAGAAGGACAAGAAGACGAAGAACCTTTCACCCCACTAAGGGTTGTGGCAGAACCGTCCCCACTGGATGTCACATTTCAAGGGAGTGCCACAAAGGCTCGTAAAGTCCTGGAAGATGAAGCAGAATTGCAAGTACAACTTCAGGTCCGACAACCACATAAGGAAATGATCCACGTTGCAAAGGGACAAGACGTACAAACAGGAGAAACCCCAGACATACCAAAGACATGGCTGAATGTGGATATAGCTCAGCTCAAGCCTGTGGTGCAGGATATGATTCGCACTGCACTAGACACTCAACAGTTGATGCTTGATGTTGATGAAGATTACGACCAAGCCATGCTCGACAAACAGGAGCTTCAGAAGGAAGGTATGAATCTGGCTAAGAAATTATCTAAAGCAGAAGCTCAAGTTGCGAAGAAACACGAAGAAATAAAGACAACCAAAACACAGTACAGAATATTAGAAACTGAGAATGCTAAACTAAAAGAGCAAGTTTTGGAGCTCACGAAGAAACTAGAGGTGACTGAAAAAGAGCAAACAAGAATCCATGCACGTAGCAAAGTACTTGAATCACAGCTCAAGGTGAGCATGGAAGAAGCCGACCACTTACGGAACAGGAATAAGGAGCTCATGACAGCTCTCCTCAGTGACCAACCACTGCAAGATACTGACAAATCAAATGAATATATAAAAGACATGGAAGAAAAGTTGACCAAGATGGCAGATCAGCTCAAACAGGAGCAAGAGACCATCGTAGAATGGGAACAAAGATACATGAATGATACTGCAGCTCTACGCAAAAAATGGAAAAAAGCAGAGAAAGATTATTTCCGGCAGTGCAAAGAAGACACAGATCACATGCACATAGTCGCACAGGAATTAATCAAACATCAAGAAAAGCTTACAAAGGCTGAAGAAGAGCTTAAGAATAAAGATGAAATCATCAAACGGCTTCAGGAGCAGATAGAGCTAACAGGCAAGCAGGGGACACCAGTAGTTCCACCAGAAACCACGGCTACTGTGGAGGAAGAGGTACGTCCTCTCTCTCCCCCCTTGTATCATTCACCAATAAGGGAGGAAAAGGAGGTTCCATTAGAACCTAACACACGAGACATTGCAGAACTGAGCAGACCAGAAAGGGCACTACTGGTGTCCCAGCTCACTGCTGATTTTGAAGATCAAATAATACAAATAATGAAAGAAGCTCGAATAGACAACAAACAGTTAGATCAAATTTTGTGGTCTACTTAAAGAACAGACACGCATGTATATAAAGTCTGCCACGAACAAAGATCCGGACCACAACCTTCAATTCCAACATGATACTTTCAGGTATACTCAAGAGGAATTTGAGAAGGCGGATCCGATATGGCGAAGGAAAATTTTGGAGAAGAATCCGACATTGCGGGTACAGTGGGAAGCATCACCATATGCGCTTCAGGTAAATCCATCTTTTTGTCCTGTACCCCGCAGACGCTCTTGGACACAATTTTGGGAAGGACACCGTCAAGGCAACATCAATAATCAGTGGCTCAATTATCCGTTACTACCTAGCCCGCCACATAATTACTTACCTACAGAAGATTATATGGTGAAGACAATGGAGTTTTGGATTGCAAGGTATGCTACAGTTCCGGACTTAGCCGTCAAGATGACAAATAAAATATTTAGCATGCTCATTACAGTGTTGAAGGTGTTCCAACATGCTAAGTATACATTTTTGAATTTCATCGGCATTACGCAAGGGTCGGAAGCTCTCATTTTTGACTTATCGACCATTCCAAGCCGACTCACTATTATGGCGTACTATTCTCGCCTTATGTTTTTGCCATCGACATATATGCAAACTTTCGAAGAAGCATTCTTTACAGGCTTCTTTGAAATGGATTCAGAGATTTTTGTAAAAATGACTTCCAATTTAAATGCAAGACTGGTGGCCTATGAAACAAGTTTCTTTGCTGATCATAAACAGGCGCCAGAAGACGGAGTAAAGTCAAAGCAATGGAAGGAATTCATGATATGTCATGCCAATCTGCTGAACCAACGAGAGCAAACCGCAATTCAAACATACACGCGTCGCCTCAGAAAGCCTGTCGAGGACGACAGAGTTCAGGAGGAGGGACGTGTAGAGGGACAATCAAGCAAAAAGAAAAGAAGAAGAAAATCAAAGTCCAGAACAATTCATTAAGAACGAAAAAAGAATATATCTCTGCAGGAAGCCCCGCAGGGGCGCATTACCCACCTCTGCACAGAGCCCCGCAGGGGCACGCATCAGGTAAAAAGAGAAATTATCCAGGTCATGCACGGTGGAAAAGAAGTAAACAGCCTCAAAGCAATACAACAGGGTCAGATGTGTGCAACTAGGACAAATCAGAGGACCAAAAGTTACAAAGGGGTAGAGGCTGAAAAGTTTAAGAGGGTGACTAAGAACAGCACATTCCTAGTCACTGGTGGCGTGCGTGGCAACCCAAGTCAACAGGCAAGACAACTACATCAGGCTCTCGAGTTGTAGAGCTTGAATCAAGAAGGCCATCGAATCTGCATGTCTGTTTAACTGCAGACAATACTGACCAAGGGGAGCGTGCGGGGAAAAGCTGAAGCGCCTCTAAAACGTAATGCAAGATCAAGAATCAGGCAACACCACCCACGGGACGCGTTCGCGAAGCAAAGTCTGTCAAGGGACGACAGAGACGAAGAGGGGGAGAGTGTTGCAGAGCTAAAGAGCGCACAAAGCAGAGAAAAGGACGGGCCCCAAAATTTTTCCGATTTGGACACACCACTTTTGTATCATAACCACTTTTGTATATAATTTCCATTGTAAATGCACTAGAGGAGTCCTCTAGGTGCATCCCCACGAAAGATTAGCGATTTACCCATGTACAATAGTAGGAAATTAGTCTCTTAGTGAATAAAGTGCCGGTCACTTGTGTGAAAGGACCAAACTTAGGGCACTAGTATATAAGTCAAAAGTGACTCATTGTAAAGGGGCTTTTTGTCATTGTGAAGAAGGAGCACTTCTGAATTTTCGAGTTTGCCTCTTTCTTACTGATTTTGATCTTCATTTTGCTCTTGTATGTGTGTGTTATGCTTGAAATGCAGGTGTAGGACTGTTGTCTACCCCTTCCCCCCTGTTTTGAGCTGTTGTAGTGCGTGCGTAAGCTAAGAGAAGTTGTGGCGCAGGTGTTTGTGACTCCCGTAATTCACTGTTTCTGCCATAACTTGAAGCAGAGTGGTCAGAATTGAGTGAAACCACCACCGTTGGATTCGTCTCGTCGAGAGCTTCAAAACGAGTACCCTATTGCCTATGTTCGGAGTTCTGGGCTGGGAGAAAACTTCAAAATACCAAAACTGCTGAAAAAAGGCTTGCGGCAACACTTTCAGTATTTCAGTAGGTGTGAGTGGTAGTAGTCTTTTCTCATGTGTGAATAGCTGAACCACTTCATTTTCTATCACGTGTGCACACGTCTTCATACACTTGGTAAGTCTCTCCTTAGGATTGACATTTAAATGTGTGAAAAGAACTCCACTATATGCACTTGTATGGCAATTGAGGTATAGTCTCATTGGTACAAGTCCTTGAGTCTTCGTGGCTCAAGTACACAATACCTTTGGCACAAAAAGACAAAATAGCCTGCACAAGCACTGCGATAGTGCATTCGGAGGCCAAAACGAGCTCAGATCACGATTTCGGCACCATAGAGCGAAGATGTTTAGATCTCTGAAACACCCTGAGTATGCTCACCAAATTTCGTGCGAATCTGAGATTGCAAACGGAGGAGTGTCGACGGCGCCATAGATGAAGCGACGACCTGCTCTGATACCAATTGTTGGAGTTAGACGTCTGCAGAAGTACGCGAACAGCACAAGGAAGAAGAAGAAGCTTGGAGCACAAACACACAATACTGAATGTATTACTAGAGAATGTACAAAGATAAGTAGCCCATTAGGGCAATAGGCATATATACAAGCCGGGGGAAAAAAACCTCCTAAAGAGGGAAAAAAGTGCCCCGGCGGTCCTAGTGTGTTCACAGACATCACTACCTAAATATATCAACAAGGAATGCTGCATTTTGCCCAAAATATAGCCTTCACAAACATGTTTTCTAGGTGCCTCAGGTTTGGGCAAAGAGGACACCATTTCAGATTTCTGAAGGCATGGCAAACTAGCAAATATCAAATGACGAAAGCATGCATGTCAAAGTTTTGCATTTGACATATCCTGAGAATCATGTACTCCACAGGTTGAATCATTCATAGATTTTTCATAGTCTATGAGCTTATACAACCCATGACATAAAATTCCAGAAGCAATAATCATGTCACCATTTGAGAGATCATGAACTTTACATCTATCATCAACAAATTTCACAACGAAGCCAATCTTGGCTAATGCAAAAATTGATGACATATTTTTCTTGATCCCTGGCACAAATAAAGCATCCAACAAAGTGAAAGAACTACCATCAGCAGTAGTTAGAGTGATCTTACCAACTCCCATGATAGGATAAGAGGAGTTGCTGGCACATGTGATAGTATTCCCTATAGGGGCAGGCTCAAGTGAAATGAAGAAACTGCGTTGCGAGGTAATATGTTTGGTTGCTAATGGAGAGTGT
Source organism: Ceratopteris richardii (assembly GCA_020310875.1). Classification (NCBI taxonomy): domain Eukaryota; kingdom Viridiplantae; phylum Streptophyta; class Polypodiopsida; order Polypodiales; family Pteridaceae; genus Ceratopteris; species Ceratopteris richardii. The sequence continues at coordinate 81,631,269 of CM035437.1, forward strand.
TAATCTCCAAAAGAAAAAGCTAATCTTGAAGTTAGAGCTCCTCTATATGAGGAGTAACTCAAAACCTTCACCAATTTAGAGGATAAATGATCAATTATCAAAATTTTGAACAAACTGTGAAGAAGGTGACTACATAGAAAGTCTACTGCACATAATTCACTCATTGACTTATCAAATGTGTAAAGTCTTTGATAAAACTTTGCACAAGGTGTCGCCTATAGTTTTTGCACCTCCTGCAAGTTAAATCATTCCAAAAGACTCAGTAGATCTTGAGAAATGATCTTAACAAGTCACCTATGTCTAAAACTGTAGTTCTTTACAGTCGACTTTGACACCTGTAACTTCTTAAGCTTGGTTCTCTAAAACTAGAACCCGTTTATGCAAATGCTTCTAGCTATAGATGGCTTACCTTCCAACTTAGATTTTGAATCCTCATTTGTGCAAAACTTTACATTGTGCAGTGAGAATGATCAATTCTTTGACCATCGAGATTGCACCTGTTTCAGAAAACACTCACCACTTCTTCACATATGAATGTTCCTACTCATAATTCTCACAGCCTCTTTACAATTATTCTCTCAAACTTTAACCATAGACTCATTAACTATGGAATTAGACATCTACAAAAGGATTCTTGAAATGATCAAGCACAGAAGGAGAACACTCAGAAAAATCAGGTGCAACTTTTCTTCATTACTGAAAAACTTTACATCTGGATGAGAGAGCTATTCTACACACTTCACAAGTGTCTAATGACTTCTAATTCTCTTCAATTCGTGTTCTCACACACTCTCTCATATTTTCCCCAACATTTTTCCTTGTATATATAGGCAAATATGTACAATCTCATAACCATACAAAAGTATAAGTGATCTATCTCTGAATGAATGTACATATGTATACACATCTTCATTCTCTGAATCATGTACTTTCTTCATGCTTCATATCTGGATCTTTTCTTTAGTCCTTGAGTTTAAACCTTCATTAGAACTTCAATTGTTGATTGCCCTGCACCAACAACTCCCCCTCAATCATCAATTGAGGTTTTCTCTATCTTCTTTATACTTGCCATGTCTTTGAATCTCTGTAACTTTGGTCCATCCAAGCTCTTTGTTAACATATCAACAATCTGATCTTTTGTTGAAGTATGTATTACTTCCATCTCCTTATCCATCACCTTCTCTCTTAGAAAGTGATACTGAATCTCAATATGTTTAGTCCTGGCATGAAAAACTGGATTAGCAGCTAAATACAATGAACTCATGTTATCTCCATGAATAGTGGGTGTACTTTGAGTGATGTCAAAACTCTTCATAAGAGTCTTAAGCCGTATCACTTCCTTTGCAGCTTCAACCATACCTTTGTACTCAGCCTCTATGGATGATAAAGCAATTGTGTGTTGATTCTTTGAACACCATGAAATTAACTTATCTCCCACATAACACAAGTATCCATAAGTTGATCTCCTATCATCAGGATTACCTGCCCAATCTCACTATAAACCTTGATGTTTGTATTTGATGTAAAACCATAATACAAACCCTCTTTGAGTGTACCCTTAATGTACCTTAACACTCTTTGACCTGCAATCCAATGTTCTTTCCTAGGACAATTCATGAATTGAGATAATACTCCAACTGCATATGACAAGTCAGGCCTAGTTAATGTAGCATAGATCAGACTACCAACCAAACTTTGATATAGCTTCATGTCCTTGAGCTCTTCTCCTCCATATCTGCTCAATTTGTGATTCACCTCCATTGGAGTAGGTGCTACCCTACAATCATTCATCTTAAACTTGATCAACAAGTTTTTCAAATACCTTTCTTGAGTTACATACACCCCATGTTGAGTGTAAGAGATCTCCATGCCCAAGAAATATGACAAGTCTCCCAAGTCACTAATCTTGAACTCTTTCTCCATTTGCTTCTTTAGGCTTTGAATGCCTTTCTCATCTGTACCCGTAAGAATTATATCATCAACATATATGCACATGTAAATGAACCCATCATCACTTGAAAACCAAGTTCCTTCAAGAACTTCACAAGTCTATAATTCCATGCTCTTGGGGCCCGCTTGAAACCATACAAAGCTCTTTTGAGCTTGCACACATGATCTGGATACCTTTCATCTCTGAATCCTTGTGGTTGCTCCATGAAAACATCATCTAAAATATAACCATTTAGAAAAGCATTCTTCACATCTAGTTGACATAATTTCCAACCTTTACATGCAGCAATAGCTATGAGTGTCCTGATGGTTGTCATCTTTGCCACAGGACTATAGGTCTCATCATAATCTATACCATATGTCTGAGCAAACCCTTTCACAACAAGTCTAGCTTTATACCTAGACACACTTCCATCTGCAAACCTCTTTGTCTTGTAGACCCATTTGCATCCAATGATCTTTTGACTATTTGGTTTAGGAACCAAATCCCTGAAGGGCTTTGGTGTGCAGAACAAGAGGAGGAAGGAGGAGATGGAGCTAGAGAGAAGAGAGGAGAGACGCGTGGACATGCGTGGGAGCCTCGAAACCCACATAATGATCTCTCTTGAGGCAATGCTCTATAAATGATATATATATATGAATATGGGGGTAAGGTCACATGACCCTTACATCCCCAACAATCTCCCACTTAAGGGTCAATGTGACCATAAGTGGAAAAATATACAAAGAATGATGTAGGACTATACAATAATGTACAGGAAGAGTCCGGATCTCTACCCATACCAGATCAGCCTACACCAACTGCCTCGAACAAGGTGTAGCCATGCACCTCAAACTGCTCTAGACTCATATCGATAAGAGTCGAGCTCATATCTGACTGATGCAAGAACTGATGAAGTTCCTACAAAGCTCCCACTCGCTCTATGCCTATGTCAATCATCGAACGAGTGACAACTCCAAGTGAAAATGCTCCAATAGCAACTACAATGTCTGGTCTCGAGCATAACAACTCGTACATCAGACTATCGAATACTGACGAAACATGTGTTATCTTCGCTAACCTAAGTATGTCAGCCATGCCTGTATCCAAGGCATCCAAAGCACCATCACAAGACCAACATGTCCTGATATATCTGTGTCAACATCTGGCATGAGCGAATCCAAGAATGACTGCATGATCGCTGACTCATCAACATCTAAATCAGTCATGCTCGCAACCAAGGATGTATCTAGTTGTGCATCCTGAGAGCTAATATGCTCTACCATACACTGTGTACCATGAGAGCAATCCTGCTCTTCCACACCAAGTGTATGATCATGCTCCACATGAGCTAACTGCACAACATCAACACCAATGTAAAACTGATGATCAAACTCTAACTGTGTATCGTCACAATGCTCTACATGAGCATCCACATCATGCTCTAAAGCATCCAACTGATCATCCAAAGTATGCTCCATATGAGCATCCATATGATCAACCAAACCATGCTCTATATAAGCATCATGAGCATCCAAAACATGCTCTACATGTGCATCCATCTGAGCATCTGAATCCTGCCATACATGTGCATCATGAATGTCAATAGACCTATCTGTAGGTAGATAAAATGAGACATGACGAGTCTCACATTCCACATAAGGCTGAACTCCCACTGAGACAAGACTGTCTCTCATATGAAGTACCTGTAGTGGATACATGTGCCCAATTCTAGCATCTCTGACAAGCATAAGCTGTCCCAACTGCAACTGAAAATGATGCTCACCAAGGAACGCATAATATCTGCTCTCCTGTAACTGGCTAACTGAAATCAAGCTCATAGGGAATGAAGGAACATAGCGTACATGTCTGAGCATAAGTGATGCTCCACTAGGTAGCATAAGGCATATATCTCCTGCACCCTCAATGTCATATGTCATACCATCACATATGTGCACACATCCACGACTCTCACCTGAGAATCGACAAAACCACTCATGATGTGGAGTAACATGAAAATTTGCTAATGCATCAAGCAACCAAGCCATATGTGTGCTATCCAATGAACGAGAGGAATCCTGAGATGAATCATAGAAGAAAGTAATATCACCATCACTAGCATAATCAACTGCCATAGACTCTCCTGAAATCACTACCTGACCTGCATCACGTGCATATCTCTGACATCGTCGTCGCATCCGCCTGAAGCAATGTCGTCGAATATGGCCCTCACGACCACAATGCCAACATCGAAGTCGTCGATGTGATTTATGTTTCACATGAGTCAATGGACTCACATACATATCATGTAGTCTCTGCCATAATGCACTACTCGTCTCCTCATACATAACAGACTCATATATAGAATCCACAAGCTATAATCGGATAGTGGAGCTGGCCAATGCATCCATATCCATCCATATATGGTCGGGCATGTCACGAATCCTCTGTGCATCTCTATGCACATACATGTGTAACCGTGCACGAACCAATGTATGCCACATCTGAGCTTTCCATCTTGGAAAGTCAGTGCCATCAAATCGAGAAGACATCATGCTGGCAATCCAAGAGACTAGCAATGTAACAAGAGACTAGAAACAATACTCTATCCTGAATAGGATCACACCTGCATATCCATATGCATAACTCACATCATATATGTCTCACTGGAGAAGAAAACCATGTGAACCACCTGTCACATAACCATGCATCTAGCATGCACATAAAACCATGAGCATAAGCTTGCTCACCAAGTCTCCAAAGTGACCAAGTAGATATGAAAGAATCTTGGGAAAATTTCGGCAGAGTATCCCCTGTAAACTGAGCAATCAAACAAGATAACCAATAGCAAAAGAACAATGAGTAATCTGCCACCACCTGTCACTCATCCAACCAAAGAATATGGCAACTACATATGCCAAAAACTAATAGCAACACATGCAAATACAATGATGATGTATCTCCCACTCAAGAATGAATCCTACAAGATAGTCCAACCTGTCACAAATAATGTGTGACCAAGTCCAAGTGAATGGAGATAGTCAATGATCCAAAGCTATCACAGAAGCTTCAAGATCCACTAGAGCTCCTTTCTAACATAAAAGCCGATGAAATTTCGGCAGCATCTCCTCTGTAAAATGGACTCTAAAACCAAAATAACCGTGTGGGAATCACCATCCACATATGCCAAGAATCACATTGGCAAATACATATCAATCAATGACCAAATGCTAATGACGGTGACAAACAAATGTGTAACTGAGGCTCCAATCTGGATCACACTGGCAAATACATATCAATCAATGACCAAATGCTAATGACGGTGACAAACAAATGTGTAACTGAGGCTCCAATCTGGATCATGTACCTGCAAAGAAAACAAAGATACAAGTACCAAACAAGATCCAAAATCAACTCTCACAAAAGTATGTGCAACCGGCAAGTAAATCCATAACCAAGTGGCATAAGCAAGATATAGACCACAATGCCACTATACATCCATGATCGAGCTCATGATGACATAATTCTCAAAAAAGAGTATACCACAATGTCATCTTACATGCCAAACGCGTGACAAGATCATGCTCTACTCTCATATGGAGGAGCTACCACAATTATCATACATGTACAATGCTTTGAAGCTCTGAAAATAAGAGCTTGCACACCATAAATTCTCTCTCGAAGAAGTTCCAAAGCAAATTCAACCTCCAAGTGCAATTAGTGAAGATGTGCTGCTCTGTGTTTTGCTGTTTCAGAGGTGATAACCTCTGAATCTGAACTTTTGGTCTTCAGCAAACTTCAAGATCTTAGTCTTGGCTACATAAGGAGATAAAGAACACCTCAATCGGAGGTGCGTAGCTCAAGATATGCTTAAGACAAGCACCTCCTGTCAATTTCACTATCACCTACAACACTACTGCTCTGTATTTTGCAGTTTCGGCGACCTTGCACTGGGAATCTGAATCTGAGTTCTTCTACAAAGTTGTAACTATCTTTCTAAGCTACGCATAGCAAGTTGAGTCATCGCATTCCAAGTTGTAAAACTCAATTTATGACAAAAAAACCGATCTGCTGTCTTAGTGAATGTAGATACGCTTCCTACTATAGTCTGCGTTTTTCGAATTTTCGGCACTCTAAAAGTCCGAACTAAGTTCTACGCTCTTTTGCGAAGTTGTAGCTCTCTGTGTTAGCTACGCACAGAACTTTAAAACGCATCAATCCGAGTTTTCTAGCTCAAGTTACAGCCGAAATACTGAACTGCTGTCAAGAGATGCCAACCTGCACTTCTACCTCTTTTGACCTAAGCTTCCATTGAAGCTTCTTGCACACCAGCCTTCAGCATGCTCTGATACCAATGAAGGGATTTGGTGTGCAGAACAAGAGGAGGAAGGAGGAGATGGAGCGAGAGAGAAGAGAGGAGAGATGCACGGACATGCGTGGGAGCCTCGAAACCCACATAATGATCTCTCTTGAGGCAATGCTCTATAAATGATATATATATATATATATATGAATATGGGGGTAAGGTCACATGACCCTTACATCCCCAACAATCCCATGTTTGATTCTCCATCAATGCATCATACTCTTCCTGCATAGCTTTCTCTCAATTTTTCTTACCTTTTGCCTCTTCATATGTAGAAGGGTCTTCATCTGCCTTTACCATATAAGCATAATCTTTGGTAGCCAAAAAAAAAGTGTCATAACTATACCTTGTAGGTTGCCATTTATGTCTTGTTGACCTTCTGAGTTCTCCACTCCTTGAAGTTTCTGGTTCATCACATTCTAGATCAAACCTTGGCACTTCTTCAACTTCAACCTGTACTTCATTGTTCTCCTCTTCATCAAATATGTGAACCTTTTATTTACCTTTCTTTTGATTCACAATTTCTTCATCACCTGCATGAACATTAAGTGCACTTGCATACCAAGTACCTTGCTCATCAAATGTAACATCCTTATACACAAGGAATTGTTTTGTGGATGGACTCCACAACGTATATCCCATCTGCTTATCATCATATCCAATGAACACATATTTTTCAGCTTTAAGTTCCAATTTATGCCTCAATTGAGATGGCACATATGCATATGCCAAACATCCAAATACTTTGCAATGATCTAGAGTAGGTCTCTTACCCCACCATGCCTCAAATGGTGTCTTACCCTGCAAAGCTTTACATGGTAATCTATTGACCAAATATGTAGCTGTATTTACAGCCTCAGCCCACAAGTAATTTGGGTAATTTCTCTCCTTCATCATGGATCTTGCAAACTCAACAAGAGTTCTATTCCTCCTTTGTGCTACACCATTTTGTTGAGGAGAGTACCTACAAGTAATTTCCCTTTTTATACCTGCATTCCACAAGTAGTCACTGAACTCATTAGAGAAATACTCTCCCTCTCCATCTGACCTTAGTCTCTTCAACTTTTGACCTGTAATTCTCTCTGCATACACATGATAATGTTTGAATGTATTGAATACCTCTGACTTATCTTTAATCACATAGATAGTGATCCATCTGGTAGCATCATCAACATAAATCACATAATACCTTGAACCATTGATACTGAAATCCTTTGATGGTCCCCACACATCTGTGTGTACCAACTCAAGCTTTTCTGAATACATAAAACCATGCTTGGAATAAGATTGCTTATGAGCCTTACCTAATTGACATGCCTAACATTTGTATGTCATATGTTGACCTGCAACATTAGGTAATCCAAGCACTGAGTCATTATTAACCATATGTGCCAAAGATCTAACTTTGAGATCTTATAACCTCCATAGGTGTACAAGGCATGACCAATGTTACCTTGAATCTTCAATGTGAAGAGTCTTCCTTCTTTCTTCCCCGAAACAATTTGTTTATACCCATTGCTAGGGTCTTCCACAAAAACTCCTTCATTAGTGAACCTAACTTCATAACCTTTTTCGACAATTTGTCCTAAACTTATCAGATTCTTTGGAATTGTAGGAACATACAAAACCTTACTCAAGTGAGTACTTCCATCCTTGGCCTTCACTGATCCAATTGACTTCACATTATGCTTTGTATTGTCATTTGTTTGAACTACATGATTAGTTACCTTACTCTCCAAATCAGTCATCAAAGCTATGTTGCCACTCAAGTGATTGCTACACCCTGAGTCAATGTAGAAGAAAGACTCTTTGGTCTTCACTTTGCCTTTCACAAGTTGCATTCATTATCAATGTTGAATCCTCCTTCTGATCTGAAGCATAATTGTAGTAGGTATTGTTGTATTGCTGACTTTGGAATCCTCTACCTGCATTTCCTCCAAAGTATCCTCTGCTACCTCTACCTCTGAAATTAGCTCTTTGATTTCTGCCACCTCTTCCTCTTGAATTAAAGTTCTGATTATATCCACCATTATTCTGAGTATTATGCCAACAATCATTAGCTAAATGATTTGTCTTACCACAAATCCTGCAAGCTTTGACTCCATCTTTATTACTTCTACCTCTTCCTCTACCTTTGCCACCTCCTCTTCCTCTTAGGAAGTTAGCTTGGCTAGTTGTACGTTCATCTTCATTTGATTGTTGATTCCCTTTGCTATTCTTCTTCTTATCCTTTGAATACATTGCTTGACCTGCACTTTTATCACCATAACCTTTGACATCCTACTCAAAGGTTAGCATGTGTCCTAGCAACTGATTTAAGTCAGGAGTAAAATGATCTAGTGATAATTCAGTAGACAAAATGGATGGCTTCCATTTGTCATCACCTCTCAAACTTGTAAGGATTTGCCTTACCAATTTATCCTCCTCAATATCTTCATCAACTGCTCCTAATGCATCTGCAATGTCCTTCATTCTTGTTACATAATCTGAGATGGATTGAGAGGCCTTCTTCTTGAATGTGGTAAATTCTGCCCACAAGGATGCCTTCCTTGACTTTGTGGTGTTTTGAAAATGCTCCTCCAAAGAATTCCATATATCACTTGCACTTTCAAGACCTCTAATGTGAGGTAGCAAGTAGTCATTAACTGCCATATAGATAATGCTCCTGGCTTGAGCATCTCTCTTCATCCAAGTCTTTAAATCTGATAATTCCTCCCTAGTTGGAACACTAGGATCTCTGAACTGAGGCTTTTCTTCTTCATCTGTAATATAATCTATCAAGTCTTTGCTCATAAGGTGAGCTTCCATCCTCGTTGACCATGCTGGATAGTTCTCTCTATCCAACTTCTCTATTTGAAGAGAACTCTCCCATCCTTTCTTCACCTGTGTATTAAATCCTTCAAGCTTTATGAGGAATAAGGTTACATTTGCTTCGAATGACACTCCTTTTGTCTTCCTTGATATCTTATGGCCTCTTTCTCAAGCTTTGCTCTTAAGCTTTCACCTTTTGAATCTTCAAATGTTGAATTCTTTATGACTCCAGCAGTCCGGATCCTCCTTTCTTTAATTTTGGTGCTTCCTACTCTGATACCACTAATGGAGAGTGTTAATCTCCAAAAGAACAAGCTACTCTTGAAGTTAGAGCTCCTCTATATCAAGAGTAACTCAAAACCTTCACCAATTTAGAGGATCAATGATCAATTATCAAAATTTTGAACAAACTGTGAAGAAGGTGACGACACAGAAAGTCTGCTACACATAATTCACTCATTGACTTATCAAATGTGTAAAGTTTTTTATAAAACTTTGCACAAGGTGTCGATACTTTGCGCACCTCCTCCAAGTTAAATCATTCTAGAAGACTCAATAGATCTTGAGAAATAATCTTAACAAGTCACCTATGTCTAAAACTGTAGTTCTTTACACTCAACTTTGACACCTGTAACTTCTTAAGCTTGGTTCTCTCAAACTAGAACCCGTTTATGCAAATGCTTCTAGCTATAGATGACTTACCTTCCAACTTAGATTTTGACTCCTCATTTCTGCAAAACTTTACGTTGTGCACTGAGAAATGATCAATTCTTTGACCATCGAGATTGCACCTGTTTCAGAAAACACTCACCACTTCTTCACATATGAATGTTCTTACTCATAATTCTCACGGCGTGTTTACAATTAGACTCTCAAACTTTAACCATAGACTCGTTAACTATGGAATTAGACATCTACAAAAGGATTCTTGAAATGATCAAGTACAGAAGGAGAATACTCAGAAAAATCAGGCGCAACTTTTCTTCATTACTGAAAAACTTTACATCTGGATGAGAGAGCTATTCTACACACTTCACAAGTGTTTAATGACTTCTAATTCTCTTCAATTCTTGTTCTCACACACTCTCTCATATTTGCCCCGACATTTTTCCTTGTATACATAGGAAAATATGTACAATCTCATAACCATACAAAAGTATAAGTGATCTATCTCTGAATTAATGTACATATGTATACACATCTTCATTTTCTGAATCATGTACTTTCTTCATGCTTCATATCTGGATCTTTTCTTCAGTCCTTGAGTTTAAACCTTCATCAAAACTTCAATTGTTTATTGCCTCGCACCAACAGTTGCCCCACTATCAAAGTACCAAACATCTGAGTCTACTCTAGACATAGACCATTCAAGAGAAGATGGGTCAAAACTACAAACAATAGTAAATACTCATTCTTCATTCTACACAAGATTAGCAGACTCTGTTTTTTTGTAGAGGCCTCTACAACAACAATTCCAACCTCTTTTTTCTTTTCCTCTTTTGCAGCTAGTTTTGGATAGTTCTTTATGACATGATGGTTTCCTTTACAGTACTTAACAAAGAATTTCTGCTTTTCTGATTTCTTCTCATCTTTGTCTTTCTTCTTTGAATGTGCAGCATTTGTAGATTTCTGTTTACTAGTAGATGAGCTCCATTTATCTTTGCCCTTCTAACTAGCCAAGAAAGCTTGATATGCAACACGCATAATGGAAGTGAATGTGAGGAATAATAGCATGTTTGACAGACAAGGCTATCAATGCATGTGGCTGAGCATCTTTGCCATCCCAATGAATTTTCTATGCAGTAGGTGCAGCAAAAACCATACCATGAAGAGGAATCTGAAGAATATCAGCATCTTCAACACCATATGCATCGGCTTCAATACCTGTATTTGTAGGTGTAATAGGATATTTTTCAATGCCCTACACAATGTTCCACAGTCCTTTTGCAACCAATAGATGTCGCACCATATAATACCATAATGGGTAATTGGTAGCGTCCAACTTATCCTCAACAACCAACATACGAAATACATCACTGCTTTCAGCCATGGCCACTGTCTAAAATACCCTGATGCAAAAAAATGACTATATCTGAAAAAGTTGAATAGAACTACCCTGACAAGTTTTGCTAAATCTGTAGCAGACTTTGAGATGCTTATATTGGTGAACTTAAACACACACACACACACACACACACACACACATATATATATATATATATATATATATATATATATATATATATATATATATATATATATATATATATATATATATATATATATATATATATATATATATATATATATATATATATATATATATCTTTGGCACAAAAAGAGGAAATATCCTGCACAAGCACTAGGATAGTGCATTCGGATGTTGAAACGAGCTCACATTGCGATTTTGGCACGACATAGTGAATTTGTTTTGATCTTCTAATCACCCTGCATATGATCACCAAATTTCATGCGATTCTAAGACTATGATCGGTGGGGTGTTGATGACACCTTGGATGAAGCAGTGACCTGCTCTGATACCAATTGTTGGAGTTAGAGGTCTATGAAAGCACGTGAGCAACAGAAGGAAGAAGAAGAAGCTTGGAGCATAACACACAATATTGAATGTATTACCACTAGAATGTACAAAGATAAGTAACCCGTTAGGGCTATGGGCACATATACAAGCCAGGTGAGAAAACCCTCCTAAAGGAGGAAAAAAGTGCCTCGCTGGTCCTAGTGTGTTCACACACATCACTACCTAAATATATCAACATGATATGGGTTTACCTCAGCATGTACCTTGTTTTCTTAGTGATTGTCAGAGTGCCATTGCATTGGCTAAGAATCTGGTCTATCGTGCAAAGGCCAAGCACATTGAGGTACGATACCACTTCATTAGAGACTACTTAGCCACTGAGCGCATTATTCTTGAGAAGTTTCATTCTCGAGATAATGTTGCAGATGCTTTGACTAAAGCTCTACCACAAGATAGCTTTCGACATTGTTGTCACTTGATGGGGGTTACTTGATTCATGATCTTACACAATTACTTGTATACTATGTAAAATGCCCATCAGGTCGGAGGTATGCTTTGTTATTTACACTCATGTACCTTTAGTGGGAGATTTTTATTGTTAGTGTCCATGTGAAAGGCCAAATGGGCATTGGACACTTTTGTATATGTTCTTTAATAAAACATATAGTGGCCTGGTTAGCCACAGACTTGAAGTTTGACCACATTTGTAACACCTAAGGAGTCTGTGTTCATGGTCCCTATGCACTATGTTTTTCTGTGTATTCTCCAGCTTCCGTGCAGAGTACTGTGTGCGGCACTTGGAGCTGAATTTTCTACTTCGAGGATATCCTTGTGGAGCTCTTGAGAAGGAGAGCACACTATGATTCATCACCATAAAAATACTTCACTCAATACTAAGCTTTCGAGCTTATGGTGAAAAACACCACCCTAACATGGTTCCAGTCATTACGATAGGAACAATTCATGAAATTCACTCAACTCTTTGACACCTTCATAGCTGACTTCTCCAAGAGTGGCATCAATCATAATACCTCATCATTTATCCATACGTTTAAGCATACACCATAGGGAATTTTTAGACAAGCAAGGCATATGATTAGATAGTACATTGGAAGATGTCCAACCCTAGAGTTACCTACCTAGGATAAGTAAGTTTTCTTGTTCTTAGACGATCTAGTAAGTGCAAAGCTTTGACATATGTCTATCTAAAGAACCGCAAACCATAGAGCAATGTGTACAGATATGCATTGACATTGAGGATAACTTAAGTGATGAGTTATAACTATCTAAACTCTATAAGGATTCAGATTGTCCCATTATTTTCAAAAGTTAGGAGTTCCTAGTAGAAAAACTCCTATGATGGTCTCAGTGAAGCATTGTTACACTTTTGGAGGAGACCACATGCCCAATGTATGCCCTTTGATGGCTCAAAATTCAAGAAATCTTAATGCTCGGTATTGCACCATTGAAAGAAAATACATCAGCCATATTGTGCAAGATTTTCATTACAATAAACAAGTAGTTAGGAGAAACTACCAACAACCCTATTAGCAACTAGGTAAATATCAAAACCAATAACAACCATATCCATACTATGGGCCACAACAACCATATCAACCACACTACCAGGCTCAATAGAGAAGTCAACCTATATTAGGTCAACAACCACCACCACCTATCAATGTAATCTAAGTAAAGTATGCATCCACTTAAGGCAACTTAAATAGAGCCATAGTGCTAGCATCCCCAATGATTCCATAGAGTGATCCCAACTCTCAAATTTTGAGTCTACCCATGTAGATAGCCCACCAGCTTACTACATGGAATCACTTGAGCATAATGAGATCTATCAATATGAAGTACCATTAGAACCTACTGGAGAGCCTGAATACTCCAATGTGACATATATGAATCCAAACCTTAGGCCACATTTACAACAATTGAAACCTCAAGCCCCTAGAGGACCATGTTATAGATGTTAGGGAGATCACTTTATTTGTGATTGTCCACTTCGTCCACTAGGAAAACCTCAACCCATGGTGATTCAAGGCTTTTATTTTCATTGTGGAAAGGAAAATATCTTAAGAGATTATCCTAAGAATCCAACTTATGCACAAAAGATTACTCCAATCAATGTTATTGGCTTGATTGTAGAACCCAAAGAAAATGTGACTAATATCACCCTTGTACAAGTAGTCACTAGAGCACAGGCTCTACAAAAGACTCTATGTGTAGATGAGGAGATGAAATCAGAGTTTACTGATTAAGAGAGCAGAGATAAAAAGAGAACAAGATCTTGGAAGGATAGCCAAAAGAGAATGAAGAGAAAATGGGCTAGAAAATTGAGTGAACTAGAAGAGAGACTTAAAGAAAAAAACAAAAATAATTTAAATTTCCTCTCAAACACACTCAAACACCACTACCATCTAACCCATATCATTGAATCCCACCACCACCTAGACTAGGATTAGTTCTAGCATATCATTCTCCTGAAGGCTTGAAAATGATGTTCAAGGCCTACTACGCTCGAAATTAGGAAGGCCCAACTGTGGATGAGCTAGAGAAATGTTATGCCCAAGTGGAGTTAGAGATTTAAGGGACCAAGATTTGTGCAAAGATTGTAGAACTAGCTCAAGCTATGTTTGATGTCAGCCCTGTTTTCAATTAAAAAGACTCAGTTAAACCACAGTTACATTTTGAAGGACTTTTGGAGAGGCTAGAGTAGTTAGTAGTTAAACCCAAGAACATAGCTACACCAGAGGCTTAGGCTAGTGGACGTGAAAGGGTACCACCATAAGAAGCTTATGTTCCTAATTCTATAGATGATCGAATTTGTTCCTCAATAAATCATTACTCCCAAGAGTTCTTGAGAGAGATACAAGAATAGAAATGGGCCAAGGAGAGAGCAAACCATCCACCGATTGATGAAATGGATGATTTTCATGATCAACTCCCTCAGGACATTCAATCCATATATGGGGAGCAAGAAGATGCACAATCCATTGAAAGACTATACTTTGATCCAATTTCTTACGAAAATTACGACACTTTATATGCCTTGGGAATCCAAGTCTATTCACATGAGAGCCCCCACAATCACGGTTAAGAACAATGAATCAGTTCTACCTAGGAAAACTAAAGTAGTGAAAAACAAAAAAGTGCAATGCCATCTCACTTTAGAGGAGCTACTTAGGATTAAACCTGAGTTGTGGAAGCATGTGCCCACTCTCATGTGGGATAATGAAATATGGTAAATGAGATACCTATAGACAAGATAGGATATATGAGTGAAGGGGAAGAAAGAAACATTTATCTCCTTATCACATATGAGGACTATATGACAAAAGCTATTCTCACTTCGGGAGCAAGAGTTTCCATTACCACCACTTCCCTATGGAAACATTGGGTCAAGCCAGCTCTAAGTCGAACAAGGATGAAAC
Organism: Ceratopteris richardii; assembly: GCA_020310875.1. NCBI lineage: Eukaryota > Viridiplantae > Streptophyta > Polypodiopsida > Polypodiales > Pteridaceae > Ceratopteris > Ceratopteris richardii. The sequence continues at coordinate 81,646,355 of CM035437.1, forward strand.
TGCAAATGGCACACAAACATATCAAGAAACCCCTAGGATTGCTAGAAGGGATAACTCTCACTACTTATGGTGTAGAGTTTGAACACACATTTGCCATATGTGATTTTGAAAAGAATCATGTCTATGAGATTATTTTGGGTAGGCCATTCATGATGCAATTGTAGTTAGTGCAAGATTGGGGAACCAATTCCTTGTACTTAAAAAACTTATGTATCACTGCCAAAGTCAATCTCAAGGACTAATCTCATATAGACATACCACCCTTGCAATGGAACGCATGTCCTCGTCTACATAATGAATAAAAGGATATGTTTATCTAAAAAATTTGTATGAATGTGTGTATGCAAGCGTGCATGCACACACACACACACACACACACACACACACACATATATATATATATATATATATATATATATATATATATATATATATATATATATATATATATATATATATGTGTGTGTGTGTGTGTGTGTGTGTGTGGGGAACCTTTTGGAAGATAACGAATTTGATCGTACTAGTTTGCCTTAGAACACTAATAGCAATTCATAAGAGATCTTCAATAAAGTTTTATTTCCTCGAATAGATAAATACATCATAAAAAACGTGGCACAAAATCATGAAATGTAGTAAAAGTATTACATTGCGACGACCTATTGAACTTCACTAAGAACTCCCTACGTATTATATCCAGAATTCGAATCCTACTTTCTATGACTTTAATATATATATATTGTTGGAGTTTGAGGGTATGCAAAAGCATGCAAACAACACAAGGAAGAATAAAGGGCTTGGAGCAATACACACAATACTAAATGTATTACCAAGTGAATGTATAAAGATGACTAACCCCTTGGGGTAATAGGCATATATACAAGTCAAGGGAAAAAAACTTCCTAAAGAGGTAGAAAAGTGACCAAGTGGTCCTAAGTGTGTTCACATACATCACTACCAAAATATATCAACAAATACACCCCTTAGGAGTGACGGGGTGAACAAGGACCTCTCACTTATGTATAAGGAAGTGCCCCGTGTGGGAGGAGATCAATCCATAAAAGGAAGTAAGCCCAAAACTTTGCAAAAAGCTTCAAACTTCTCTCGAGGAAGAGCCTTTGTGAGAAGACCTGCAATTTTATACTATGTGGGCACGAATGCCAAACTGATCACTCCAATAGAGAACCTCTCCCTAATATAATGATAATGCAGCTCAATGTGCTTTGTATGAGCATGGAAAATAGGGTTCCTCGCAACGGCCATGCACTTTGACCATCAGTGAAGATGGTGGTGGAAGAAGAGTAACCAACAACCAAATCAGCCAAAAGGCATATGAGTCACATACACTCAATATTTGCAGTGCAAGCTTCCCTATACTCAGCCTCACAACTAGAAGTGGCCAAAGTAGGCTACTTCTTGCTCAACTAAGATATGCATGAGCTATCAAGCATGAAGCAAAAACCATTGGTTGACACACAAGTGTCATAAAAACCAGCCCAATCAAAGTTAGAAAAAGCATGTAAATATGGTAGTAGTGATTCCCCCTTGGGATAAAATAATCCAAGTAGTCGGGTACCATTCATGTAGCAAAAGATGCATTTAACTGCTTGGCAATGCTTAATGCATGGGCAATGCATAAATCTACTCATTTGTGAAACAAAAAACGGAATATCAAGCTGCATTATGCATAAGTAAATCAAACATCCAACTACCTACTCATAGAGGACAACATGAAATGTGTCTCCATCATCATGAAAACTCAATGTAAACTTGTTTCCATAGGAGTGGCAATAGGTTTGCAATCTTCAAAGCCAAAATACTACAATAATGTGCCAATATACTTTGTTTGACAAAAAACTATTCCACCATCAACTTGCATAAGCTAAATGCCTAAATAGTGATGTAAATGCCCCAAATTTGACATCCCAAATGAGGCATGCAAATCAGCCTAAAAATCAGCAATATGCTTAGCATTAGGATTAGTGACAAGATGTCATCAACATAGCCAACAATCATCAAAAGAATGTCATTTGCACAGTTAACATATAAGGTGCTCTCAGTTGGACTATTCTCAAAACCATGTGCAATCAAGTAGGCATGTATCTTTTCATACCAAGCACATGGCGCTTGCTTCAAACCATATAATACCTTTTTCAACATACACATTTTGTTTTCATGCCCTTTTTGTACAAAACCATGGTGCTGAAAAACGTACACTTCTTCATGTAAGTCACCATTGAGAAATGTAGTTTTAATGTCCAAATGGTGTACATTCCAACCATGATGGGCCGCAAGTGCACATATGCTATGAACGGTAGTCATTCGGCATGTGTGTGCAAAGATCTCATCAAAATCAATGCCTCTTTTTGGAGCATAAATTTTGCAACAAGCCTTGTCTTATACCTGTCAATTGTTCTATCAGGCTTATGCTTCAAATTTTATACCCATTTAGTGCCTATGTAGTAAAGCCTTACTTTTGACCATACACCTTGCCATCTCCATGAGAGACCTATTCTTTATTTCAACAACACCATTTTGTTGAGGTTCATATGACACTATATACTGATGTTTTATCCCATGCTTAGCAAGAAACACATTAAAATAACAAGAAATGTATTCCCCCCTTTGATCAGAACGGAGGGTGCCCATTTTACATGCTGACAGATTTTCAGCTAGAACAAAAAACTGTTTGAAGCACATAAGAATTTTAAAATTTTCTTTCAATGGATACACACATGCATGCCTAGAAAGATCATCAATAAAAGGTAGTTCCCAAAAGAAGGTGTCAACATAGGACCATAGTTATCACTTTGAACAAGCTGCAATTTCTAAGTAGCTCAAACTGAACCATCTTTTGGGAAGGAGGAAGGTTGTATTTTGCCCAAAATAGAGACTTCACAGAAATGTTTACCAAGTGCCTCAAGTTTGGGAAGAGAGGACACCATTTCATGTTTCTGGAGGCGTAGTGAACTCACAAAATTCATATGAACAAAGTGTACATGCCAAAGCTTTGCATTTGAGATAGCCTAAGAATCTTGAATTGTACATGCTGAATCATTGATAGATTTTGCATAGTCTATGAGCTTATATAGCCCATGACATAAAATGCTAGAAGCAATAATAACATCTCTATTTGAGAGATCATGAACTGTAAGTTTGTCATCAGCAAATTTGACAACCAAGCCGATTTTGGCTAATGCTGAAACTAACAATAGATTTTGCTTGATCCTTGGCACAAACAAAGCATCTCACAATGTAAAGGAACTACCATCAACAAGAGTCATAATGATCTTACGAATGCCCATGACTAGATAAGAGGAGTTGTTGGCCCATGTGACGATATTCTTTGTAGCCCATGCTACGAGGTAATATGATTGGTTGCCCCATTGTCAAAGTACCAAATATCTGATTCTACTACAAACATTCAATGGTCATGAGAAGATGGGCCATAACTACAAACAACAGTAAATGCTCATTCTTCATTCTTCATTATGCTTCAAACAATTTCTGGTTTTGGCTAAAAATATGTGAGCATGTAAAATGGGCACCCTCCATTCTGATCGAGGGGGGAAATATATGTCTTTTGATTTTAATGCATTTCTGACTGAATGTGGGATAAAACATCAGTGTATAGTGCCATATACACCTCACTAGAATGGAGTTGCTGAAAGAAAGAACATGTCGCTCATGGAGATGGTGAGATGTATGGTTGAGATTCAGGATTTACCACATACTTTGTAGCTTGAGGTTGTTATGTGTGCAGCATATGTACTAAAAGGTGTCCCACTAAAGCATTGCAGTCTATCACTCCGTATGAGGTGTGGCATAGTCATAAGCCATTTGTTGCTCACCTACGTGTTTTCTGGTTGTCTAGCGTATGTATGCATTAGTGCCTGATCAATAACATAGGAAATTGGATGACAAAGTAGTGAAATGTATTTTTTTTTTGGGTATAGTTCTGAAAGCAAAGGCTATTGTATGTATCGTCCATAGACTAAAAACATTTTGGTTAGCTGTCATGTTGTTTTTGTGGAAGATTCTATTCAACCATTACTTTCACGTACTAAGGAGACATTAGCTAGCTCCAAAGACACGTATCACACTTTGCTGCCTCTTTTTACAGGTGGACAATCTAGTGCTGGTCCTAATGAGGCAACTTCTCAACCTTTATAGGTTTCACATGATGATGCAGATCATTCCATTTATGATGTCGATTTACATGATGTACTTATTGATGAGATAATTGATATAGAGGAGGATAAAATTATGCCTAAATGGCTTGTGTAGAATTTGCAAGATAGCAAATTAGATGCACCTTTGTCATATTGTACTTGTTTCAGATCTCATAGTGCTTCTTTTGCATCAGATTGCTATGTTAAAAATTCAAAAAATTGGATGGCAACTATGCAATTAGAATATGATGCTATTATGAAAAATGGTACCTCATCTTTATGTGACTTGCCTCTTCACAAGAAGGCCATTGGCACTAAGTGGGTATACAAGGTGAAGCATAAACCTGATGGAACAGTTGACAGGTATAAGGTTAGGCTTGTTGCAAAGGGTTATGCTCAAGAAAAGGGCATTGATTTTGATGAGACCTTTGCTCCTACTTAGTTGGACATTAAAACTACATTTGTGAATGGTGACTTGCATGAAGAAGTGTGTGTTTTTCAACCCCGTGGTTTTGTGAAAAAAGGGCATGAAAACAAAGTGTGAAAGTTGAAAAATGTATTATATGGTTTGAAGCTAGCACCTACCTAATTACACATGGTTTTGAGAACAGTCCAACTGAGAGCACCTTATATGTTAAGTGTACAAATGATGTGCTTCTCATTGTTGTTGTCTATGTTGATGACATGCTACTTACTGGTCCTCATCACAAGGATATTGCTGATTTTAAGGCTGATTTGCATACCTCATTTGAGATGTCAGATTTGGGGCATTTGCATCATTATTTGGGCATTCGGTTTATGTGAGTTAATGGTAGAATAACTTTGTGTCAAACAAAATATATTGACACATTATTGCCATGTTTTGGCCTTCAAGACTCCAAACCTATTGTCACTCCTATGGAGACAGGTTTACGGTTGAGTCTTCATGATGTTCAAGATGCATTTGATGTTGTTCTCTATCAGTAGGCTGTTGGATTCTTGATGTATTTATGCATTACTCGACTAGATATTCAGTTTGTTGTGGCACAAATGAGCAATTTTATGCATTGCCTAGGTGCCAAGCATTGGCAGGCAGTTAAGCACATCTTTTGCTACTTGAGTGGTACACGGCTACTTGGATTATTTTATCCCAAACACAGATCACTACCGCAAGATTTACATGTTTTTTTTTACTCTGATTGGGCTGGTTGCTATGACACTCATATGTCCACCAATGGTTTTTGCTTCATGCTTGATAGCTCATGCACATCTTGGTTGGGCAAGAAGCAGCATATTGTGGCCACTTCTAGTTGTGAAGCTAAGTATAGGGCAACTTTCACAATAATTCTTGAGCGTGTGTGGCTCAGATGCCTTATGGCTGATTTGGGTGTTGGTCAATGTTCTACCACTACCATCTTCACTGACACTCAGAGTGCATTGAGTTGCGATGAACCTTATGTTCCAGGCTTGCACTAAGCACATTGAGGTGCATTATCATTATGTCAAGGAGAGGTTTTCTACTAGAGAGATCAATTTGGCATATGTGCCCACACACGAGAACATTGCAGACCTTTCACAAAGGCTCTGTCTAGGGAGAAGTTTGAAGCTTTCCACAAAGCTTTGGGCTTACTTCCTTTTGTGGATTGATTCCACATAGCTTGACACTTCCTTATAAATGAGTGCTAGGTCCTTGTTAACCACATCACTCCTAGAGGAGATTTTTTTGTATATTTTGATAGTGATGTGTGTGAACACACTAGGACTGTCGAGGCACTTTTTTCTCTCTTATGGTGGTTTTTCCCCCCAGCTTGTATAGGCACCTATTACCCTAGCACGCCACTTATCTTTGTACATTCTTTTGGTAATACATTCAATATAGTGTATTGTGCTCCAAGCTTCTTCTTCTTTCGTGTGTTATTCGCGTGCTTCCGCAGACATCAAACTTCAACATAAAAGGCTGATATAACACAAATCTAATTTTCATTGTTGTATAGAATTGTGTGACAACATATTAAGTTTGAATACATACGTCTTGTTCAAAAAATGTGGTAGATCAAACGTGAATGTCCCCATTCAATAAAGACTTGCATGAACCACAAATTTATGGAATGATATAAGTAATTAGTGATAAACAAGATAAGAATAATTGCCATGCTTGGATATTCAACATGAAAAATTTAATGATGAAAAAATGTTACCTTCAGTACATTAAATAGAGATCATTAAGATACCCAAAAAGTAATAAAAACAATTAACGCTCAAGAGCAATGAAAGGAAAATGAACATTAGATCATACAACATGATAATGATTTTTTTTTCTATAAGTATTCGAGAAATCATGATTGGCACATATAGGATGTGAAAACTCAAGGCCAAGAACAGCTTGATCACGTAATATGATATGAATAATTAAAAAAAGAAGCCACAATAAAGAATGAGTTACATATATTAGCAAAAAAAAGGACATTTGGTTAAGCCAATAGACTTTGAAATTAAGATTTTATGTGAATTACTTGCATCTACTAGTATCATTGATAGAGTTTTTAGAGTTCTTGATCTATAGTCCAAAAGTAGCGAGCAAGGATCAAAGAAAACTGATCATAAAGATGTGTGCAGAGGTTTGAGATGCCAAATAATAACAATTTAGAAGTCTTTCATTTTTCAAATATTCATATATGGTCACAAAGGAACTCAGTTCAAAGAAACATTTGTGGATAGAAAAGATGTTGGATTTGTTAACCGTATATGGATATGTTTTGTTTTTCTAATCCATTTATGGACTTCTTGATTTAAACTACTAATTTCCCACATTTTAATAGGCCTAGAGATTCTTGGGTATGTGGAAGGGTTGTATAGAGCATGCGATCGATGATTAGAATTCCACATTTAAAGAGATTTCTTTAGGTAGTCTAGATTTAATGAACTAAAAATTTACCTAGAAGAGATTAACATTTATGCTAATAATTTCATATTCACATGAGCATTGGATGCATTTAGAGTTTCTTAATGTTTCTAAGTTTCCATAAATTCACAAAAATCAATAAAAGGTCTTAGGTGTTACAAATGCAGTCGAACTTAGATTCTGTGATTGATTAGGCCACTATATGTTTTATTATTAAAGAACATATACAAAGAAGTTTTGGATGGCCATTTGACCTTTCACATGGAAACTAACGGTGAAAATCTCCCACTCATTAGGGGAAAAAATGAACCTTACATGGGCCTTTTAGATTAAGGAGTGATTAGGCATGGACCAATGAGAAGAGGGTGGTGGCCACAGTCTAGTCTCTTAATCTCATAGGCTAGGCATAGGTTTCCCTTGTTTTTGTGTGGTCAAAGAGCCAAAAACCATCTAGAATTGATGGTTTTATTTAGAGGATGGTTTTGAAAACCTGGAAGTTCATTTAGAGCCATTGGATTCATCAAAGATCTAAGGGCCAAGGTTGAATGCCAAAAGTCAAGGCATCTGCAAATATGGACCCTTGAATTAGCTTCATATTGAATGGATGCGATCAATGCAATGATTACAAACAGCACCTTTTGTACGTAGCCGTTGGATTTCGTCTTCGATCGAGCGGTTCAGTTTGAATCCCAAGCCATTTGAGCGCTTCGATTCTTGGCCATTAGATCAAGACAAGATTTGATGGCTTGGATTGAGCCCCTCCATGAAGAAGGCGCGTTTTAAAGGCAGCCATTAGATGAGGCAACGATCAGACGACACAAATTGATCTGAAAAAAGAGCTCAGCCCGATTTGTGCGCAGCCGTTAGATCTTTAATGATCTAATGGCCTAAATTTTTGCAGAGACTGAGCACATTCATGTGCCCATGCCCATGACTTTTTTTTTCATTCTCTCTCTAACTTCAAGTGTAGTTTAATATAAACCATTGATTTGTACAATCTAAAGGCTCAGAGATGCTCACGTATGAGAAAAAAATCGCATATTTCAGCTACATTATTTTATTTCCCAATACCACTAGTGGTTTCTTGTGGCTCCTTAAATTCATGGATTAAGCTTTTTAATCCCTAAAAATTAGGGATCCTTACAAGGCCCATGCAAGGCTCACTTTTTCCCCTAATGTAAAGGCTAATATGGCCAAAGTAACTATGGGGGAAAAAATAAAGGATGATAAAGAATACCGGATTGTAAGTATACAAACTATACCTCCTACCTGATGGGCATGTTACACAGTATACAAGTGATTGTGTAAGATAATGAATCAAGTAACCCCCATCAAGTGATAACAGTGTCAAAAGCTATCTTGTGGTAGAGCTTTGGTCAACGCATCTGCAACATTATCTTGAGTGTGAACCTTCTCAAGAATAATGCATTCAGTGGCTAAGCAATCTCTAATGAAGTGATACCTCACCTCAATGTGCTTGTTCTTTGCATGATAAACCACATTCTTAGCCAAAGTAATGGCACTCTGACTATCATTGAACAAACGAGGTACATGCTGAGGTAAACCCATATCACAAGCAAGACGAGAAAGCCACAATGCTTCCTTAGATGCCTCACTTGCTGCAACATACTCTACTTCTATGATGGAAACAACTATACATTCTTGAAGATGAGATCTCCAAGAGATAGCACCTCCAACAAAATGAAAAATGTACCCTGATGTAGACTTAGAATTGTCTACACAACCAACATAGTAAGAATCTGTGTAACCATGAATGGATGCGTTCCTTGTACCTAAGCATAAACACTTGTCCTTAGTGCCATTTAGATATCTAAAAATCATATGGGCTGCATCCCAATGTCTCTTGCCAGGATTAGACATATATCTGCTCACAACTCCCATTGCAAATGCAATGTCTAGTCTCGTAGCTACCATAGCATACATGAGACTACCAAGAGCAGATTGGTAGGGAATTTTGGTCATGAATTCCTTTTCCTCATCTGAGTTGGGGCAATCATCCTTGCTCAATTTCACATATGTGGGTAAAGGTGTACTCAATGCTTTTCCACCCTGCATATTGAACCTGTGAAGTACTTTGGATATATACTCACTTTGAGACAAGTATATGCATCGTTTACTCCTATCACGAGTAATGCACATGCCAAGAATATGTTTGGCATCCCCCAAATCCTTCATATCAAATGTCTCACTCAACTTCTTTTTGAGAATTAACAAGTCATAAGAGGACTTCCCAACAGTCAACATATCATCAACATAAAGTATCAAGCATATCAAACTACCATATGAGCATCTCTTTGTGTAGAGACAATGATTCTCATTGCTTCGAGAATAGTCTTGAGACTTCATAAAAGCATCAAAATTTTGGTACCATTGTCTAGGGGACTGTTTAAGTCTATACAAGCTCTTCTTGAGCTTACACACCAAACTTTCCTTGCCAGGAACTACATAACGCTTTGGTTGTTCCATATAGATCTCATCTGTAAGATCTCCATGCAAGAAAGCAATTTTCACATCCATTTGGACGAGCCCTAAGTCCTCCATTGCAACGAATCCAAGAAACATGTGCAAGGTAGTCATCTTGATCACTAGAGAGAAGATTTCCTCGAAAGCAACACCATGTTGTTGCTTAAAACCCTTTGCAACAAGTCACACTTTATACTTTGAAGAAGCACTATCTGATGTCTATTTCAACTTATATACCCATTTACATGGTAAAAATTTCCTGCCCTTTCACAAAGGTACTAAGTCCCAAGTACCATTCTTGTGAATAAAATCCAACTCACTCTTCATGGCACGCTCCCACTTGACATGATCTTCTGTCTGCATAGCCTCTTTGTAGCAAGAAGGCTCACTGGCATTTGTTAGCATAAAAAAATCCAAACCTGGAAGATCATCATCTTCAACACCATCTACATCATCATCAATAACTATATTTGCAAGTGTAGCAGGTCATTTTTCAACACCCTGCACAATATTCCATAGTCCTTTTGCAACCAATACATGATGCATCATATATGTCCATAATGGGCAATTGGTACCATCCAACTTGTCCTCAAAAGCCAACATATAGAATACATCATTGCCTTCAACCATGGCCACTCACTAAAATACCTTGATGCAAAAAAATGATCGTATCTCAAAACATTGAACACAACTACCTTGTCGAGTTCTACTAAACATGTAGCATACTTCAAGGTCCTTCTACAGGCCAACCAAAGCTTGCATATATAGTTAGCATAAAAATGTGAATTTTCCTTCACTAGCACTGTGATAGTGCATTCAGAGGCCAATATGAGCTCATATCGAAATTTTGGCACCACAAAATGAAAATGTTTTGAACTCTTAATCACGCTGAATATGCTCACTAATTTTCATGTGATTATGATACTGTGACCCGAGAGGTGTCAACGATACCCTACATGAAGCGGTGACCTGCTCTGATACCAATTGTTGGAGATTGACGTCTCTAGAACGTCACAAGAAAGAAAAAGAATCTTGAAGCACAACAGCTAGTTCTTCATCCTCTCTTTCATTTCTTTCTTGTTGTTTTCTCTAGTCTTCTTCTTTTTAGTAAATTTTTATTACAATATTTTTAAAAACAAAACGGATAAAAAGCAGACACCAAACAACGACAACAACAATACAAATTAACACTAAAAGAAAAGAAACAGAAAAAAAAACTTCGCCTTGAAAACCTTGTCTATCGCACGGGAACAATAGACAGACTTAAGATTTCAAATAAAAGTAATGATGTCCAGATAGACAAGTGACTCTATCATAAAAGGCTGCTCGAGTCGAGAGCCTGCACGAGAAACTAGATCAGAGACGAAATTGACGCCGCCCGCCGCCTCAGTGATAGACTGAACTCTTCGTTGCATTCCATGATTTGCTTGTCGCGATTGTCTACCACGGTCCACCACGAACGCTCGCCTCAAAAAAAGCAAGCAATAGCACAAGTATGAGAGATAGATAGCTAAGGTAGGCCGCACGACAGACCTAGAGGAGCGTGATCGATAGATAGAGACGCAGCAGAACAGACATAGAGGAGCGCGATAGACAGTTACGTGGCACGACATACATAGAGGAGCGCGATAGACTCAACTCTTCCTTGCCTGTCTTCCTCTCATCAACTTACTTTTTTTTTTTAAATAAAAGGAAGTTCGGCCTTAGCCTATTCTCCCGGACGTTAATTAAAAAAAAAGGAAAAGTTACAAGTGAAAAGTTACAAGTGAATGGGACTAGTGCCCATGGGACCTCCCAAATCCCACAATGCAGGGGAGGAGTATGGCAAGCTAGAAGGCATTACAAATGAGGCGGATAAATCTATCATCTCCTTCATGTGGGACCCATTTGGGTTTCAACTTGTTTTCGAGGAGAAAAATACAGTGATGTCTAAACGGTGGAGATCTCTTATCTCGGGAGATTCTTTTACCTAGAAGAAACAAGGATTTCTCAATCGACCATTCCTTAAGAGTTTGGCCAAAATTGATCGCACATCGCTCCCTCCAAATCTTCCAAAGAGTCTCACCTCTGATGGCATTCCACAGTCTTGCTGAGCAGCCTACCGCCTCGCCCAATAACGCTTGTTGCCAATTGATTTGGTTCTTAAGTTTCAATACCTGCATCACATGATGCCAGATAACCTAGGACTTGGGGCAATCGACGAACAAGTGAACTAAATCCTCGATGCATCGATGGCAACATTTGCACCATGGTGGCACACCACAAATTCTGTTAGCCCTTTCATTGGACCAGATACCTTTCTGCAAGATCTGCCACATTAGAACGGACCTTTTGATCTCAATGAGGGGGTGCCAGATAGACATGAACTTTAGCTCCCATCAAAGTTTGGTCCAAGAAAGGTACCACTTCTTGTTAAGAGTGTGATGAACATCTAAGTTCTCTTTGAAGTTGGGGATTCTAGCAATTTTCTTACCATTGCTCCATTTGAGGCCCTCCAGGCAAGGAAGATCTTGACCGCAGAGAAGGCGGGTAGTTGAGCGGTCCCAAGCTAAACACCCATCTTGAAGAAGCATCCATTCCTCGAGGGTAACTCTAAGTCTCGGGTCTAAGTCTTCGAACCCAATCCACTCGCTCGTCTCTTGTTTCCAGAGTTGTTTCCACTGTTTGAACCCCTTGTTCTATAGACGCTTTGCAGTTTGGAGGTTCCAAGATTCCACCCGAATGCCAGTGATCGGGAACCAGATAGAGTCATTTTGTGTTATCCCAGCTGCCCACTTCCACTCCTCATTGATTCTGATGAATTGTTTGGCCTTGTTCCAACTCTTCCATAACGAACATACGAGGCTAGAGCCTTTAGGGGACACCGGGTGGGATAGAAGCGTGAGAATCCCTACGTCCTTCCAACCTGGAAGGCCAACTAAGGTAAGGTCTTCCCTGTTTCTGAAGATCAGTTTAGCCCAAGAGGACTCACTATTGCTCCAAGCCTTGATAAGCCACTTTGCCGCCAGATTGTCAGCCAACCCAACGATATCGAAAATTCCTAGGCCCCCTGAGTCTTTCGAGCTAATGCAAGTTTCCCATTTGATTTTGGGAATCCCCCTCCTATTGGGGTCCCCAGTCCATAGGAAGTTTTTGCAGATTCTTTCCACTTTGGCTAAGTCTTTCTCCTTAGGTCTCCAACACGAGATAAAGTAGTAGTTGTAGACAGCATAAATGTGTTAACAACCATAGCACGCCCTGCCAAGTTGACTTGCATACCTTTCCAATTATTTAGTTTGCTATCCAGCTTGGATAGCACCCAGTTCCATCGTTGGTCCATTGAGATGTTGAATCCCATCGGAATGCCAAGGAGACGGAAGATTTGACCTCTAGGGATAACTTCACACCGTTGATCTAACAACAATTGGGATGTAGGTCCGTTGATTGCTCTAAAAGCAGTTTTAGCATGGTTGATTTTTGAAGCTCACGCCACACAAAAGGTATCGAGGCACCTCCAGAACACCTCAATGCTATTCATATCGTTATGCACAAAGGCATTCATGTCATCGGCAAAGAGTCTCGCAATCATTTGGCCTTGATTTAGAGGTAGAGAAAGACCCTTGAGATTGCCAGCGTCCATGTGATGCTTTAATAGGCGACTGAGTCCATTCGAGGCGATAGCGAAGAGTAATGGAGCCAAAGGGCAGCCTTGCCTAATTGATCTTTTTAAACGTATGGGCTCAGAGAGCTTACCGTTGATATTTATTCTAGTTGAAGCGTTTTCGAGAAGAGTGGATACCATCTTCGTGAACTTTTGGCTGCAACCAAGGTCTTTCAATGATTGAAGAATAAAGTCCCATTCCAGGCTATCATATGCTTTGTCGAAGTCGATCTTAATGAATACCAGATCTTGTGCAGACTCATTAGCAAACGCAAGGCCTTCCCAAATATCGACAATTGCTTCAAGTATAGATATACCTTTCTGGTCCTCACAAATCCATGAATTTAAATGAAAAGAGATTCTGTTGGCCATAACTTTTGCAATTATCTTGTATCGCGTTTGGAGCATTGTAATCAGTCTTCAGTTTTCAATTTTGTTCTTATCTCCCCTTTTGTGGATTAACTTGATGACGCCATTATTAAGACACTCAGGGAGGGCGCTGAAGGAGAGAGCCTCTTGCCATACCAGACGTAGAGGACTTGAAAAACTCATTGGTGAGTCCATCAGGACCCAAACTTTCCCATTGGGAGGGCATCAATAACATAGATAATTTCATTCTCAAAAATGTTAGCATCCATTAGAGAAATCATGTTCTGTGGGACTCTAGCTTGAGCAACCCTTGAGATGGTTGCCATTGATTCATGCCTGTGCGAGGAAAGAGGAGCGAGACCCCGAGAAGATGGTTAAAGTGCTCGACGATGATCGATCTATTCTCAGCTTCCGTGCTACATTCGGTTCCATTGTTATCGATCAAGAAGGGGATGGATTCCCTAGCTTGTTTCCTTTTGAAGATTTTACACATCTCTTTTGAAGGTTTTTCGGCCTTCCCTGCCCACCAATCTTTGAAGAATATTTGAAGATTTTTCCTTTGAACCTCCTCCTCTAATCTTAGTCTTCCCCTGATTTTCAAGAGACCTTGTTGGCATTGTAAGTTACCTTTGTTCACCTCTTCTTCAAGCCGTGAGAGCCTCCGGTACACAGTTTCTCTCCTTTTTTTTTTTGGATATCTCTTATAGACTTCTGAGTCCTTATCAGAATTTTTCGCGTCCTTTCCACCGCGCTTCTCCAACACTTAGCCGGTTCATTACAGTAGGCAAAGGCTTAGCCCACACTGCAGAAATTTCTTAGTGGGCAGAGGGGACGGAAAACAATGTCTGACAAGCATGAAACCAAGGAGCTTTCTGGAGCATGGGACTCGGTTTGAAAGAGAGAGTAATCGGGTAGTGGTCCGAGATAGTCAAGTCCATGTGTTGGGAAATCGAAGGAATACCCCATTGGAAGATGGTATTTTGGTTGATGTAACATCTATCAAGTCTTGCTTTCCTCAGAGAGTCCCCCAGTTGGAGATTTGACCATGAGAACCCCTTCTTGTCTTTCACCTCGACCAGGTCGAGATGGAGCTTGATTTTATCCCATATCTCCTTCTCCTGGCCGTCAATAATTTTTCCCTTGTTATTCCATCGGTCCTCAGGAAACTCAACCATGTTGAAGTCTCCACAAATTAGAACATTGTGTGAGAGGGAGTCGAGGGAAGCCCAAGTATCAATTCTATCCGCCTCTCCATTAGGGGCATAAATTAAGACCACAGTGAACTGAGTAGGGAACCCGATAGAGGCAGCAATCCAACGATGATTCCGGCCTTCAAACGTCAAGGTCACACTGCCAGACAAGGAGTGACTTATACCAATCGCAGCACCCCCCGCCTCCCTAGGGTGTGAAGTGGAGAACCAAAGGTGGCTCGAAGAAATGCATTTAAGCCGTTTTTGGAGATCCTCTCCGTCGATTTTAATCTCTTGTAAGCAGATAAAGTCAGGGTTGAGGCACTTGTCTTTGAACCAGGGGCCAAGGATCACCTCTCTTGATGGGTCAGACAAACCTTTGACATTTAGTGATGTGAATTTCATTGTTGATGGTTGCCCTCTTTGAGGGGAGGGACCCGATCTTTTTTCTTCTTGTGCACTTCTTTTTTCTTTTTTTCCTCCCATCTTCTTGACTTAAGATCCTACTCTTGAGGGGGCTCTTCGAAGGCATGCCCGATGGTTGTTTTCCTTTAAGCTGTGGCTTTTGTTGCGGTAAGCTTGGAAAGCAAACCGGAAGGGTAGGACCAAGGAAGGAACTTTCACTGTCTGGGTTGTCTTCATTGCTAGTAGTGAAGCCTTCCTCTTTACTCGTGGTATAACCTTCTTGGTTGTCTTCTTTGCTGGCAGAGCACCCAAGGGTATTATCAGTGGGATCATCTTCATAATGGTTATCCCCTGGGAAGTCGACCTCATTAATCTCCTTTTCTAGGTTACAGTACATGTTATTCGAAGGAGCAATTGTCGTAGCGTTCTTTGCTGTTGATCTTCGAGGGCTAGCTTTCCTCGTGCGTCTTACTTCAGTGAATCCTTCTGAATCCGTCTCAGCAATGCGAGTTCCCTCAACTTCCTCCATCGGAGGGGGATGACCCCGAGTGTCATCTTGAGGGAGAGGGTCTAGGGTCCCATCTAGTTTAAGCTTGTTACTTTTCTTCAAGGGGCAATCTTTGATCCTATGACCTTGTTGCCCGCAACGGAAGCACGCGTTTGGCAGATTCTTGTAAGTAATCTCCTGTGTTTACCATCTCCACAGTTTATGGCGATTTTCGAGGGAAGGACCTGGTCAGGTCAATTTCAACACAGATTTGTGGGTGCCATCTTGCAGTGAAAGAATGTTGAGCTCCATCGTATATTAACCCCCCAACATCCTCTCGAGAGGCCATCGGGCGACCGATCGGTGACACAATTTCTTGAAGAAATCCATACAAAAAGTACGACAGATTGGGAAGCTCCACCCAAAGCGGGTATGGAAGAGGCTTTGACCTGTTCGGAACAAAGTCTGGGGTCCACTTAAATAGGCAAAAGGTGGACCAGCCCACTTGCCAGGAACCGGCTTGCAGGGCCTGGAAGGCCATCTCTTCATTCTCAAACACAAGAAGCAAGTGATTCGCCGGTAGGAATTGACATTTGCGCACAATTAGGCCACGCGGGAACCACTCCTTGCGCAGCCAATTTCTCACACTTTCTAAGGGGGGCCTAGGGCCAAATACTTGTCCGATCAGACAAGTTTTCCTCAGTTCTTCTTGCTTTGCTTCCACAGACTCTTTACACAAAGAAACCATCGGAGGGTCTGCGTCCGATGTGATAGAATCCAATCCGAGGGGGCACTGGGACTCGGGGGGGGCCATGGGACTCGGGGGGGGGGGCACGTTGCTCAAGACCATCGAGGGGATAACGGTCGACATTAGAGAAAACCCTCTTTACTTCAAGATGTGCGTTACTTTGTTAACATTCGCAAAAAGACTCACCACCAAGCTCGACAAAAAGACCACCTCCTTTTGCTGAAGCGAGAAAGAAATAAAATTGGATTTGATTTTTCTTTTCCAAAGCAAAAACAAAGCGAGGAAGAACTTGGGTTTGAAATGGAAGAGAACTGGTCGCTTTTAACTTTTACAAGAGATACTGAAATTCCTTTCAAAAGAGAAGAAGTAAGTCTGTTTCATCGCGATGGCGTAGCGAGTGCTTGACGCGATGGGTCGGGCCACGAGGCGACGCTTGTGAAGTAAATCAATGAACATTCAAATGAGGGGACGGTCCGGTTAAGCTGCTTGACCAGATGAGACTCAAATATACAGGAGACCCAGTTCGCAAACGATCACGATGGCCAAGGAACCGCGACAGACAGGAGAACTAACTGACTCAGTAACACAAGAGACAATCATGGTTGGTCATCGATCGCGACGGACAGAAGGTTGCCTGTTGATCGCGACGGACAGACGGATCGATCGCGATGGACAGATGGATCGATCTGAACACCGCTCAGTTTTTCAAAACCCAGCTACTCAGCATGATCTGGAGCAATGACGGTGATAAATGTTGTAGTTCGGAGTGCTGATGGCAATGAAAACTGGAGCCGTTAACAACGTCGACATGTTCGCAGCGTCGTCACGCTCAAGCTCTAGTTTGCTGAGTGGTGGCGTTGTTCTTGCGGCGTTTCGGAGCAGTCCATAGCTTCCCAAGTTTCTCTTCGCAAGCCGATATTGGCAATATGTTGCTAATTCTTGCTCGTCTCTGAGCGCATTAAAGGTAAACACAAAAATGCCTTCGTATGGTTAGCTGCATCAACATCTTCGGAGGCTGCCTGTTGATCGCGATTCACGATGGACTCTCCTTGCGATGGACACGAGCACGCTGAGGATCAATTTCCATAAGAGAGGAAAAGTTGAGGAAGTTCTCTCTCATCAACTTCGCTGATGCCTCCACCAGAGCATTGAAATCGCCGCTGAATTCTATCGCTCACAAACAATCTCCAAGACTCCGACTGTAGCTTTGACGATTGCCGTCTTCAAAGTGTTGTTCCTTCCGAATGGGAAGTCTGTAATATACGATAGCATCACTCCATCAGGCCTTCCACACACGAGAGCACAACTTTCCAGTATGATAGTAGCGATAGCGTTGCCCTTCAAGCCTCCGACACACATGCTACGAGAGCATCGCTACCGACAACATCGTTTTTCTCATCCTTTGCTTTTTTTTTTTTTACAGAACTAGAAAGATTAATATTTAAAAGATAAAATACAGAGGGGTAAAGCAAAGTTCACCCCCAGTAAAGGCCAAGATACATCAAGGGAGCCAGAAAGGCCAGGTTACAACAAGGCATTAAGGAGGGTGCACATTTGACTCCTTTTCCTAGAATACAAATCAAGCAGGAAATATTTCCATTTCCTGAAGTTGTTCTTCCTTAGGACATCATGAGTGCTTGTGTCTCTGTCAGTAGCATTGGTTACAGAGGAGTTACATAAATACATAATTTTTTGGATGCCACTGTTACAAAAGAATCTAAAGTCTTTGGGTTTGCTGGAAAAGACATTAGAGCATCTATTCTTCCAAATCGACCACAAAATGTGGTTCCTAATCAAATGCCAAAGCAGCATATCCATCTTAAAACACACACCAAGGAGTATTTCTCTGTAGCCAAGCTGAGGGAGGCCATTGCTCAAGCAGTAAAGATTGATTGCTGCCCAAAATTTCTGAGTCTGCAGACAGTTGATAAACAGGTGCGCCAAGTCTTCAAATTGGCCACAATGGGTACATTTACTAAATTCAATATTAATCTTGCTAGCTCTCTCCCCGGTCCAAAGCCCCTTGTGCACAACGAGCCACTGAAGACAAGACTGGTTGACGGAGGGGGGAAACACCCAAATACACAAGAATCTGAATTTCGAGTGAGATGGGGACCATTGCACTTTCCGATTCCTGTTCAGCTTAGGAGTGATCCTGGAGATGGGAATAAAAGAGTTAATTTTGAAGAATCTGTACATGTCAGATGCAACAATACCAGTACTCAAAAATCTAACAAGATAACACCCAGCTAGGATAACCAGCAACTCCTTCCTTTTGTTCTTCAGAATCTGCTTACAAGCAAAAGAAAGGCCGTCAGTAGCAAAAATGGAGTCTTCAATGATTACCTGATTCCCAATGAAAAAGTCCATCCATTTGGAGTAGCCAACTTTTCTACACTTGTTCATTCTAATGGATAGCTGGTAGTCAGGTGGGACTTCCTTCCAACCAATCCAAGTAGACTGCTGCACCTGAAAAGATCAGTTAGTAGCAAAAGCAAAAGGAATTTTATACATACTTTTAACTTTCATCCAAGCCCTCCAAAAGGAACACACCAGCCTGCTACCATAGGGGGAGAACATGTAAGGGGAAGAGATGACATCCAACAAGTCAAAGTTGTTCGAGCTTTTGAAACCAGCAATGTGAAATTTATTAATATTCCTTTTCACAAGACAAGCCCAAAAGTCATTACTAGTAGACGCTCTCACAATCCACTTAGCAGCCAGCTGAGTAGCCATCTTGGATGGGCAGATGATACCGAGTCCACCCTCTTCTTTCTTCATACAACACACATTCCACGCAACTTTGGGTACTTTGTTGGCGTCCTGCGTGCCACCCCAAAGGAACCGCCTAGACAAGACAATGACCTACGACAATTGTTTTTTGCTAGGCATCCAACAAGCAAGGAAATAAGTGATGGTGGGTAGAATATAGTGTTTCAAAACAAAAACCCTGTGAGCAAGATTGTTTTGAAAAGAAAGTCATTTAATTACTTTATCTCTAAATTTAGATAGAACCCAATTCCACCTCTATTCAAATAAAATACCAAAACCCATAGGAATGCCCAAGAGCCGAAAGACTTCACCTTTTTTAATGATAGAAACAACCATGAATAGTCACCAAACTTGGAACAGAAGTGTTAGTAGAAAAAAAACCAGTTTTTTTTGTGATTAACAATGGATCCACTAGCCAAACAAAAACTATGTAGACAAGAAAGGAAAGAATCGGCCGAGACGTTGTCAGCAAGGGTTATCAAATTGGTATCATTGCCAAACATCTGAAGACCAAGCTGCATACTAGAGTTAGGGATTTGAATGCCTCTGATGGTTCCTTGAGTCATGTAGTCTCTAACCAGCCACCCAAGGGCATCACTACAAATGGCAAAGAGAAGAGGAGCAAGGGAGCAGCCTTGACGAATAGACTTGTGAAGCCTGAAGGGATCAGAAATTTGATCATTGATAGCAACCCTAGAGTTAGCATTACCAACGAGAATAATGGTGAACTTGATATACCTTTTCCCTAATCCAACATGATGTAAAGACTGGAGAATAAAGTCCTAATCAACCCTATCATAGGCTTTGTCAAAGTCAACCTTAAAGAAGAAGGTGTCTAAAGTGGCCTCTTTAGCGTAGTTCATACATTCCCAAATTGAAATGATGGCATCAAGAATGTATCTACCTTTAATGAACCCTTTTTTTTCCGAGAGAATGATATCATCCATGATGGGGCTAAGTCTATGGGCGAGCGTGGAGGCGTAAATTTTGTAAAGAGAAGTCAGGCAAGAGATAGGTCTCCAGTTGTTGAGGTCGTGCTTGGGTCCCTTTTTGTGAATCAACTTAATGACTCCAGAATTGATGAAGAAAGAAAGAGTACCTCTCCTAATGGCTTCTTGCCAAATCAAGAGAATGATGGGCACCAGAAAATCAACAAGCTCCTGAAAGAATTCATTAGGAATACCATCATACCCAGACGACTTGCAGGCTTCAATTTACAAATGGTTTCTCTGATCTTGCCAACAGAGAGGGGCATGTTTAGGATAGCAGCCATTGAGTGAGAGATCATTTTCTTTCTCTTTAGGGCAATCATGGGTCTAGCATGCTGGATGTCCTCCCCTCTCTTGGGAGGCATGGAGAAAACATTCATAAAGAAGCAAACAACCTCTTGCAGGTTGTCAGAGGTAGAGGTAGCATAGCCTCCAGTGGACCTTTTCAACATAGGAACAAAATCCCTAGACTTTTTCTTCTTTAATAGATCAAACATGTGCTTATTATGTTTGTCCATCTTACCTGCCCAAAATTCTCTCGACATGGCAAGGGCACCACTAGCAAGGAGGTAATCTTCTAGTCTTAACCTATTGTGAAGATCGAAGACCCTCTGACGATAGTCATTGCTCCCATTTTGAGAGCTCTTGATAGCTTCTATCTCTTGAGCAATCATCATCCTTCTTTTTAGCCTCAACTCTTTGGCCTTAGCTTTGTAGAAGGTGAAAATCCTTTGAATATCCTTGATAGAATTCTCCCAGGCAATAGAAGGGGACACATGATGGGCAAAGTGAGCTTTAAAGATATTAATGGTCTCTTCTTTAACACAAGGGATCTTAAGCAAGGAGGGATCCAAGTGAGGCCAGCCAGCCTTGTGATCAGGACAATTAGCAAATAGTTTAGTAACCAAAGGGGTGTGATCCGACACCTGCATGGAGTGATCAAGCAAACATTTAAACTGCCAAAGATCTTGAAACCTTGAGATGTTCATGTAGACCCTATCTAATCTGGCAGACAAAAGGTTAGTAGCATTCCTATTACTCCAAGTGTGGCCAGAGGAAGAAGTACAATCTAACAGATTAAGAGTATTGGATAGATGATACTAGCTCTGTCTTTCTCTCCCCTGCAAGATGTTGTCCCGATTGCTAGATCTATCGTCACTGTTCAAAACCATGTTAAAGTCTCCAGCAAGAATAACATCACCAGGTAGCCCAACCAACTCTTCCCATCAGGCAGATCTTACAATAGAATTATTAGAAGCATAGATGTTGGCAATAGTGAAGTTAAGAGGATGAACATGTTTTAAAGAAACCCACTGATTAGAGTCGCTCTGAATGACTTTTTCCACAAGATGATGTAGGTTAGAGGAGATACTAATAGCAGAGCCACCTTTACCATTGGTATGATTGGTAAAGAACCAAGAATGCTTACTGGACAAGACTTGAAGATTAGTCGGCAAGTCAGAACCACCAACTTTAAGTTCTTGCAAACAAATAAAGTCAGGATGATAAGAAGACTCCAACAACCATCTGTTGACAACCTTGGCTCTGACAGGATCAGTAATCCCTTTGACATTAAAAGACAAGATATTGATTAAGTCCATAAAGAGGGATAGAAAACCTGATGCACAACCAAAAATAGAACCCATCCCATGGAGGATAAACCAGTTAGTTTAAAGCACCAAACAATGTCAACAGCCTAGGTTCTACTACTTTGTTGTAGCAGCCACACAACAGGAGGAGGATTAGGTAAGACTGACGTGAGTTGCCACTTATACAAAAAGACACACCAGGAAGATTGCATGCCAGTTCCAGAATTCCAAGCAGATAGGATGAAGATAATTTTACCCCCAATAGTAGCAGATATCAAAGAACATGTTTTTACCAGGATAGAGGGCAGAGCCATCTCTCAGAAATTTGGGAACAGACATCAAATAAGTTTTACTTGAGGACTGTTCATTCGACCATGACTCCCACTGACAATACCAGCAAGCAAAACAAGGCTTGGACTTCAGCACAGTAATTCAATTGCCTCCTAATCACTGACAAAATGAGATCTTCTTGTTAAACTCAGCAGTCAGCCTGGTACCCAACAGATAATGCTTCCCATAGACTCCAACTTTTATGGAAGCAACCCCATAATGAACTCTCTTCTTAATAACAACAACCTTTCCATACTGAGCCCTATGACTGGGGAAGAAACACTTAATGTAGAAAGCATAACATTTACTTTTCAACCTAAAGGAAGATTGATAAAAGTACCAATTACAAGCCCCAACAACGGAACAAAAAACAACTTTGTTATCCAACTTAAAAAAGAAACAATGGATAATATCCAGCCCTAGCAATCTCTGCCACTTGCTGTTGAGGAGAGAGCACTTACTACCCCATTTCAAACAAGAGGAGGGTTGTAGGGTCTCCCTAACCAAACAACCAGACAGAGAGCAGACAGCAGTACTCCCCATGGCACACGAGCTGTGGTTATATAAGAAGATACACCAAGAGCACTACATACTAGTTTTAGAATTCCAAACAGACAAGATGAAAAGAAAGTTACCCCACTTGACCCAATAGCAGCAGAGCTCACAGACCATGTTCCTACCAGGATAGAGGGCATAACCAACTCTCAGAAAATTGGGAGCAAACTTCAAATCATTCTTACTGTTCTTCAACATAGAATTACAAGGGCCTCCCATCCACTGACGCAAGGGGATATGCTTGTTAAACTCAAAGCAAACA
This sequence comes from Ceratopteris richardii, assembly GCA_020310875.1. NCBI lineage: Eukaryota > Viridiplantae > Streptophyta > Polypodiopsida > Polypodiales > Pteridaceae > Ceratopteris > Ceratopteris richardii. Next base: position 81,669,225 of record CM035437.1, read on the forward strand.
GCCTAATAGAGACACTGAGGATATTCTCCAGCCCTAGCCAACTCTGCCACCTGCTGTTTAGGAGAGAGAAATTGTTACCCCCATGCATACAAGACGAAGGTTCCATATTCTCCATTGGCCAGTATCCAGACAGAAAGCAGATAGCAGTACACTAGATGTGGAAATAGGAACTTTCTTTGTTATCTGCCTTAAACAGAACACAGGGATCAAGAGAATAGATCAAGTGCCAATAATGCATAATCAAATCAAGCGAGTAGACACACAGATGACTAACATCCCTTGCACTACTGTATGGGATTCCCAGCCATTGACACCTGCAAGAGTAATACCAGATAAGGTGAAGGAAACAGACATCTAACCACCATTGCAAACTAAGGAAATGGCACCCTTCACACATAAGTAAACATACAGAGATCCACCAATTAATCATAACATGCAGAAGATAGATGGGCAAAAGCAACACAACAGTACACACCCAAGGAAAAGGCCACTTACTACAACTGGTTGCAACTCCAGAAGAGCTTTCCTTCTTAGGTTTAACACTCACTCCATACAGAACCATGTGGTTGGGGTAAAATCTCTTCATGTAGTTAGCTGAAAAATTACTATTCATACAGGAGAAAGAATGCATAATCTCCTCAGGATAAAGCCTGTACAAAGTGCAGAAAGTGTTGCACCTCATGGCATAGACATAATATTGCAAGTACTATAAGGAAAATTTTGATGTTATTATTGCTTCTGGCATTTTATGTCATGGGTCATATAAGCTTATAGACTATGCAAAATTTGTGAATGATTCAACATGTGTAGTTCAAGATTCTCAGGCTATCTCACATGCAAAGCTTTGGCATGCATGCTTTTATCACCTGAGTTTTGCTAGTTTGGTTTTCTTGCATAAATTTGAAATGGTTTCCTCTCTATCCAAACTTGTGGAACCTTGCAAACATGTTTGTGAAGGTTGTATTTTGTGCAATCCAATTTTCCTCCTTCCCAAAAGATGGTTTAGTTTGAGCCGATCATGCTTGTTCATAGTGACGTCTATGGCCCTATGCAAACACTTTCATTTGGGAACTACATGTATTTTGTGACTTTCATTGATCAATTATCTAGGCATGCATGGGTGTATCAACTGAATACAAAGTTGGAAGTGTTTATATGCTTTAAATAGTTCCTAGTTATGGCTGAGTATCTTTCAACATAAATTGGGTACCCTCCATTCTGATCAAGGTGGGGAATACATGCATGTCTTTTGACTTTAATGCATTTCTCGCTGAGTGCGGGATAGAACATCAGCATACACTTCCATATACACCTCAAAAAAATGGATTTGATGAAATAAAAAACAAGGCTCTCATGGAAATGGCAAGGCATATGGTCAAAAGTGAGGCTTTTTTGTTGATATCTTTAGGTAGTGATGTGTGTGAACTCACTAGGACCGCGAGTTACTTTTTTTCCCTCTTTCGGAGGTTTTTTTTTCTGGCTACAGTCTAGTGGTAATACATTCAGTATTGTGTGTTGTGCTCCAAGCTTATTCTTCTTCCTTTTGTTGTTAGTGTGCTTTCGCAAACGTCTAACTCTAATAATTGGTATCAAAGCACGTCGTCGCTTCATCTAGGGTGTCATCGACACCCCTCCGGTCGTAGTCTCAAAATCACATGAAATTTGGTATGCATACTCAAGGTGATTAGGAGATCAAAACTGCTTTGCTTTGTGGTGCGAAAATCTTGATTTGCCTCATTTCAGCCTCCAAACTCACTATCATAGTGCTTATGCATGATATTTCATCTTTTTGTGCCAAATATATATAGGTTTAAGTGTCTCCAAGTCTGCTACATGTTTAGAAGAACTCGTTAGGGTAGTTTTGTAACTTTTTTAGATACATTCATTTTTCTACATCAAGGTATTTTAGTCAGTGGCCATGGATGAAAGCAATGATGTATTCCGTATGTTGGTTGTTGAGGATAGTTTGGATGGTATCAATAACCCATTGTGGGGTTATATGATGCAACATGTATTGATTGCAAAAGGTATGTGGAACATTGTGCAGGGTGCTAAAAAACATCCTATTACACCTGCAAATACAAGTATTGAAGCTGATGCAAATGGCGTTGAAAATGCTGATATTCTTCCCTCTTCGTGCCGTGGTTTCTACTGCACATACTGGAGAAAAGATTCGTTGGGATGGCAGAGATGCTCAAGCATATGCATTGATAGCCTTCTCTGTCAAACGTGCCATTATTTCTCACGTTCGCTCTTGCAGAATAGCTAAGGATGCTTGGGATACACTTACCACCTTGTACCAAGTTAAGAATGAGGCTCATGTTGCTTATCTCCGAAAACAGTTGGAGAGTGAGCATATGAATGAAGGTGATTCTATGGACAGTTTTCTAACAAAGATCAAAGACTTGAAGGAACAGTTGATTTATGATGATGAAGTTATACGAGATAGCTCACTTGTGCAGACCTTTCTGAATGGACTTCCTGATTCATATATGAGTTTTGCTTCTACTCTTCATTTGATGATGAAAGGCAATCCAAATGCATTGTCATTTGAGGAGTTAGTCTCTATTCTGTTGCAAGAAGATCAATCTAGGTAGAACATGTCCATTATGTGTGTTGCAGATCAAGCTTTCCTAGCTAGTCAGAAGGGCAAAGGTAAATGGAGCTCATCTACTAGTAAGCAAAAATCTGCAAATGCTGTACATTTGAAGAAGGATGACAAAGATGAGAAGAAATCAGAAAAGCAAAAATTCTTTTGGAAGTACTGTAAAGGAAACGATCATTTCATAAAGAACTATCCAAAACTGGCTGCAAAAGAGGCAAAGAAAAAAGAGGCTAGAATGGTTGTTGTAGAGGCCTCTATACCAAAAACAGAGTCTTTTAATCTTGTGCAGAATGAAGAATGGGCGTTTACCCATCTTCTCTTGAACAATGTATGTCTGCAGTAGACTCAGATGTTTGGTACTTTGATAGTTGGGCAACCAACCATATTACCTCATAGTGCATTTTTGACCCATCTTCTCCTGAACAGTGTATGTCTGTAGTAGACTCAGATATTTGGTACTTTGATAGTGGGGCAACCAAACATGTTTCCTCGCAGCACAATTTCTTCACTTCAGTCAAGCCTGCTCCTACAGGAAATGTTGAGATATCAAGCTCAACATGTGATGATCTAGGATTACACGTATCAGTTTTTTGTTTCTCTGACATGTATAGTGGTCATGTCGGTATATGTCACGGATACTTCATTGAGCTTTATTAGATTTATCTACCGAGAGTGATGGCACATTTGTTCCTTGCCAGCTCACTCATTCACGGACATCAACTTTTTCCTTATGTACTGATCTTTATATATTGCACTTGTTGTATTCTTGTTTTTTAGGTCATTCTTGTACATTCCTTTTTATGTAATAGAATAAGAAGAAGAAGAAGAAGAAGAAGAAGAAGATCATTCTTCCTTGCCTTGATCTGAATGTGTGCTTCTCTTTGATTGTGAGAGTGTGTGTGTGAGCTCTCTTCCTTATCTCCTTCCTCGTGACATGGTATGAGATCCAATGTGGTTGTAGAGAGCTCGTGGAAAAGGCCGACGGTGAAGAGTAAGCGAGAGGGCATGGAGAAAGCGCAATTCACAAACGACCTCAGATTGCTCTGAAAATTGGTGTGAAGGTAGAAGACCTCAAAATATTTTTGAGAGTTATCCCGTTAGGATCACTTGTTTTTGTCAGATCAAAGTTTTGGAGCTATCTCAACCTCTATTTTGGGCTCGCAAGGTGGACCCGACAGAAAAACTAGGTCAATTTCAGAAACTATAATGTGCATCGTGTTCGGCAACACTCATATATTCCAGATCCAAAATTTCAATGGATTTTGTGTACTGTTGATACACAAAAGCTATGTTTTTTTGAGATCGAATTGTCTTGTCATAGTGCGACAGTGTTCAAGCAGAAGTGCTGCTTGTAGTGTTTTGCAGTGGTGTGAATTGCTGCAAAAATGGCAAATGCAGATGGAATGAGTCAGGTTATGAGCGATAAGCTGGACAAGAACAACTTCCATGCTCAGAGATTCAGACTGACGAATTTCGTGATGGGAAAAGGATACTGGAAGTACATCAAAGGAGAGAACGAAATTGCTCCGCAGTTACCAGAAAGAAATCGGACTGCAGACTAGTTAAGAGCATATGAGGAATGGATTCAAGGAGCACGAAAGGTAATGTATTGGCTATCTGTTAGCATACAGGATAGCATGATTGGACACATACAGGATGCCAAGACTCCAAAAGAGGCTTGGAACAGTTTGGTCACTTTGTATGAGACCAATACAAAGGCACAAAAATTGCAACTCAAGAACGAGTTGCATACATTGGAAATGAAGAGCATGTCAGTAAGTGACTACACCCTGAAAATCAAAAGCATATGTGAGTCACTTGCATCTATTGGTGTGAATGTAGATGATGATGATAAGGTGGAAGTGTGCCTTCGTGGTTTAGGAGCTGCATATAAGCAGTTCATAACTTCTATATAGACCAGGGAAAATATTCCAAATTTTGCGGATCCGGTGTCTATGCTGATTATTGAAGAAAAGGATCTTGGTGAGGATTCAAACTCCCAAGGAAAATCTAGTTCTGAGCACGTATTCTACTCTCGCAGAGGAAGAGGAAGAGGTAGAGGTAGAGGTTTTGGAAGTGGAAGAGGAAACAGTAACCAAGAACATGGTCAACAACAGAATCATGCAGGAGGAAGAGGAAAGTTTCGAGGCAGGGGGAGCCAAAGAGGTCGCACAAATTTCCAAAGAAATGATTGAGGTAATGACAATAAAGGATGTTGGAATTGTGGTAAACCTGGACACTTTGAACATGATTGAAGGTTGAAGAATCGAAATAACAGAAGGCAACAAAACAACTATGCATCCATGAGTGTAGATGATTCTGAGAAGCTATTCATGGTTCAACATCACATGATGAATACAATGTTTGCTGGTGTTTCAAAATCGAATGATAATGTCTGGTATGTTGATCCAGGTGCTTCAAATCACATGACCAATCATGCAGAATGGTTTAGTACTTTATAGAAATTGCCAGTTCCTGGATATGTTGAAACATGTGATAACACATCACACCCTATCGAGCATATAGGAAACATAGCATTTTTCATGGAGGATGGGAAGGTAAAACATCTTGCTGATGTGCTGCATGTTCCAAATATAATAAACAATCTGGTTTCTGTTGGACAAATGGTTGACCAGGGATTACAAGTCAGGTTCAATGCTGATGGGTTATATGTAGAAGAATACAAACAGGATGGAAGATTGATTGCCAAAGGAAACAAAATAGGTAGGATGTTCACCTTAAATGTGAAAATTCCTGAAATGAATGCAGCCATGTTTGCAAAAGGTGCAGGAGTTATTGCTGATATAGAGATGTGGCACAAACGGATTGGACATGCAAACTTGCAAAGGCTGAAATTGATGCAGTCAAAGGAGATTGTCCATGGACTACCAAATTTCAAAGTTGCAGAGATGCAAAAGGTATGTGCAACATGTCAATTTGGTAAACAATCAAGATCATCATTTCTGCATGACAAGCATGTCAGTGAGAATGTGCTAGAAATAGTACATACATATGTTTGGGGTCCTGCAAAGACCACATCTATGGGCGGTTGCAAGTTTTATGTTACTTTCATTGATGACCATACACAAAACATGTGGGTATATTTCATGAAAGAGAAGAGTGAGGTGTTGACTCACTTCCCAAGCTATGGTGGAAAAGCAGATAGGGAAGTATATTCAAACATTAAGGTCTGATGGAGGAGGTGAATAAATGTCAAATGATTTCAACAACTTTCTTAAAAGTCATGGAATTCGATGTCAGTTTTCATGCAAGTACACATCACAACAAAATGGTGCTGTTGAACGCAAAAACATACATATTGTAGAAATAGCAAGAGCCTTGATGGTTGAGAAGAATATGCCTCATTGTTATTGGGCAGAAGCTGTGCATATGTTTGTATACATTATGAATAGAACTCCGACTGCTGTTGTACATCAAGTTACACCTGAAGAAAAGTTCATAGGTAAAAAGCCAAACTTATCACATATGAAATTTTTTGGCTGTATTGCATATGTACATGTTCCAGATGAGCTGAGGACGAAGCTTGATACAAAAGCAGAAAAATGTGTCTTCATTGGATACTCCCTTGTGCAAAATGGATATAAATGTTGTAACCCACTCACACGATAGGTGAAGGTGAGCAGAGATGTGGTATTTGATGAAATGTCAAGCTTCTATGCAGATGCCAAAAAAGGACTGAACATTGAACCAAATGATAAAGAAAATGTTGAAAAATCAAGTGCAGAATCTCAAGTTTTGGGTGGACCAGATGCATCACCAAGCAATAGTTCCAACTTAAATCCATGGAGTGGAAGATTGCGTGGAAATTTTAGTCTAACAGATTCATCAAATACATCTAAGAAAGGTAAAGAAAAGCTTTTTGCTGGTCATAAAACATGTGCAGGTTTTGAAGACGTTGATGGAGATTGAAGTGGTTTAGAAAAGAGTCTTGATGAGGAACTTGGATTGCCCTCTATGAAGACTCCAGGAGTTAGAAAGGCACATGCACATGATACAAGGAAAAGTGACCCGCGACCAAGAAGATCTGGGAGGATGCGGAATTCTATACAATGATTAACATGTGATAGTTACATGACTCGTCATTGTGCCTACATGACAAAGGTAATACAAGATGTTGAACCTTCTTGTTTTGAAGATGCAATTGGAAATGTAGATTGGGAAAAAGCCATGGATGAGGAGATGGCTGCACTTTATGGAAACGATACATGGAAGCTGGTTCCATTGCCACAAGGAAAGAAATCCATAGGCTGCAAGTGGGTTTACAAGGTAAAGCACAATGCTGATGGTAACATAAGTAGGTATAAAGCACGTTTGGTAGCAAAAGGATATGCAGAAACTTATGGCATTGATTATGAGGAAACATTCAGCCATGTAGCTAAAATGTCTATTGTCAGAACACTTGTTGCATTAGCTATAGCAAAAGGATGGACTTTGCATCAGATGGATGTGAAGAATGCTTTTCGACATGGTGAGTTACAGGAAGAAGTATACATGGACCAGCCACAAAGATATGAAGATTCAAAGCATCCAAGTTATGTTTGCATGTTGCAAAAGGCTTTGTATGGGCTGAAACAAGCTCCTCGTGCATGGCATGCAAGGATTGCTGATTACTTAACTACCATTGGGTTTTTCTATGTGTGATGCAGATCATTCACTATATGCAAGGAAGGGTGATGATGGCATCACAATTGTGGCTATCTATGTTGATGACTTGATTGTAGGTGGTGATAATGAAGAAGACATCAAAGAGGTAAAGCAGCTTCTTATGTAGGAATTGGACATGAAAGATCTTGGTGTGCTACACTACTTCTTTGGCATTGAATTTATACATATAGAAACATATATATGGATGTTGCAAAGGCAATATGCCTTGAATATGCTACAAAAGTATGGTATGGCTGATTGTAATCCAATTTCTATGCCATTAGATTAGAATTTGAAGTTGGATACTAAATCGGGTGAAGTATTGGAAAATGCTTCTATGTACACAAAATTGCAGGAAGTCTTATATATGTCACAATTACAAGGCCTGATCTAAGCTATACTATTGGACTTGAAAGTCAGTTTATGCAGGTTCCTAGGAAGCCACATTTGGATGCTCTGAGGTGCACTCTACATTATGTGCATGCTACTTTGGATTATGCATGAAGCTAGTGTAGATTTGCAGGTTCATGGATACACCGATGCAGATTGGGCTGGTAGCATTCCAGATAGAAGATCTACTAGTGGCTTTCTATTCCCACTTGGGAATGCAGCTATTACATGGAGTAGTAAGAAACAACCCACTATTGCTCTGTCGAGTATAGAGGTTGAGTATAGAGGTGCTGCAATGGAAGCATGTGAGGCATCATGGCTAGAGACGCTACTTGCAGATTTAGGTGTGGAAGTGCAAAAGCCTATCACTATCTATTGTGATAACCTTAGTAGTATACAATTAGAACGGAACCCTTTTTTTCATGCTAGAACAAAGCATATCGAGGTACATTATCACTTCATCAGAGAGAAGGTATTAGAAAGTGATATTGATCTTGTTTATGTGAGAAAAGATGAGCAGGTTGCTGATATTTTCACTAAAGCACTTGGAACAGAGAAGCTGAAGAAGTTTCAGAAGATGCTTGGATTAGTGGACATGACGTTGAGCTTGAGGGGGAGTGAGATATCAAGCTCAACATGTGATGATCCAAGATGACAAGTATCAATTTTTTGTTTCTCTGACATGTAGAGTGGTCACGCCGGTATATGTCAGGGATACTTCATTGAGCTTTGTTAGATTTATCTACCGAGAGTGATGGCACATTTTTTCCTTGCCAGCTCACTCATTCGTGGACATCAGGTTTTTCCTTATGTATTGATCTTTATATATTGCACTTGTTGTATTCTTGTTTTTTAGGTCATTCTTGAACATTCCTTTTTATGTTATAGAAGAAGAAGAAGAAGAAGATCATTCTTCCTTGCCTCGATCTGAGTGTGTGCTTCTCTTTGATTGTGAGAGTGTGTGTGAGCTCTCTTTCTTATCTCCTTCCTCGTGATAGGAAATACTATCACATGCACCAACAACTCCTCTTATCCTACCATGGGAGTTGGTAAGATCATTTTGACTACTGCTAAAGGTAGTTCTTTCACTTTGTCGGATGCTTTTTTTGTGCCAGGGATCAAGAAAAATATGTTATCTGTTTCTGCATTAGCCAAGATTGGCTTGGTTGTGAAATTTGTTGATGAAAGATGTACAATTCATCATCTGTCAAATGGAGATGATTATTGCTTCTGGCATTTTATGTCGTGGGTTGTATAAGCTCATAGACTATGAAAAATCTATGAATGATTCAACATGTGCAATACATGATTCTCAAGCTATGTCAAATGCAAAGCTTTGGCATGCACGCTTTGGTCATGTGAATTTTCCTAGTTTTCTATGTTTTCAGAAATCTGAAAATGGTGTCCTCTTTGCCCAAACTTGAGGCACCCGAAGAACATGTCTGTGAAGGCTATATTTTGGTGAAAATGCAGTGTTGCTCATTTCCAAAAGATGGTTCATTATGTGCTACTAAAAAATTACAGCTTGTTTATAGTGATGTTTGTGGTCCTATGCAGACACCCTCTTTTGGAAACTATCTTTACTTCGTGACTTTCATTGATGATTTTTCCAAGCATGCATGGGTATATCCATTGAAAGAAAAGTCCGAAGTGTTCACGTACTTCAAACAGCTTTTGGTTTTGGCTAAAAATTTGTCAGCATGTAAAATGGGCACCCTTCGCTCTAATTGAGGAGGGGAATATATGTCTTCTGACTTTAATGCTTTTTTGGCTGAACGTGGGATAAAACATCAGTGTACAGTGTTGTATACACCTCAACAAAATGGAGTTTCTGAACAACAGAACGTCACTCATGGAGATGTCGAGCTGTACGGTCAAGAATGAGGCTTTGCCACATAGTTTCTGGCTTGAGGCTGTCATGTGTGCAACATATGTACTTAACAGGTGTCCCACCAAAGCATTGTAGTCTATCACTCCATATGAGGCTTGGCATGGTTGCAAGCCATTTGTTGCTCATCTGTATCTTTTTGGTTGTCTAGCATATACATTAGTGCCTGAACAACATCACATGAAAATGGATGATAAAGGAGTAAAATGTATTTTTGTTGGGTACAGTTCTAAAAGCAAAGGCTATCATTTGTATCATCCACAGACTAAATGCATTTTGGTTAGTTGTGATGTTGTTTTTGTGGAAGATGCTAATCAGCCTTTATGTTCATGTATGAAGGAGACATCTGTTAACCTTTATGTTCATGTATGAAGGAGACATGTATGATACTTTGCTACCTCTTTTTATAGGTGGAAAGTCTCGCGTTGGTCCGAATGAGGCAACTTCTCAGCCTTTACAGGTTTCATGTGATGATGTAGATCATTCCATTCCTGCTGCAGATTTGGTGATGCATTTGTTGATGAGAGAGTTGATATTGAGGAGGCAGAAACTATGCCAAAATGGCTAATGTAGACTTTGCATGACAACAAATTAGATGCACCTCTATCATACCATACTTGATCAGGCTCTCATGCATAGTGCCTCTTTTGCATCAGATTGCTATGCTATGGCTGCCTCTAGTCTCTGTGATGAGACTAAACCTGTTTCGTTTGATGAAGCACAAAATTCTGAACATTGGATGGGTGCAATGCAATCTGAATATGATGCTATCATGAAAAATGGTACTTGGTCTTTATGTGACTTGTCTCCTAGCAAGAAGGCCATTGGCACTAAGTGGGTATACAAGCTGCAGCGTAAACCTGATGGAACAGTTGATAGGTATAAGGCTAGACTTGTTGCAAAGGGTTATGCGCAAGAAAGAGGCATTGATTTTGATGAGACCTTTGCATCTACATGCGGAATGACTACTGTTCATAGCATCTGTGCACTTGCAGCTCATCATGGTTGGAATGTACATCAGTTGGACACTAAAACAACATGTCTAAATGGTGACTTGCATGAAGAAGTGTATGTTTTTCAGTCTTGTGGCTTTGGAAGAAAGGGCATGAAAACTAGGTGTGCAGGTTAAAGAAGGCATTATATGGTTTAAAGCAAGCACCATGTGCATTGTATGAAAAGATACATTCCTATCTGATTGATCATGGTTTTAAGAACAGTCCAACTAAAAGCACCTTATATGTTAAGTGTGCTAATGATGTGCTTCTCATCATTGTTGTGTATGTTGATGACATGCTGCTCACTGGTCCTCATGAGAAGTATATTGTTGATTTCAAGGCTGATTTGCATGCCCCATTTGAGATGTCTAATTTGAGGCATTTGCATCATTATTTGGGTATTCAGTTTATGCAAGTTGATGGTGGAATAACTTTGTGTCAAACGAAATATATTGACACATTATTGTAGCATTTTGGCCTTGAAGACTATAAACCTATTGCCAATCCTATGGAGGCAGGTTTATCATTGAGTCTCCATGATGTTGGAGATGCATTTGATGTTGTTCTCTATTAGCATGCTATTGGATGCTTGATTTACTTATGCATTACTTGGCTAGATATTCAATTTTTTGTCTCACAAATGAGCAGCTTTATGCATTGCCCAGGTGTCAAGCATTGGTAGGCGGTTAAGCGCATCTTTTGCTACTTGAGTGGTGCCCGGTTACTTGGTTTGTGTTATCCCAAGGGGGAATCACTATCGCTAGATTTGCATGTTTTTTCTGACTCTGATTGGGCTAGTTGCTATGGCACTCATGTGTCCACTAGTGGTTTTTGCTTCATGCTTGGTAGCTCAAGCATATCTTGGCTGAGGAAGAAGCAGCCTAATGTGGCCACTTCCAGTTGTGAGGCTGAATATGGGGCAACTTTCACAACAACTATTGAGTGTGTGTGGATCAGATGGCTTATGGCTGATTTGGGTGTTGGTCAGTCTTCTACCACCACCATATTCACTGATTATCAAAGTGCATTGGCATTTGCAAGGAACCCTGTGTTCCATGCTTGTCATAAGCACATTGAAGTGCATTATCATTATGTTAGGGAGAGGTTCTCTGATGGAGAGATTAGCTTGGTATATGTGCCCAAGCAAGAAAACATTGCAGACCTTTTCACGACGGCTATGCCTAGGGAGAAGTTTGAAGCTTTTCGAAAAGCTTTGGGATTAGTTCCTTTTGTGGATTGATTCACATAGCTTGGCACTTCCTTATACATGAGTGCTCCATGTTCACCGCATCACTCCCAAGGGGGATTTGTTGATATATCTATTTAGTGATGTTTGTGAACACACTAGGACCACCGGGCACTTTTTTCCCCCTTTAGGAGGTTTTTTTCCCTCGACTTGTATATACACCTATAGCCCTAATGGGTTACTTATCTTTGTACATTCTAGTGGTAATACATTGAGTATTGTGTGTGATGTCCAACTCCAACATTACCCACATAGCTTTTGGCTTGAGGTTGTTAGTGTGCAAAATATATACTTAATGGGTGTCCCACCAAAGCACTATAATCAATCACTCTAGATGAGGGTTGGAATGGTCGTAAGCCATTTATTGCTCATCTGTGTGTCTTTAGTTGTCTGGCATATGCATTAGTGATTGAGAAACAATGTAGAAAATTGGATGATAAAGCAATGAAATGTATTTTCGTTGGGTACAACTTGGAAAATGCTATTGTCTTTATCATCCATAGACTAAATGCATTCTCGTTAGCCGTGATTTTGTTTTTGCGGAAGATGCAATTCAGTCCTTACTTTCATATACCAAGGAGACATCAATTAGCTTGAAGGATGTGTATGAAACTTGCTGCCTCTTTTTATAGGTGGGCAATCAAGTGTTGGTATAAATGAGACAATTTTGCACCCTTTAGAGGTCCCCGATGATGACATTGATCATTCCATATATCATGCAAATTTACGTGATGCACTTGTTGATGAGAGGGTTGACATAGAAGAGGCTAAAACTATGCCTAAATGGTTGGTGCACACTTTGAGAGATAGCAAATTAGATGTACATTTATCATATCATATGCATTCAGGATCTCATATTGCTTCTTTTGCATCATATTGTTATAGAATGACTACCTCTACTTTTTCTAATGAGAATGAGCATGTTTATTTTGATGAAGTAGAAAAATCAAACAATTGGATGGTTGCTACGCAATCAAAATAGGATGCTATTATGAAGAATATTACTTGATCTTTATGTATTTGCTTACGAGCATAAAGGTCATTGGCACTAAATGGGTACACAAATTAAAACATAATCTCGATGGAACAATTGATAGGCATAAGGTTAGGCTTTTTGTCAAAGGTTATGCTCATGAAAGAAGCTTAAATTTTGATAAGACCTTTGCTGCCACATGTTGAATCATAGCATTTGTGCACTTGCAAATCATCATGCTTGGTATGTACATCAGTTGGACATTAAAAATGCATTTTTGAATGGGGATTTACATGCATGTGTACATTTTTCAGCCTCATGATTTTATGTAAAAGGGCATGAACACAGAGTGTGCAGGTTGACAATGGCATTATGTAACTTGAAGCAATCACCATATGCTTTGTATGAGAAGATACATGCCTACTTGCTAGCTCATAGTTTTCAGAACTGTCCAACTGAGAGCACCTCATATGCTAAACGTGAAAAATGTTGTACTTATAATCATTCTTCTATATGTTGATATGTTGCTCATTGGTCCTAATGAGAAGCATAATGCTGATCTAAGGCTGATATGCATGCCTCTCTTCAAACATCATATTTGGTGTTGTGCATTCAGTTTATGTAAGTTCATGATGGAATAGATTTGTGTCAAACAAAATATATTGACACATTATTGCATTGATTTTCCATTGAATATTGCAAGCCTATTTCCATTCCCATGGAGACATGTTTATAGTTTACTTATGCATAGATCATCTTGATATTCAATTTGTTGTCTCTTAGGTGAGTAGGTTTATGCATTGCCTAGGTGTCAAGCATTGGTAGGCATTTAAGTGTATCTTTCTCTACTTGAGTGATGACTGGCTACTTGGATTGTTTTATCCCAATTACATGTTTTTTTTGAGTCAAACTAGGTTGATTGCTATGAAACTCACATGTCTACTAGTGGTGTTTGCTTGATGCTTGGTAGATCATGCATATCTTGGTTGAGCAAGAAGTGCCTACTATGGTCATATTTAGTTGTGAGGCTACATATAGGGCAACTTTTACAATGATTGTTGAGCGTGTATGGCTCCAATACCTTTTGGCTGATTTGAGTATTGGTTAGTCTTGTACCACCAACATCTTCATGTATAGTCAAAGGCATGGCAGTTTCAAGGAACCGCGTATTTCACGCTCATACAAAGCACATTTAGGTGCACTATCATTATGTAAGGGAGATATCCTCTACTAGAGAGATTAGATTGGCTTATGTGCTCTCACAAGATACTGTTGCTGACCTTTTCACAAGGCTTTGCCTAGGGAGAAGTTCATATCTTTTTGCAAAGCTTTGAGCTTACTTCCTTTTGTGGATTGATCTCTTTCTGTAAGAAAATAAAAGCACAACGGAATAGACCTGTAGACAGAGTCGAGAGAAAAACGCAGACAAAGATAGACGCAGACTGAGAGGTAGAGAACTCAAATTCTCAGATTGCAAGGCATAATGCAGTTACAATGATGGTGCTGTCCACCCGTGCGCTCCCACTGTGGAGCTTAGATGGCGATGTAGACAGACTCTAGATGAAGGGCTTACTAGTGCGCAATGCTATATAAAGCTCAACCTGGGCTGTGCTTATATAGCTTTTACAAGGCGGTTCGGTATAGATAAACGTAGTCGGGAGATACAAATTAGTCGGTAAAATATATGATCCGACAATATCTCCACGACCAGAAGTCCTACCGTCTCGGCCCTACGGGCCGGGGGGATAGGCCCCCCGGACCCCGCAGAAGGGGGCAAGCCCCCCTCTGCACTCCCCCCATTAAGGTTCTATGGGGAAACCGCGCGATGCCACAGGGCCTTTATTTTCACCTTAAATGATAACCCAATGGCCTGGAAGTTTATGCCCTACCTAACCTGACGGCTAGGCTCACAAAGATCATCTATAACCATCAACGGTCACACATAGACCTCATCTAACTTGGAAGTTAGGGTTCCACAAATGTCCGGGCTCTCATAATGGTTTCTCCTCATAATGGGGGCCTTACAACTTAGAGCACCATGGATCATTTGTGGTCACATGAGGGTGGAGTATTGAGCATATCTAACACTTTCCACATAGCCTTTCACTTCCTTATAAATGAGTGTCAACTCCTTGTTCACCACGTCACTCTCAAGGGGAATTCGTTGATATATTTTGGTAGTAATGTGTGTGAACACACACATGACCACTAGGGCACTTTTTCTTGCTTAGGGAGGTCTTTTCCCCCAGCTTGTATACAAGCCTAAAAACCCTATTGGTTTAGTTATCTTTGTGCATTCACTTGGTAATACATTATGTATTCTGTTGTTCTCCAAGATTCATCTTCTTTATTATGTGTTCTTCTAGAGGCCTAAAAGCCCAACAATCATCTACATAAACAACAATGATAAGAAGTACATCATCAGTAGGCATTACATACAAGGTGCTTTGAATTATATTTTATTGAGATCCATGTTCTTATAATTTGACATGTACCTTCTCATATCCATCACGTGGGGCTTGCTTTGATAAAATGGCTTGTTTAACCTTTATACTTTGTTTTCATGCCCATTCTACAAAAAACCATGCGCTAAAATACATGTACTTCTTCTTGGAAATCAAACACATAAACTTCTTCATGGACTCAAAGATGCAATTTTAATGTCTAGCTGATGTACATTCTAACCATTATGAGTTGCAAGTGTGCAAATGCTATGAATAGTTTTCATGCAACAGGGAGGGATAAAGGTATCATCAAAATCAATGCCCTTCTCTTGAACATAAACTTTAGCTACAAATGTAGCCTTTTAATGATCAATACTACCATCATGCTTGCATGTCGATTTATAGACCCATTTAATGCCAATGGCCTTTTGGCTAGGGGGAAAATCACATAAAGATCAAGTACCATTCTTCATAATATCATCATATTCTGATTGCATTGCAACCATGAAATTTTCTAAGTCAAGGGCTTCAACAAAAAAGATAGGCTCATTCTCATCAGAAAGACTAGAAACAACCATTGCATAATAGTCTAATGCAAAAGAAGCATTACGAGAGCCTCAACATGTACAATATGGCAAGGTGCATCTAGTTTTCTATGTCTCAAAGTTTGCACCAACCATTTTTGCATAGTGCTAACCTCTTCAATTTCATGTTTTTCATCAACAAGCCCATCATGTATATAAGCATTGGAGATAGGATGATTAGTATGCTCATTGGGAACTTGCATAGGTTGAGAAATTTCCTCATTGGAAGATACATTGACCACCCACCACTGAACAAATGTAACATAGTTTCATACAGATCTTTTGAGGTAAGTAATGTCTCCTTTGTGCATGAAAGTAGGGATTGAATTGCATCATCCACAAACACTACATCTCCTATAATTAGAATCATTTTATCTGGTGGATGATATAAACAATAACCCTTACTTTAGAATTGTACCCAACATCAAAAACATGCAAATGAACCGTAGATGGCTTGTGACTATGTAAAACCTCATAAGAAGTGATAGAGTAGGACACTTGTTGGGTTGTTGCATAGATAACAACCTCAAGCTAGAAGCTATGTTGTAAAGCCTAACTTTTCAACATACACCTTGCCATTTCCATGAGAGACCATTTTTTTCAGTTAGAAAAGCCCATTTTTTTGAGGTGTATATGGCACTATACACTAATGTTTTATCCCATGCTTATCTAGAAATGCATTAAAATCAAGATACATATACTCTTTTGGAATTTTCTTTCAATGGATACACCCTTGAATGTCTCAAGAATTCATCTATAAAGTCATGAAGTAAAGGTAATTCCCAAATGAAGGTGTGTGCATGGGAACACACACACGGGTATGAAAAAGTTCCAAATTTTGTTCAAATCTTATTGTCCCATCTTTGGGAAATAAAGAATGTTTCATTTTACCCAAAATACAACTTTCACAAACGTGCTTACATGATGCGCCAAGTTTGTGTAAAGAGGATACCATTTTAGATTTATAGATGCAAAGAAAACTAGCAAAATTCAGTTGATGAAAATGTTCATGGCAAAGTTTTGCATAAAAAATAGGCTAAAACTATTCAAGTGCACATGAAAAATCATTAAAAAAGTTTCCATAATTTGAGCTTATACAATTCACAACCTAACATTCCGGATGTAATGATTCTATGACCATAAAAGAGATCATGAAGTAAATACAAATTTCACTACTAAGCCAATTTCTTTTAATGCTAAGTTGCTAACACTCAAAATACATTTTTTTTCATCCTTGGTTCATATAAAGCATCTGACAAAGTGAATGTCCTTTTATTTTTAGCAATAAGAATAATCTTTCCAACTCACATGATAGGATAAGAGGAATTGTTAGCACATGTGATAGTATTCTCTATAGGAACAGACTCAAGTGAAGTGAAAAATGTATGCTGTGAGGTAATATATTTGGTTGACCATTGTCAAAAATTAATATGAAACATCTCATTTCACTACAGACATATACTATTCATGAGAAGAGGATCATAACTCCAATTAGTAGTAAACACCCATTCCTCATTCTGAACAAGACTAGTATACTCATCAATGAGCATTAGTCTAGCTAGTTAGGCCATTTGCCTCTTGATGTGAGGGTAGGGGTTTGGCCTCCCTAGTGGCATGATATCTATTGGGCCTTACACCAAGTTTAAACCAAATAGAACTAGTCAACTTTGGGAAATCTTTGCCTTCTAGAACATCCTATCTTGTTTAACCCCTACGTCTTGGGATCTGGGGGTCCCATGGGACTAAGCCCACCTTCACTTGTACTTCCAATAGTTCAAGCCTATCCAAGGAGGTCAGGCCTATGGCCAAACTTCCTTATAAAAAAATATATTAGTAGACTCAGTTTTAGGAGTAGAGGCTTCTACATCAAACATTCCAACATCTTTCTTATTTCCCTCTTTTTCAGCCAATTTAGAAAACTCTTAATGACATGATCATTTGCCTTAAAATACTTGCAGAACTATTTCTTCTTTTCTATTTGCTTGCCATCTTTATCTTCCTTCTTTGCTTGTGTAGCATTAGTAGATTTCTATTTACTAGTAGACGAGCTCAATTTACCTTTGCCCTTTTGAATACTAAAGAAAGCTTGATTTGCAACATGTATACCTAATCAATTTTTTCTAGATTGATCTTTCTCTAACAAAATAGAGACTAAATCCTCAAAATTTAAGGTATTTGGATTGCCTTTCATCATTAAATGAAAAGTAGAAGCAAATTTTGATAAGAATCTCGAAGACCATTAAGAATAGTCTAGACAAGTGAGGTACTTGGCAAGATTTCATTTGCAACAATCAACTTCTCTTTCATATATTTGACATGTCATATATTTGAGCTTTTGGCGCAAGTGGTTAGCCCATCACACTCCTATCTAGGAGGTTGTGAGTTCAAATATCCTATAGTTCATTACATTGATATATGTAAGAAACTAAGAATTACGATCACCACCTGCTAGAGAGATATAAGAGTAGATCATTGAGGATAATGATTGACCACGGGGGGAAGAATGTAATAAAATGATAGGTTGGAGATGGTTGAACCTCACCCTTGATAGGTAGGAGATGGTTGAACTACACCGTAAGAGGGAGGATTAGGAAGTAATCCTCAACCATGGCTTTTGGGGCAAGTGTTTAGCCCTGGTTGGAAAGTATACCAATTATATATCAAAACTACATTTCTTAATGGTGATCTTCATGAAGATGTTTACGTTCAACAACTAGAAGGTTTTGAAGAAACATGTAAAGATCATTTAGTGTGCAAGCTTATTAAAGCTTTGTATGGACTAGAGCAAGCACCAAGAGCTTGGTATGAGAAGATACATGACTATCTTCTATTTATTGGTTTCGAAAACTCAGATGCAGCTCCCACTCTTTATGTGAAAGCTAAAAAGAATGTTTTGATTATTATTATCATATATGTTGATGATATTATCATGATAGGTCCCAAGAATTCAACACAACTTAAGCATACATTTGATGTAAATGACATACGTATTTTACATTATTATCTTGGGATTGAGTTCAAATACAGATATGAGTGTATCTACATGACACAACAAAAATACATTGAGAAATTACTGGAAAGGTTTGAGATGATAGATTCCAAGCCTATGCAGACACCTATGGATGTCAATGTACCATTACAGTCAAAAGCAGATTCGAAACCATTTGATGCTACATTATATATTCAAGCAGTTGGTTGCTTGGTATATCTATGTAATACATGTATGGACATTCAGTTTGCCGTTTCTTAAGTATCCACGTTCATGCACGGTCCGTGTAAGATTCATTGGAAAACAATTAAGAGAATTTTTAGATATTTGAAGAGAACTTCCAATTATGGTATGGTATTTCTGAAATCTTCACATTTCTTACTTAAGGATTTTTCACATTCGAATTAGAAGCACAAGTGGCTATTGTTTCTATCTAGGAGATTGTCCTATCTTTTGGTTATCCAAAAAATAGCCTACAGTTGCTACATCTTCAACTGAAGAAAAGTATAGAGCTACCTTTACAACTACACTTGAATCAGTTTGGTTATAGAAGATTCTCAGTTCTCTTGATATTCATGTTCATCTTCTAGTTCAACTATTTTCAAACAGTTAGAGTGCTATTGCTATTGCAAAGAACCCTGATCATCATGCTAGAACAAAGCATATAGAGGTTTGATTACCACTATATTTGGAAGCAGGTATCTAAGAAGCACATTGAGCTAGTCTACACACCTACAAGTGAAAATGCTACAGATATCTTTACCAAAGCATTGACCAAGGAGAGTCACAAGAAGTTTTGTAGGTTATTAAATCTTACCATCATGACATTGAAGGGGGGATTTTTGGAAACAAGTCAAAATGGTTGTCCAAAATTCCCAAATTGTAGCTATATGAAATCTCTTTTGTAAAAATCTTCCTAAGAAGAGGACTTGATGTGATGGCTTAGTCATAAGCCTCCCAAAGCTATAACTTGAGTTCAAATCCCACTCAACACTGAGTAACAACAAAGGAGAACAAAGATATGTTCTCTTTTTATTTGGACCTAAACATCATGAAATCATGCAAAAAAGGGTCCATTTCACAACCTTTAGTCAAAACCACTTGTCTCTTGCTCAAAAACAATAGAAAGAAGCTTGATTTTTTAACCTTAGAAGTCTTAACTAGATAGAATAATTTGCTTGGGATCAAGAAGAGCTCAACTTTACGATCAAGTACCCCACATCATAACCTTCTAGTCTATAAAAACAAAACTCAAGACAAATGATAATAAGTGAAACCTCTTCATTTAATTTTTAAATCTATAGAAGCACAGATGACAAGATCCCAAATGCTATTCATAATTTCCATTACATGAGATGGAAAAAACCGTTACTGTTTTCCATGGGGCAATTCTGATAATAATCATGTCATTGTCTAGTAGAGACATTGAGAGTAGGCTTTTTGCATACCATATTGAATTCCACAAAGCATTTTGTAACTAACATTTCACAAAGATGACCCTAAACAAGAGTAAATGTTAAACAATATCCACACATTGATCAGACAAGAAAGCTCGGCATAGATAATGATAAGCACAATTTGAAACAAACACTTGAAATTGTATTTCTATTAATTTGCTTTTTATAGTCAAGATATTGTTTACAAAAATAAAAAGCTTCTATAATAGAAGCTGACCATATGTGTCCTCGACTTCATGCATAATGTCATCTTCCTGAGCTTTCGAAGTCGTAGCTTGTTTTTCTTGCTCCAAGATTGGCTCTTCAAGATCAGCCATGTCTCCAGCTTCATCTGTAAGGGGTGGAACAGGCTCCCTTGAAGTAGCTTGGAATCTTTCAGTATCTGCTATGTGCTTCCTTCCTACCTCTTGGTCCTCATCTGAGCATTCATTCAACCCATTTATCCTCATTCTTATGAAGCTCACTTGAGCTTCATCTTTCTCTGCAGCTATGCAATTCCTGAACATCTTTAATGAACAAGCAAGAGTCATTCCTGAAAAGAAAGCAAAACAATTAGAGCCACATCATGATACATGGTAAATGAGATCCATTAGAACTACAATTACCTGTGCCAGAGAAAAGGTCTAGGACCTAGTCATCATCATTAGAAAACAACTAAAGAAGTTGCATAATGAGTTTTTGTGGCTTCTAATATGGATTTACCAATGTCTTGTCCCCATCCACATGATCAAGTTTCTTTGTAACTGCAGGGAACATGCGTACATTGGAGATTCTGTTCTCATTGCAATGTTCACTGACCCTTTGTTTGATTTCTTCATCATAATACCCGACTGTAATGCACTCTGTTGAACTCACAAACCTATGTGAAGGAGTATGATTCACATTTGTCTTTACCCTACCAAAGAAAGCTATAAGTAAAATAGAGTTCATTATGCATAAATCAGAGACCAAAATGAAGATAGATTACCATGTAAGACACTCCATAGTATGACATCTTGACTTCAAAGTAGTTGATACAGAAAACTATTTATCCTTGCTATGGAAAATAACTATCCTCCATAAAGGTGACATAGTCAAGTCTGCAAAATCGGTCACCATCTTGCAAATCTGTGGGTGCTTGAATGGATCGTCATCATTAACAGAGCCCATCATCCTAAACCTGTAGGGTATATCTGCTATTACAAGGGAGTAATGTTTTCTACATACACATATTATTACATCAGTGCAATATACATTGTAATATACAGGTCTAAGAAGGTCTAGAGGGTTTGAGAGACACTTCAAATTTGACTCATCATCAAAATTGATTTCCTTAGCTTTCAACCTAGATTTCCCCTTTGAATGTGAGCCAAGAATGCAGGTGGGCAATCGCCATTTAACTATGCAGACTTTGACTTTTTTGGCTTCCACAAATAAGAGAAGAAGAATAATTATTGGCACACATATGATAATTTGATGCCTGGCATTGACCTATGCCAAGAGATTGATGCCTGGCATCGATTTGCTACTAATAGTCAATGCCTGGCATCAACTTCTAGCAAGAAATCGATGTCTGGCATAAATTCTTTGCTACAATTTGATGCCTCGCATCGAGTCTTTGCTCACATCTGTCCTCACATTCAATGTTTGGCATTAAATTCTTGCTAGACCTTGATGCCATGCATCAGATTCGAAGATGGAGTCGATGCTTGGCAGTGACATTCAGTAGAGAACTCGATGCCAGGCATCAGCTTTCAGCAGCAACTCGATGCTAGGCATCAACCTCTTCCCAAAAGTCGATGCCATGCATCGAGATTCAATAAAGAATCGATGCCAGGCATCAACTTACTGCCAAAAGCTGATGCCAGGCATTGACTATCTGAACAAAGAGTGGAGTTGGAGCACCTACCCAATCATCGAACAATATAAAATATTGTGAAAATTCTTTGTATGATGAGGTGGTTGGATACTCTGCTTGCACTTCACTCTAGGAGAAGCATCCAAGCCTCTTCATCATTACCTCTTGAATATTCATAAAGACTTTATGACTACATTGCCATGGATAAAAGCGGCCCAATGAGTTCAAAAACGAGAAACACAAACCAAAGAAGCTTTAAGAAACTCCTACTTACTTATTAAGCTCAGTGACCATCTCTTCAAGACTTAAGGGTGAAAGCATGTTAATGTTTACAAAAGAGTGATGTCCGGGACATAGTTAATTAGCTGGAAAAGCCCGATCCTTCTTAGTTGAACATCATGCAATAGTTTTTGAAAGAGAATTAGAAGCGAGGTGGTGGGGCAAGAGTAGGCCACAATACACATGCTAGAGCGTGGAGCGTTCATGACGTGGGTTGTTTTGCTTGCTGCATGTTGGAGAGTCCGCCGTACTACCTCATCTCGCCTAAGAGTTTTTCTACGTAGCTTATTGTTTTCTTTGGCAGCCATACATTTGTTATGGAGCATGCAAGGTAGAAGTTTTCTTGGCTGTTGTTTTGTTGATCCTATGCTATTGTAATGAATCACGATCGAATCTTTCAGCGATTGTCTTAATGGACAATGGAAGACGTACGTGCGCAACACACAATCGGAGGCTTTAATCAACTCTAAAGAATCGATTCTTGCATTTTCTTCTGCTCATTGCGCTTCAGGTTCCCTAACTTTCATGCTGCTAAGAATAGGGTCGACCCAGAAGCTCTGTATTGGATATTATTAGCCCAAGTTGAAGTGGAAAATCAACTTTGTTAAGGGCCACAAACATACGTTGGAAGCCACAACCAGCATGTATCCTTGCAATAGAAAAGACATTGCAAAGCTTGATGTGATTTCTATGGGTTGCGGAGTAGGAATGCTTTTCCAACTCCCTATGTGGAGCGTTCATGATGTGGGTTCTTTTGTGTGCTACATGTTGGAGAGTACGCTGCAATACCTCATCTCGCTTGGGAGGTTTTCTGCATGCTGCATGTTGAATGGGGAACAGTGAGAGGGAATCCATCACTATAGGCATTTTTTTTGCACGTTGCGTCCTGAGTGGGGAATATTGATAACTATTTTTCTGCAAGCTGCATGTTGGAGAGTATGCCGCAATACCTCTTCTCATCTTTGAGCTTTTCTACGTGCTGCATGTTGAGTGGGGAACACTGAGAGGGAATCCATCCTTATACGTATTTTTTCTACGTGTTGCACCCTAAGTCTGTACAGATAACTATTTTTGTGCATATCATATATTTTGGTTTGGAGATCATTCCTAAAAAGGTAATCCACTTCTTCATATTTGATGATAAGAAGCATGAAACCTTTTTTGTGCAACAATGTTTCCAATTACATTGGCAATGGCTGAGAGAGCTAAACCTTGACTTAAGCCAACATTGAGTATGGTCACATGGTGCAGCTTCTCGTTGTAAAGACTGATGACATTGATTTTATGGTGATGTGTGGGCTCTTAGCCCATGCAGATTTTGTACAATTTCCTCATTAATCTACTTTTTTCCTGTTCTCTAAAAAAATGAAGTTATATATGAGTAACATCTCAGATTGTGGATGATTGTTGTAGGTTTAAAAGTATGCCTAACAATGTCCATTTAGTTTCATATTGTTCATTCATTGCATCTACACACGTAAGTGATGGAGCACATAATGATATCAAGTCTGAGGTTTTGGATGATTGTTGTAGGTTTAAGTGATGGAGCACATAATGATATCAAATGAGCATACTCAATGTAACATAAATATAATAAAGTGGATTGATGAGTGGTAGATGTTATTGTATTTATGGTTTCTTCATCATTTTTAGTGTGTTGATGCAAGATAATCTTGGACAAGCAAACTGATGGAAGTTAATACAATACCAGTAGTGGATAGTGATCAGCAAGCATTAAGTTGTTATGGGAAGGAAAAGAAAAGGAAATATAGAGACACAATAACGTCAAGGTCGAGCACTAATGTGGAGGGTAATGCTAATTGTAGTTCAAGAAACTTGGATGGCATTGTGGATAAGATCATCAAGTATTTTAAAATCAAACTAGAAACTTATGTTGTGAAGATAAAATCGAGGCACTAAATAGGATGTTACAGAGTGCATGTATTGGGCAACTTTTTGATGCAATAGGTAGTAACAAAGATCATGTAACATGTGCCCTTTTCACCAATCTTTAGAATACACTGCAAAGTATGAGAAAGAATTATGATGACCTTGTGTTGAAGAGATCAATATTGATGATGGCTCTAAATAGTGATGCATATTCATCAACAAATCAGATAAATATTTCAAGACTTTATAGGGTACTGGGAGTAAGCAAGAAAGTCGTCTATGATATGATTGGACGGTTAAGTACAATTGAGTCTCATCATAGTTTTTTGAAGGCAATTGGTAGGGCAACATGTACCATATCTATCACACAAGAAGTCAAGCATTTGATTATCACGTTTCGGAGAACAGAGAGCAGGGTGTCACCAAATAAGAAGGATATAAGCAGGACCCGACTTGGCAGAAATCAATATTTGGAGCATCCTATCCACCTTCTTGATGTATCTCAGGTAATCCTATTTTCAAACCAAGAAGTAGCTACTTAATAATAAGGAACTCTTAACAAGCTAAATAGTAATAGCTAATTACTAACAACTAAGAACTAGCTACTTAGTAATAGGTAACTAGTAACAAGCTAATTAGTAATAGCTAATTACAAACAACTAACCAAGAACCAGCTACTTATTAATAGCGAATTCCCCCCCAAGGCTTTCTCGAAGGCTTACGACTAAGGCGGCGACCAAGGCATAGACCTTGGCATACCTTGTCATCCGAGTCACCGAAGTCACCGTTGGCACCATTGGCTGCGTGCGAGGGAGGACCTCAACGATCAAGGAATATAGAGGCTCCCGATACTTCCCGGGAGGTCACCCATCCTAGTACTGTTCCCCCCAGAGCTCGCTTAACCGTGGCAATCTCTTGCCACTAAGCTACACTCTTGTGGTGTTTGAAGAAGGGGAAAGACTAAGGTTGACATTACCTTGAACAAGTTTTGGTCCCTCAAAGCTTCATTTTTGCTTTCAAAGCCTATTTCTGAAGCAATTTTGGGGTGTTTTTGGCGCCATTTCGGAGTACTTTCGCACATAGTTCTCTTCGCACAGGTCCAAGAACATCAAGAAGAGTGTTCCTTGTACTTCTCAGACAATAAATATCAACCTTTGGGGCTGTATTTTCAGCCACACTCGTAAAACTACAGGTTTCTCGAGGGGTTTTCAGTTTTGGTGGGAGTAGTCGCTGCAAATTTATGCAGGTTTTTAAAGCCTAAAACATCAGATTTGACAGACACTTGCAGGTGTTATTGGCTAGTTTTTGGGCTGTGTATTCAGCCTTTTAGTGTCATTTTACTGCATATATTGAGCACATACACACCATGTATGCTTTTGTGGATACCGCTTATGTACATCCATGTGGTCATTGATATAGCGATTATGTTCTTTGCATAAAGCCTTTTACGTTTGATAAAGAGGGTCGTGGTGAGGTTTTCTTAACTGGGAGACACCCAGATGTCAGGGTCCCTTCGGTGATGCAGGTGGAAGACTTACCTAGCCTCGCCATAGGAGATGTATGATAGTTGTTCATAGGTGCTCGATAAGCCTAGTTGGCTTCTATTGGGTAACTGATTATATGCAGTGGAGTCAGTGATTCACTATGCAGGTAGACATGTCAGTACTTGCAGGTTTATGATACTTTGACACTGGTCATATGCTAATTTTGCAGAGGATACTCTGGCAAAATTTTCCAGATTTCTGGTTTAATCAACTATACAGTGTTCGATTTACTCCTTGATACGTTTAATTGTTGGTGTTTGGACTCTTCTAGCTCCATTGTCATTCTATTCAGTTCTCTACGATCATGGCATCAGAGGTCTCAGGCACATCCGGTGGATCAGGGTCTAGTGCTAGTGTTCCGAGGAGGAGCTATAACTTGCACGGCAAAGACCATTTTGAGATCCGAAAATTTGATGGCACAAACTTTGCTCTATGGAAGAATCAGATTAAAGATGTGCTGATTCAAAGGAGGCAATGGAAGCCAGTAAATGGGATTTCAAAGAAGCCTGCTGACATGGATGAAGATGATTGGGATGAGTTAGATGAAATGGCCAGGTCTACCATTCGCTTGCACCTTGCAGATAATGTTTACTTTATAGTATTATATTGTGAAAGTGCAGAGGAGCTTTGGAAGAAGTTATGCAATACATATGAAAAAGAGACGGCATCAAATAAAGTGTATCTGATGAGAAAATTATATTACCTTCGTATGAAGGACACAGATAGTGTTGCTGCTCATCTAAATGAGTTTGATGCTATATTCTCCCAGTTACAGGCTCAGAAAATGGATATGGATAATGAAATGAAAGCAGTATTGTTGTTATGCACCCTACCATCATCATGGGATACGTTTTGCACAGCTATTAGCAACAGTGCACCTGGTGGTAAACTCGTATATGATGACATATGTGGAGCATTCTTGAGTGAGGAGATTCGTGGAAATCTATGGTTGGCACTCAGAGTGGAGATGCATATAATGTTCGTGATTCTTACCAAGGAAAGAATCAACAACGTGGTAGGAGCAAGAACAAGGAAAAGAATGGTCAACGGAATAAGAGTAGAAGTAAATCAAGGAAGAGGGATATCGAATGCCATTATTGTCATTAGAAAGGACACATGAAGAAAGAGTGTTATGCATTAAAGAATGCTAAAGGTAAAGGACAGAATGTTGATGGGCATGTTAAACAGTTACCTGCACCATCTACTTCGACTGTGAAGATTGAAGAAATTAATGCTATTTCTGATGATGCTGATGTGTTGACACTTGATAGTACTGTGCCATCTGAAGCACTTATGGCTGATTCTCTTTCCCACACCTGGCTGCTAGATTCTGGTGCTTCTTTCCATGTGACACCACATAGAGAATGGTTCTCTAATTATGCAGCAAAGTCTCTTGGTACCGTGAGACTTGGTGACTCTTACCAGTGTGATGTTGTGGGGATTGGAAGCAAAGTTGGCTCACTTTATCCTTTATTTGTATCACAGAAAGAACACTTGTTAGCTGTTACTGAACAGCCTATGGCTTGTATTTGGCATGGTCGTTTGGGCCATATATCTCGTAGTGGAATGGAAAACCTTTCTCGTTCTAGCTACTTACCTGTGTTATCTTTCTCTGATTTTTCATTTTGTGAGCATTGTCAATATGGAAAGAAAACCAGAAATGTGCATAGAACGCACATTGACTCTTCAATTCAGCCTTTAGATCTCGTTCATACAGATGTGTGTGGTCCTATGCCCACTAGGTCCTTAGATGGTTCTCTTTACTTTGTCACTTTCATAGATGATGCTACTAGAAAAGTCTGGGTATATCCTATCAAATCAAAGGATGATGTATTCCCTACTTTCAAAAAATGGCTTGCTTCAGTCGAGACTGAAAAAGGAACTAAGCTTAAGGCTTTACATTCAGATAATGGGGGTGAGTATACCTCACATGAATTCAGCCTTTTCTGTCAGTCTAGAGGGATTCGTAGAGAGTTTACAGCTCCTTATACCCTAGTGCAGAATGGTGTAGTTGAGAGGATGAATAGAACTATTCAAGATAGAGTAGTATCTATGTTGCATCATGCAAACCTCTCACAAGGTTTTTGGGCAGAAGCAGTATTGACTGCAGTTCATGTGATTAACCTTTCACCTAGTACTGCCAAAGGTCTGAAAGTGGCACAAGAGTTATGGACAGGGAAACCACCATATTATCATCATCTTCAAGTTTTTGGGTGTGAAGCATATGTTCATACACCCAAGAATCTTAGACAAAAGTTGGACCATAAGTCAAAGAAATGCATTTTTCTTGGATATGGTCGAGAAGGACAATTTGGATATCGCTTATGGGATCCTGAAACACGGTCAGTGATCAGAAGTAGTGATGTCATTTTTAATGAGTCTAAGATGCATAAACAGCCCATTAAGGAGGTTGAAGTGAGAAGAGTGGTGTTTGAGGATACTAGTCCTCCGGTTAGCATGCATAAAAATGCTGCACATAGGGATGTTCAAGAGAATGTCCATTGAGATCAGTCTGCACATGTTCCTGTTCAGCAACCATTGAGACGTTCTGCACGTGTCTCATATCCACCTGATAGATATGTTCCAGGTTTAGATTTTGTTATGCTAACGATGCCGGTGAGCCTTCTTGCTACAAAGAGGCTATGCAGACAGAGGATCATGTCAAGTGGGAGCGTGCCATGAAGAGTGAGTTGGATTCTATTCACAAGAATGGTACTTGGGACTTAGTACCTTTGCCAAAGGGCAGGAAAGCTTTACCATGTAAATGGGTATATAAGCTGAAATTCACATCAGATAGTGCTTCTCCAAAATATAAAGCACGACTTGTTGCAAAGGGTTTTAAGCAACAACATGGTGTTGATTTTGAGGAAATCTTCTCTCCAGTGGTCAAGATGACTACTTTGTGCATGTTGCTTGGATTCGTTGCAATGGAGGACTTAGAGCTAGTCCAAATGGATGTGAAAATAGCTTTCTTGTATGGAGATCTTACTGATGAGATCTATATGGAACAACCAGAGGGTTATGTAGTTCTTGGCAAGGAAAGTCTAGTTTGTAAGCTCAAAAAGAGCTTGTATGGACTTAAACAGTCTCCTAGACAATGGTACCAAAAGTTTGATTCTTTTATGAAGTCCCAAGGCTATTCTCGAAGCAATCAGGATCATTGTCTCTACACAAAGAAAGGTTCTGGTGGCAGCTTGATATGCTTGATACTTTACGTCGATGATATGTTGATTGCTGGGAAGTCCTCTTATGATTTGTCACTTCTCAAAAAGAAGTTGAGTCAGACATTTGATATGAAGGATTTGGGGGATGCCAAACATATTCTTCGCATGCGCATTACTCGTGATAGGAGTAAAAGATGCATATACTTGTCTCAAAGTGAGTACATATCCAAAGTACTTCACCGATTCAATATGCAGGGTGGAAAGGCATTGAGTACACCTTTACCCACATATGTGAAATTGAGCAAGAATGACTGCCCCAAATCAGATGAGGAAAAGGAATTCATGACCAAAATTCCCTATCAGCCTGCTATTGGTAGTCTCATGTATGCTATGGTAGCTACGAGACCAGACATTGCATTTGCAGTGGGAGTTGTGAGCAGATATATGTCTAATCCTGGCAAGAAACATTGGGAAGCGGTCAAAATGATTTTGAGATATCTGAGTGGCACCTAAGGACAAGTGTCTATGCTTAGGTAGAGGGAAAGCATCCATTATTGGTTACACAGATTCTGACTATGCTGGTTGTGTAGACAATCGTAAGTCTACATCAGGGTACATTTTCATTTTGTTGGAGGTGCTATCTCTTGGAGATCTCATCTTCAAGAATGCACAGCTGTTTCCACCACAGAAGCAGAGTATGTTGCAGCAAGTGGGGCATGTAAGGAAGCATTGTGGCTTTCTCGTCTTGCTTGTGATATGGGTTTACCTCAGCATGTACCTCACTTGCTCAGTGATAGTCAGAGTGCCATTGCTTTGGCTAAGAATCCGGTCTATCATGCAAAGACCAAGCACATTGAGGTGAGGTATCACTTCATTAGAGATTGCTTAGCCACTAAGAGCATTATTCTTGAGAAGGTTCATACTCGAGATAATGCTACAGATGCTTTGACTAAAGCTCTACCACAGGATAGCTTTCGACACTATTGTCACTTGATAGGGGTTACTTGATTCTTGATCTTACGTAGTCACTTGTATACTGTGTAACATGCCCATCAGGTGGGAGGTATAGTTTGTATACTTACACTCATGTATTTATTTATCATCCTTTATTTTTTCTCCCATAGTTACTCTGGCCATATTGGCCTTTAGTGGGAGATTGTTACCGTTAGTGTCCATGTGAAAGGCCAAATGGCCATCGGACACTGCTTTGTATATGTTCTTTAATAAAACATATAGTGGCCTGGTCAGTCACAGACAGTAAGTTCGACCGCATTTGTAAGACCTAAGAAGTCTGTCTTCGTGCTTCTTGTGTACTGTGTTTTTTGCGTATTCTACAACCTCTGTGCGGAGTACTGTGTGCGGCCTCAGGTGCTCGATTTTCTAGTCCGAGCATATCGTCGTGGAGCTCTCGAGAAGGAGAGCGCACTGTGGTGCATCGCCATCGAATCACTTCAATAGATTTAGAGTAATAATTAATTACAAACAATTAACCAATGACTAGTTACTTAATAATAACTAACTGTTAACAAGCTAAATAGTAGTAGCTAATTATTGAGAACTAACTAAGAACTAGCTACTTAGTAATAGTTTACTAGTAGCAAGCTAATTAGTAATAGCTAATTACAAACGACTATCCAAGAACTAGCTACTTACTAATAGCTCATTAGTAACAATCTACTTAGTAATAGCTAATTAGTAACAAGCTAATTAGCAATAGCTAATTACAAACAACTAACTAAGAACCAGCTACTTAGTAATAGCTAATTAGTAACAAGCTAATTAGTAATAGCTAATTACAAACAACTCACCAATAAGCAACTACTTAGTAATAGCTAATTACTAACAAGCTACTTAGTAATAGCTAATTAGTAATAGCTAATTACCAATAGCTAATCCAGAACCAACTACTTAGTAATAGATAATTACTAATAAGCTAATTAGTAACAAGCTAATGAGTAACAAGCTATTTAGTAACAAGCTAATTAGTAATAGCTAATTACAAACAACTAACCAAGAACCAACTACTTAGTAATAGCTAATTAATAACAAGTTAATTAGTAATAGCTAATTATTAACAAGCTAATGAGTAACAATCTAGTTAGTAACAAGCTAATTAGTAACAAGCTAATTAGTAATAGCTAATTAGTAACAAGCTAATGAGTAACAAGTTAGTTAGTAACAAGCTAATTAGTGACAAGCTAGTTAGTAATAGCTAATTAGTAACAAGCTGATTAGTAACAACTAATTACAAACAACTAACCAAGAACAAGCTACTTAGTAATAGCTAATTACTAACAAGCTAATTAGTAACAAGCTAATGAGTAACAAGCTAATTAGTAACAAGCTAATTAATAATAAGCTAATTAGTAATAGCTAATTAGTAACAAGCTAATTAGTAATAGCTAATTACAAATAGTTAACCAAGAACCAACTACTTAGTAATAGCTAATTAGTAACAAGCTAATTAGTAATAGCTAATTAGTAACAAGCTAATTAGTAACAAGCTAATTAATAACAAGCTAATTAGTAATAGCTAATTACAGACAACTAACTCTGAACCATCTACTTAGTAATATCTAATTAGTAACAAGCTAATTAGTAATAGTTAATTACAAAGAGCTAACCAAGAACCAGCTACTTAGTAATAGCTAATTGCTAACAAGCTAATTATTCTCAATAATAGCTAATTAGTGAGAACTAACTAAGAACCAGCTACTTAGTAATAGCTAATTACAAACAACTACTAATTACTAACAAGCTAATTAGTAATAACTAATTACTGAGAACTAACTAGTAACAATCTAACACCTTGTAACAACTAACCACCAACTACTTAGTAATAGCAAACTGATAACTAGCTAATTAATGACTACTAATAACCACTTGTTTGTGTAATGTAGATGGAGCTATTTATACGCTTCAAACAAATGCATCCAATGATAAATATCTACCTTCGAAAGTTCGAATCATTGAAGCCATATTTTGTTAAGAGATTGAAAGATGGATTCACATGTTGCTGCATTTATCACGTTCAAATGTCATACCTTAAGGATGCAATCAATCTCCTACATCAATCCAGCTCAGTCGTGCATAGTTGTCTTTGTAAATGTGATTGTTCTATTTTTCAAGTAGGGAAGACATCAAGGTGCAATGATTCATCAACTACATTTCGATCGATTAGCAGCATTATAGAGAGTATTCTATGTCCACGTCAAAATGATACCACATTCCACCAGTACAAATGTGTGATGGGTGAGTGCTCTAATTGCGGAGTAGGACATTTTAAGTGGTGTCCGAGAGAGACTACCATTGAGGAATATCGTATTCTTGTAAAGTTCTTTGAAGATGTCGAGTCAATGTATGAAGGACAAGTTCATAAAAGGAAAGAATTGATAAAGAGGGAGATGAGTCCTAAAGTTGTAACATGATTATTTGAGAAAACTTGAAAGAAATTTATCAAGCACAATTTCATTTATTTATGGCAAGCAAACCAGTTTAAGATGTGTCTTTGAATTTCCAGGTGTTGTTGTGATTTCAGTGGTTGATTTTGCAGAAAACTATACATTCTGCGAGCAAAATGAAATACAATCTATGCATTGGTGGTCTCTACAGGTAACTATTTTTGTGCATATGACATATTTTTGTTTTGAGGGTATTCCTAAAAAGGTAATCCACTTCTTCATATCCGATGACAAGAAGCATGACACCCTTTCTATGCAACATTGTTTCCAATTACATTGGCAATTGTTGCGAGAGCTAAACTTTGAATTAAGCCCACATTGGGTATGGTCAGATGGTGTAGCTTCTCAATTTAAAGCTAAATGTCCATTTTACTTCTTAGGAAGATATCTAGGGCTAATAGGCATGAGGTGCAATGTTGAAGTGTCCTGCACATGTTGTGAAATTTCTCAAGGGACATTTTTCAGAGTCAAAAGGGAGAGATGTCACACGGCTCTTCTGGGAAGTGAAGATTGATCATTAGGGGAAAAAATGAATCTTGCATGGGCCTTGTAAGGATCCCTATTTTTTAGGGATTAAGCTTAATTCTGTTCTTGTTTAAGGGGACAAAGTGCATTTAATAGGGCACTTTTTAGTAGGCTAGAGTAGGCTTTTTTTAGGCTTCAATTCTAGAGAGAGAGAAAGAGAATCCGCTTTCCACATCATCAAACTCGTACATGTATTTGAAATTTTTTAAAAAGTCTCATTTTCAGTGTATATTAACTCAAAAGAGCCTATTTTTTAATATATATGTCAGAAGTCGCTTTTTTGGGCCCATTTTCTGAAGTTTATTTTAAAAAAAGTATAATTTTCAAACTCCCTCCAAAAGTAAGTGCCACATCATCAAATCCGTGACTATGCTTCTGCCAAAAAATGACTTTTTTCAAATTTCATCATTTTCAGCCATACTCAGTGGAAAAATACACTTTAACCCATACACATACAAGAAAACACATTTTTTGAGCAAAACATATGCTTTAGACTCCCTTCCAACCGGTTTTTCATCTTTGTTTTTGATATTGTTGGTCATTAGCAAAGATGGTGTTGACATGTATCACAAACTTCACAGTAGAACGTCCTCATGCTCCTGCATCAACAAGTATCCATGTTCGTGTGCCTAGAGAGTTTGCTCCAAATACACGATGCAACAATGATGCCAATTCTCAAAATGAACGTTGTGCAGCTGGAGAAAAAAGTATTGATCTTTGGGCTCATGGTTCACTATATCCTCTTGATCCAATATCTTCTTACCATCCAACATTCCATAACCTCTCAACTTTACTTCAGCTCATTGGTGCGGGTGAAGCTGGACTATTAGGTTACTGCAAGCGATTATCTACACATTCACTTGCTACTGCTAAGTATTGGTTCCAACAATATCACATCCATCATATGAGGGTGGTCACTTTAGAAAGCACAATCATATCTTTACAAAAACAACTTGCAGATTTGGAATAGGATATTGAAGCAAAACAAAGCACAATTTCAAAGTTAACTGCCAATCTCCAGCAGCTGAAAGAGACTCCACTTGGTATGAGACATAGGAAAAGAGCATTGTCATCCTTTGAAGCTCTTTCAAAAGGTGGTGGAGCACTCAAACAACGTATATATGCAACAAGGTGAGTGTTTGTTTTACTTTTATATGTTTTAATGAAGATTTGTAATGGAATCTTTCATTGTGTAGGCCGTTTATTCAAGACATAACTACTTCATCAACAAACAAGACCAATTCAAGCTGATGAATAGCTGTATAAACACCAAAGAAATCACTTCTGCTTTAGACTCACGCATAGGAAAGTGTATTAGAGTTGTTGTTGAAGCTGAGTTTTCAAAGAAGTTAAAAAACCTTATCATAGTGCAAGATGTGCAGGCAATATGTGACGAAGCGGGCATCAGTAGAAATGGGTATACTGCAATGTACACCCTTCTCAGGCAAGCCTTACAATCACAAGGTATTTCTCAAAGTATATTTCCATGCCCATATAAAGTGTCTATCAATAAAAAAACTTCAAATGAGGATGTGACTCGTACTATTGGACAATATTTATTCATAGAAGAAACTATGCCTGCCTCTGTTTATCATCCAAATATTCCCAAGAAGCAATCAAAAATCCTATCTACACAAGGATTTACGTACACTAAATTCAACAATATATTTGTGGATCTTCAGAAGCTTCAACAAGCAATGGTTCACTTTTATAGTTCAACAATCAAAGGTACCCCTACTACATTTTATTTGGTGTTGAAGTTTTATTGCATTCAAGTGTCATATTAAGATAATGTTTTCTCTTTTGTGCAGACTATAATGTTAAGTTAAAGTTCATACTGAAGCTTGATGAGTGTCAAATCATAAAGGGTCGGCGACTAGAAAGATTGAGTGTGACGCTAATGAACGAAATTATGGACCATGCAATGAGTGATGAAACTTTAGGAGGGAGGGACCATTTGACTTACAATGTGCAATCAGAGAGAGATATCTGGTGGTTAGGTGCTATAGAAGTTCCCAAAGAAACAAATAATGTTATTTCATGGATTTTTAGTAGGACTCCGTGGATTACGGAAGTAATCTCTTCTCAAATACATGGGCAAAAGCTTTTTGTAGATGATATAGGTGATTTTGAGGTAGAATGGCATTTGGGTGGAGACCTTAAGAGTATAAAATGCATGTTAGGTTGTAAACAAGGAGCATCTTCTCTCCATCCTTGCCCATATTGTACACAAGGTTACAAAGGATCTAAGAGATAGTCTAAACCTGCAAGGGCATTGATGAGAGTTGATGACTCTGAAGAAATTGATGAAACAGAGTCATCAAATCACAGGGAATGGGAGATATCACTTTTGAGGTGTCCAATGTTACAGGAACCGACTCTTGATAAAATAAGCAATGATTGGAACCCCATTATCCCATTTCCATTAGTCAATGTTCACTTTTGTACTTTGCATGCATTCATGAGGATCTTTGATAGGCTTTTGAAGCTCCATGTTGAATATGCATTTGCAATGAAACCACTAGAGAGGTCTACAATAGCAATCCAAAAACTAGAAGATCTTTTGAATTCTATAGGTTGTCATGGTGGCCACGTATCTTTAGTTGTTAAGAAGTATGGTGAGTCTCAAGAGATTTTACAACAAGTTTCAATGAATTGGAAGAAGGCAGGACGTTTCTTTAAAAGAGATGTGAATAGTCAAGATGATGGGAAATGGGAGCTTTGGAAGGACCTCTGTTCAATCACAACAGACAATGATAGTTAGGTTGATCTCATTAACAAGCAAAAGAAGGTTTGGTCATCGTTCGATCAATTGTTACATTTGATGTGTTTGGTTTCCACTAACTCTTCACAACGAGAATTATTCCAAGTGACTTTGAAGGCGTTTACACAGTCATTCATCTTATCTTGGAGGAAAAAGCAACATTACACATTACATAGTAAGTTTCGCTTACATTTTTTTATTTGGTCTTAAACACTATGTGTATATCTTATTGACCAGATCATAGCATATTCTTTTTGCACATGGAGCATATTTTATGAATCGATATGGGTCACTGGACATTTTTAGTATACAAGGAATGGAGAAGTCACATTACAGCGCTAGAGGTGTTTACTTTAAAAACACTCGTGATGGGGGTGGTCTACTCCAATCAAACTATTTAGAAGAAATGTTCAATTGGTTTTTTCGTACGACATTTGCTAGAAAATATGTAATGGAAAAGGCATGTGAGTCACGAATAGCAAAGATTACACGAAAGCTACAACATGATATTGCAAGAGAGAAGTGGATGTCATTGTCAGGACACGTAAATCATGCCCAATGGCGTGCACAAAGAGTCCACGAGGGTTCTGCTTGGAAATAGTTTCCAAACTCTTAAAATTCATTAT
The DNA here is from genome assembly GCA_020310875.1 of Ceratopteris richardii. Classification (NCBI taxonomy): domain Eukaryota; kingdom Viridiplantae; phylum Streptophyta; class Polypodiopsida; order Polypodiales; family Pteridaceae; genus Ceratopteris; species Ceratopteris richardii. The sequence goes on from CM035437.1 coordinate 81,705,551, forward strand.
TCTTTTCAAGGTTTTTATAACCCCTTTCACTTCAAATAAAATTCTGTTGTTTTTGTGAATATACTTTTAATGTCTTAAAACTAATTTTTATCCATTTAAATGTGAACAGGACAATTCTTAAGTGAAAGCCTATAAATAGAGGTGTCCTTCCTCATTTTACCACTTTACAACCTAAGAGAATGGCACACACGAAGCAGACTACTAGGAAGGATCATGTCGTCTACCCTAGCCATGTGCAAGGTACTCAGCGCCCAACGTGGATGACACCCCACAAGAAGCGTCGAACCACAAGCCACTCTTCAAGACGAAGCTCGGGTGCAGGGACACAATCCGGTAGCATTGCATTGCGGGGGGATGAAGCTTCACCAGAGAGAGATGTATCCCAAGAAATAAAATATTCCCCTTCCGCATCTGATGATGAGCCCCCAATCAAGACACCAATCAAGGCAAGGCCCAAACAACGAGGACATACACGAGTTGTGATTGAGACATCAAATTTATCGAGTTCCTCAGATGAAGAAAGTATAAATGAACCCATGGAACAATGATGATATCCCCGTGAACCATCGAGTAACACAAGGAGGCAAGACACTCCCCCCAGGACAAGGACAAAGACCAACCGATGAAGAAAGAGAGCAAGGTCGGGCAGAGGAAGTAAATGATGAGGCAGGACCATCTAGGCGTCCTCCAAGAAGAAAGAAGAACTATCAACCACGTCGTAGACCACAACGACCACAACCCAACATCCCCCCAAATGCAAGAGCACCACAAAGGCACAGAAAGCAAACCAGAGCCTTTGTGGAGATTCGACACTATCAAAAGTCTGTGGAGCTTTTTATTCCACGAAGGTCATTTGCAAGAGTTGTGAAGGAAGAGATCCAACGCTATTGCGCTAAACTTCGTATCCAAGGGATAGCCATTGAAGCTCTCCAAGAAGCTGTAGAGGCGTATCTTATATCAATGTTGGAGGACTCTAACCTATGTGCCATCCATGCAAAGAGAGTAACAATACAACCTAAAGATTTGCAGCTAGCTAGGAGAATTAGAGGGAATAACCCTTAACCATAATTTCTACTCCCTTGTTTGGAGAACCTTTTGTATATCCATATGATGAATATTTTTTAAATCCCAAATGATGAATATAATCTTTGTCTTCTCATATTTGCTCTCCCAAGTGTTTATCTCTTAGTGTACATGTTTTGAAGTTTATTTCTCTTATGTTTGTAGGTGTGTTTTTCCAGTACCTCTTTGAAGTGTTTTTCATAGTTGTATCATTCTTTTTTCTGTACTTGTTGTAAGTGGTAATGCGATTTAATGCATTTCATGGCTAAGAAATGCCAAAAAAAGGCTTGCCACAGAAATGCGGGAATGGGCCCTGCAAACGTTTTGCAGGGCCTATCCACGCGTTTCTATGGCAGGCCTTTTTTTGGCATTTCCAAGCCATGAAAACACATGCCATGCACATTGGGGCATATGATTGGCCTTGGCTAGAGTGCACTGCATGCTAACCCCCTGACCAATAGCTAAGCAATGTTTATGAACATACATGTACTTATTTACTGCTGCATGCTCATGTGCACCCAGAGGAGTCTTAACTTTCTCTAATTATTGCACATAAGAAGAGTGTTCCACATTTCCCCAATGAAGGTGCTAATTGAGGGAGATAGACTTGCAATACAAGTAACCTAGTGCATAGGATGGCCTAGGAATGCAAAAAAAAGGCGTGCCACAGAAACACGGGGATGGGCCCTGCAAAACTTTTGCAGGGCCCATCCCCGCGTTTCTGTGGCAGGCCTTTTTTTGCATTCCTAGGCCATTGCATGCATTTTGGGAAACACAAATTACAAGAAATAATGGAAAAAGACTGATTAAAATCTGCAAAAGTTATGAGATTGTCAAAACCATAAAGATATAATAGATTGAATGCACATGGAAATTGGAAAAACAAAACATTGGTATTATAAAGTTTTTACAATTGGCTCTTGGCCTTGAGCCTCTCTACTACATTCTTTCTTCTCTGAAAAGATAGAGGCAATTGGTAAGTCAAAACTGATTGGGATATTAGTTGAGGGTTTGTCAATCCAAGACCCAAAGCTATTCCTATTTGACCTAATATTTTTCCTCTAAAGTTAACTCCTAGGGTAGTAAGGGCAAGGGACTTCCTAAATAGAAATATACAATTGGTCCCTTGCATTATTGTAGATAGGCACAAAACTTTACTCAAGGCCTTCATACACCAATTCATGAAGTTTCCTTGAGGGGAAAAGTCCTTGTGGATTATTACAAAATCTTCCTTTGGCAATTTTCCAATGTATTGTGCCAAGGAAGAACCATGGCCCCGGGAAACACGGTCACTACCACTCCTTGCTGCAAATTTATCCACTTCAATTGTTTCCTGCACATAGACAATCATAAAATTAAATAGATACATCTTGTATGAATATGAGACAACCATAAATGTCAGTAGAGACTTACATCTTGAAGCCTGTCTTCATCCTCTCCTCTTCCCATTGCATCTAGTGGAATTGATGAATGGGCCATGCCACTTTGCTCCACAACAGGGGATGTTGGAATCTTCTTCTACAAAATTCTTTCCCTTGCTGTGGCCAGATCTTCTTCAGTGGCATCTTGGTTGGCATGGCTCAAAATCTCTTCACACACAAATGCAATGGTGTCCGCAACTGAATCACCAAGTGGAATTGTTGCCTTTTCGATAATGTCAGAAGTGTTGTCCATGGGAACATCCGAGGTTGAGCAGAAAATACTAAGGCATTCGTCGAGGCATAGACCAAATGCCTTCTCAATATCGTGCACGAACAAAAATTCCTCTCCATCGACAAGTACAACTGAAAACATTTCCATCTCTACCTCTGGTAGAGTGGGTTCCATGGGGTCTAAGTTGGAGGGTGGACTCTTCTGTGTACTGGCTTCCTTTAATTTGTCCACTACTCCTTGAGGAAATTCTTTGGAATTTTTTTTACTCTCTTCTAATAAGTTGAGAGCTTCTGTCTGGGGTTCCTTCTTGTCATCTACAAAACCCCCAGTAACAAGATGGGGTAGCTCCATGGGTGAAGGTTCGGGCTCCTCATTGACAAAAAAGATGGTTGTTGCTATGTAGGAAAGATATTTTCTTCCCATTTTCCTTTTCTTATTTAATTGTTTAATTAAGGGCACTGTGTCATCTAATAGGTGCCCTGAAGCCTCAGCAATAGCCATGAAACGCTTTAAGCGCTTTGCAAATGCCTCATCTCCTTTATGAATGTAAAAAAGCAGGTCATAGGGGACCCATTTACACTCATATGCTGGAATATCTATGGCATATCTTAATATATAGAATTCCATAAAATCTGTGATCTCATCGATCACATTGGAATTCATGGCTATTAACCCTTCAAGATTAGGGACTCTATAGACTAGAAGATCATACAAATACGTACGACCATTGTAGTCTGTAGTATCCAAAAACTCCATGAATAGATCTCGAGGAGATTTCATGGGAGTGGAAGTGCTAGCAGCCATTGCTTGCGCGCAAGATTTCTAGAGGCTTGTAGTCTATGCTTTCTAGCTCTTTGAGAGTGCAAATGTGAGAAATGAGCACATAGAATCATTTTTATAGCAGTTTCAAGTTTTTAAATTGACTGGGCCCACTTTTAAAAGTATAGAATAAAGAAGTGCAATTTCAAAAAATGAGTTTTTGATGACAAAATAATGCACAAAAAAAACATGAGCAACCACATTTCAAAGTAGTGAACAGACTTTTTGACATTCCAAAAGTTTTGAAATTACCATTGCAGAGAAGAAGGTATATACAATATCTAACATGAATCAATTGTCCTACTTTTTACAAGATTCTTGAAAGTGCAAAAACCATGAGATACAATGACTAGGGCCCAAGAAGTGACATTATCAGGTTGCAAAAGAACTATGACAATGAGAGTTCTGTTCCATCTTTGCTCCAATCTACAGGGACTTTCATTTTGTATTCCATTCTTTTGCCCACCTGTAATCAATTTGCAAGAAATTGAAGTCATTAAAGTAAAATAAACAATAACAAAAAGATTGCTTTAACAAAAACATGAAACATTTCTCACCTTAGGTCCTTGAATTTTGCAGATGGATTGAGTTAGTCCTTCAAACCCCATAATCATCAAGTGTTCTCTCAGATTAGCCAAGGTCCAATGATTAGTCACTAAAATAGTTTCTGTTTCATTGTTGGGCAATCTAAGATTTAATTCAAATGAATGCAAAGATCCCTCTGAACTTTGAAATGGTATCCATTTGCCAAGTTTGCACATCCAACGATCATAGTAGAATCTGATGTATAATGAAGTACGTTGTTTCAAATATCGAAATCATATACCTGTTCCACCTATTTTACAGAGATATTTATCACCTTTTGCAATTCCTTCCATCAAACCCCAATTTTCACCAAGAAGACTTTCGACTTGCTCATATGTGATATCTTTACACAAGAACATGGTGGAAGTCTCTTGGAATGAGAATCCTCAGAATACATATACAAAACAATGAATGGGAAAAGACCAGTGCAAACCTACAAACCTAGACACTTTTGTGAATTTCAAAGAGTTATGTATATCCATTACCATCTTTTGCTTCAAAGATGATACGGGCTATACATCAGGTTTTGGCCACTCCAAGCTAAGAAGAGAATGTACTTCAATTCTCTCTAACCTTCCAAAACCATTCATTGTAGAGGGTACAACATTCTATGTGTGTAAAAGAAAACTCTATCATGGTAAAGTTGAGCAGGAGATATATTTGGAAAGACTAGTGCACCAACATCTGCATGCAATGCCTGGAAAGTACTTGTAAGACTATGAAGTGGTTGCTCTTCCACCAAAGTAGAAGGAAATATATCTGAAACAAACAAAAACATATCTAAATAGTTCAGAAATATATCGGACACAAGAAAACATAAAATATTGTAGAGTAATACTTATAGTTCACAGGATATCTGATACTACTAGAGTTTTCAAGTTTCATAGTTGCCATTGTAAAAACATGTTGTACAATAGCAACCATCTCATTGTCTCTGTGCTTCTTGAAGCCAAGTAACTTTTGCTTCCAATGAAGATCTAAGTTTCCACGATCTCTAACTCGATGAGGCCCAACTCTAGAGGGTTGCATGTACACCCATGCACCTTTGGAGTACTCATGTGATAGCCACTGTCCATCTGTGGCTTTCATATTGTGACATCTTAATGTGAGGATTTCATCTTTTGGTCACCTAGAAGCTTTAGATGTTGCCATTGAAGCTAAAGGTCTTCAAGCTACAACAGTAATTCAAGATAGGAGATGCAGGTAGGTTGGAGTGTAGAAACAGGAGCTTCAATGGTGTGCTACACAGTGAAAGTAGTGGGAAAAGATGACTTTTTGGGACCGAGGTATGAAAATGTGAGGTATAGGAGGGAAATAACTCTTTTTTGAGTGTTTTTGAAAAAACTCATTTTTTTCAGCTCAAAACATGCACGGATTTTAAATTTGGGGTCAAAAAGAGTACTTTTGACCCTAAAAAGTAATGGGGGGTCTATTTTCAGGTGTTATGATGAGTTTTTTAACTTTTTAGAAATTTTGAATTTTTGGGCCCCAACTGAGTTACGAGATTCCTTCTCTCTCTAGAGGTAGCTCATTAAATAAGGGAGAAATATGTCCCCTCTCCACCCTTCAGCCTAGTATTTTATAGGGCATAGACTGTGGCCACCACCCTCTTTTGATTGGTCCATCACTAATCACTCCTTAATCTAAAAGGCCCATTCAGGGTTCATTTTTTCCCCTAATGTGAAGTGAATAGGGAGAAGCCTTGGGATTGTAAGGGGATATCTCAAGTTCAATCCTTGCATTTGATTCATGGATATTCAAGGTTAGGTGTACATTGCATTGGTGTCAGAGAACTAACATGTTATTGCTTTCATTGTATCCATGGCAGTGGAAAAGATGCATCAACAAATGCCACGTTCAAAATTGGGCGTGCCATACTTTGGCTCCTATCAGTGAGTCAGATGAAGCAGAAGACTCATCCTTTTCCAATTTTACATTTGAAGGTGATGGCAACTACTTATCAGATGCATTGGCAGTGGATGACAACTTTGCAGTCAATGCAGAAGAGGACAATGATGAAGGTGCAGATTTCTATTTATTAAAGTGCACAGAAGGAAAACAGTTCGGTACGAAGAATGTAATGGATGCGTGGAACAACTTGATAGCTTCAGGAACATATTATGTGGTGGGTTTATTTTATGAGAGACTAGAAGAAAATGTCTAGAGGTTGTTAGAAACAAGACCACCAGCTTATATGTATTCCCATCTTGTAAGATGCATTAAAATACCCATGTCACCAGTCCACGATTGTACAGACATGTTTACCATAAATGGTGATTTGTATTAGGCCATTTATAATAGTATGCCCTGTAATTTGTAATACCCATGTGATGTTGGACAACTTTTTTGTCTGGCACTATGTAGTACATGATTTGACTAGATAATTATAAATTAGTTTCTTGAGTAACCATTTTTGTGCTGAGAAGTTCAATCAAGTGGAACATCTACTGCTAAATGGATAGCTAGATCCCTGGATTCTTCTGTCATATGGGCTAACCTCATAAAAAGAAACACTAAACATTTTTATATAGAAAACTATAAATTATGGCAAGATCATTCTTTATGGGATATTATTGTGTCTCCTCACTCTTTTGTTGCTGTAGGCAGTTCCCTTTGTTGTAGATTATGGAAGGCTTCGATGGAGGTGGCATGTTGCCCTAATGAGAAGTACTTTACTCATTCTGACTTTTTTTCTTCAAGAAAGCATGTGGATTGGATGGGTATCTCTGTGGAACAATTGCAAAATGGGAATCAAAGAGCAAAGTGTTGCAAGAAGGGATACTCTACCTCAAATGATCTCACTGTCAATGGTGGGGTCATTCAAGACTCTGCTATAATGGATATCACTAACTTATCTCTTGCTTGTCTTCAGGTATTGCTGCTGCACAAAAAGGTGCTGCAAGAGAGGCTCCTTCAATGCACTTCCCACAGGCCTGTTCACCTTGCTGATGTTGTCAGATACATGTTGCAGCAATTCAAGAGCTATAGAGGGTTCAAAGACATTGTAGTGAGGTGTCTTCTTGCTATAAAGACAGCCCCTCCTAAGGATTTTCAAATGTCTAAACATTTGTATAACACCTCCCCCAACTAGTGGAGAGATTCATTACTTAAGTTGTACTCTAGTTCCATATTTGACATGATTTTCTCATGTACATGAGCTTGTGTATCAAGAACCTTTCTATCTCTCTAACTTGTATCCTGCCTAGATGTATGTCCCCTACTCCAACAGTATCTACTGAGTATTTATTGTAATCTAGGACCCTTGTGTGGGATCTTGCCCTCTGTACACTTACACATACCATCATTAATCTAATCTTCTTATTGTCTCAAAAAAAAGTGGAGTGCTTATTTGTATTTGGTGAGGGTTTCCCCCTAGCACAGCTTGTAACTCTTCCATATTAATATTCATTTTTTTTGTTCTCTCAAAAAAAGATCTTGGCTCAATTCAGTTGGATTGGCTCTTTGCCTCTTGAGGCAGGGGCGGGGGTTCAATCGCTGGCTATAGCAAGACACTATGTAACTGGTCTAGCCCTTGCTTTGTGGGATACGAGGGGTCCCATGGGTTCTATACCTGTTCTATTGTATAGTTGAAATTTCAAAATTAAAGTCTAGGGGAGTAGGCTTCGGCTGAACCTCCATTTCAAAAGAAGAAAAAAAGCATGGTAGCTTACCCCCCTCAAAACAAAACACGCACCCCTAAAACAGATGAATTGATGGGTGGAAGCATGATTTTGGAAGGAAATGTCATTTATGTACCATCGAAATAGTTTGAATCCACCCATAGACTTAAAAGTTTTTTTTTAATGGAAAACGGAGATTAAATTAAATTTAGGAGATATTGTACAGTTGTGCAAGGGATAAGCCCTCTTGGGACAACACATCTTAGAGAGAGTGACTCTCCACTGTTGGTATCTAACATTACATATGATTTTTGAATACATGGCTTGATGCATAGGAGCATCAAAGATACTAGAAAGGTAGGCCTATCTAGCAAACTTCATTTCTTTCCAACAGTTGTAAATTTGATTCCTACTACCATCTCCAAAGCATCTTTTATTTCTTCCAACTCAGATGTTCCATAATATTTGTGCTCTCCATGTGTGCCAAAGCAAGGGATACAACCCATTATTGGTCTGCCAAGAGTGAGGTAGAGATTATTAAGAGGGGACCAGAATTTCTGAGCATGAAAGCATTCCATGAACAGGCGAGAAAGATCCTCCAACCTGCCATAGCTGTTACAATTGCCATTCCCCAAATTTAATTTACGATCTCTGCTCCCTGTCCATAGGCCCTAGCGAATGATAAGCCACAATAAGATGGAGTGCTTATTCACAAGAGGAAGGGCTCAAATGACCTGAAATTTGTAGGACCATTGATGAGCAGTCCACTGGAGATTCCACTTTTGATTCCTCCTCTTGACCAAATTGGGAAAGGAACCTGTTTTCTTCTTGAAATTTTGGAACATATCCATAGCAATCGTATGTAGCTCAAGCTTTGTGTAGTGGTTGCACTTCTCTGTGGCTTTTAGGAGTAGCTCCCTCTGATCCATAAGCACCTGTTTACACCCAAGAGATAAATCAACAATGTCATTAATGAAGAAAGGATCCACAATATCCTGCCCAGACATAAGGCTATTCCATGAGTTAAAGCCTTTTTTCTTGCACTTATTCATCTTAACATGCAAACGAGAAGCTTCTTCATCATTCACCCATCTAGTCCATAATGATTCTGTGATAAAAACTAGAGATTAGAAGCAAACACTTGATTTAAGGTATAACCCTCTTTAACTTTCATCCAGGCATAGAAATACCTCTAATAATTCCTTGTTCAATTTTATCTTTGACTAACCATCTCAGAGCATCACTAGAAATAGAAAATAGAAGAGGAGCAAGGGGACAATCCTGTCTGATAGATCTATAAAGATTGAAGGGTTCAGAAACAGAACCATTCATAGGCACCCTAGAGTTGGCATTACTAAGTGTTTTTGTATGTAATCTCGATTATGCCTGTAATCTCGATTATGTCTATAATCTCGATTATGTCTATAATCTCGATTATGTCTATAATCTCGATGTATTCCATGATATATAGACAAACTCTCTTCATCAAGAGGAATTAATCTGGAAATAATATATGCATACTCAATACGATTTGGGGCTATTAACCATTTCCAAAGTTGATCACAAAGAGTTCCTGACAAATAGTTAAGTCTTTCACTGATTGTCATCTTTGCTAATGTTAGACAACATCTTCTAATGTTGTAAAATAATTTGTAAGCAGTAGTATCAATTATCAATGTATTGACAGGCCCATACTCCACATTCTTGTCCCAGAAATGAGCCAGTTTCTTGAAATGGATTGAACATTCCCAAAAACACTAATCCCTCCCACAAATATCCATAAATTTCCTCCTGAACTCCAAGAAGATTTTATCAATACATTTGTTGACCTCATCTAGATCATAGGCACTCCAAATCCAAACATTGAAATGTTCAAGGCACCATTGAAGAAAAGCATTACTGTCAAGAAAGGCTTGCTTACTTCGGATATTCATAAATACTTTAACTTCCACAATCAGAGCCCTAGGTTGTAAATCCTTGTGAATAGGTTTCAATTCATGTATCTCCTCCTCTGTCAAGCCACATTGAATCTTTGGAGGGTCCCTTTCTATCTCAATAAATTCCGGTTCCATTATCACATGATCCAACCTCTTTTGTTTTTTTGACTTGCGTAGTATTTGTTTAGGCACTTGATTGCCTTTTGGTGTAAACACTAGTACAAGATTATTTTGAGTTGAAACTGATACTTTCTGCTCAATTGTTGTTGCAATAAGATCAGTTTGAGTTGAAATAGGACATGTTTGAGTTGAAATAGGACATGTTTGAGTTGAAATAGGATCAGTATGAGTTGAAACTGATACTTTATTTAGTTTTTTTCCTTTTTGGGCATCTTTGTGCTCAACTTCTGTTGCATCCTGACATTGACTTGCTAAGGATGTAAGAATATCTTTTGGGCCATCTATGAATGGAACTTTGTTCTGTATCTGACCTATAAGCCAAATATCATTACAACTTACAATCAATGACATTGTTAGTCTATCGAAAATTGTACAGAATAGGATAAATACAATCAATAACATCATTATAAAATAGGCTAAACACAAAATCCTATGAGAGCTAATCGATTTGGACAATGTCACATATCGATAGTAACCATTACAAATAGGTGTTGTAAGAAGGTGAATAGTAGAACTAGATAGTGAAATCAGTTTCCTCACTTTGAAACTATTTACTACTATCCAAATCATATCATTGTGAAAAGGCATCATGAGAGAAATGATTGTAAAATTCATACAAATGCATTCCTTATGTTTATGATGGCATTAAAACTTCAAATTATTTTCAAATTGGTGCTTAAGTTATGGAAAAATTCCATTTTGCCCATATAATACCAAAAGAAGAATTGTTTACATCATTACAATCAATGACACAATTGAGCTATCAAATATGTACAAGGTATATAATATGAGGCAGAGACAACAAAATATTTTAATAACATCAATACAAAATAGGTTGATCACAAACTGTGATGATAGCTAATAGATTTGGATGATGCCACACGTGCGGATAGTAAGCTGTTGGCAGCAGTCAGGGAACCGAAGGAGCCACAAGACAAAGAGGGTCGGAACGAAGAGATAGCACAAGCAGACACAGTAGCCAAAGAAGATCTGGCAAGTAGGCCATCTAAATTTTTCAGACATCAAGGAGTGGAGCACACAAGAAGAAAGAGCAAGTAGGGAGCTCAAAAGATGTGTACGACAAATCAACAGAGAAAATCCCTACACAAATAGTGATTTTAATCACTAAAAACCATTGTAAATACCATTTCGTATTTTTGTAGCTCCATTTTGTGCAAGCCAAGGAGTCCTTGAGCTTGAGGAGCCTTAGAAGTGCCTATATATCAATTTTCGTATTTTTTAGACTCCGTTTAAGCCCTCAAATTGGCCCTGGAACCTAATTTTTAACTAGGCTGGACACTAGGTCTGGACAGGGCCAAAACCTAGTCAAAAACTATAAATAGAGCTAGAGAGCTCATTTTTGAGGGTAGATTGTAATTGAAATGAACTTGTAAGAGCTTTTTGAAAGTAATCTAAGAACTCCATTGCTTCTCACTCTTTGTCTTGCCGTGTGTGCGCGTGTGTGTGTATGTGTGTGCATGTTTGTGTGCTTCTCACTCACGCACTTGTGCCTCCACTTGCTCGAGGTCTTCATACCATCCTCACGTCTTCCCGGATTGACATTAAAGGAGGTGCTACTCATCACTGAGCTACATAAGCATTACAAAGGACAATGATGTAAGAGGGTGAACACTCGTACTATTCTTTCAAAAGATCCTCTATATCAGGTAGAGCGCCTCCGTTCAAGTGTGACTGAGTAGTCTGTCGCCTTATAATTGGGTGCAAATGGCTTGGCTTCTTCTGTCCTTTCACAGGTGCTTGCAAATTTCTTTTTACATTTGCCATAAACTACGCTAGAGTGGCATTCTCTTGTACATGAACACCTGCAACCTTTGTTGGGGATCCACACATGTTAGAAACTGAGGCTAGGTGACAATAGTTTTGCTTCGAGGAGGTTTCATTTGTAACATTCATTTGAAGAACATCTCTATTTGGAATCTGATTAGGATCAAATGTTGGATTCTACAGATGTCCTTTGCTTGAACAAACAATGGGATCATTATCAACTACGGAGTTGTGACTAGCTAGATGAATATCTGAGCTGCTAACTCGATCAAGAACATTCTCAATCATTCCGGCTAGACCACTATGAAAGTCTATGCATGTGGACTCCGCATCATGCATGTTGTCAATTGGACAAGGATCAACACTAGCATCCATTGAAGACGGTGTTTGGAGGAAGGATGGAATATTTTCTTTCTCTTTCGATGATAAAGATTGGGCATAAGTCTTCCTTTCAGCAAATGGTGTACGTCCAACATTCTCACTTGTCTCAAGCTCCCTATCGTATGCAGCATCAACATTGTTGGTAATTGTTCCTATTAAGGTACGATCACCTACTTAGCACAATGAAACCAGCTAGATTAGTGTTCCACTAGAGGGTTAAAGAGTAAGAAAGAGATAGTTGATGAATGACTTATTGCAAACAACTAACAAAAAACTAGATCCTTAGTAATCGCGAATTAGTAACAAGCTAATTAGTAATAGCTAACTACTAATAATTATCAAACAATTAGCTACTTAGTAATAGCTAATTAGTAACAAGATAATTAGTAATAGCTAATTATGAACAACTAACCAAGAAATAGTTACTTTGTAATAGCTACTTAGTAACAAACTAATTAATAATGGCTAATTTGTAATAGAAAATTAATAATACCTAATTAGTAATAGCTGATTAGTAATATCTAATTCGTAATAGCTAATTAGTAATAGCTAATTTGTAATAGCTAATAAGTAATAGCTAATTAGTAATAGCTAATTTGTAATAGCTAATCAGTAATAGCTAATTAGTAATAGCTACTTATTAATAGCTGATCAATAATAGCTAATCAATAATAGTTAACTAGTAATAGCTACTTATTAATAGCTAGTTCGTAATAGCTAATTCTTAATAGCTAATTCATAACAACTAATTTGTAATAGCTAATTCTTAATAGCTAATCAATAATAGCTAATCAGTAATAGCTAAACAATAATGGCTAATTAGTAACAAGCTAATTAGTAATAGCTAATCAATAATAGCTAATTAGTAATATAGCTAATTCGTAATAGCTAATTCATAATAGCTAATTCATAATAGCTAATTCGTAATAGCTAATCAATAACAGCTAATCAGTAATAGCTAATTAATAATTATGAATTAGTAACAAGCTAATTAGTAATAGCTGACTACTAACAATTATCAAACAATCAGCTACTGAGTAATAGTGTAAGATCCTCCTGATGACACCCTCCACTTTTGGAGAGTAGTGTCTATTCTTCTCTGCACAACACTCAAGGACGACGACCGGCTCAGTTCCCGAGTGCACACGGAGATCCAGATTGTTTTTTAACCGCCCAGCCACGTGGTAGTATCTGAATATCTACTCTCTCTCTCTCTCCATACCCAAAATGGGTCATAGTCAAAGCTCCTTAAATGAGTGCCACTTGGCACTCATATGAGTATCTCACTTAATATGAGAAGAGGAGGCTCTCACCTCTAAGTTCTATTAGCATTAGATACTCCATGTGACATTTCCTTCCCCTTAATTCCTTTTTTGTTCTCAAAAATGGTACTGGAAGGTTTGATAGACAGAGAGAAATATTAGAACCACCACTCCCACTATATCCCCATGTATAGAAATACATGGTCCTGTCTCCGTGTTGTTTCCCCATATCCTTCCCCTTAAGAAGACTCTTGGGAAGATAATCTAAAGTTAGGAAACCGTCTCTGAAGGGTGCTAACCCGCTCCCATGTGGCACTATCTTCTGAACTATCTTTCCACTTTACTAGACACTCTTTATACAAGTGACTTCTCGTCCGTTTCTCTCGAGTGCCTAGTATGCTCTCAGGCTCATGTGGAATTGATTGAACAGAGATAGGCTCTACTACCTCACTATCTGGAATGAGGTTGTCAGATTCACCCAGCCTTTTCTTAAACCGGCTAACATGAAAAACTAGATGGATTTGACTATTCTCTGGAAGTTGGAGCTGGTAAGCCATCATTCCTATTCCCTTAAGTATTGGGAAAGGTCCACAATACCTAGGAGATAGTTTTGGATAAGGTCCCGTCTTCATGGTTTCAGACCTAGATGGAACTCTAAGATAGACTTGCTCTTCTACCTCAAAGTTGATATCTCTCCTTTGAGGGTCAGCATAGGCTCTAGCTCTATCCTGAGCTCTCCTAATGTTGTCCTTAGCAAGTCTAAGCATATCGTTCATCTCTTCCAAGAAGTCCTTTGCAGCTTGAACTTTCTCATTCTGCAAGCCTACTACATAAGGAGCTCTTGGTTGAAACCCATACATAAGCATAAATGGACTATGCCCAGTGGAAGAGTGCTTGGCACTATTATATGCAAACTCTACTATAGGTAAGTACTCTTCCCAATTAGTTTGCCTTTCATTCACATATGCTCGAAGCATATCCTCTAGGATTTGGTTAACTCTTTTTGTTTGCCCATCCGATTGTGGATGCTCAGCCGTACTCATGCTAAGTCTCGTATCCAACCTTTTGAAGACTGCTCTCCAAAAGTGGCTAGTAAACTTCCTATCCCGATCAAAAACTATGTCTAAAGGAAGACTATATAACTGGTATAGGTTGTCCACAAAAAGTCTAGCCAACTCTGGTGTCTTCACTGTAGTACGTGTTGGAATAAACCTAGCCATTTTGGTTAACCTATCCACAATTACCCAAACCGAGTCGTGCCCTCTCTGTGTCTTAGGTAATCCGACTATAAAGTCCATGGAGATACTCTCCCACTTTCCATTAGGAATATCCAATGGGTGGAGTAGTCCTCCAATCCTCAACCTCTCAGCTTTGTTGACCTGGCATTTATTGCACTTAAGCACATACTCTAAGACATCCTTATGAAGTCCAGGCGAATAAAACTGCCTTTTAACAAGATCATAAGTCTTGTTAACTCCTGGGTGTCTCGACGAAGAGTTTGAACCACACGGCTGGGCGGAAATTCTAGCAACAATGGATGTAACCATCAATGAAGAACAATGGACACCCCACTGTGATGAGGATGGCTATGATATTTTAGTTTTCTCAATAGAGCCAATCTTGGGAGATTCGGTTTTAGAAGAATGCGAACCTAGCCCTGATGCATTTGAAGATGCGAATGACTCCAATCTAGAGTCAATCATTATGGACCCACCTTTTACATCAGATGAAGAATATTTCTATGAAGTAGAATTTCAACCCTAGAGACACGAAGAGCTTACAAACGATGTGAGGTTAACCACCCAAGTGACCACCAAGAGCGAAGGCAAGAAAAGAAAGAAGAGAGAATTCACACCAGAAGAGGAAGAATCCTTGTTTGAGGTCCCTGAAAAATTTAAGAATTATGAAGTAGATGATAGGAGAGTCATGATAAGAATGCCTAAACGCAATGCACAAGCAAGAGAGGCCTATGATAACAAGGAAACCACCAAAAAAATAGTGGTAGCTATGGAAGAAGGAGAAGAAAGATGCACATACATAGGACATGACCTTACAGAGGAAGAGGAGCATGATCTAATAGCCTTACTAAGAAAATACAGAGATGTATTTGCTTGGAGTTACAAGGATTTAAAAGGCGTAGACCCAGACATATGCTCCCACACGATTCCCATGACCTTAGATGCCAAACCATCCAAGCAGAAGCCATACACTTATAACGATAACTACGTTGCTAAGATCAAGGAGGAGATAGATAGACTGGTAGAGGCTGGATTCATCTATGAAATTGAGCACACTGAGTGGGTATCCCCCATTGTAGTTGTGCCCAAGAAGAATGGAAAGTTACGTGTATGCATTAACTTGAAGAAGGTTAATGCAGCCACTATTCGAGACAACTATCCGCTTCCTATCACCAAACATCTCTTAGAAAGAGTAGCTGGCAAGGAAGTATAGAGCTTCCTTGATGGATTTTCTGGTTACAATCAGGTAGCCATAGCTCCAGAAGATGAGCATAAGACAGCTTTTGCCACTGAGTGGGGCATATTTTCTTTTCGGGTAATGCCATTCGGGCTTACCAATGCTCCTGCAACCTTCCAAAGATTGATGTGCCATGTGTTTAAAGAGTTCTTGAGTGAGAACTTAGAGGTCTATGTTGACGATCTTTGTGCTCATTCCAACATTAGACAAACACATATTCCTTAACTTAGGAAAATCTTTGACAAATGTAGAGAATATCAAGTCTGCCTGAACCCAGAAAAGTGTGTTTTCATGGTCAGCCAGGGCAAGATTCTAGGACACATAGTGTCAAAGAATGGCATATCTACGGACGAGGAAAAAGTTAGAGCCATCGCAGAACTACCTAGGCCAAAGAATGTCAAGGAAGTACAAGCTTTCACGGGGCCTTGTGGTTATTACCGACGATTTATACACATGTATGCCATCATTGCAAAGTCTCTGTATGGACTTTTAACCAATTTTGAGTGGATTGAGGAGTGTGAGAACTCCTTCAATGAGCTTAAACGATGATTATGTTCAGCACCAATCTTGACTACACCAGATTGGAATAAGCCCTTTCATGTTCACGTGGATGCATCCAATCATGCTATTGGATGTGTACTCGCACAACCTACTGGCGAAGGTAATATGGATCTTCCAATTGCCTATGCTAGTAGACAATTCAATGCAGCTGAACGAAATTATACTACCACCGAACGAGAAGGATTAGGCATGGTATATGCAATTAAAAAGTTTAGACACTATTTTCTTGCAAATAAGTTTAAATTTTTTACTGGTCATCAAGCATTGTTTTACTTGGTAAACAAGCCATGCAATACCGGTAGATTAGTAAGATGGTTTCTCTTGCTAATGGAATACAACTTTGAGGTTGTGGTAAGGAAAGACAAGACCCATCTAAGAGCATACCATCTCTCTAGGCTCACATCAGGAGAGGCACCACAAGGAGTATCAGATGACCTTCCTGATGCTTACTTGTTTAATTTGGAAGTTGTACCTCAGTGGGCTAAGACACTAGTGCCAGTATTGACATACAGGCATAAACATCCAGTAGTAAACACTCAAGATAGGGAGATAGTAAAAGCTCAAAAATACCAGATCATGGCAGGAAGTATGTACAAGCATACCGATCAGGGGATCCTAGCTTGTTGTGTGGAAGAGGATGAGTATGCAAGATGGTTGCAATTAGCACATGTAGGTGCATTAGAGCAACACTACTCAAAGCCACGAACCCTACAGACACTAAGGAGACTCGGAGTGCATTGGCCGACTATGGAGGCTGATGTCCATAAGTTGTGCAAGGAATGTCCGATCTACGGCACTAAACCACCCGTGGAGCATGCCACTCTTTATCAAGTGACCATAGTGCCAGATTGGAGTGAACCATTAGTAGCCTTCCTGAGGACAAAAACATTCCCTCAAGATATGACCCTGGCCAGGCAAAGAAGTTTAGAACAAGAAGCCCTCGATTACTCACTCATTGGTGATAATCTATACAAGCGGGGTAAAGATGGATACCTCAGATTATGTGTCCATGAGAGCGAATATCTTAAGATCTTGGAAACTGCTCACCAGGGTGTAGCAGGAGGACACTTTGGACCACATCGGGTGATCAAGGCAATCCTATTTGCAAGATTATGGTGGGTGACCCTTCACATGGATGCACATACCTATGTGAAGAGGTGTGATGTTTGTCAGCGGACTCAGTATCCTATACGCAAAGATGAGATGCCACTGAAACCTATGATGGGTGGACGTGCATTCTCTAAGTGGGGAATAGACTTTGTAGGTCCTATTAATCCCCCAGCTAAGGGTTCACATGCTGAATACATCATTGTGGCCACAGACTATTTAACCAAGTGGGTAGAGGTAAAAGCCACCACGAAGAACGATGCTCAAACAACTGCTAAGTTCTTATTTGAGAATGTGTTCACTAGATACGGGCTGCCCATAGAGCTAGTAAGTGATAGAGGGACTCACTTCTTGAATGAAGTTATTGAAATCTTCTCCAAGAATTCTTGGTAGTACATAAGAAGTCTGCTCCCTATCCTCCACAAGCGAATGGACAAGCCGAAAGCACAAATAAGATTCTATGCAATGTATTGACAAAACTTGTGAATAATAAACGCTCTGATTGGGACAAACAGCTACACCATGTTGTTTGGGCATACCGAGTTGCCTATAAAACGGTACTCCAAGCCACACCCTTTCAGATGGTATTCGGTCAAAATGCAATGCTACCATTAGACTTCTTGATACCTACACTGAAAGTAGCACAAGAGCATGAATGGACAGGCCATGAGCTCTCCTCTAGAATCTTTGATCTGGAACGGCTACGTGAAACAAGATTAAGAGCGGCAGCAGGAATTTACGCAGCCAAGAAAAGGCAAAAAGCCTATTTTGATGCACATGTAAAGGATAAGGGCTTGAAGGCAGGAGAGCTAGTACTAGTCTACACATTGAAGCAACATGCACGGAAATTAGAGAAGAGAGGCTGCAGACCTATGGTCATAAATAGGATCTCCAATAGTGGAGCAATTCAATAAGCTACACTAGAAGGTGATGTTCTCCCTAGCTACATAAGCGGATGCAGAGTCAAGTTTTATCAAGAACCCCTGACCGAAGAAATGCTAAATCGACTCAACACTGCCAAGAAACGCAAGGAAGAAGAAAAATCAATTCGAGAAGAAGCACAGGCTGAAGCCTTGGAACGCATCCGAAGGACGAAGTTGAGACAACAAGGTAAAGATCAGCCTAGGACAGAGGCATATGCAGATCAAGGGTATCATATGGCAATGTGTGAAGTTTCAGGTATTAGCTCTCATAGAATAATTGATCGGCGTCCTTTTGTGACCTTAGAGCTAGGACAAGGAACGAGTGCAAGGACTGTAAGAGCCTTGATTGACTCAGGTGCAGCCACTAGTGCTGTTAAACTTTCGTACTGTCAAGAGTTGAACTTAAGTTTCAATCCTATAGAAGCCTATCTCATAGGATTGGGAGGTGTGGAAACCCCTTGCATGGGGGAGGTGGAACTTCCCCTCTACATTCAAGATGTTTTACTGACAGTTAAAGTACTAGTGTGTCAAGATGAGGATCTCACTGAGCCTCTTGTGTTGGGTCAAGACTGGATCTATGATCATGTAGTCAACTTAAACCTAAGAAGTGGACTTCTTCAGGTATGGGTAAATCAGAGTCGAATGATAGTTGAGTTAGACAATGGAGCACTCACGACACTAGGAAACGCACACACTCCTGGTCCGTTCAGGAGTACACATGAAGATGACCATGCTATTCTTGTCCAAAACTATGTGATGTAGAGGGATGCTTATCTCAACAAAGAAGTCAAGGGTACGGTGGAACTCCCTTCTTTTCCAAAGGCCATCGGGATGCAGCAACTGGAGGCAGATAAACCACAGAAGAAGCAGACTACCTATGCTCGAAACCAAAAGAAAGTACGAAGCAAGGTGTCCCAGTCACCAAAACAGATGTGGGTGCGGAAAGGCGAGCAACCTACTGCGGTCAAGCCACACCAACTGGCTCAACTTCCTATTAGTGATCAACGACACGACACTAATAAGAAGTCTTCCAAAAATTCTTCTGTGAAAGTGAAATCTGTCTGGGTACACAAGAAGTCGATGAAGGCTGACCAGCAATCAAGACAAATTTGGGTGCCTAAGGCTTGCTTGCGGGATCAAATAGCTACACAGAGACCACACCCTGTACAACATGGTTCACTCAGTCAAACAGATGATACCCACTCTTATACATCACGCACGAACACATATTCATCCATGAGCACGCATAGTATCACTTGTAAATGGGTCCCTAGAAAGCCTCATTTCCAAGTAGCAACTCTCACAAAGCCCTCGAGAGTCTCCACAGAACCAAAACCAAAAGCCATCCAGTGTGTTTGGCTGCCCAAAGCTTGTAATAAACCCTCTGACCCCACGTGTAAATTCACCCCCACCTACTAACTGCATCATTCTCACACTGCATCTTCCCATTTAGCTCTTAGGACAATTCATCCACTAACTACACCTACAATCACTGATCACTCACTAACCAACTAACCTATCACTAAAAAATCATGTTAATGTTGTAACGGGGACACAGTGTCATTTTGTGTCCATTGTAATGTTAACATTTATTCATATATTCTCACAGAACCGGCAACGATTTCTTCAACATGGCCGAGGTTGCTGGAACAAGTTCTCAAGCAGGAACGAGCCAGCAAGTGGTGGATTTAGATAGTTTACCCATTCTACCGGAAACAAATGAAAGACCAAAAGAGTTGCAGGCCATCCAAATCATACCAGTAGCGGACCCCCCCAGTGGCCATACCATGCCCGTAGGAAAGGCTTCCCATTGGTTTAGTGAAGTCGTAGGACCCTTGGGAGAGGGAGCATACCTATGGGAGTCAGAGTTGGACTTCAATGGGAAACAAGGTAAATACCATTTCTTTACAAGGAATTCGAAAAGTTCCAAAATGTAGAAGGTCTACGCCCGGTATGGGAGAAGGCACGATTGGATGCATACTTCAGTGCCCGGCTCCCAAAGCCTCACTTCATGCGATGCTACTATCTCATCAATACCTTGACTCCAAGCAAGAACCCAAAATGTGCAAGCTCATTTGTGCTCCCATCTCTGACAAAAGGAAATGAGCTCAAAAGGTTTAGGCTCTCAAACAACTTAGTGAGAGAGGCCCTAGATATGCGCGGAATGCATATTCCAATAGAGAAGGAGACCCTAGTGCCTGATTACATGAAGAATCGAAGGCTCACCAAGCTCAATGACATGGTGGCCATGACGCCCAATATTGCAATACACCTTCGCATGTGTATGCAACACTTTGCTTTTCCTGCCCAAGATAGATTCACCATGCCGCCCAACAAGATATGGTTTAGTTTGTATCTAGCAGAGACACAGAACCTCACCATCAACTTACCCCATTGGATAATTGATCAGATACACCTAGCCCACAAACGATGGCCACGGAAGCATGTTTTATATGGATGTTGTGCTCTAACTAGAATAATTTATAGGTGTTTGGCTTATGACATCCCTATTCAACAGGCACTGATGTGGAATCGAGTACAGCAGATTAGAGGCCGGCCATCCATTGGGCCCCCTTCCAAGAAGATGAGAGAAATTGTCTATCTATCTATCTATCTATCTATCTATCTATCTATCTATCTATCTATCTATCTATCTATCTATCTATCTATCTATCTATCTATCTATCTATCTGTCTGTCTATCTATCCATCTATCTATCCATCTATCCATCTATCTATCTATCTATCTATCTATCTATCTATCTATCTATCTATCTATCTATCTATCTATCTATCTATCTATCTATCTATCTATCTATCTACCTATCTATCTATCTATCTACCCACCACCATGAAGGGTTAGGCCATTCACACTACGACTTCCAAGACGCAGCACTGATGGCCCTAATTTGATATTTCCTCCCGTCCCCACTGATCTTGAATTTCCCGGAGGTGCACCCTTGGAAGAACTCACAAATGAAGACTTTGAACAATTGTTAAGAGACGTAGATCTTGAGGCAGAAGAGGAACAAGTGGAGAATGTTCAACCGCAGGCAACAACCTCCCAAGTACCTGTTACCACCGTTGAAATGGATGAAGAGGCTCTCTGTCTGTCTTTCTCTCTCTCTCAGAGCTGTCTGTTTCTTTTTTTGGTTCTCTCTGCCTGTTTCTTCACCTCTCTTTTACTCTGTCTTTCTCCTGCAGAACTGCACTGATGATGGAAAAAGAGAGTGGGAACAGGGGGAGTGCACACAGAGTTATTTAATCCCACATTAAGGAATTCTTTGCACATGAGTCTTCTATATAATGCACTGAACTCCTCGTTTCAAAGTTGGGGAGAGAGGAGGCAAGAGCCTCTTCTCCTTCACCTGCAGTGCACGTGGCTGCCCGTTCCTCCTATCGGCTTGCATGACTGGCTCAACTCAAAATTGTAAGCATGACTTATGAGCATTTGTTGCATGCTCTCTTTTGATGGAATAATCAACATTTTTTTTTTTTGATATCGAAAATCCAAAAAAGAGCCAACATCCACAATCATGATGAAAAAACTCTAGAAGAAGATGATGATGATCCCCCAAAATAGGAAAAAGAGCCGTCCATTTCCATCTCCATCTCCACCATGTCCAAGACCTCCGGGAGCTTTGATTCCAAATGTGAGAGACGAGAATGACGTGTTTGGAGCTCACCTCCCAACCAATATATAGCCTTTGCATAGTCACCATTTATAGTCCACCATATGGTCTCCTTATTCATCTGACCATCATGAATAGGCAACCAACCATTGGACTCATGGATTTCACCCTCGATTGTACCCCGAGCAAGGAACTTCTCGTTCCTCCTGACATCTACCTCTAAAATATAACAAATAGTGTTTCTGAGTTTCAATGTTGTTTACTAATAATTCAAGTGGAAGTGACCCTTTAAATTTCCATTAAAGTTTATAAGTTTCATATACATCCTGACTCCAGCAGAAATTATCTCAATGATTAGGCCTATGTAAATTTGATCACTCTTTTTTCCCCAATTCAAACTAAAAGCTTAATTTAGGCATGGAAGCTGACCCAAAGATGGTGAAAGTTTGTATGCACTTAGAAGGACATTTTTTGGAAGATTTTGTAGAGCTTTTAAAGGGGTATATCGATGTATTTGCATGGGAATATTTGCACATGAAAGGCAGAGATCTGAGCTACATCAACATTGGATTAACTTAAGAGTGGATGCAGTATCAGTAGCTCAACAAAAGTGTAGAATGAATCCGAGCTTTGCAAAATAGGTTAAGGAATAGATAGATAAGTTTTTGATGATAGGATTCATTAACCGGCTCTCTCTCTCTCTCTCTCTCTCTCTCTCTCTCTCTCTCTCTCTCTCTCTCTCTCTCTCTCTCTCTCTCTCTCTCCCCTCTCCCCCCCTCCCTCTCCCTCCCCCTCTCCCTCCCTCCCCCTCTCCCTCCCTTCCCCCCTCTCTCTCTCTCTCTCTCTCACACACACACACATACATCAGCACAGGTACGCAAAGCTTCTCGCTTGGCAGAACCGGCTCTTGGCTTTGTGAAACATCATACGCATGTTCATCCCCGTAATTAGGACCCCATCACCTTTATGTGCCCCTATATAAGTGGATTAAGAGTTAGAGTGACAATTAATGTTTCTCTTTTCTATTTTCTTTAAGTTTTTTTCGAAGGATAATCTTTAAATGTTAACTAGATATTCTTAGGATTACCTTAGATTAAAATTGTGAGTTCGAGTTCACAGGTCTTTTTTCATTTCCTATGAGATCATAGCAAATGCATCTTACCAAAGACAAGAAAATCATCCACAAAAACCTCTCATGAAGTCTTCTAAATAAGGCTCAAATACTTTACGTGCAACATAATTGAAGGAAAGTGGTCCATTTTTTAGGCTAAAACTCATAACCGACTCCAAATTCAATAATAAAAGCTATTTTGTGATGATCCTCCTTAACAGCCTTAATCTGATTATACCCTAAGAAACCATCAAGAAAACTATACATTTTATGACCAGCCATTGCACGGCATCACAAAATGATATGGGAAAAGGATCTGTTATAGTTCTTGCATTAAGTTTCTTGTAATCTACACATATTCTTAACTTGCCATTTTTCTTAGGCACCACAACTATCAGTGACAACCACGTTACTTGGCTTATTGCTTTAATGAATCCTATCATCAAAAACTTATCTATCTATTCCTTAACCTATTTTGCAAAGCTCGGATTCATTCTACACTTTTGTTGAGCTACTGATACTGCATCCACTCTTAAGTTAATCCAATGTTGATGTAGCTCAGATCTCTGCCTTTCATGTGCAAATATTCCCATGCAAATACATCGATATACCCCTTTAACAGCTCTACAAAATCTTCCAAAAAATGTCCTTCTAAGTGCATACAAACTTTCACCATATTTGGGTCAGCTTCCGGTATGGGAGAAGGCACGATTGGCTGCATACTTCAGTGCCCGGCTCCCAAAGCCTCACTTCATGCGATGCTACTATCTCATCAATACCTTGACTCCAAGCAAGAACCCAAAATGTGCAAGCTCTCTGACAAAAGGAAATGAGCTCAAAAGGTTTAGGCTCTGAAACAACTTAGTGAGAGAGGCCCTAGATATGCGCGGAATGCATATTCCAACAGAGAAGGAGACCCTAGTGCCTGATTACATGAAGAATCGAAGGCTCACCAAGCTCAAGGACATGGTGGCCATGACGCCCAATATTGCAATACACCTTCGCATGTGTATGCAACACTTTGCTTTTCCTGCCCAAGATAGATTCACCATGCCGCCCAACAAGATATGGTTTAGTTTGTATCTAGCAGAGACACAGAACCTCACCATCAACTTACCCCATTGGATAAAATATCAGATACACCTAGCCCACAAACGATGGCCACGGAAGCATGTTTTATATGGATGTTGTGCTCTAACTAGAATAATTTATAGGTGTTTGGCTTATGACATCCCTATTCAACAGGCACTGATGTGGAATCGAGTACAGCAGATTAGAGGCCGGCCATCCACTGGGCCCCCTTCCAAGAAGATGAGAGAAACTGTCCAAGTACCTTGTGCTAAACCACGTGGAGCCACCCTAACACCGGACGTTACCCCACCACCATGAAGGGTTAGGCCATTCACACTACGACTTCCAAGACGCAGCATTGATGGCCCTAATTTGATATTTCCTCCTGTCCGCACTGATCTTGAATTTCCCGGAGGTGCACCCTTGGAAGAACTCACGAATGAAGACTTTGAACAATTGTTAAGAGACGTAGATCTTGAGGCAGAAGAGGAACAAGTGGAGAATGTTCAACCGCAGGCAACAACCTCCCAAGTACCTGTTACCACCGTTGAAATGGATGAAGAGGATGACGAAGATGAAGAATATGAGGAAGATGAGGAAGAATATGACCACGGGCATCAAGATGAGCAACAAGAAGTGCCAGAACTTGTAGGTGCACCTGCATACACAGCTCAACTACAGAGGTTATACAATACGATCAAAGCAGTGCAAGAAAGGCATCAACTCTCCCTTGCATCAGGCCAAGCCTTGATGCAAGAAATGCTAGCAGACGACGAAGTGGATCAACATTTTATTAATACCCTCAAATTAGTGTCAGAATCTGTGTTGACCTAAGTATCAACTTAGGGACTTGCGGAGAAAGAGACTATACCTCAATCCCCTCACAAGTGCATATAGTGGGGATACACGCTTTTAATTATCAATCCAAAGAGTATACAAACCTAGCCGAGTGTATGAGGACATGCAATCATGTAATGATCAATGCAAATGAACTACTCAAAGAATGTAAATGAGGCAAAGACTTATCCAAACAAACTCCAACTGTTGGTCAAGGCGAAACGATACTTGGTGCAGCAGCCGTCAGTATTTTGGACTTTTCTCCCAGCTTCGAACTCCAAATATAGCAAATAGCATATGCGTTTCGAAGCTCTCGAGAAGACGCATCCAATGGCAGTGGTTTCACTCAATTCCAACGCTCCTACTTCAAGTTATGAGCGAAATACTGAGTCACGGGAATGCTTTCCTACACTTCAGCACTTCCTACACTTCGCACACACCTTACCTACAGCAAAGAAACACTTTCATGGATAGACAACACTCACAAGCACTCTTTCCAAGCAATGCACATGCATACAAGCTCACGAAGAAGACGATAAGGAGGGAAGAAGACACAAATTCGAATTTCTGTGCTCTCTATTCTCACAATGGCAAAAAGTTCTTTACAAAGAGTCACATTTGACTTATATACTAGTGCCCTAAAAATGGTCCTTTCACATAAGAGACCGGCACTTTATTCACTAAAAGACTAATTTTCTACTATTTTACATGGGTAGGCTTCTAATCTTCTGTGGGGATGCATCTAGAGGACTCCTCTAGTGCCTTTACAACGGAAAATATATTACAAGAATGATTATGATACAACAAATGTGATGTCCAGATAGGAAAAATTTTGGGGCCCGTCTTTTTCTCTGCTTAGTGCGCTCTTTAGCTCTGCAACACTCTCCCCCTCTTCGTCTCTGTCGTCCCTTGACAGACTTTGCTTCCCGCACGCGTCCAGTGGTCAGTGTTGCCTGATTCTTGATCTTGCATTACGTTTTAGAGGCGCTCTTATTTTCTCGCACGCATCCCTTGGTTAGTGTTGTCTGTAGTTAAACAGACATGCAGATTTGATGGCCTTCTTGATTCAAGCTCTACTACTCGAGAGCCTGTTGCACTTGTCTTACCTGTTGACTTGGGTTGCCATGCACGCCACCAGTGACTAGGAATGTGCTGTTCTTAGTCACCCTCTTAAACTTTTCAGCCTCTACCCCTTTATAACTTTTGGTCCTCTGATTTGTCCTAGTTGCACACATCGGACCCTGTTGTATTGCTTTGAGGCTGTTTACTTCTTTCCACCGTGCATGCCTTGGCTGTTTTCTCCTTTTGCCTGATGCGTGCCCCTGGGGGGCTCTCTCCAGAGATGGGTAATGTGCCCCTGCGGGGCTTCCTGCAGAGATATATCTTCAGATATTGCTTTTTAGTGAAGCTGCTTCTTTCGTTGTCTTCTTCTTTTCTTCTTCTTACTCGATTCTCCCTCAACACTGCCCCCCTCCTGGACTCTGTCGTCCCCGACAGGCTTTGATAAGCGACGGGCATATGTTTGATAAACTCTTTGCTCTGTATCATTCAGCTGATTGGCTTCACGTATCATGAGTTGTTTCCAGTGTTCTACCTTCACACCGTCATTGGGTGGCTGTCTGTGATCTGCGAAGAAGCTAAGCTCATATGCCACTAATCTGGCATTTAAATTAGATGACATCTTCAAAAAGATCTCTGAATCTATCTCAAAAAATCCTGTAAAGAAAGCTTCTTCGAAGGTTTGCATATATACACTTGGCAAGAACGTAATTCTAGAATAATAAGCCATTATTGTTGGGCGGCTAGGCATAACTGATAGGTCAAAAATGAGGATCTCCGTGCCCTGATTAATGCCTATGAAGTTCAAAAATGTGTATGCCGCATGCTTGAATACCTTCAAAACTGTGAGGATCATGCTAAGTATTTTGTTGGTCATTTTTACAGCTAAATCAGGTACTGTCGCGTAATTTTGTAGACAAAATTCTATTGTTTTAACCATATAATCCTCCGTTGGTAAATAGTTATGTGGCGGGCTCGGAAGCAGAGGATAATTGAGCCACTGCTTATTGATAGTACCGCTTCTTTGTTGATCCAAAAATTCCCTGGTATCCCTTCTGCGTGGTAATGGACAAAATGAAGGGTTTACCTGGAATGCATATGGCGCTGCTTGCCAATGCACTCGTAGTGTGGGATGTTTCTCCAAAAACCTTCGTCGCCATACTGGTTATGCAGCTTCAAACTCTGCTTGAGTGTATGCGAATGTGTCATGTTTGAAGTTTAGCTGCTCATCTGGACTCTTGTGTGTAATCTTCATTATGTAACGTCTTGTCTTTTCTTTCAAGAGTCCATATGGAATATTGAAGGGCCTCATGATTTTGTCCAGGTCTTTACCTTTGATCTTGGCCTCTTTCATGACTTTTACCACTTCATTTTCAAAATTTTCTGTTAATCGGGACACCACTGGTGCCCGTTCCTTCTGACTTATTTCTGCAGTATATGGCATAGGATGATCATCATGTATATCCGCCACCTGCTCACGTATTGGAGAATTATAGATCGGGTGAGATAGAGGACTTACCTCTACCTCGTCAGTAAGATTTTCCTTTTCTGGCACTACTGATGTCCCGATCGGTGCTTTGTCTTTCATCTGATTCTTCAGCTGTTCTATGCATTCATCTTTTTCTTTTATCTTTTGCATGGCGTCTCCGAGTGTTTCTTTAGTGGCCAATAGTTCTTTACCTATGTCAGCTACATGATCCATGTTTTCACTGTAGCTTTGGACCAGTTTGGCATTCACCTTTTGTAATTGACGCTTCAGTTCACTGGTTTCATTGGTATATCTGCTCTTCCATTCCTCTATCTGGGCTTGTTCTTGCTTTAGCAGCTCTTCATATTTTAAGATCTGATCTCGTAATTCTTGGTCTTTGGTTTCTGTGGAGTCCTGTTGTATGAGTGGTTGATCATATAATAAAGATTTCATCAATTCTTTATTTCTGTTGCGTAGGCTGTCGTTCTCTTCCATATACAACTTGAGTTGTTGCTCTAATAGCATGCTTCTCATTTTTATTTTCTCTTTCTCAGCCTCGCTCGCATCATGTAATTTTTGCAACTCCGTTAATTGTATATGCATCTGTTGGTTCTGAGTGATGGATGCTTCATATTGTGTCTTGATTGCCAACACTTCAGTACTTTTGTTTGCTAATTCTTTTTGTGCTCCAATCAACTGTGCCGATAGCTGTTCACTTATGAGTTGAAACTGATTCTTTTCTCTTCTTGCTTGATCATAGTCGGCATCTATATCCATCATCTGTTGTTGAGTGTCCATGGCTGTTTGAATCATCTGCTTTACTACAGGTTTCAACTGAGTAACATCCACGTTCAGCCATGTTTTTGGTATACTCGGTTCTTCTCTGGTATTGGTATCTTTTCCCTGTGCAATGTGTAATGTAGTGTCATGGGGCTGCCTAATCTGAAGCTGGATCCTTGGCTCAGCCCCCATGTTTGCTTTATCTTTTTGAGGTGTATCATCGGGCACCTCGATCACAGTCTGTTCTTGAGTTTGGAACTCCTTCGTTTCCTTTCTCACTGGAGTTTGTTCTTCCTCTTTAATAGGTGGTTTTACATGTGCAACACGGGTTGTGTCTTCTTTGATGCTTATTTTTGTAGTGTCATTCAATTGAATGACGTGCTCCGGTTCCATAGATTCTTCGACTCTCTTTTCCTTTTCTTCCTGATTTTGTGGCGTGACTTCCACTTGATCAATCTCATTCCATTCATCCTCTTGTGTTTCTGTCCGTATATCAGTATCCAAGGTATCTTTTTCCGGGCTAGAATCCGTATTTGTACTGGAATCCTCGATTCCTAATTCCTTGTATCTTCCCGCTTGTTTTGGTGTCTTCTCTGGACTTCGTTTTTGTTTCTCTTGACTAGCTTGTCTATAATGATGACCCTGAATATTTAAGTTCACCTGCCCTTGCATGTACTGGTGTGTCTCTTCGAGGGCAGCGGAAAGATCTCTTTTTGTAATCGGCATTTGAGCCGTCGTGATCTTCTGTAAGAGATGAGTTCTTTTTGATTGTGGTGTAGCTTGGGCTTCCTCTTCCCGTAAACGCTTCGTACCCCTCATGGGTTTCTGTGTGCTGGTTCCTGCTTCTTCAACCATGACTCCTGATTTCTTTTTCTTAGGGACCGTAGCTGATTTTACGTATCTTGCTAGTCCTTCCGAGGTTGGCATCTCTCTCAAACAGTTCTTCATTTCTAAAGCTTCATAAATCAGTACTGTAAGAGCTGAACTTCCATTCAGAAACTTCTTTTGCCCCCACTTCTTTTGTGCTTCAAACAATCTTTCTTGGACATACCCTGTTAAATTGATTTTGTTTCCAATTTGCCTCATGGCATGTGATAGTAGTTGGACTACTATCTTCTGTGGAGCTGTATACCTGTGCATGCTGGGAAAGCAAAAATGTTGATGTACCAATCGCACAGCATCTTCTATGTCAATTCTATTAATTTCCAGGAAGGATCTCTTCTTAGGGTCATGACATTCTTCTTTCACACTAGTAATGCCTGCTTGATTCCATCCAAAAGCTCTATTAATTAACTCATGTGTGAATTGGATGGTCTTCCAAGTCCCTACTTTATCCAATACTCGGGCTTCTGGGACTGAGATCTTCGTCGCGGCAGGCTGCATTGTGTTCATTACCTGTGCACATCTCTGAAAGTCTGGCACATAGATAGGTAACCTGAGGAATGCCTCTATGCCTGCTTGTGTCCATACCTCTTCAATATGAGGTAGTCCCTGTACGATCGTTTTGAAATCTTGTGACATGATTGGAAAGTAGTGATTTGTATCCATTATCTTGATAGTTGCCATGAAAATGAGATCTGCCACTGGTTGATCATCCCGAAACCAATGACCTCTTGCTTTTGTTACTGATTCTAATGGAAGAAGTTGCACCTCTTCCTGCTGCGTAAATTATGAATCAGTAGACGCCATCTGCACTCAATATAGAGTCTGAATTAGTATCCAATTGTTCTCATAAATCTTCCTCTGTATGTTGGTTATCAGTTCGATATTGCTCCGAGTGAATGGTGTCGTCCCTTTCCCGTGTGTGTGAGAAAGGTAATACCTGGATTTTTTCACATTTTTATGTGTTTTTATACTTTCATCTGAAAAGGAAAACAGAAAAAGTTAGTTCATAGCCGAAGCGGTTATTAAATTTTTTTTGGAGTATTTTCTTAGTATATGTACAAGTGCTCTCCTATTTCCCCATTAGGAAAATGTGCTGGACTATCCTGAAATAGAAGAAGGATGTGCCGAATGCTTGGCCTTGTTATGTGGCCCTATCATGCATACTTGGGTTCTCGAAAACTCCATATGTGTGCAATTGGAAGTAGTTGGCGTATGCATGCCGTTCGTTTTGTCTTTCGGCTTCCAAATTTGCTTCATTGTGCTGGGCCTTGTTGTATGTTGCCCTCTTCCACTGAAAGTGGCTCTTTTCTTCTTGTTGTAGGTCTGCTTGATCTGCTTCGTGAATCTCGGAAAGGGTCGGGTTGCCCTTGTAGACTCCTTCTTTCTCCAGTAACTCTTTATTTGTGGTTGTTTTGCCTGTGCATCACATTGGTTCTTCTTGTTTTTGGGATCATCCTTTCGGTTTATTTTCCTTGGAATGCAAGACTTAGGAACCCATATTTGCGATCGATCCTGTTGAGCGGCTACGACTTTCTTTGGAATCCATATTGTAGTAATTTGTCGATGACTTCATTGTTCAGACTGAGTTGGTTTTTCCTTTGATTGTTTGTTCTGATGTCGGTTGTGCTTCTGTCGACGAAGATACTCCTCCACTTGGTCTTTGTTTATCCATGCTTGATTTGAGTAGGGGATAGGGTATATTGTAATGGGTACAGATTTTGAATCACTCAGAGAACTAGTCTCTCTAATGCATGGTGCTTCTGTGAGGTGTGTTTTAGATAGATTGAAACTCTCATAATTTGCTAGATCAGAACATGGTGTGCAAGCAAAATTTAAGGTGTCCACACATATAGTACTCGATGAAGGTGTTTCTATAGTGCTACTGATCATACATTCAGGACTTTGTTCATTAGAATGAACTGTTTGCTCCATGCTCACAGATTTTAATGGTCGCTCGTCTAGCAAACTGAATACTTCACGATGTCCTATCCTAGCTGAGATGTATCCTAACGCCAATTGAATGGTCACTTCGTATTCATAAATCCAGTCTTGACCTAACACTACCTCTTCAAGTAAATCTTGGTCATGACACACCAACAGCTTTTGTTCCATGGTGTTGTTGCCAAGATGCAACGGTAAAGTGATCTCACCTATGCATTGAGTGATTGTTCCTCCTATTCCTATTAACTGGGCCATCGATGGGCGTACTGTCTCTTTGAGTTTTTGGGTCAAAGACAGCTTAATGCAGCTTACGGCTGCTCCTGTGTCAATGAGAGCATCCACCAAGTGGTACTCCGTTTTTCCTGCTCCCAAATTTAGATATGGTTGTGTTCTCTGCGATCCTAGGTTTTGGGTGGCTCTAAAATTAGCCATTGGGATGAGTTCTTCTCCTAGTCGATATCTTTCATCTCGCTCTCTCATCCACTCTTTCCGTTTTTTTATTCTTTCCAATGCTTCCTGTCTTGCTTCCTCTCGCATTCTTTCCTCTTCTATACGTCTATTTTTACCTTTGATTAATTGTGACATGGTTTCTTCGGTTAATGGTTCTAGGTATTTTTTCACTCGACACCCACTGATGTAGTTTGGTAATACATCTCCATCTAAGGTTGCTAAGCTAATGGCTCCACTAGTAGATATACGATTAATGATTAAAGGACCATATCCTCTCTTCTGCAACTTCTTAGCATGCTGTTTCAAAGTATATACCAAAACTAAATCTCCTTCCTTCAAATTTTTGTCCTTGATGTGCGTATCAAAATAGGCTTTCTGTCGTCGTTTAGCAGCATAAATACCTGCTACTGCTTGTAACCTAGTTTCATGAAGCTTTTCTATTTGGTCCAATTGAGCTGACAGTTCATGTCCTGTCCACTCGTAAGTGGCTGCTACTTTCAGAGTGGGAATCAAGAAATCAATTGGCAAAATAGCACTTTGTCCATACACTAAGTTAAAAGGAGTAGTGCCTATTGCGGTTTTATAGGCTACTCGAAATGCCCATAAAGCATGATGTAACTGTTTGTCCCAATCTGATCTTCCATTGTTAACGATTTTGGTGAGAACAGTACACAAGATTTTATTTGAACTTTCTGCTTGTCCATTTGCTTGTGGGTGATAAGGGGCTGATTTCTTATGAATTACTAAGAATTCATTCAATAAGGCTTCTATCACTTCATTAACAAAGTGCGTACCTCTATCACTCACAATCTCTATAGGTAGTCCAAATCTAGTGAAGACGTTCTCGAAGAGAAACTTAGCTGTAGTTCTTGCGTCATTTTTCTTTGTTGCTTTTGCTTCTACCCATTTGGTCAGGTAATCTGTGGCTACAATTATGTATTCGGCGTGTGAACCTTTTGCTGGTGGGCTAATAGGTCCAATGAAATCTATGCCCCATTTTGTGAAAGCTCTAGCACTCATCATGGGTCTAAGTGGCATCTCGTCTCTTCTAATAGGATATTTCGTTCGTTGACACGTATCACACCGTTGTACATATGTTATGGCGTCTTGGTGTAGAGTTGGCCACCACATTCCAGCAAAGAGGATCATTTTGGCTGTTTTGTCTGCAGAGAAGTGTCCTCCTGCAGCTCCTGTATGAGCCATCTCTAAGACAGAAAGATATTCATTTTCGTGAATGCACATTCGTAATTGGTTATCTTTCCCTCGTTTAAAGAGTTGTTTTCCTATGATGGCATAATCCTTACTTTGTTCTTCCAGAGCACGCTTCCTTGCTGAAGTAGCTCCGTCAGTGTACTCTTGAGTTTTCAAGAATTTTACTAGAGGCATACTCCATCTTGGTGCTATTGTAGAATAGCATAAGGTAGAGTTATCGTCTGGGATTTGTTCTTGACAGGTTTGACAGGTTGACACATAGTTATGTGCATCTCTTTGCATGGTTGGCCAATATATGCCAAATCTCTTGAGTGTTTGCCACGTGCCGTTTGCGTTCAGATGAGTTTTCCATTGGTTTATGTGTGCTTTCTGAAGCCACATTTCTTGTTCCTCTTCTTCCACGCATCTCATCAATAATCCACTTGAATCCTGGTGGTACAAACTTCCCGCAATGATGTGAAGGTTTTTAGTCCTCCAAAGGTCTTGCGTTTGGTTTGGAGTGATCCCATCTTTAGGTCCATGGGTAAGTATAGGGATCAATTTTTCTGCCCACTGAGGACATACTTCCAGGTTAAAAAGATAAGTGTCTGGCAGATCATCTGGTACTCCTATGGGTGGTTCTCCATGGGTCATTCGAGATAAGTGGTCCGCTCTTATGTGGGTGTTTCCCTTCTTGACTATTACCTCAAAATCAAATTCCATCAGCAATAAAAACCATCGTACTAGTCGTCCTATATTACAAGGCTTGTTGACTAGGTACAATAGGGCTTGATGATCAATGAAGAATTTGAATTTGTTTGCCAGTAGGTAATGTCTGAACTTTTTGACTGCGTATACCATCCCTAGGCCTTCTCTTTCTGTGGTAGTATAATTTCGTTCCGCTTGATTTAACTGTCTACCGGCATAGGCTATCGGGTGGTCTAATTTTCCAGTGTCAGCTGGTTGAGCTAAGATACAACCAATGGCAAACTTGGAAGCATCCACATGAATGTGAAACGGTTTATTCCAATTAGGGACTCGAAGGATTGGAGCTGAACTCAAGCGCTTCTTTAATTCATTAAAAGCTCTTTCGCATTCTTCGGTCCATTTAAACAGAGTCAATAATGCATAAAGAGGTCTAGCAATTATGGCGTACATATGTATGAATCTTCGATAGTAGCCGCAATGTCCCATAAATGCTTGAACTTCTTTAGCAGTCTTTGGCCTTGGTAAATCCAAAATTACTTTAATTTTGTCTTCATCTGTTGAAATTCCATTCTTAGAGACAATATGTCCTAAGATTTTTCCTTGTCGCACCATGAAGACACATTTTTCAGGATTGAGGCATACTCGATATTGTCGACATTTAGCAAAAATCTTTTCTAGTTCAGGGATGTGCTCTGGTCGTATGGCTGAATATGTACAAAGATCGTCCACGTATACCTCCATACTTTTTCTCAGAAATTCCTTGAACACATGACACATCAATCTTTGGAAAGTAGCTGGGGCATTCGTTAAACCAAAAGGCATGACTCTAAAGGCGTATACTCCCCATTCAGTTGCGAATGCTGTCTTATGTTGGTCCTCAGGAGCAATGGCTACCTGATTATACCCTGAAAAGCCATCCAGAAAACTATAAACTTCCTTCCCTGCTACCCTTTCCAAGAGATGATCCGTAATTGGTAAGGGATAACTATCCCTTATGGTTGCAGCATTTACTTTCTTCAAATTTATGCACACTCTTAACTTCCCATTCTTTTTTGGTACAACCACCAAGGGTGACACCCATTCCGTGTGCTCAATTTCATAGATGAATCCAGCATCTAGCAACTTGTCTATTTCTTCCTTTATTTTGGCTGAATACACATCATTGTAAGTGTATGGTCTTTGTTTCGAAGGTTTGGCTTCGGATGTCATGGGGATTCTATGCGCACATATAGATGGATCCACTCCTTTTAAGTCCTTATAGGTCCAAGCAAAGACATCTCGATATTCTCTTATGAGACGAATTAACTCTTGCTCTTCTTCCAATGAGACATCCTGTCCTATGAAGGTACATCGTTCCTCTCCTCCTTCCATAGTTACGACTATCTTTTTGGTTTGCTCCTTATTATCATATGCCATTCCAGGCTGTGCTTCTCTTTTTGGCATTTGAATAGCAATTTTCCTCTCCTCCACTTCATATTTTTTAAAATGAGCTGGTACCTCAAATTGGTCTTGGGGTTTGTTTTCTTCCTCTTCTGATTCTCTTTCAACTTCTAATTCCCCTTTCTGTGTAAGTTCCTGGTGTCTCTCATTGGCAGTGATATTTATGTTGGTAGTACTATTTCCTAGATCCATGGGTTCGGGTTCCATTTCAATACTCTCGTAATCCTCCTTCCAGTCTTTCTCGATCACTTCTCCTTCTTCAGCCTCCTGAAGGACTACCATATACAGGCTAACATCATAACCCTCCTCATCAATACATTCGTTCATGGTCACTACTTCTTCGTTTACACAGACATCAAGGGTAGCTAAGATTTCCATCCAACCGTGAGGTTCAAATTCTTCATCCGGAAATACTTGCGGCATGTAAGCTGGATCTTGTACAGATCTCGCTATTCCTTGTCTTTGCTGCCAACCTTTTTTTCTCTCCTCTTCCTTTTTTGCAGTTTGACATATCCACAGATGAGTGTCCTCGTTCATCCAGGATTGATCACTCGAACCAGCACTATGAATCGATTGATCGTCTTCCTCTTTATGGATTTGATTCCATTGAAGAGGTGGCACATCTTGATAAGTGTATGTATGTAGGTTTATTCTCGTGGTGGTTCCTGAGTGTTGTAGGTATACCGCGTCTTTTCCCCAATCTTGTACGACCTTTAGCTGTCTCATGAAAGGCCTTCCCAAGATCATTTCATAATTGCTTGGCCTTTCGAAGTGACAAATTGCTAAAGTGTGTTCGAATTCCACTCCACACGTAGTGAAGACTACTTGTTCCAACAATCCTAAGGGTCTTTCCGTATGTCCATCTGCCAGTTGTATTTTCATGCGTGTTGGTCTTAATGCTGGTTTTCCCCATTTCTCCCAAATTTCTTTGGTAGCAATACCAACACCGGCTCCTGAATCTAGTATGGCTTTGGTAGTGTAATCTCTATAGGTGATTGGAAGGCAGGTATTTCCTTCATCTCCCTCACTAAAGTCTCCTACCTTATCCACTGGAATTCTCATCGTGTTTACTTCATCAGCCATCTCTTTCTTTTCCTCCTTGACTTCCCATTGATTGATTAATTTCTCTTTTAAATGTGGTTTTACCTTTAACAATTCTTCGAATGTTAGGGTACATGGGATTTTTACCTCTCTAAGGCGTTGTATGATTTCCGATGTTTGAACTGATGGGTTCGTCTCTCGTTTCCTCATTGAGGGATGCGATACAATTCTGAATTGTGCTCGTACTCCCCGGTGTAGTTGGGTAGTTCCTTTACATCTTCTTCTTCTTTGTCACTTGCATCCATTGGAAAAATTTCTTCTGAATTTAGTTCAGGTATTGAACCCTCTATTTCATTCTCTGCTTTTAATTCTTCAAAGGGCGGTTCCATTCCTTCTACCTTCTTCCATTTGTCCTCTTGAACTCGTGCCCATAGATCCTTAGTCCAGTCTCCTTCTACTTCGGGAACTATGGATCCTTCCTTTCTCTCGACACCTCGTCGTCATTTTGTGGTCTATTTACTTCAGGCTTTTCATGAGTGTTTAGGCACTCTTGGAATTCTCCTTCAGAAATTCGGGTATTGGGTAAAGGCGATGCAGGTGTTTCTAAGGTTCGTTGTGCAACTTCTATCAGTTTCTTGCAGATTTCTAGTCTTTCTTTTTCTAAGTCGCCTCTTGGATATTCTCTCTCGTGTTGCTCTATGGTAGGTCCTGCTCTTATTCTCGCCTTGTATGCCTGAATCCACATGGCTAATTCTTCAGGCATAGGATCTGCTAAGACTGATCCTACCTCCTCTTTCTTATGCTTCTCATTTTTGTTTCCTTCTTCCTTCTTCGGTTCTTCTTTTGGTTGTTGTTTGTTTCCCCCTTTTTCCTTCCTCTGTAATAGCTTCTTTTCTTTTAGTCTCTCTCTTCGGTGCTTCCATTTTTGGGACCTTTTACTGGCAATACTTTTCTCTGGTTCTTCTGAGTCTTCAACTCTTTGAGGGATGGGTGTGTCCCTCTCCTCGTCACTTTGATTGTTCTCATCCGTTTTATCAGGGGTCTCTCTGGCTTTGGCTCTCGTTATTGCTTTCAAAGGTACTGTGTATTCTTTATCACTCCCTAATGATTCTATTACTTCTATTACGTTGATTTGGACATTAGATGTAATCTTGTTGGGATTCTTGGGGCAGTCTCTGAAAAGATGTTCCTTACCACAATCATTACAGTAGCCTTCCCAGACTCGCTGTGGTGGGGGTGGGTTCGGTAATGTGCATTCCCTGATATAGTGATCACCTCCACACATGTAACATGGTCCTCTGGGTACGGGCGGTCTGTTCATGGGTCGGGGTGGTATGGTTGCTCTCGGAGCTGTGTACATTAAGGACACATAATCCTGCTCATAACTGTATGAACTATCTGGTATTTCCATGCCATAAATATATGGTCCATACAATTGTCCATATTCCATCGTTGAACTTTCATAATTAGGATATGTTCCTTGACTAGGATCATAAAATGAGTCATATGGTTCACTACTAGTCAAAGGTGTGGCTGGCACTATAGCCCTCTCGAGGTTTTCTTCTGGTTGGGCAATCTTGACTGGGACAACGTTCTGAGGGTGGGGCGGTTGTTGTCCTAGTATTGGCTGTGGTTGTGTGTATCCCTAATAAGCATATGGTCGCGGTGCTAGTGCCTGCGGCTGATAAGAAGGATACCTAAACGCTTCACCTCCCTGATGATTCTGAGGGTATCCGTATGGTCTCACATATTGCTGTGCGGGTCTCGCTTACCTATTGTAGGGACAATTTTCCGTGCTATGATTTGTGTATTTTTGTTCCACACTGCAATATTGTAGAGGTCCTGGGACAGTGGGTCTATTGTAACCATAAGCTGGTGGTGGAACTACTCCCCTAGTACACAAGTGAGAAGGATGATCACCTCCGCACTGCATACACCTTCTAAGCATGGGTACTCTCATTGGATTATTGGGGTAGTTCCTCTGTCCTTGAACATTCAGCTTTTTTGCTAACAAGTCGGCTATTTCCTCTACGTTGTTTTTAGGTATGGATGCGTTACTGGTCGAATCTTCGCTTTTAGAACTTCCTTGAGGTATTTTCAGATCCTCTGCAAGGTTATCTTCTAAATCTATGCATTCCTTCATGCATTCTTGCAGGGTCTGAACCCTTTTTACATATACCAATGATCTTAAGGATCCGTTCAATAACCCTTCCAAAAATAATGACACCATTTTATTCTGTGTCGGTCTCTCTTCCACCGGGCATCTGTCTACATATTGTTTGAATCTTCTGGCGGCCAATCTTACTGACTCGGTAGGGACTTGTTTGAAGCTGTGGATTAATGATGAAGAATTGTTTTTAATTCCTGATTTGGTAAATTCTTCAATCATTTCTTGGTATACTTGCTCCATGTTCTGAAAGGCATTAGGGTCCAATGGCTGAAACCATGCCAGCGCCGTGTCTGACAAGGTAAGGCCAAAGGACTCATATTGAATCAAAAAGTCTTCTACCTGTTCGGCTCTGATTACTTGTTTAAATTCCGCTATATGATTATATGGTTCAGTAGAGCCATCATAGTGATTTCTCATACATTTGGCAACTTGGATCGGCCTTAGTCGTCTTCCTGCTTCAGGTTGTCGAGGCATCACTGGGAAAATAGGTCTTCCTATAGGTATGCCTGGTCCTCTTACTACCGGCGGCCTGACTGGAGCATGAACTCCATGTCTGGGGTCAATAGCTGGTTGAGGTCGGTAGTTAGGGTTAATTGCAGGTATTGCAAATTGCACAGGAGGTCTGACGGGGATGTGAGTTGGTGGGGTCTGTTGTGTTTGTTGTGTTTGGCCCGACTGTTGATATGAATCATTATGGGACGTTCCCAGTGGGTTTCTTGAAGTCGTGGCTTGGTCTCTAGGCGGGAACACTGGGATGTTTTGATATTTCAATTCTGCTCTTTCTACTTCTGTTATGGGCCAATATCTTCTCTGATTTTTATCCAGATAAGTGATAATGGTGGAAAAATCAGGATCTTGCAACTCATAAATGGTGACGGGGTTAGGAGCAGCTTCCCAAATTGAGGAATGTGCTCTAAGGAGATGATCCATCCCATTGATCAAATATACATCCATCAAGGTGTCATCTTGGGGGATCCTCTCCATATCCTCGCGACTGTAGATCTTCCTCTCGGTGTAGTTACTTGCTCTTCATTCCCTCCTCCACTTAAGTTTGCAGCATTATTTTCTTCACCAATTTCATTGATGTTTTCTGGGTGTTCTGTGACAACATACTGGATATCTTGTTTGTCCATGTACAGTCCTCCTACGTACTTGACTGCAGGTCTAGGCACTATGTAAGCCTCTGATGCTTTCTTTAACCTGGCCACAGATCTGTTTAGACCATCCAAATAAATGGGGATCTCGTTCTGGTCGGTGTTCACATACTCCAAAGAGGTTCTGTATTCTCCCTCAATGATTGACATCATGCCAATCATGGGTACTGTGTTCTGCATATCCTCTGAAGCCATGGGAATTTCTTCCTCTGACTCACTGGAGGTCTCAGAATAGTGTGAACAGTTACTTGGCTCTGCTACACTACCTACAGAAGAAATTATACTTCTTCGGCTTCCTAGGGTTCTTCCGGATCTCAGGTTCATCCACTTCTAAACTCTGATCAGACTTTGATACCCTTGGGCCTTTGGCACTCTTCACTACAGGTCAAAAATTTTCTAGAAGCCTTTGACTGGAAAAATGACTAAAAAAGAATTTTTTCAGAACACGATACTTGTCTCCCAAAACTCCACGATACCCGATTTTTGTGTACAAACGATAACCGACACCTGACAAATATCGCGATATCTGATAAACGATACCCGATATTTGGTCACAGGCGATACACGATATTCGAAGGAAAACGATACTTGGAATAAGCGATACTCGATATGTGAGAAGTATCGCGATCTTTGATCTAAGCGATCTCTGGGTCAAACGATACTTGGCTGGAAACGATAGACGATACACGATATTTGGTAAGTATCGCGATCTCTGAGAAGCGATACACGATACTTGACCCAAACGATACTTCAGACAAACGATACTTGGCTCCCAACGATACACGATCTTCAAACAAAACGATACACGATCGGCAACAAGTATCGCGATCTTGAACAAGACGATACACGATACTTCAGCTCAGATGATACTTGATCTCTCGCAAACGATCGCTGGCAAAACGATACACGATACTTGCTAGGTATCGCGATCTTTGACCAAACGATACTTCTCAAGTATCGGGACCGGTTCGAATCGATACACGATCATCGATACTCAATAGATGATTGCTGGCAAACGATCTCTGCCCAAGTATCGCGATCGGTATGAAACGATACACGATCGATGGGAAATATCGCGATACTCAACCACAGGAGCAAAACGATACTTGCTAAGTATCGCGATACTCGACCGCGGGAGCAAAACGATACTTGACCCTTAGACAAATTTTGAAAAATGTTTTTTGAGTTTTGATTTTGACCCCTTGATCTCCTAGCTCCTCTCTCTTTTCCTCACTCTCTGTACCAAACAAAACACACCTTTTCACCCCCTGAAAGCTCTAATGATACCTGGCGCAGATCGTTTGGTTCTAGCAACTGGATTCAATTGATAAATATGAACATCAGTGAATGTGCTTACCTCAAGCTCTCTCTCTCAACACTTTAATCACACCTCAATCGCTCTGCGCAGCTCACACGACTCAGTCCACAGCTCACGATACTCGACAGTGATTCTCCACGATACTTGCTCAAAACAAGTGATTTTCAAAATGACTATTTGTGGTTTTTATACTTGGGATTTTCTATTTACTGAAAATGAAAAAAACATGACAAGAAGTGACAGCCACTCTAATCTACTCCCTCACTCTTCCTACTCTCCTCCTACTACTCACTTCCCTAAACTAACAACTCACTACACACACTCCAAGAATGAGAAGTAGCAAGTGCGGCTGAAAATGACTTACCAAAGAAGAGAAGATTTCCACTCCTCCACTTACTTCAATGCAAAAAGCTACTTACCATCACACGAATGCCTCGGTTTGATTCATCACTCCCCGGCAACGGCGCCAAAAAGTGTGTTGACCTAAGTATCAACTTAGGGACTTGCGGAGAAAGAGACTATACCTCAATCCCCTCACAAGTGCATATAGTGGGGATACACGCTTTTAATTATCAATCCAAAGAGTATACAAACCTAGCCGAGTGTATGAGGACATGCAATCATGTAATGATCAATGCAAATGAACTACTCAAAGAATGTAAATGAGGCAAAGACTTATCCAAACAAGCTCCAACTGTTGGTCAAGGCGAAACGATACTTGGTGCAGCAGCCGTCAGTATTTTGGACTTTTCTCCCAGCTCCAAACTCCAAATATAGCAAATAGCATATGCATTTCGAAGCTCTCGAGAAGACGCATCCAATGGCAGTGGTTTCACTCAATTCTGACGCTCCTACTTCAAGTTATGAGCGAAATACTGAGTCGCGGGAATGCTTTCCTACACTTCAGCACTTCCTACACTTCGCACACACCTTACCTACAGCAAAGAAACACTTTCATGGATAGACAACACTCACAAGCACTCTTTCCAAGCAATGCACATGCATACAAGCTCAGGAAGAAGACGATAAGGAGGGAAGAAGACACAAATTCGAATTTCTGTGCTCTCTATTCTCACAATGGCAAAAAGTTCTTTACAAAGAGTCACATTTGACCATTTGACTTATATACTAGTGCCCTAAAAATGGTCCTTTCACATAAGAGACCGGCACTTTATTCACTAAAAGGCTAATTTTCTACTATTTTACATGGGTAGGCTTCTAATCTTCTGTGGGGATGCATCTAGAGGACTCCTCTAGTGCCTTTACAACGGAAAATATATTACAAGAATGATTATGATACAACAAATGTGATGTCCAGATAGGAAAAATTTTGGGGCCCGTCTTTTTCTCTGCTTAGTGCGCTCTTTAGCTCTGCAACACTCTCCCCCTCTTCGTCTCTGTCGTCCCTTGACAGACTTTGCTTCCCGCACGCGTCCAGTGGTCAGTGTTGCCTGATTCTTGATCTTGCATTACGTTTTAGAGGCGCTCTTATTTTCTCGCACGCATCCCTTGGTCAGTGTTGTCTGTAGTTAAACAGACATGCGGATTTGATGGCCTTCTTGATTCAAGCTCTACTACTCGAGAGCCTATTGCACTTGTCTTGCCTGTTGACTTGGGTTGCCACGCACGCCACCAGTGACTAGGAATGTGTTGTTCTTAGTCACCCTCTTAAACTTTTCAGCCTCTACCCCTTTATAACTTTTGGTCCTCTGATTTGTCCTGGTTGCACACATCGGACCCTGTTGTATTGCTTTGAGGCTGTTTACTTCTTTCCACCGTGCATGCCTTGGCTGTTTTCTCCTTTTGCCTGATGCGTGCCCCTGCGGGGCTCTGTGCAGAGATGGGTAATGTGCCCCTGCGGGGCTTCCTGCAGAGATATATCTTCAGATATTGCTTTTTAGTGAAGCTGCTTCTTTCGTTGTCTTCTTCTTTTCTTCTTCTTACTCGATTCTCCCTCAATAGAATCGTTAGGAGTTCCGGAGACTGTCCACACAGCAGTCCGCCAGTCCGTGAGGTATGACAAACGCAGAGTCTACACATTACCATGAGCAAGTAAGACTATCAGAATACCCATCACAGAACCAAACGTAACCATCGAAACCACAGCTACCCCCACCACCACCATTAACCTCTCTGCTAAAAACTTTGTTCAGACATCACCCATCTCTCCCCTGCACCCCCCATCCCCCCCTTCTCCACCCCCACCACCACCTCCCACCATGGAAGAAACTGCAGTCATCACATCTACCTTCACTTACAACCCAACCTCATCTGCATCCTTCTCCTTTCGTGAGCCAACCTCATAGGACACCCTCTTCTCTTACATCACCAATCCCCTGTACACTTCACCCTTTTTGTCCTCCGAGCCCATAATTGGTCACCCCATAATTCCGAGTGTGGTTGGAACCCCCCCACCCACGGAAGGCATCCTTTGTTTCCCAGCCTATCCCCCAATATGGGTACCCCCATTCCATGACCCCCACTTTCCATCTGCTCCCTACACATCACTCAACCCAATCGCACCACCCCAATACCCATCCTTCATGGAGCAGTCCATCCGCACTCCAATGTCTCAGAGGCACAGTCCACATATGTTTGCAACAACATCAATCTACACAAACACCACACTCACTTCGCCTACCATACCAACTTACATGGTAGCCCCTGCACACACCACTCTGTCCGACCCAATGGACATTTCACCAACCACAACACCTCTCCCCACACTTCCACCATCTCCCCCTTCCCTACCCCCCACCTCACCACTCACCACATCATTGGCACACACAGCATTCACTACCTCCATTCCCATTCCCACCTCCCCTGCATTCCAAACTTTTCCCCTTGCATCTCATAATGTACATACCACATTTAATACATTACTTCAGTGTGCACATCAACTACAACAAGAATACCATCAATTGGAAGAACGTACCACTGCCCTCCAGGCAGAATCTCAGCGTCTACAGGCTAGAGTCAACACTCTCGAAGTTGATTACCAAACGCTCATAGCAGAACATACCACCTTACAACAGGCTCACACAGAATTGGAATCAAAGATATCGACGGTGGATGACAAAGCAGTCAAGGAACTGGAAAGTGTGCTCCAGGTACAAATGATATCCAATGCTACACTCAGATGCAATCTCGGGCTATTAAGGAAGCATATGGTTGTAGCATTAGAAGAGAACAAGCGGCTTCAACAACAAAACCAAGAC
Source organism: Ceratopteris richardii (assembly GCA_020310875.1). Lineage (NCBI taxonomy): Eukaryota > Viridiplantae > Streptophyta > Polypodiopsida > Polypodiales > Pteridaceae > Ceratopteris > Ceratopteris richardii. The sequence goes on from CM035437.1 coordinate 81,749,374, forward strand.
AATTTTGAAGCAGCTATGGAAGGAATCGGAGAAGCAACCATTAGCCCTACCAAGTATAGAGTGGTCCCATCAGAAGATATTCGCATCTTACTCGTAGAGCATGCAAATTTTTTGGAGTCATATGAAAAGTTCGAGGCTGAATGTGCTGACCTAAAAAAGAAGATAGCCAGTGTCCCCACAGTTCAACAGGAGCTGGTAATCTTGCACCAATCTACAGAAGAATTAGAGACCCTCCCGAAGCAGCTGGCAAAACTCCAAGCACGTCTCTTACCATATGAAAGGCCGCCCTCCCCAGCTGAAGAACTAGAACCTGATACAGTAGTAGAAATCCCTGTAGATGACAGCTATGAAGAACCATACGAGCCGATGCCAACACCCGGCGGTCGAGTCACAGAGGAAGGACACGACACCTTAGAAATTGGAGTCCCTGATTGCTTCAAAAGGGTTGAGAAAGTGGGAAACACACATGATGATCGTGTTGCCGTGCAAATCCAATCCCTCACAAATCTGGAAGAAACTATTCTTCGATTGTCTTACTTTCAGCACCTATCCCACCGACGGTTAATCACAACATCAGAGCTGCAATACATGCCTTACTATGTCTTGCTACATGATTATAATGCAGAAATTAAAAGGCATACAGGGAAGGAGCCCACCTTTGCCACTCAATTTGAGTCGGAGGACTTACCGGAAGTGCAAGTGTGGGCTCGATTTTCCAACCTATTTGGCGTGTGTGATTACTAACTGATTACCCTGAGATGATGAGCACCTGGGCAACCATGCCACTGTATATCAAGTATAATCCATGTTATTGCCCAATGGTCCGTCGTAGGTCATGGTAGGCATTTGCAATCAAGGTACGCAACAATAAAGAATGCTCGGCATGGGTCAAGTATCCATATTTTGCTCCACCTCGAGGGACCCCAATCGTAGCCTACATGATATCAACAATTCGACACTGGTCTACACGTCTAAAGAATGTACCCGACATAGCAGCAAAAATGTGTATGAAAATATTTGAGCTCATGACAATTGTCTTCAAAACCTTTCAGAAGGTACAGGCTCCATACACCTCTGCCCCCAGATTCTCTCAAGGTAACAAGGATTTAGTCTACGACATGAGCCAGACTCCCTCGGTCAATATAATCTTTGCCTGGCACGCACGAATAAAGTATTTACCTCCATGCTTCAAGCAGACCTTTGAAGAAATGTTCTCTACAGGGTTCTAGGAATATCATTCGGAAATTTTCATTCCCAGACCAACACATTTGCTACATCTATTCGCAGTAGAACAACACATGCAGATCAGTTACATCTGCCACATCCGGACATTCTAGGACCAATTGATTAGGATCGCATGATGAAAGACTTGGCTAGAGGACTACGCATCCAAGAACATCAGCTTGCCACTCATGTTCTGGAATATTACACACAACACTCCCAGCAACAAGGGTCTGTCAGGGACGACAAACGCGAGAGAGGGGGGGTGTTGATAGCAATCAAGGCACCCAAGGACCGACGAGACAACGAAGCCAGCGGAAAGAGTCAGAGCAAAGAGAAGGATTAAGTAGACAAAGAGTAGTCAACGTAGATCTGGCAGATAGGCCCTTCAATTTTTTCCAAATCAACATCTTTATAACAGTGATTCTCATCACTAACAATCATTGTAAATACCATTACACCTTTTTGTAGCTCCATTTTGTGCAAGCCAAGGAGTCCTTGAGCTTGACGAGCATTAGAAGTACCTACCTATCAATTTTCATATTTTTTAGACTCTGTTTGAGCCCTCAAATAGGCCCTAGAACCTAATTTTTAACTAGGCCGGACACTAGGTCTGGACAGGACCAAAAACTAGTCAAAAACTATAAATAGAGCTAGAGAGCTCATTTTTGAGGTCAGATTGTTGTAGAATTGAACTTGTAAGAGCACTTTTGAGTAATCTAAAGAACTCCATTGCTTCTCTCTTTGTATTACCTTGTGTGCGTGTGTGTGTGTATGTGTGTGCATGGTAGTGTGCTTCTCAGTCACACATTTGTGCCATCACTTGTTCGAGGTCTTCATACCATTCTCATGTCTTTCCGCATTGACATTAAAGGAGGTGCTACTCATCATTGAGCTACATCCTTGGATCCACGGCATCAAATCCCTGAGAAAATTCTCTGAGTCCCTGCAAAGATCTGCAAGCTTCTCTTGCACACAACACTCTAGGCACAAGAGGTCCATTTTGCATATTACATTCCTTAAGCCTTTAGATGTCTCCACTAGAAAAAGAAGGTTGTCTGAATCCTCATCCTCATAATCTACTTTGAACACTAAGCCATATCGAAAATCCTCTGTGGTCATGAGCTTTCCCCTCCCATAGGCTCCTACACATACCAAAAGAGTAGTGTTGTTCTCTTCAGTGTACTGGAGACACCACTCCAGAGCTGTCATGTTTCGGAGTGGTCGATCTTTCCTATTAACCTCGATTTCCTTCGACCTTTCCTTCCTCACTAGATCCTCATCAATACGTTTTATGCTGCTATGACCACTAGATGAAATGGGAATTGGGTCGCTTTCCCTCCCAGAGGATAATGAAGCAATGCTTTTCTTTCCTTTCATAGGGTGACCCATGCTCCTCTCACGAGCTTGTTCTTTTGTGCTCGCAGTCACCCTAAGCTTCTTGACACTCTTGTCCACTCTTCCCTCACTGTCCCTGAAATTTGCAAAAATTTAATCTTATGCTCTGTAAATTGGGACTCTCACCTACAAGTCAATGCCTGGAATCGACCTGCAGCCCAAAGTTGATGCCTGGCATCGACCTGTAGCCCAAAGTCAATGTCTTCCATCGACTTGTAGCCCAAAGTCAATGTCTGCCATCAACTTGTAGCCCAAAGTCGATGTGTGACATCCACCTGTAGCCCAAAGTCAATGCTTGGCATCGACTAGTAGCTAAAAGTCAATACCTGGCATCCACTTCCCACTGCAAGTCGATGCCTGCCATCGACTTCCCGGTGAAAGTCGATGCCTGACATTTACTTTCAGCCAAAAGTCGATGTCAAGCATCGAACTAGAGGGAAAGTGGATGGCTGGCATCAACTTTCATAAAGAAGTTGATGCAAGGCATCGACTTGCACCTGCAACTCAATCCCTGGCATCGATTTTCATAGAGAATTTGATCTCATGCATCGACTTGCACCCCCAAGTCGATGCCACACATCGAGTTAGAGGTAAAAGTCGATGTCAAGCATCAAGTTTCATAGGCAACTCCATGCCTGGCATCAAGTTCTCTATGAAAGTGGATGGCAGGCATTGACTTTCACCTCTAACTCGATGCCAGGCATCGACTTGCAACTTCAGGTCGATGCTTGGCATCGAGTAGCAGGTGGAAAAATAGAAGAATTTGCATCAATAAAATTTCAGAGCCAACAAATAGAGTAATTCTCTAAAATAAATAAAGGGAATCTTTTTGGAATCTTTTTAGAGGCAAGAATTTTGGGTAACTGTGAGGATTCTTGGTAGCACTCTTGTTCTCCATTTGCTTGTCTCTTCTTGTTTGCTAGGCTCTGTGCTCTTTAGCCCTTAGCTCTCTCTTGCTCTCTCTTGGCGCACAAATTTTAGAAATGAAACTGATGTCCAACTCCACTATTTATGGACACTTGCATGGCTTGAACTAGCAACTGACTAGATGTAACCTAACCAGATTAACCAACTGGACTGAGTAGTTGAACCAAGAATCACTAGTTATGCCAATTTAGGGACTTTTAAGAGAGGTTATCCAATTTAGGAAGCAATAAGTATGCCAATTTAGGGTCTGACAGGACAGTTAGTCCACCTTTTGTTATTTAGTGTACTTTGCCTTTGAAGTTGGAAATATTGTAACTATTTGAAGGAATAAAACAAGTAGAGCTTATAACTTTTCACAAAAAAAAGTGAAAAACTGATATAGAGCTGCAATACATGTGATAGGTTGTCGAAATTGATCATAAAAATAACTAAGAAGGAGTTTCAAATCCACAATTGGCTATGATAAATAATCTATAATCCACAGATTGACTAAGAAAGAGTCTCAAATCCTCCCTTGGATAATCAATAAAGCAACAATCTAAGCTATATGAAAAACATCACAAATTAGTTTCTTTGTGGCTACTAAAAACTTCAAATGTTTTTTTGTTAACACTCAAACATCTTGAGTAGATAGTAATTCATCATTGTCATCTAGAAAGCATGGTGTAAAAACAGTATGAGGAAATACATTAAATTATTTGAGGCCCATAGGAAATAAAGGCCCAAAATAGATGGGAAAGTTAGTTATGTCTCTCAAGGAATTTAATTTATCACTTTGTCATCAATTATTTTCTTTGTGCTCACCAATCTTAAGACATGAAGACTGGGTTCTCATTTCTCCACATTCTTGCCTCCTTTCTTCTTTTAAGAGATCAAAATACCATTCTATGTTTTTGGTTGATTCATTTAAGTTACATGCTCAATGCAATGTTGCTCAACTAAATAAACCTCTTGATCTCCCTTTTCATGCACCCGTTGACCTCCCTTCTAATTCAGGTGCATGTGGAGCAAAGGATGTTAGAAAAAAGGAATAAATACAAAGCACGCTCAATCTACATTTTAAGAGAAGGTCTTGTGAAGTAAGTTAAAAAAGATTTCAATTTCTTACTTGAGATAGACAAATTGCATTGGATATTGTGAAGCACTATTGTGGTTTGAAATGTTTGTATAAGTTAGGAATGAGGAAACTAAATCACCTAAGAGAGAAATTATTCCACTTAGATAGTGAAAGGCAGGATATATATCTTGTTTCTCACATGTAGATGATTGAAGATAACATGTCAGTAACACATATAGCTTTTGAATATTACTTTAGTCAAGGGATGCGGTGTTGTAGGGCTGCATTTAAAATTGCAATGGGTTTGGGGAATTTTAGAATACACAAGGTTCAATAGGAACGGCTTATGAATGGAGATCTCATTTTGGATACATATCATATTGGGAGCAAAGGATCTATTGGACTTCATGCAATGAATTGGATGATGAACCATTTTAACTTGCATTGTGAGGTTATGCCTACAACTAGAAGGTTACACTTGTCAGATAACTTTACTCGTCGAGAAGTATTTCAAGTATATAAAGAAGATATGGAAAGTAGAAATGAGAAGTATGTGTTGTATCATCACTTTACTCAATTATGGAAGGAAGAGTTTAATAATGTCACTATTCCTCGTAAATTGACAATGGGTGAGTGTTCAGTTTGCGCCACTTTGAAGAACATGGCAAAGGAGGCTACAACACCACAAGAAAAAGATAATTTTAAAATTCTTCTCAGGAACCATCGTGAGAGTCAAGCTTTAGAAAGAAAGAAAGCAATTCATCATCGAAGTAATGCCCTAAAAAATCCACAGCGTGTGTTTGTTGATTGATGGTATGGGTAAAAAAAACATGTTTGCCGCATTTTTATCGCGTCCCTAAGGACATTGGAGATGAAGTCTTCGTGCAAATGCATTTGGTTGGCGCTTTGGTATACAATGGAACTATAAAGTCCAAGGTTTTCTTCACATATCTGAATGTGCATAATGATCCAAACCTTACGGTTACTATCATTCATCAAGTTTTGCAATCATGGAAGGGTCTTTTGGCACCAATTCTGTATTTGCAGCTTGATAATACTGCTAGAGAGAATAAAAATTCTACAGTTTTTGGATATTTATGCATGCTTGTTGATAGACTAGTGTTTCAAAAGGTTAAGGTAAATTTCCTTTTGGTTGGGCACACTCATGATCACATTGATCAAATGTTTAGTACGTTCTCTAAGAGGTTGGCACCTAATAATGCTTTTACACTTCCAATATTATCTGAGTTGATTTCAGAAGCATATACTCCAAAACCTAAAGTTCAACACCTTACACAGATTTATGACTTTAAGCACTTTTGCTCAGTAGGCCTTGATAAGAGTGCTAAGGTTTTGGCTCCATTGCACAATATTAGTTTCAACCATGTATTCTTGATGAGGAGGGTTGATGACATAACCCTTTTATTTGCAAAGTAGTATTCATGTTCTCCTAGGTGGGGGCCTAAAGATGGATGCACATTCTTGTTGCATCAACTTACCATCAACATTAGTTGCAGAGTTATTGTGAGTAACAAGTCTATTTGTGTTCCTACTTGTTAGCTCACTAATTTTTTATTTAGGGATAATGAAAATTTGGATTTGCTGTAAAACAATTCGAAAATGTTCATATTCTCCATATTCATACACACACACACACACTCTTCATACCTCTTAGGCACAGAATCTCTTGTATCTAGTTCCTATATTTTCATAGATTCGGATATTTTCAGTTTGTATCATATTCACACATTGTAATTTGACATTAGAATATAGATAGTGTAGGTGAACATCCTAGATTACCATACACTTTGAAGATCTTGTCTCTCTCTATCTCTCACTCATCATCTTTTTGAGTCTTAAGTGTGTATACTAAGGTTCATATGTTGGAGGATCCCATAAACTTGTGTTGGATATGCTCAAGCAAAACGAAGAAAATGTAGTTTGCGGTAATGTGCTTGGTTGCACCACCATCACATTACCAAACATCTAGTGTTTGTAGTACGAACATGCAATCGCCATGAGAGGATAGACTATCACTACAACTTTTACTACACTAGGAAACAAAATCCCATTGTTTATTTTGTGCAAGATGGTTAAATGTAGTCTTAGAAGTTCGGACCTCTTTCTTATTTGACTTTATAATAGGTTGTCTCTCTATGACATGGTCATTGGCTTGAAAATATTAGGGTTGCTTTTTATTTTCTTATTTCTTCTCATTTTTCTCTTGTTTATTTGATCGTGCAAGATTCACAAACTTTTACTTACCATGGGAAGATTACCCTTTTCTTTGCGACGTGATCTACAACTTTCAGAACGAACCTTTTTTTGTGTAGATTGAGCGTCTTGTAGCAACAAAGAAACTAGATCTTGGAATGATAATGAATTGGGAACTTGCTTTAAACATAAAATAAAGAGTAAAAAAACTATCCACTTGTTAACTCCCTTTTTACATAATATTCATTTGTGTGGAGCTCTTCTTCACTGCCTTTAAATGGGGTGGAAGTTCTTAGTGATTCAATAGAAATATTTATTCCCTTTGTGTGAAGCGACATCCACTACCAAAAGTTTTTTTCTTTTTAATTTACTTCCATTTACTTTTGGTCCTGGGATGAACTTATACTTCACAGTCCATTATCTTTTTTCTTTTTAAATGGAGGTTCAGCCGAGGCCTACTCCTCCGGGCTTTATAACTTTAAAATTGCAACTGTACAAGGAAGGGCATAGTACCCATGGGACCCCCCTTATCCCACAAGAATAGGGTTTTACATAGCTGGGCACATCAACCACAAGATAAAACTTTCGAGGTTAAACATGTCCCTTACATGATGCCGGTGGGGATTGAACCCTCGCGCCCACCTCAAAAGGTGAGAGGCCCAACCACCTCGACAAGCGACTTGGGACCACAATCCATTATCTGCTTTGCACTGGGAGAAGAGCATTCATGATGTTTAGAGGCTTTCATCAATCCTCTCTTTAGGACTCTTTTATGAATTATCTACTAGTAGAAGAAATATTAGCTATGGGAGAAGATCCATTAATCATGATGTAGAGACTTTCATCAATCTTCTCTTGAGGACTCTTTTATGAACTATCTACCAGTAGAAGAAATATAAGTTATTGGTTAGAGCTAGTCTCCCTTAGTCAATAGTAAGGGTGGATTCTGACTGAGCGGCGGCAGCACTGCTCCGCACCCCCAGTCCAATCATTAACAACCACATTTGCATAATTCAGTCCAATCATTAACAACCACATTTGCATAATTCATGAGTGCTCATTCACATTGAGCGGTGGAACACTAAGAAGAATTGCTGATTGAGTGCTGACTAAGCGGTACAAGATGTCTTGCAGAGTTCTGACCCCCCTCTCCCGGTTCAACAAGTCCCAACATTATTTTCATAGTTTTTTATTCTACGTGGCTGCAACTAACCAATGATGATCTGCCAAGATTGTTTAATTTATGTAAATGCATGACTATTCCACCGCTCATGTGTGAATATACAGGCGGCGGCACAACGAAGCTGTTAAGAATTCCCCTCGAACTACAGTATTTTGAGAGTCTGTTCCGCACCCCCAATCTGAAGCCAGCCTAAGAACTTGTTATCATTTGAAAGGCCTCCCTATGGCTTCTTTACTGTGTGAGCCTACAACTCATACTCTTGGTAATGTCCGCCCAACCTCTCTGCTGCTCTTCTTCACATCTTCATCTTTCTTCTTTACTTCCGGCGATGGGAAGGGAAAGCCAGCGACGACCTCTCTCTTCGCCTCCCACACTATCAACGCCCCCATATGAACTCCTCTCATTGAAGCATCTTCTACGTCCACAATTGTTAACTCATCCCTATCCTCACTCATGCTCACTTACCATTTACACAAAATTCACACATTCTACGCAACTTCATCTCTCTCACACTTCCATCACTGTGACTCTCTGTGAAGATGACCTTTTACGATCTTGTGTGTGTGTGAGAGAGAGAGAGAAAGAAAGAGCATTGTAATCTTCATATAATGTCTCTGTCTTCCTATTATCTCTGCTTTCGTTTCAAGAGTCACTCTTTCTATAAGAATAACAGTTACAGATGCTTGTATGGAGAGAGAGAGAGAGAGAGACGACATATTGCAGGAGCCTTGGGAGGTTACATCATCTATTCGTGCACAGACAACAGCAGAGAGCTAGAATAATGGTAACTCCGAGAGAGAGAGAGAGAGAGAGAGAGGGATCATGCTTTACGCGGTGGGATAAATAGGATGTTTTATTCTATGGATGACGGAGCGTTCGGGCGTAGCGGCGAGGACCGGCGACGACCCACCCATTGCCGGAGCCGCCACCTGCGCGTCCACCGCCTCCATAGCCGTAGCCACCGCTTCCGTACCCTCCATAGCCGTAGCTTCCAGAGCCATAGCCGTCCCCTCCGCGGCCGCTCCCGTAGCCTGCACCACCCTGACCGAATCCTGCGCTGCCTCTTCCGTAGGGTCTGCCATCGCCGTCGAAGCCACCATACCCTCCCCCGCTGTAGCCTGTCCCTCCGCTGCCGAAGCCATCCGAGCTCCCAGCGTCTCCGCCATGGCCGTACCCCTCTCCGCCTTTTCCCCAGCTGCTTCCCCAACCCTCTCCTCCCCTGCCCCATCCATAACCGCCTTGTCCCCATCCTCCTCCGTTCCCCTCCGCGAGTTGCACCATCGATAGCACTGCCCCTGCAACGATCGCCATCACCACGAGGTCCGCCATCCGAAAAGCAGATTTCACAGCCATTTTCACGAACGATTATAGCTTACTTGCAACCAGGGGCTGGGGATCTTTATATTTGAAACTGCCACCCACAAACGCACTCGTCTTCTCATTGTCTGTCTGCCCGTATCCCACCCCCAAAAAGGACCGCGCACCATCTTTAGAGTATACCGATTTCCCTCTTTCCAGATCTGATTTCTTTCCATGCAAATCGATCTACGTCTGTGTGCGAGAGAGAGAGAGATTCACATGAGGACTAACCAGAGGCAACTAATCTCAATTGGATACAACATGGTTACATTGGCCTTAGGCCAACAAGGTGTCCTGCCATAGATGGGAATTGAACTTTCGCCCCCACCTCAAGAAACGGATTTGACATGAACACAAAGGCATGCATGAAAGAGCAAAGAAACAATCGCCCTAACAGAGAAGATCCTTAACTTGGTCATAAAAATCATGTAAATCCGAGATTTTTGTTGGTTCTTTTTAAGAACATCACTAATGAAAGCAAGAAATGTATCTCACCTTTTTACGAACAATAATTCACGCACGAACTTCTTCTTGTCATTTCCACCAACAACATGCAACAAAAGATCCACATGGGCGGACTGCAAAAGGAGAGCATGGTGGCTCAAATAGTAAGTATCCACCATGGAGGATGAATGATTGCTTGGAAAAGAAGCCAAAGAATCTAGCACTAAAAAATCAAAGAGAAAACGATTTCGGATAGCTAATGCCCTCATATGGATTCATCTCATTAAAAAATTGCACATGTAAAGATGTAATGGGATATCTCGTATGAATCGACTTCTCTTTTAAAATGTCGTAATCACTCTCACTCCCATGTAAAAAATAAGAATGTGCTTCCATATCCATACAACCTAGATAATGTTATGATCTCATTAAGTTTGCATGTAATTGCTAACGAAATGTTTTACAAAATGTGTGGATCTAGTTATTCTTCACCATGAAAATGAAGATGGCAAGTAGAGAGGTAAAATGTGACAATTATTTGTATTTCAAACATATGTGGATCATATACAGGTTATCATAAAATAGAGATGGCATGTGAGGAAGACTAACATTGTTTTGAAACAATAAGCGCTCTCTCTCTCTCTAGTTTATTTGTACACAACTTGGGATTACAAGTATGAAACATAATATCAAAATTTAAGATCTTCCTTGATAGAAATTCATACTATGAGATTACAAGATGACAAGGAAAGGTGCATAGGACTAAACCATACAAGAATGGAACAAGGAACTAGGGAAATACAACAATTGGAACATTAGGGAAAAAAATGAACCCTACATGAGCCTTTTGGATTAAGGAGTGATTAGTGATGGACCAATGAGAGGAGGGTGGTGGACATAGCATTAGGGCAAAAAACAGCCGAAAAGGGGGTTGTTTGCTAATGACGGATTAAGGAAATTGACAAGTAGAGACTTTCTACGTGTACAAGAATATAACATTGCTGTCTCTTTTAACCATATGAAGAAATTCTTTTTTTAATACAATATTCTCTGAAAATGCCGCTAAAGTGATGAAGATTCTTGTACTTAGTGTACAATTTTTCAGTTTGATGCAAAAAAATATATTTTTGCACACTACACAAAGCATATTCTTAAATTTCCAAGAAGGAATTGATTTTTGAAGATACGAAATATTTCTGGGTTCACAAAATTTCATGATCATTCGACGATAGGGTTTACATCAAATCAAAAGTTTCCATGTGTACAAAGCCTTTTTCTCCATAAATACTGCCAAAGTTTATGAATGTTAGTTTCTCGCTTTGAGCATTCTTCTTCTTCTTAGTTCAAATGGCTTCTTCTCATCGTCTTTCCAAACGTGTAATCTCATGTGAGGTGTGGAAACCTCTTTCTGTGAAAGTAAATGAATGGGTAACTATGCTTCCTAGCTGCAGAGGTGCCCATAAAGTCAAGCGTGTCAAAAGAGACGACACAAGAAACCACTAGAAGGGACGTATTCTCAGTTTCAAATTGAAGAGATGCGGTTGGTTTGCACGAGTACAACATGTGTACACCACTAAGGATCTTGTTCTAGAAAATCATTTGCGATTCCCTTCGTACTGTAAGTGAAGTTTTACAATGCTCTTCTATCATTCCAGTTGTTTTTGTATAACAACATATATGTTTTTGTATTGCAGATATCTTTCCTTCCAATATTGTGGAATGGAAACATGTTGAATGTTTAATAGGAACATTTAGAGTTCTTCATATGGAATATGCAGAACTTATGTATGCAGACAAATCTATTCAATTTTTTCAATAGCTTTGAGTTATTTGTCCATTATGCAAATTATCAAGTGCCATCAGGGACGAGTTCTTATGGAAATCTTGTACATGTGCCTCCTCCTTGCATCTCTTCATTAGATTGGGATGCTCCTGATCATTCAACAAAGTCAAGTTTTCTACGCAAAATGAAATTTGACATCCAAAAGGCAATGTCAACAGGCCGAATTTCGAGAAGGATAAAGATTCAATGGTCTTTGCCTATTCATGTCTTTGTAGCATGCTTTAAAAACATGTTATTACGAAAAAAAAAACAATGTGGTTGAATAAGGGAGTCTCTATTTCAGAGATTGATGATGTTTTAGGTAGGGAATGGGATAGCAAAGAAGTTCAAAAGCTAGGTGACATCATTTTATGTAAAGTTAGTCCAAATTCTCTTTGAATCTCATATCAAATATGTCGACAATCTCTGGTTTTAAGATATGACTATAGAAGGTGGAAAAAAAAGCTTGGACTTTGGATAGCCTTGGACTTAGAGGAGAGCTGTCCACATTAGGGGAAAAATGAACCCTACATGGGCCTTTTAGATTAAGGAGTGATTAGTGATGGACCAATGAGAAGAGGGTGGTGGCCACAGTCTAGTCCCTTAATCACATAGGCTAGTCATAGGCTTCCCTTGTTTTTGTGTGGTCAAAGAGGAAAAAACCACTTAGAACTCATGGTTTTGGTCATTTGAATGGTTTTGAAAGCTTTTCGAATGAAGTAGAGCCCTTGGATTGATTGAAAGTTTGAAAGGTTGAGGTTTAATTGCAAAAGTCAAGGCAATATTGCATTTGAGCCCTTGGATGCCTTTGAAATGCATGGTTAAGATTTGATGGGCCTCAAAAAGGCACCTTTCATTGTGAGCCCTTGGATCTCTGAGAGAATTGGATGGTCAAGATGTGCTTCCCATGAAAAAATGCGCGTTCAAGGCCTATCCATTGGATCTTCTCTCGCTCGTATAGCTCAGATCTGAATCCGCCTTTGGATCCAAGATTTAAAACCCTTTTGATCTAGGCCATTGGATGAAGAGCCTATTCGACAGCTACCGATGAGTCCCATCTCTAGATCAGCCCCAAATGCGCTAAGCCTTTGGATTGAGGGAGATCTAACGGCCCAAAAAGCTACAAAACTATGCAAAAGCATGCGTGAGAGAATCTAGAAGCCCACGCCATGTTAGATCACTCTCTCTCTCTCTCGATTTTAAATGAAATTAATCTTAGCCATTCAAGTTCAACATCCAAAGGCTATAGAATTCTCCATTTCATAATTCAAGAAAATAAGAGCATCAAACAATATTTTATTTGAGGATACCACTAGTGGTTTTGTATGCTTCTTTAATGCCTTAGATTAAGCTTTTTAATCCCTATTAGGAATCCTTACAAGGCCGATGCAAGGCTCATTTTTTCCCCTAATGACAATTTGAGTTAGAAGTATTGATTCATCCAAATTTTCAATCAAGGAAAATAATTGCTACAAATTGGAAACTCAAAAATGTAAGGGAGCTCCTAGAATACCTTGATGAGGTATCACCATAGTTTAGATTCTCAATTGATGATGCAATAGTTAACATTAGATCAGAGAAAACATTATCTTGCATAACTTGCCTGCCACCAAGGGTGATTAAGTTCCAACCCTTAAGATTGTAACAAGTAAAACCAAGACATTCTTACATAATATATCTCCCTCTTATAGAAGTTTCTATTGATACTTCCATTGATTCTTCTTTGCATGATGGTGACAAAGAATGTCATTGATATCATCACTTAAATTATGTATTTTTAATGCCTATAATCATATTGGCATTTTTTTGTTTAATTTCAAGATTTTGATGAGGTTCTTATTGTACAATGATAATACAAAATTTTGCATGAGTAAATTCTATGTGACTCAAGAATATAAACCAAGACATTCTTACATAATTTTTAGGACCCTTATTTCATACTTCCATTGATTTTTATTTGTAGGATGGTGTTGGAGTTAGACGTCTGCGGAAGCACGCGAACAGCACAAGGAAGAAGAAGAAGCTTGGAGCACAACACACAATATTGAATGTATTACTAGAGAATGTACAAAGATAAGTAGCCCATTAGGGCAATGAGCGTATATACAAGCCGGGGAAAAAAACCTCCTAAAGAGGGAAAAAATTGCCCCGGCTGTCCTAGTGTGTTCACACACATCACTACCTAAATATATCAACAAATCCCCCCTGGGAGTGATGCGGTGAACAAGGAGCTGGCACTCATGTATAAGGAAGTGCCAAGCTATGTGGAAATCACTCCACAAAAGGAAGTAAGCCCAAAGCTTTGCGGAAAGCTTCAAACTTCTCCCTAGGCAGAGCCTTCGTGAAAAGGTCTACAATGTTCTCCTGCGTGGGCACATATGCCAAGCTGATCTCCCCAGCAGAGAACATCTCCCTCACATAGTGATAATGCACCTCAATGTGCTTAGTGCGAGCATGGAACACAGGGTTCCTCGCAACTGCCAATGCGCTCTGACTATCAGTGAAGATGGTGGTGGCAGAAGACTGGCCAACACCCAAATCAGCCATAAGGCGTCTGAGCCACACACACTCTAACAGTCGCTGTGAAAGCTGCCCTATACTCAACCTCCACAGTAGGCTGCTTCTTGCTCAACCAAGATATACATGAGCTACCAAGCATGAAGCAAAAACCACTGGTGGACACACGAGTGTCATAGCAACCAGCCCAATCAGAGTCAGAAAAAGCATGCAAATCTGGCGGTAGTGATCCCCCCTTGGGATAAAAACGACCAAAGTAGCCGAGTACCACTCAAGTACCGAAAGATGTGCTTAACCGCCTTCCAATGCGTGACTCCTGGGCAATGCATAAACCTGCTCATTTGTGAGACAGCAAACTGAATATCTGGCCGAGTAATGCATAAGTAAATCAAGCATCCAACAGCCTACTGATAGAGAACAACATCAAATGCATCTCCAACATCATGAAGACTCAATCGTAAACATGTCTCCATAGGAGTGGCAATAGGCTTACAGTCTTCAAGGCCAAATCGCTGCAATAATGTGTCAATATATTTCGTTTGACACAAAGCCATTCCACCATCAACTTGCATAAACTGAATGCCCAAATAGTGATGCAAATGCCCCAAATCAGACATCTCAAATGAGGCATGCAAATCAGCCTTGAAATCTGCAATATGCTTCTCAATAGGACCAGTGAGCAGCATCTCATCAACATAGACAACAATGATCAGAAGCACATCATGAGCACACTTAACATATAAGGTGCTTTCAATTGGATTGTTCACAAAACCATGTGCAACCAGATAGGCATGTATCTTCTCATACCAAGCACGTGGTGCTTGCTTTAAACCATATAATGCCTTCTTTAACCTGCACACCTGGTTTCAAGTGCAAAGGTCTCATCAAAATCAATGCCTCTTTCCTGCGCATAACCCTTTGCAACAAGCCTAGCCTTATACCTGTCAACTGTACCATCAGGTTTACGCTTCAGCTTGTATACCCACTTAGTGCCAATGGCCTTCTTGCCAGGAGGCAAGTCACATAAAGACCATGTACCATTCTTCATTATAGCATCATATTCAGATTGCATGGCAGCCATCCAATTTTCTGAATTTTGTGCTTCATCAAAAGAAAGAGGCTCATTCTCATCATAGAGACTAGACGCAGCCATAGCATAGCAATCTGATGCAAATGAGGCACTATGAGAGCCTGAACGAGTACGATATGACAAAGGTGCATCTAATTTGCTATCACGCAAAGTCTGCACCAGCCATTTTGGCATAGTTTTTGCCTACTCAATATCAGCTCTCTCATCAACAAGTGCATCATGTAAATCTGCATCAGAAATAGAATGATCTGCATCATCATATGAAACCTGCAAAGGCTGAGAAGTTGCCTCATTAGGACCAGCACTAGACTGTCCACCTGTAAAAAGAGGCATCAAGGTATCATACATGTCTTTGGAGCTAACAGATGTCTCCTTAGTACATGAAAGCAATGGCTGAATAGCATCTTCCACAAAGACAACATCACGGCTAACCAGAATGCGTTTAGTCTGTGGATGATACAGACGATAGCCTTTACTTTCAGAAATGTACCCAACAAAAATACATTTTACTCCCTTATCATCCAATTTTCTACGATGTTGTTCAGGCACTAATGCATATGCCAAACAACCAAAAACACGCAGATGAGCAACAGATGGCTTGCGGTCATGCCAAGCCTCATATGGAGTGATAGACTGTAGCGCTTTAGTGGGACACCTGTTAAGTACATATGTTGTACACATGACAGCCTCAAGCCAGAAACTATGTGGTAAAGCCTGACTCTTGACCATACACCTCACCATCTCCATGAGTGACCTGTTCTTCCGTTCAGCAACTCCATTCTATTGAGGTGTATACGGCATTGTACATTGGTGTTTTATCCCACGTTCAGCCTGAAATGCATTAAAATAAGAATACATATATTCGCCCCCTCGATCAAAACGGAGGGTGCCCATTTTACATGCTGATAGATTTTCAGCCAAAACCAAAAACTGTTTAAATCACATGAACACTTCGGGCTTTGCTTTGAGTGGATATACCCATGCATGCCTAGAAAAATCATCAATGAAAGTCACGAAGTAAAGGTAATTCCCAAAAGAAGGTGTTTGCATAGGACCACAGACATCACTATGTACAAGCTGCAATTTCTGCGTAGCCCGAACTGAACCATCTTTTGGAAAGGAGGAACGCTGCATTTGCCCAAAATACAGCCTTCACATACATGTTTTCCAGGTGCCTCAAGCTTGGGCAAAGAAGACACCATATCAGATTTCTGCAGGCGTAGCAAACTAGCAAAATTCAGATGACCAAAGCGTGCATGCCAAAGCTTTGCATCTGACATAGCCTGAGAATCATGAACTGCACATGGCGAATCATTCACAGATCTTTCATAGTCTATGAGCTTATACAGCCCACGACATAAAATGCCAGAAGCAATAATAACATCGCCATTTGACAGATCATGAACTGTACATCTGTCATCAACAAATTTCACAACCAAGCCAATCTTGGCTAATGCAGAAACTGATAACAGATTCTTCTTGATCCCTTGCACAAATAAAGCATCTGACAAGGTGAAAGAACTACCATCAGCAGTAGTCAGAATGATCTTACCAACTCCCATAACAGGATAAGAGGAGTTGTTGGCGCATGTGACAGTATTCCCTGTAGGGGCAGGCTTGAGTGAAGAGAAGAAACTGCGCTGCGAGGTAATATGTTTGGTCGCCCCACTGTCAAAGTACCAAACATCTGAGTCCACTGCAGACATGCACTGCTCATGAGAAGATGGGTCAAAACTGCAAACAGTAGTAAACGCCCATTCTTCTTCCTGCACAAGATTAGCAGACTCTGTTTTTGGTGTAG
Organism: Ceratopteris richardii; assembly: GCA_020310875.1. NCBI lineage: Eukaryota > Viridiplantae > Streptophyta > Polypodiopsida > Polypodiales > Pteridaceae > Ceratopteris > Ceratopteris richardii. The sequence continues at coordinate 81,766,407 of CM035437.1, forward strand.
AGGCTTCTGCAACAACCATTCCAACCTCCTTTTTCTTTGCCTCTTTTACAGCCAATTTTGGACAGTTCTTTATGATATGATCATTCCCTTTATAGTACTTGCAAAACAATTTCTGCTTTCCTGATTTCTTCTCATCTCTATCCTGGTTCTTCAAATGTGCAGCATTTGCAGATTTCTGCTTACTAGTAGAAGAGCTCCATTTTCCTTTGCCCTTATGAGTAGCCAGGAAAGCTTGATCTGCAACACGCATAATGGACCTGTTCTGCCTGGACTGATCTTCCTACAACAGAACAGAGACTAACTCCTCAAATGATAAGGCATTCGGATTGCCTTTCATCATCAATCGAAGAGTAGAAGCAAAACTCTGATATGAATCAGGAAGACCATTCAGAACGGTCTACACAACTGAGTTATTTGGTATAACCTCATCAGCAGAAATCAACTGTTCCTTCAAATCTTTGATCTTCGTTAGGAAATTGTCCATAGAATCACCTTCATTCATGTGCTCACTCTCCAACTATTTTCGGAGGTAAGCAACACAAGCCTCATTCCTAGCTTGGTACAATGTGGTAAGTGTATCCCAAGCATCCCATGGGTTGCTTGAAAGCTTAGTGAGAGTATTTGGGTTAAGGTTCTCCATGGTCTGTTATGAAAAGTGACCAACAAGTGTCTAAAATGACGTGAAAGAGAGAAACAAGCCTGCTATGAAAAGTAGAGTAAAAAAGCGTAAAACGTCATCACCACACATTATATAGGTCCGTGAACAAGAGGAAAATTCAAATTTTGATCAACGCCCAATGAGCACAAACTTCGAGGCGTAAGATATCACACAAACTTTTCATGATTATCACATGAGTTTCTCTCTCTTCAAAATTTGCATAAGATACGTTTTAAATGAGCTTACATAGAATTTTTTAAAGGATTTGACAAATTTAATCCAAATTAAACACAACTAATTGAAATCCTTACATGGCCCTTTTTTAGTCGTTCTTTGCCCTAATGGTATATAGCCTATAAATCATTAAGCTAAAGGGGGATGAGGGGACAGGATTCCCCTATGTTTAGCTTTGCCTCTAGAGAGAGAAAGGAATCTCCTAACTTACCTGGGCCCAAAAATTCAAAAATTTTAGAAAGTTATAAAACTCATCATAACATCATTTAATGGCCCCCAATCACTTTTTAGGATCAAAAGTGCTATTTTTTATCTCCTAAATCAAAATCCATGCATGAACGGACCTGAAAAAAGTAACTTTTTCAAAAATAACTCAAAATACAACTTTCTCCCTCCAAAACCTCACACTTTCATACACAGGTCCCAAAAAGTCATCTCTTTCCACTACTTTCTCTCTGTAGCACACCATTCCAGCTCCTATGTCTCCCTTTCTTTCTCTGTGCATCTTCTTCTTTGAATTCCTATTGTCACTTCCATAGCCTGAACTCCAATGGAGAAACCTAAATCTCATAGACGTCCAAAAGATGAGATTATCACATGCTAGTATCACATGCAATGGCTCCCTCAACCTCCAATACCCTGCAACCCAAATGTTCTCGAGAACTCTTCAATGAGTTCTTAGAATCAACTGAGTTCAAAGGTCAAACACACTTGTATTATTGTCTAGAGTCGTTGATCTAGAGAAAAAAATTCAACTTAACTCTTATGTGCTAGAGGAAATTCATAGAGTTCCTTGAGTACTACATCTTGCGTTGCTCCATAGAAATTACCACCTTATGAGGGTGAATGGGTCCCATGTGACCTTTTACTCTACATACACAAAGATGATGAAGCCTTCATGAAGCGTCTTAAGCGCTTTATGGCAATTGCTAAAAATGCAGGGCACTTATTAGATGACTCTATGCCATTAATAAAGAAACTTAACAAAAAGAAGAGGATGGGTACAAAGTACCTTTCCTACATTGCAACAACATATTTTATCATCAATGAGGAGCCCGAACCTACACCCGTTGATCTCCCCAACCTTGTCAGAGGGGGCTTTGTTAAGGAAAAGAATGAGCCTCAACTAGAGGCAATAAATTTTGCAAAAGAGAGCATTACGATCCACCAAGACTTCTCTGGTGGTGTTGAGGACAAACTACGTGAGCTATCAAGCATGGAGGAGGTCCCCCCTTCAAATCTCAACCCCTCTGAGCCCACATTACCAGATGTAGAAATTGAATATCTCTCCATCATCATTTTGGATGGAGAGGAATTTATTTTTCTTCATGATATTGAGATGGAATTTGGTCTACATCTAGACGAATGCCTGAGTATTTTCTCCACAATGTCAGATGTTCCACTTGACAACATAGATGTTCCAGTGTTTCTATGGCTAGAGCTTTTTTGGCCTTTATAAGTGTTTAACAGGGCTCCCAAGTGTAAGATCAACTGAAATGATTTCAAATTCTCTTGCTTATGGGTGGCATCAACTATACACTGAAGACCTAGCAAGCGAAAGAGTACCTAGAGTGACTAACCTTCTACTTTATATATTCTATACATCTCATCTATATATAGGGGGGCATTGAAAATGCCATTAAATGCAAAAAGAAAATAAACCAACCACAGAAATGCGAGATTCAGCCCTACAAAAAATTTGCAGGGCTGAATCCCGTGTTTTTGTGGCTAAGGATTATTTTGCATGTAAATGACCTTTGGGTGCATATTAGGTTCAAATTATATATATCTAGTCAAAAAACAAGAGGCAAATGCATGCACGTTCAGCTCATTCACAAAGAGCCTTTGAGGACTCCATATATAACTCACTAAAGCAAAAGTTATTTCTACACACTTATGGTGGAGAGTCAAAGATAGAGAATGAGAGAGAGAGAGAGAAAAAAAAAAAGACACAAAGAACATATAGGTAAAAACAAAATTTTCTATTAATCATTTTATTACATCACAAAGTATGCCTCTTAAAGGGTACAAGATACAAATGTCATGGGTTATTTCCTCTAATTCTTCTTGCTAGCTGAATGTCCTTGGGTTGTATGGTTACTCTCTTGGCATGGATAGCACATAGGTTAGAGCCCTCAAGCATGGAGATGAGGTAGGCATCAGCTGCCTCTTGAAGCGCTTCAAGTGCTATCCCCTGTATTCATATACCTACACAGTAGCTTTGTAGTTCTTCTTTTACTACCCTTGCAAAAGCTCTTCGTAGTATGAGTAGTTCAATGGACTTTTGGTAGTGTCATATCTCTGCGAAAGCCCTACAGTGCCTCCTTCGCCTTTGTGGATCTCTTGCATTGGGAGGTATGTTCGGCTACCATTGAGGTCTATGTCGTGGTTGATAGTTTTTCTTTCTCTGATGTACATGATGTGAGGGTCCAGCTTCATCTTCCATATTTTGTTGTTGATATGTTTTTTGACTTTGCTCCCTTTCCTGCTCTGTTGGTATTTGCCCTTGTCCTTGTGGAAGTGTCTTGCCTCCATGTGTCACCCTATGGCTTGTTGGAATGTGCATATCATTCCATGGTGATTGATTGTTGCTTTCGTCATTCAGTGATGTCTCCTTATTGCTCTCTACTACAACCCTTCTCATCACCTTTTGTTTGGCTCTTGCCTTGATGGGTGTCCGTGTTGGTGGCTCATCATTTGAATCTGAGTCTGATCGTGTTGGAGTGAAATGCTCTTGTCTATTGGACACTTCATGTTCTTGTGATGGATTGCTCCCAGGTGGTGTGCCATCATGTGACACAGGCCTAGATGTGCTCAACAAACCACTTCGGGGTCTTTGGGTGGGTTGCAACCATGGTGGGCGTTGCATCCCTAGATGAGGGCTAGGAAAGAACACGTGATCTTTCCTTGTAGTTTGCTTGGTGTATGCCATTCTCTTGAGTTGCAAAAGTGTGAAATGAAGTGAGTTCTCTCTATTTATAGAGTTTGTTTGAAAATTGTTGGTTCACACTAGAATGGAAAAAACCTGTTTAAAAACATACAAAATATTATAATATAAGTAATAACACACTGAAACCAAGATTACAATAATCCTAGGATTTACCACATAATGGGAAATAACAAATTCACTTTACTTCCAAGCTGAGCCTTCCCATAGTCTCCTAGCATGCCATTGAGCATAATCGAGAGGTCCTAATGATGAATTCCATTTCTCATTGGCAATGTTGTGTTGCATCCTTCTCACAAGTTTTGCCAATTGTGATTCCCTAACTTGTTCCAAAAAAAAATTTCTCGAGAATTTAGTGCGGTAAAACCAATTAAACATCTCCTCCATGTAGTTTGATTGCATTGGACCACCACCATTTTGCGTGTTTTTGAAGTAGACACCCCTCGCTTTGTAGTGTGACTTTTCCATTCCTTGGGTACTGAAAATCTCTAATGGCCCATATCTATGCATGAAACAAGCTCATTGAAGGATTTCGATGGCGATGCACCACACTGCACTCTCCTTCTTGAGAGCTTCGCGATGATACACTCGGAGTAGAAAACTGAGCTCTTGAGGTCGCACGCAGTACTCCGCATAGAGGCTGTAGAATACGCAGAAAACACAGTACACAAGGAGCTCAAAGATATACTTCTTAGGTCTTACAAATGCGGTCGAACTTACAGTCTGTGATTGACCAGGCCACTATATGTTTTATTAAAGAACATATACAAAGAAGTGTCCTGTGGCCATTTGGCCTTTCACATGGACACTAACGGTAACAATCTCCCACTAAAGGCCAACATGGCCAAAGTAACTATGGGAGAAAAATAAAGAATGATAAAGAATACCTGAGTGTAAGTATACAAACTATACCTCCCACCTGATGGGCATGTTACATAGTATACAAGTGACTATGTAAGATCAAGAATCAAGTAACCCCCATCAAGTGAAAACAGTGTCGAAAGCTATCTTGTGGAAGAGCTTTAGTTAAAGCATCTGCAGCATTATCTCGAGTGTGAACCTTCTCAAGAATAATGCGCTCAGTGGCTAAGCGATCTCTAATGAAGTGATACCTCACCTCAATGTGCTTGGTCTTTGCATGATAGACCGGATTCTTAGCCAAAGCAATGGCACTCTGACTATCACTCAACAAGCGAGGTACATGCTGACGTAAACCCATATCACAAGCAAGATGAGACACCCACAATGCTTCCTTACATGCCTCACTTGTTGCAACATACTCTGCTTCTGTAGCGGAAACAGCTGTACATTCTTGAAGACGAGATCTCCAAGAGATAGCACCTCTAGCAAAATGAAAAATGTACCCTGATGTAGACTTACGATTGTCTACAGAACCAGCATAATCAGAATCTGTGTAACCAATAATGGATGCTTTCCGTCTACCTAAGCATAGACACTTGTCCTTACTGCCACTCAGATATCTCAAAATCATCTTGACCGCTTCCCAATGTTTCTTGCCAAGATTAGCTCCTCACTCAAGAGTGCTCCACATATGTCATCATAGACGAGTTTACCACCATGTGCATTGTTGCTAATAGCTGTGCAAAACGTATCCCATGATGATGGCAAGGTGCATAACAGCAATACTGCTTTCATTTCATTATCCATATCCATTTTCTGAGCCTGTAATTGAGAGAATATAGCATCAAACTCATTCAGATGAGCAGCAACACTATCTGTGTCCTTCAAACGAAGGTCATATAATTTTCTTATCAGATAGACTTTCTTTGATGTCGTCTCTTTTTCATATGTATTGCATAACTTCTTCCAAAGCTCCTCTGCACTTTCACAGTCTAATACTATAAAGTAAACATTATCTGTCAGGTGCAAGCGAATGGTAGACATGGCCATTTCATCTAACTCATCCCAATCATCTTCATCCATGTCAGCAGGCTTCTTTGAAATTCCATTTACTGGCTTCCATTGCCTCCTTTGAATCAGCACATCTTTAATCTGATTCTTCCATAGAGCAAAGTTTGTGCCATCAAATTTTCGGATCTCAAAATGGTCTTTGCCCTACAAGTTATAACTCCTCCTCGGAACACTAGTACTAGACCCTGATCCACCGGATGTGCCTGAGACCTCTGATGCCATGATGGTAGAGAACTGAATAAAATGATAATGGAGCCAGAAGAGTCCGAACACCAACGAATAAGTGTATCAAGGAGTAAATCGACCACTGTATAGTTGACAAAACCAGAAATCTGAAAAGAGTCAAAGTATCATAAAACTGCAAGTACTGACATGTTTTCTTGCATAGTGAATCACTGACTCCACTGCATATAATCAGTTACCCAATAGAAGCCAACAAGGCTTATTGAGCACCTATGAACAACTATCATACATCTCCTATGGCGAGGCTGGGTAAGTCTTCTACATGCATCACCGAAGAGACCCCGACATCTGGGTGTCTCCCAGTTAAGAAAACCTCACCACGACCCTCTTTTTTTCAAACGTAAAAGGCTTTATGCAAAAAAACGTAACCACTATATCAATGACCACATGGACGTATATAAGCGGTATCCACAGAAGCGTACATGGTGTGTATGTGCTCAATATGTAGTAAAATGACACTAAAAGGCTGAATGCATAGCCCAAAAGCTAGCAAACAACACCTGCAAGTGTCTGTCAACTCTGATGATTTAGGCTCAAAAAACCTGCATAAATTTGCAGCAGTTGCTCCCACCAAAACTGAAAACCTCTCGAGAAACCTGTAGTTTTACGAGTGTGGCTGAAAACACAGCCCAAAAGGTTGTTATTTATTGTCAAAGAAGTACAAAGAACACTCTTCTTGATGTTCTTGGACCTTTGTGAAGAGAACTATGTGCGGAAGTGCTCCAAAATGGCTCGAAAAAGACACCCAAAAATGCTTCAAAAATAGGCTTTGAAAGCAAAGAATGAAGCTTTGAGGTACCAAAACATGTTCAAGGTAATGTCAACCTTAGTCTTTCCCCTTCTTCAGACACCATAAGAGTGTAGCTTAGTGGCAAGAGATTGCCACGGTTAAGCGAGCTTTGGGGGGAACAGTACTGGGATGGGTGACCTCTCGGGAAGTACCGGGAACCTCTATATTCCTTGATCGTTGAGGTCCTCCCTTGCACGTAGCCAATGGCGCCAACGGTGACTTCGGTGACTCGGATGACAAGGTATGCCAAGGTCTATGCCTTGGTCGCTGCCTTAGTCATAAGCCTTGGAGAAAGGGGGTGCTCGCTTCGCTTGCACAAAGGGAACAAAGCTTTTACCTCGAACTGCTCTGATACCAGTGAAGGATTTCGATGGCGATGCACCACAGTGCACTCTCCTTCTTGAGAGCTTCGCGACGATATGCTCGGAGTAGAAAACCAAGCTCTTGAGGTTGCACGCAGTACTCCACATAGAGGCTACAGAATACGCAGAAAACACAGTACACAGGGAGCTCAAAGATAGACTTCTTAGGTCTTACAAATGTGGTCAAACTTATAGTCTGTGACTGACCAGGCCACTATATGTTTTATTAAAGAACATATACAAAGAAGTGTCCCGTGGCCATTTGGCCTTTCACATGGACACTAACGGTAACACTCCATGTGTAAATAAAATTTGCTAAAAATTGTTAAGTACATTGGAAAAAGGTAAGTGCAATGAACACTTTTAGAAGAAGAATACACTTACAATGTAGTATGTTATATTGCTCTCTCCCCAAGGTTGAATGAAACACTTGGTGAACTCCACTAATGTCTCTTGAAACAATTGATGTTGAATAGCACTAGACCTAGTCAGACCCATTAAGCCTACAAACTTATCAAAGCTTGACCAAACCTTCTTTCTCTTATTACAAAGGTCAACTTGAGAGTCATTTTCTGTTGTGATCATGCATAGGTCTTTCCACATCTCATAATGTTCATTATTTTGAGTTCTAGTACCTCTTCTAAAAAAAATTCTTGCTTTATTCCATGTCATTGACACTTGTTGTAAACTATCTTGAGATTCTCCAACTTTCTTAACAACTAGGGTTACGTTTCCACCATGACAACCAATTGAATTAAGTAGTTCCTTTAGTGTTGTACTTTGTGTAGATGAATCCCTTTCTAGATGAGTTTTTCAACTCTTTCTTTGATGTAGATGAATGATAAATGGATACAGGCATGTGACATCTTCTATATGCAAGTAATTGCCAAGAGTATTGGCTACATCCTCATTGGTCATCTTCTTCTTCAAAGATACCTTGTAAGGGCATGGAAAAATGCTTCGGAAAATACCCTTGTTTTGTAGAGCCTGCTTCAAAAGATTGTACAATGCAGTGTATGCTCTAGTACTAACACGTGCTTCATCACATACCATATGTACTTCATTAGGACTAATAATATCTTCTAAGTTGCCTACAAAATCTTTAATCACTTGGGTTTTGATGTGATTTCCTATTGGTGAATCCAAAATCATAAGCACATGTTTGTTGCTAAGACAAGAATTCAGAAACTTCAATTTATCCTCCATTGTTGAGGAAGAACTGGCATATTCAACAAATGACCTGCACAATAAGAAACTCAATCTAAAAGTCTTTTAACATAAATAAACAAGTGAAACACAAACCTAAGTGCATAAACACGTTGCTTTATCTCCTTTTCTTCCACATCTTGTTGGAGTCTAATATTGTTCTCATCCAAAGATTTGATAGGACTTTCTAAAGTGTGTATAGCACTTTCTAAACTGTGTATCTTGAAATGGTTGTGATGACATTGTTGCATCCAATAATTTGCTATAGATGTAGAATGGTTAGACAATCGCTTGCAATAAAAGTTTATCTAGTGATAAAGTTATATGAACGTCAAGGACACAGATAGTGTTTTTTCTCACATGAATGTGTTTGATGCTATATTATCTCAGTTAAGGGCTTAGAAAATGGAGATGGATAATGAAATGAAAGCATTCTTGTTGTTATGCACCTTGCCATCATCATGGGATATGTTTTACATAGCTATTAGCAAGAGCGCAACTGGTGGTAAACTTATCTATGATGATACCTTTGGAGCACTCTTGAGTGAGGAATTTGTAGAAAATCTATGGTTAGAACTAGTGGAGATGCATACAATGTTCATGGTTCTTACCAAGGAAAGAATAAAAAATGTGGCAGGAGCAAGAACAAGGAAAAGAATGGTCAATAGAATAAGAGTATGGGTAAATCAAGGAAGAGGGATATTGAATGCCATTATTTTCATAAGGAAGGACACATGAATAATGATTGTTATGCATTAAATAATGCTAAAAGTAAAGGAGAGAATGTTGATGGGAATGCTAAACAGCTACCTGCACCATCTGCTATGATTGTGAAGATTGAAAAAATTAATGCTCTTTCTAATGATGTTGATGTGTTGACACTTAACATTATTGTGCTCATTGAGGCTCTTATGGCTGATTCTCTTTCCCACACATGGTTGCTAGATTCTGATGCTTCTTTCCATGTGACAACACATTAAGAATGGTTCTCTACTTATGTAGCAAAGTCTCTTGGTATAGTGACACTTGGAGACACTTACCAATGTGAAGTTGGTGGGATTGGAGATGTGGTTGTGTAGTTCATTGATCGCTAAAAATTAACTATGCATAATGTATGCCATGTACCTCAGTTATCACACAGTTTGATGTCAGATGGTCAACTTGATGACCTTGACTACAAGGTAGTTGTCTATGCTCATCCCTTTTGCATATCAAAGGGCAATATGATTATTGCAAAAGGAAGCAAAGTTGGCTCACTTTATCTTAATTTGTATCACAAAAAGAACACTTGTTGGTTGTTACTGAATAGCCTATGGCTTGTATTTGGCATGTCCATTTGGGCGATATATCTCATAGTGGAATGGGAAATCTTTCTCATTCTAGCTACTTACTTGTGTCATTGTCAATATGGAAAGCAAACTAGGAATGTGCATAAGATGCACATTGGCTCTTAAATTCAGCCTTTAGATCTTGTTCATGTGGTCCTATGCACATAAGTTCATTAGGTGGTTCTCTTTAATTTATCACTTTCATTGATGATGCTACTACAAAATTCTAGGTATATCCTATCAAATCGAAGGATAAGGTATTCCCTACCTTCACAAAAATTCTTGCTTTCATTGAGATTGAAAAGGGAATTAAGGTGAAGGCGTTATGTTCAGATGATGGGGTTGAGTATACCTTACATGAATTCAACCTTTTTTATCATTCTTGGGGAATTTGTTGGAGTTCAAGGTCTGCAGAAGCAGGGGAATAGCACAAGGAAGAAGAAGAACCTTGGAGCACAACACATAATACTAAATGTATTACCACTAGAATGTACAAAGATAAGTAACCCATTAAGGCTATAGGCATATATACAAGCCGGGGGAAAAACCCCCCTAAAGAGGGAAAAAAGTACCCAAGCAATCCTAGTGTGTTGGCACATATCACTACCTAAATATATCAACAAATCCCCCCCTCGGAGTGATGTAGTGAACAAGGAGCTGGCAATCATGTCTAAGGAAGTACCAAGCTATGTGGAATCAATCCACAAAAGGAAGTAAGCCCAAAGCTTTGCGAAAAGCTTCAAACTTTTCCCTAGGGAGAGCCTTTGGGAAAAGTTCTGCAATGTTCCCCTGCATGGGCACATATGCCAAGCTGATCTCTCCACCAGAGAACCTCTCCCTGACATAATGGTAATGCACCTCAATGTGCTTTGTGCAAGCATGGAAAATAGGGTTCCTCACAACTACCAATGCACTCTCACCGTTAGTGAAGATGGTGGTGGCAGAAGAGTAAACACCCAAATCAGCCATAAGGCATCTGAGCCACACACACTCAACACTCGCTGTCAAAGCTGCCCTATACTCAACCTCACAACTAAAAGTGGCCATAGTAGGCTAATTCTTGCTCAACCAATATATACATGAGCTTCCAAGTATGAAGCAAAATCCACTAGTGGACACACGAGTGTCATAACAACCAGCCCAGTCAGAGTCACAAATCTGGCGATAGTGATCCCCCTTTGGGATAAAACAATCCAAGTAGGCAAGTACCACTCAAGTAGTGAAAGATGCGCTTAACCACATGCCAATACTTGACATGTGAGCAATGCATAAACTTGCTCATCTATGAGACAGCAAACTGAATATATGGCCAAGTAATGCATAAGTAAATCAAGCATCCAACAACCTATTGATAGACAACAGCATCAAATGCATGTCCAGCATCATGAAGACTCAATCCTAAACCTGTCTCCATAGGAGTGGCAATAGGTTTACGGTCGTCAAGGCCAAAATGCTACAATAATGTGTTAATATATTTCATTTGGCACAAAGCCATTCCACCATCAACTTGCATAAGCTAAAATCCCAAATAATGATGCAAATGCCCCAAATCAAACATCTCAAAATGAGGCATGCAATATGCTTCTCATGAGGACCAGTGAGCAACATGTCACCAACATACACAACAATGATTAGAAGCACATCATTAGCATGCTTAATATATAAGGTGCTCTCACTTGGACTATTCTCAAAACCATGTGCAATCATATATGTGTGTATCTTTTCATACCAAGCACGTGGTGCTTGCTTTAAACCATATACTACCTTCTTTAACCTGCACACCTCGTTTTGATGCACTTTCTACACAAAGCCACAAGGATGAAAAACATATTTTTTTTCATGCAATTCACCATTCAAAAATGTAGTTTTAATGTCCAACTAATGTACATTCCAACCATGATGAGCTGAAAGTGCACAGATGCTATGAACAATAGTCATTGGGCATGTAGCTACAAAGGTCTCTTCAAAATCAATGCCTCTTTCCTACACATAACCCTTTGCAACAACATAGCCCTTATACTCGTCAATTGTTCCATCACGTTTACGCTGCAGCTTGTATACCCACTATTGAGCCCATAAAAGTCCTATTGGTAAAGTCAACTATAGTCAAAGTCAACTATAGTCAAAGTCAAAAGGTCAAAGTCAAACTAGTCAAAGTCAACTTATTCAAGGTCAAAGTCAACGTAGGTGAAGTCAAAGTGTTCAAAGTTGGAGGGTCAAGGTGCAAAGGCAGTGCACAATTAATTGTCCACAAAGGGTAAAATTGCAGAAAGTTGGTTATAGGTTGCAGAGGTATTTCTGTAATTTCTCTAAGGTTCAAAGTGTTTTTAAAGTGTTTTGGACGGTTCAGGTGAACCCTCTCTTAGGTGCCTGAAGAATTAAAAAGGAAAAATGTGAAGGTATGTGAAGTGGCAACGTACGCAGAAGTGAAAGTATTGCCCCCAATTAAAAATTTTGTTTTAGTCTAAAGTCACTACAGGAAAAAATAGGGATTCATTGGCTACCTACTTTTGAAGACAATCTTGGGACATCAAAGTGGGAACCAAGATACTCTAGTAGTTAGGAGCGTACGTGAACCGACACTCAAATCAAGGCAAGGACTATTCTTTGAGGACTAAGCAAGGTGAGCATAGTCTAAGCTAGGCAAGAGAGAGAACTGCAAGAGACACACAGTGTGCCACGCAGAGAAGTGAAGTGCAAGGTGTGCATTAAGAGTGACTAAGAAGTGTGCAGACAAGGGCTAAGCTTACAACCAAAGATCCCAAGGCCTCATTGAATCTGTGCGCGTGCTGACAGAAGGTGTCCATCCCTCCTTGGAAGCTTGGTGCAAGGTGTGCACGTGCAGGCTTGGAGAAGGTGGAGGTCTGGTGCAGAGAAGGCCGGCAGCAACAAGACCCTTGGGTATTTTGTATTTTGTGATTGTGCACTCTGTGGGATTTCGCACAGAAGCATTGGATTGTATTGTGCACCACCATTGTATTTGTCTTCTCATAATCACTAGATAGAGGTTTCCAGTGTGTATCTTTCTTCTTATCTTTCCCTTTGCTCCTACAAACACTCAAATCCCTTTTTATCTAAGAATCCCCCAACAAAATTTGGCACTCCCGGTGGGACTCCAAGGAGATTTGAGCATAGGAGAAGAAATATTGCAATGTGGAGAAGCATTATTCAAGTGCCGACATACTTCTACATTAGGGTAAGAGGTAAATATTCTTATCAATTATCTCATACTAAGAGGATTATGAACAGCTCATGACCGCAACCCAATCCCAAACATTGATGGTGACCTGAAAAGCAACAAGAAGGGATTGTTAGAAGATCCTCGAGTCCACTGTCATCAACCTCATCAATAAAGAGCATGGAAGGTCAGGTAAATTTGGAAACCCTACTATCAAGATTAAATATAAAATTTCCTTCTTTCAAAGGATTACCTCAAGAAGATCCAGATGAGCATATTAGGAGGTTTTTAGCACTATGCAAAACAAGAGGCTTGATGAGAAGAGAGGATGCCTTTTTGATACTCTTCCCTGCCACATTAGAAGGGTTAGCAGATAAATGGTTCAGCTAGTTTGCTGAGAACCATTTCACCACTTGGGACTTAATGAAAGATGCATTCAAAAATCAATTCTAGCATGGAAATACTACAGAGATCATCATAGAGGAATTAGAAAACTTGAGACTGGGTCCAAGTGAAAAGTTTCCAGAATTTGTAACTAGGTCCAAAGCACTAATAGCTAAGTTGCAAGATCCTCTACATGATTTTTTTATTAAGAAATGGTTAGCTTACCCACTTCCAGTGACCACACAATGTAAAATCAAGGAATTAGTATTGCCAACAGCCTCCATAGAGGATTTCATCAACATAGCTACACGAGTGGAGCAAATAAGGCAACAATATGGAGCAATTTCTTCTCCACTACCCTATTCTACAAAAATGGAGGAGCCAATAATCCAGCTAAGGAAAGAGCTGGAGGGCTTAAAAAGGAATAAGGCCCACAAAGAGGAGGAGAATGTTGTTACTCAGGTGAGGAGGGAGATTGAGGCATTGAAGCTACAAAAGGAAGAGGAAGCCCAAGTAGAAGAATTGGCTCAGATTCGACAGGAGTTGCAGGAACTCAAAAGGGGTGGCATCAAAAGTGGGCTATGGTGTACGATGTACAACAAGCAAGGTCATGTAGTAAGTGAATGTCCTCTATTAAGTGTAACTTGCCAACTATGCAGGAAAGCTGGCCATGAGGACCAAGAATGTCAATCAAGAGGAATGCCTGCAACAACATATTGGACACGAGGAGGACCCCTACCACCAGCAAATGTGATGGCGGTTGCACCTAATCAAGGTAACAATTACAACCCTAGACATAGGGATAACTTTGGAAATGGGCCAAGGAGGCCAATTATTTGTTTCAGATGTGGAGAATGTGGGCATTACCAAAGTAGGTGCACTCTACCAGAAAATGCCCCTCCTTGCAGGAATTGCCCAGAGGCCAGAGATCATTATACTACTTGTTGTCCTAAGAACCAAGCATCCTCATCTGGGCCCCACATTCAAATGATTTCTGTGCACAAAGATGAAATGGTAGGTCAAGTCAATGGGCCATCACCATCTACTAGGGTGGAGCAGTTAGAAGAAATTGAATCTTTTACAGTGTAGAAAATAAGCAAGGGGAAGGCTCAAGGGGAAATAGGTCAAGAATCAAGGATTAATGGATTGAACAAAGACAAAGAGACATCTGAAGACAAAGCCACCACATGTGCAGATACAAGGCAAAAAGAAAATTTCATAGGTACCAGTGATGCCATTGGACATGCATTCAACAGGGCTCATGAGGAGTTTGATAAGTCAATTGGAGTCCATGCTCTTAAGGAATCAGAAGCCTCCAGACTACTCAAGTCCATGAAAAAGGAGCTTAGTATTTTTTATTTAATAAAGATGGATGGGAAATTCAGGTCCGAACTCTTGCAGATAATTGATGAGGTGTCCACAACAAGTTTAGTGGCAAAGGCTGCTATTATGCATAAAGATAAACTTGTGGGGGAAGCACCCCTCACAGATTATAAGAGCCCTCAGTTAACAGTCTCTATCAAAGGTCATGAGTTTCAAGGAGTTATTGTGGATGGTGGTTCTGGCATTAACTTGCTGCCTGAACATACCATCAAAAAGATTGGACTACACCCTTCAAGACCTGCCAACTTCACTGTAACACTGGCAGACCAAAGCATAGTAAAGCCTATGCGAGTGGTCCCTCGAGTCCTAGTCAAGATACAAGGTACCGTCTTTAACTTGGATTTTGTTGTTTTAAGGTTTCCACAAGTAGAAGGAAGTTTCCCTCTATTAATTGGGAGACCTTGATTAAGGCATGCCAATGTAGTACATGACTGGGGTAAGGACACAATGTGCGTAAAGCAAGAGGGAAAAGAGTTGTAGCATATATTTTTAGAAGAAGGACCAGACAATCAAATACATACCAGCATGATGCAGACAATTGGTATTTGTATGGAAGAAGAATTGTTGGACAACCCAGAAGCAGATCTATTTGAAGGAGCAAATTTATATGAAGATGAAAACATGTTGGCTTGGCTCCATGCAGAAGACCCATCTTCCTGCTATGAAATTTTTCCAAACTCAAGTAGAGAGGAAGCATGTGAAGAAAAAGAGGACATCATTCAGGTTACTGACTCGAGTGAGACAATCCTAGTCAAAGACCATAGAGGAGACAAGAAAAGAAAAGCCATCAAGTGCAGTAGTGATGAAGCTACTTCAAATCCTATATCAAGGGCTAGTTTGTTATGGATATTGGTATGGATATCATCTGTTATGTCAATTTTTATGATAGTAAGTGCAGGGCTTTACAAGGATGTGGAAGGAGTACCTGCAAGTCTTTGGAACTAGAGGGTTCCATTGGATGAAGAAGCTGGAATAATAAAATTGGAATTTTGCAGATTAACTCATAAAGTAGCTGAACCAAAGATACAAAAGATGCAGTATGGAGGAGATAATATTTTACTGAAGGATTTAGGGTGGCCCTATCAAATCGTCAGTACGCCCAAAATAAAGACAAAAAAAATGAAGTGTAGTACAATTGGAGATTATGGAGGAGTTTCTCTGAGTCAACATATCAAGACTCAAGGTCTATCATCAACACAACTGAAGATTTATGGATCACCTGGAAATTGCAAAATCTATCCATGTTGTGCATAGCCTTCTCATGTTATTTTTGCTTAAGTTTTAGTAGTTTTTATCCATTTTTATTCTTTTTCTTTGCGTTTTTAGAAAATTTAGCAACCCTTCATAGCCCTTTCCATAAGTACAATTTTTGGAATTTTTGGGAAATTTTGGGGATTTTTCAAGCATTTTTAGAATTTTTTTCTAGCACTTTTCCATCTTTTTCAATGCCTTTTTCTTAATTAGATGAACATATAAAGGAAGCTCTCTGTGGTTTTGAGTGGAAAAATGGCTTAGAAATGCTGAGAAATTTTTTGGGAATTTTTCTTGAGTTTTTTGCATTTTTTAGGTTTTCTTAGCATTTTCTTTTTAATTTCACGGCATTTTTTACCAAAAAAAATGCCCCTTAGAGGCGAAATTTATTTTTTCTAAAAACCTCTCTCTCTCTCTCTCTCTCTCTCTCTCTCTCTCTCTCTCTCTCTCTCTCTCTCTCTCTCTCTCTCTCCCCTGCCCCTTGCCGCCCCTCCCCTGCCCCCCTCTATAAAACAAAAGAAAACCCTCTCTCTCTCTCTCTCTCTCTCTCTCTCTCTCTCTCTCTCTCTCTCTCTCTCTCTCTCTCTCTCTCTCTCTCTCTCTCTCTCTCTCTCTCTCTCTCTCTCTCTCTCTCTCTCTCTCCCTACCCCTCGCCCCCCCTCCCCTGCCCCCCTCTATAAAACAAAAGAAAAAAAACTCCCCCTCTCTCTCTCTCTCTCTCTCTCTCTCTCTCTATCTATCTCTCTCTCTCTCTCACGTTTATTATTTTTATTTTATTTTTTTTATTTTTACTTTATTTTATTTCTTTATTTTTATTTTAATTTATTTCTCTTATTTTTAATTTCTTTATTTTTATGTTTTTTTTATTTTTTATTTTTTATATGTTCTTTTTTAACCCCCCCACGTGCGTTTAGGTTATTATTGAAAAAAAAAACAAAGATATGTAATATAATTATGTGAATATTAAAAATTATATATATATTTTTTATTTCCCATGGTTTAAAACTTTTGGCTCTGGATCGCACCTCGGATGGCCATTTTTTTCATAAGTGGGGTCATTTTCATGTATTTTGCACCTCTGGATTCATCTTTTGCCTTAATCTTTCCAAAATCCCACCTTTTCTTTGACTTTTGGTCAAAACCCACATGTTTTGAGCATATTTTTCACATGTTTTTAATTAACCACATGGTCCTCATGGTCTATTCTCACTTTGTTTTACCTTATGTTTCACAATTTCCCATATGCACCCTATGTAACTCTACTATTTGATCATTTTGGCCCTCTTCAAACCCCATAATCCTACTCCCTCACCCTTCCTTTACCCTTCTACCCAACCCCATCCTTAGCCCTCCATGCCCTATCCATCTCAGCACCCTCAACCCTCCCTTC
This sequence comes from Ceratopteris richardii, assembly GCA_020310875.1. Lineage (NCBI taxonomy): Eukaryota > Viridiplantae > Streptophyta > Polypodiopsida > Polypodiales > Pteridaceae > Ceratopteris > Ceratopteris richardii. Next base: position 81,783,693 of record CM035437.1, read on the forward strand.
CCCCTCCTTCCTACCCTCCCATTGCCCTCCTTTGCTTTTCCATGGAAAAATTCCATTTTTTTTGTTCTTCTCTGGTGTTTATTCTCTACTGCTTCTGGTGGACTTGGTTGATGCTCAAGTGTCCTTTTGAAGATTTTGCAGCACAAGAATATGGTGTTATCTCTCCTCCGGGTTTTGGCTATAGCTCTCCGAGACTGAGAGCCCATTAGGTGGTGGGCAACTGTTGAGCCCATAAAAATCATATTGGTCAAAGTCAATTGTAGTCAAAGTCAATTGTAGTTAAAGTCAAAAGGTCAAAGTCAAACTAGTCAAAGTCAACTTTTCAAGTTCAAAGTCAACATGGGTGAAGTCAAAGTGTTCAAAGTTGGAGGGTCAAGGTGCACAGGCAGTGCACAAGTAATTGTTCACAAAGGGTAAAATTGCAGAAAGTTGGTTGGAGGTTGGAGAGGTATTTCTGTAATTTCTCTAAGGTTCAAAGTGTTTTTAAAGTGTTTTGGGAGGTTCAGGTGAACTCTCTCTTAGGTGCACAAGTGAAGAATTAAAAAGTAAAAATGTGAAGGTATGTAGGAAGTGAAAGTATGGCCCCCCAATTAAACTTTTTGTTTTAGTCTAAAGTCACTACAGGACAAAACAAGGATTCGTTGGCTGCCTACTTTTGGAGACAATCTTGGGACATCAAAGTGGGCATCAAGATACTCTCGCAGTTAGGAGCATACATGAATCGACACTCAAATCAAGGCAAGGACTATTCTTTGAGGACTAAGCAAGGTGAGCATAGTCTAAACTATGCAAGAGAGAGAAGTGCAAGAGACACACAGTGTGCGACGCAGAGAAGTGAAGTGCAAGGTGTGCATGAAGAGTGACTAAGAAGTGTGCAGAGAAGGGCTAAGCTTACAACCAAAGATCCCAAGGTCTCATTGAAGTTGTGTGCATGCCGACAAAAGGTGTCCATCCCTCCCCCTTATTGGAAGCTTGGTGCAAGGTGTGCACAAGTGCAGGCTTCGAGAAGGTGGAGGTATGGTGCAAAGAATGCTGACAACAACAAGACCCTTGGGTATTTTGTATTTTGCGATTGTGCACTTTGTGGGATTTTGCACAAAAGCATTGGATTGTATTGTGCACCACCATTGTATTTGTCTTCTCATAATCAATAGACAGAGGTTTCGAGTGTGTATCTTTCCCTTTTCTCCTACAAACACTCAAATCCCTTTTTATCTAAGAATCCCCCAACACCCACTTAGTGCCAATGTCCTTCTTGCCAGGAGGCAAGTCACATAAAGACCAAGTACCATTTTTCATGATAGCATCATATTCAGATTGCATTCCAGCCATCCAATGTTTAGAATTTTGTGCTTCATCAAACAAAACAGGCTCAGTCTCATCATAGAGACTAGAGGCAGTCATAGCATAGAAATCTGATGCAAAAGAGGAACTATGAGAGCATGAACGAGTACGATATGATAGAGTTGCATCTAATTTGCTATCATGCAAAGTCCACAGTAGCCATTTTGGCATAGTTTTTGCCTCCTCAATATTAGCTCTCTCATCAACAAGTGCATCTTGTAAATCGGCATCAGAAATAGAATGATCTGCATCATCACATGAAACCTGTAAAGGTTGAGAAGTTGCCTCATTAGCACCAATACTAGACTATCCACCTATAATATTAGGCAGCACACTATCATACATGTCTTTGGAGCTAATAGATGTCTCTTTCGTACATGAAAGTAAAGGCTGAATAGAATCTTCCGGAAAAACAACATCATGGCTAACCAAAAGGCATTTAGTCTATGGATGATACAGATGATAGCCTTTGCTTTCAGAGTTGCATCCAACAAAAATACATTTTACTACTTTATCATCCAATTTCATGCGGCGTTGTTCAAGCACTAATGCATATGCCAGATAACCAAAAACATGCAGATGAGCAACAGATGGCTTGCGGCCATGCCAAGCCTCATATGGAGTGATAGACTACAATGTTTTAGTGGGACACCTATTAAGTACATATATTGCACACATAATAGCCTCAAGCCAGAAATTATGTGATAAAACCTGACCCTTGACCATACACCTTGCCATCTCCATGAGTGACATGTTCTTCCATTTAGCAACTCCATTTTGTTGAGGTGCACACGGCACTGTACACTGATGTTTTATCCCATGTTCATCTAGAAATGCATTAAAGTCAGAAGATATATACCCACCCTTGATTAGAATGGAGGGCGCCCATTTTACATGCTCATAGGTTTTCAGCCAAAACCAAAAATTGTTTGAAGCACATAAACACTTCGGACTTTGCTTTGATTGGATATACCCATGCATGCCTAGAAAAATCATTAACTAAATTCACGAAGTAAAGATAGTTTCCAAAAGAAGGTGTATGCATAGGACCACAGACATCACTATGTACAAGCTGCAATTTCTAAGTGGCTCCAACTGAACCATCTTTTGGGAAGGATGAATGCTGCATTTTATCCAAAATACAGCCTTCATAAACATTTTTATCAGGTGCCTTAAGTTTGGGCAAAGAGGAAACCATTTCAAATTTTTGGAGGTGTAGCAAACTAGCAAAATTCAAGTGACCAAAGCATGCATGTCAAAGCTTTGCATCTAACATAGCCTGAGAATCATGTACTGCACATGCTAAATCATTCACAAATTTTTCATATTCTATGAGCTTATACAACCCATGACATAAAATGCCAAAAGTAATAATTACGTCGCCATTTGATAGATCATGAACTATACATCTATCATCAACAAATTTCAGAACCAAGCCAATCTTGGCTAATGCTAAAACTAACAAAAAAAAATCTTGAGCCCTAGCACAAATAAACTATCCGACAAGGTGAAAGAGCTACCATCAGCAATAGTCAAAATGATCTTACCAACTCCCATGACAGGATAATAGGGGTTGTTGGCGCATGTGATAGTATTCCCTGTAGGGGCAGGCTTAAGTGAAGTGAAGAAACTACGCTGCGAGGTAATATGTTTGGGTGCCCCACTATCAAAATACCAATCATCTAAGTCTACTACAAACATACACTACCCATGAGAAGATGCGTCAAAACTACAAATAGTAGTCACATTCTTCATTCTGCACAAGATTTGCAGACTTTATTTTTAGTGTAGATGCCTCTACAAGAACCATTCCAACCTCTTTTTTCTTTACCTCTTTTATAGCTAGTTTTGGATAGTTCTTTATGATATGATTGTTTCCTTTATAGTACTTACAAAAGAATTTCTGCTTTTCTAATTTCTTCTCCTCTTTGTCTTCCTTCTTCAAATATGCAACACTTGCAGATATCTGCTTACTAGTAGATGAGACCCATTTACCTTTGCCTTTCTGACTAGCTAGGAAAGCTTGATCTACAACATGCATAATGGACCTGTTCTACCTAGACTAATCTTCCTGCAACAAACTAGAGGCTAACCCCTCAAATGTCAAGGCATTTGGATTGCCTTATATCATCAAACAAAGAGTAGAAGCAAAACTTCGATATGAATCAAGAAGACCATTCAGGACAATCTGCACAAGTGAGGTAGCTGGTATAACTTCATTAGCACAAATCAACTCTTCCTTCAAGCCTTTGATGTTAGTAAAAAAACTATCCATAAAATCACCTTCATTCATATGCTCACTCTCTAACTATTTTTAGAGGTAAGCAACACAAGCCTCATTCCTAGCCTCGTACAATGTGGTAAGTGTATCCCAAGCATCCTTAGCTATTCTACAAGAGTGAATGTGAGGAATAATGGCACATTTGACAGGCAAGGCTATCAATGCACGTGTCTAAGCATCTCTACCATCCCAATGAATTTTCTCTATAGTAGGTGCAGTGGAAACTGCAACACGAGCAAGAACATGAAGAATACTAACATCTTCAATGTTGTCTGCATCTGAAACGAGTTGCCATCGCAATTTCAGCACCAAAAAGCAAACGGTTTTGATCTCCTAATCACCCTAAGTATGCTCACTAAATTTTATGCGATTCTAAGAGTGTGACCGACGGGGTGTCAACGATGCCATAGATGAAGCGACGGCCTATTTTAATACCAATTGTTGGAGTTTGAGGTCTATAGATGCATGCAAACAGCACAAAGAAGAAGAAGAAACTTGGAGCACAACACACAATACTCAATGTATTACCACTAGAATGTACAAAGATAAGTAACCCATTAGGGCTATACGTGTATATAAAAATCGGGGAAAAAAAACCTCCTAAAGAGGGAAAAAAGTGCCCCGACAGTCCTAGTGTGTTCACATACATCACTACCTAAATATATCAACAGAATTCCTAGAGATTTTACAACTCCTTATACTCTAGTATAGAATGGTGTAGCTGAAAAGGATAAATAGAACTATTCAAGATAGACTAGTTTATGTGTTGCATCATGCAAACCTTTCACAAGGCTTTTAGGCAAAAGTGGTATTGAGTGCATTTCATGTGATTAATCTTTCACCTAGTGCTACCAAAGGTCTCAAAGTGGCACAAGATTTATGGATAGGAGAGCCACCTTATTATGATCATCTTCAAGTTTTTTCCTACTCCCAAATTGTGACAATTTTTTCAATAGAATGTCATGTACATAACTCACCACAAATGGTAAAATTTACAAAGCTAGATTGATTACATACAGAGTAATCCACCTGGTTTCATCATCAACAAATAGCACATAATACCTTGATCCATTTATGCTATAGTCTTTTGATGGACCCCACACATCTATATGAACTAATTCAAGCATATTTGAATACATGTATCCTTGCTTATTGTATGATTTCTTATGAGCTTTACCTACTTGACAAGCCTCACATTTCTATATCATATGTTGTCCTTCAATATTTGGTAGACCAAGCACTACACCGTTCTTTGTCATCTCTTTTATTCCCCTTTCATTAAAATGTCCTAACCTCTTATGCCATAGATCCAATTCAGAAATCTTTTGACTTCCATAAGTAAACAATGCATGTCCCACATTACCTTGGACTTTGAGAGTGAATAATCTTCCTTCCTTTTTTTTTGTAACAATGCTTTTATATCCTTGACTTGGATCTTCAACATAAACACCATCACTTGTAAATCTGACTTCATATCCCTTCTCAACAATTTGCCCTACACTTATTAGATTTTTAGGAATTGTTGGAACATAAAGTACCTTCCTTAGAAGTGTGCTTCCACTCTTTTTCTTTATTGATCCAATGCTCTCAACTTTGTGTTTGGTGTTATCTCCTATTTGAACTGTATGTCCATTCACTTTAGCTTCCATATCAATCATTACGGAGATGTTGCCACTCAGATGATTGCTACATCCTGAGTCATATAAAACACCATTTGATCTTCATTGATTACTTCATGTGTTGCGTTCAAGATGAGAGTTAAGTCTTCCTTCTTATCTGAAGCATAATTGTAATAGGTGTTGTTGTAGGATTGACTTTGAAAACTCCTTCCTCCTCCTCTAGCAAAGGAAGTCCTACCACCTCTTCCTCTAAAATTGCCTCTTTGATTTCTGCCTCCTCTTCCTCTAGGACTGAAATTCTGATTATGACTCCCACCATTTTGATTATTATACCAGCAATCATTTGCCAAATGATTTGTTCTTCCACAAATCCAACAAGCTTTAGCATTTTCTTTATTCTTACCTCCTCTACCTTTACTTCTAAAATTCATCTTTCCTTTCATGAAGTTTACTTTTCTTGAAGATCCTTCTTCATCATTTGTTTGCTTGCCTTTACCATTCTTCTTCTTGTCCTTTGAATACGTTGCTTGGCTTGAACTTTTTTCATTCTCTCCTTTAATGTCCTGCTCAAATGTTATCATATGTCCTAGTAATGGATTAAGATCAGGAGTAAAATGATCTAATGATAATTCTGTAGACAATATGAAAGGCTTCCACTTTTCATCTTCTCTTAGACATGTAAGTATTTGCCTTACCGACTTGTTTTCTTCAATATCTTCATCTACTACTCCCAAACTATCTGCAATGTCCTTCATCCTTGTAACATAATCAGAGATTGAATGAGAACCTTTCTTCTTGAAAGTTGTAAACTCAACCCATAGTGAAGCCTTCCTTGATTTGGTTGTGTTTTGAAAATGTTCTTCCAAGGCATTCCATACATCTGTTGCACTTTCTAATCCTCTAATGTGTGGTAGAAGATAATCATTTACAGCCATGTAAATGATGCACCTAGCCTAAGCATCTTTCTTCATCCAATTCTTCAATTCTGCAAGTTCTTCTCTTGTTGGAACACTTGGATCCTTAAACTCGGGCTTCTCTTCTTCTCCTGTAATAAATGATATCAAATCTTTGCTCGTGAGGTGTGCTTGTTGGATAGTTCTCTCTATCTAGCTTGTCAATCTGCAAGCTTTCTAACATCTCTTGACTTCTGTATCAGCAATTACTAATTTTTATGATGATATAATGTACCTTTAATATGAAGCTTTAATCCTTCTTGATCCTTTGAACTCGTGCTTTGTTCTTCTTCAGGTTTTCTTCCAGACTTTACCCTTTGCTCCTTCAATTCACAAGATCTTTGATGTTTGCAACAATAGGGGTTCTCCTTGCTTCTTCTTCACCTTGATTTGATCTTTTGTCTCTAATATCACTGCTGGAGACCGTTAATTATCCAAATTTCTGATCTATCTTGCTTTAAGAACTCTTCTATATCAAGAATAAATCAAACTTTACACAAACTTTACATTATCTTTCAAGTTCATTAAGAAATACTTCTCTGGGTGAAGTTTTCTTCATCTTCAACAGTCTGCTTCAGAATTGGACTTCAATCTCAGCATATGACTTTGATTTTAATCATTCAAATGATGCACACATATTCATACTACCTTTACACAACCATAATGATCATTAATTCTTCAAAAGAACCATTAGAGATCTAATTTGATCACTTAGATCAAACCTATGTCGAAAACTACCTTCCAAAAATGGCGACTTTGACATGGTCAACTTCTTAAGTTGATTTCTCTAAAAATATAACCCATATTGCTAAATGCTTTTAGCCAAAGCTTCCTTATCTTCTAACTTAAACTTTGAATGCTCAAAGTTAAAAACCTTTACACTGAGCACTAAGATCCAAGCAAGTCTTTGACCACCAAAATGTGTGATTCTAAGAACTTCACTTACAAACTTCTATATATGAATGTTCCTACTTGTCATACACACAACCTGAAGAGAATTAGATCATCAAAATTTGTTCATAGCTTGATTAGCTTCTGAGTTAGATGTGTACAAAAGATTTCCTGATCCACATGATCAGGCTGAGAGAATTCTAGGAAAGACTAATCTCTAATCTCACGAGAAAACTCTCTGCACATTTATCACCTAGAAAACTTGAATTGTATTGACTATTTTCTCATCTATTCTTCATCTCTCTCCTATTTTATGACTATACGTGAGTGTATATATACATATGAGTATGAACGCATCACTATATCAAAGTATATTTGAAGTATTTTTCCAAAGCTAATGTACATAAATGTATAGAACATTTCTTCCTGATTCTTCACTTGACTTTATGATTTGAGCTTGACTCTTTTCTTCACTTCTTCATTCCTAGACTTCATTTAATCATCCATTGATGATTATCTTGTTCCAACAATCAGCTTCATGTGTGGAACTATTGTCTTCTTGAATTTTGTTTTTCTATTTAATATAGCAATAGTCGTGTAGTGTTTTGCTTGCCTCTATGGTTGAACTATAGTGGCTACATTATTCTTTAAAAAAGAAGAGAGATCTGTTGGAGTTAGACATGTGTAGAAGCATGCGAACAACACAAGGAAGAAGAAGAAGCTTGCAACATAACACACAATACTGAATGTATTACCACTGCAATGTACAAAGATAAGTAACCCATTATGGCTATAGGCATATATACAAGCCAGGGAAAAAACATCCTAAAGAGGGGGAAAAGTGCTCTGGTGTTCCTAGCATGTTCACACACATCACTACCTAAATTTATCAACAAATCCACCTTGGGAATGATGCAGTGAACAAGGAGATGGCATTCATTTATAAGGAAGTGCCAAGCTATGTGGAATCAATCCACAAAAGGAAGTAAGCCCAAAGCTTTGCGGAAAGCTTCAAACTTCTCCCTAGGCAAAGCCTTTGTGAAAAGGTCTGCAATGTTCTCTTGTGTGGGCACGTATGCCAAGCTGATCTCTCTAGTAGGGAACCTCTCCCTGACATAATGATAATGCATGTCAATGTACTTAGTGCGAGCATGGAACATAGGGTTCCTCACAACTTCCAATGCGCTCTAGCTATCAGTGAAGATGCTGGTGGTAGAAGACTGACCAACACCAAAATCAACCATAAGGTGTCTGAGACACACACACTCTACAGTCGCTATGAAAGCTGCCCTATACTCAGCCTCACAACTCGAAGTGGCCACAGTGGCCTGCTTCTTGATTAGCCAAGATATGCATGATCTACCAAGCATGAAGCAAAAAACACTAGTGGACACACAAGTGTCATAGCAACCAGCCCAATCACTATCAGAAAAAGCATGCAAATCTGGCAGTATTGATCCCCCCTTGGGATAAAACGATCCAAGGAGTCAGGCACCACTCAAGTAGCGAAAGATGTGCCTAACCACCTACCAATGCTTGACACCTGGGCAATGCATAAACCTACTCATATGTGAGACAGCACACTCAATATCTCGTTGAGTAATGCATAAGTAAATCAAGCATCCAACAGCCTGCTGATAGAGAACAGCACCAAATGCATCTCCAACATCATGAAGACTCAATTGTAAACATGTCTCGAGAGGAGTGGTAAGAGGCTTAGAGTCTTTAGGGCCAAAACACTCCAATAATGTGCCAATATATTTCATTTGATAGAAAGCCATTCCACCATCAACTTGCATAAATTGAATGCCCAAATAATGATGCAAATGCCCCAAGTCACACATCTCAAATGAGGCATGCAAATCATCCTTAAAATTTGCAATATGCTTGTCATCAGGACCAGGGAGCAGTATGCCATCAATGTACACAACAATGATCAGAAGCATATCATTAGCATGCTTAACATATAAGGTACTTTCAGTTGGATTGTTCACAAAACCATGTGCAATCAGATAGGCATGTATCTTTCCATACTAGGCACATGGTGCTTGCTTCAAACCATATAATGCCTTCTTTAATCTGCACACCTGGTTTTCATGCCCTTTCTACACAAATCCACGAGGCTGAAAAACATACACTTCTTCATGCAAGTCATTGAGAAATTTTGTTTTAATGCCCAATTGATGTACATTCCAACCATGATGAGTTGCAAGTGCACAGACGCTATGAATAGTAGTCACTCGGCAAGTAGGTGTAAAGGTTTCATTAAAATCAATGCCTCCTTCCTGCACATAACCCTTTGCAACAAGCCTGGCCTTATACCTGTCAACTATTCCATCAGGCTTATGCTTCAACTTGTATACCCACTTAGTGCCAATGGCCTTCTTACCAGGAGGCAATTCACATAAAGACCAAGTACCATTCTTCATTATAGCATCACATTCAGATTGCATAGCAACCATCCACTTTTTTTAATTTTGTGCTTCATCAAAGGAAACACGCTCATTCTCATCACCGAGACTAGATGCAACCATAGCATAGCAATCTCATGCAAAGGAGGCACTATGAGATCCTGAATGAGTACAATATGATAGACGTGCATCTAATTTGTTGTCACGCAAAGTCTACACTAGCCATTTTGGCATAGTTTTTGCCTGCTCAATATTAGCTCTCTCATCGACAAGTGCATCATGTAAATATGTATCAGAAATGGACTGATCCACATCATCACATGAAACCTATAAAAGGCTGAGAACTTGCCTCATTAGGACCAGCACTAGATTCTCCACTTGTAAAAAGAGGAAGCAAAGTATCATACATGTCGTTGGAGCTAACAAATGTCTCCTTAGTACATGAAAGTAACAATTGAATAGCATCTTCCACAAAAACAACATCAGGGCTAACCAAAATGCATTTAGTATGTGGATGATATAGCCGATAGCCTTTACTTTGAGAACTCTACCCAACAAAAATACATTTTACTACTTTATTATCCAATTTTCTATGAGGTTGTTCAGGCATTAATGTATATGCCAAGCAACCAAAAACATGCAGATGAGCAACAAATGGCTTGTGACCATGCCAAGCCTCATATGGAGTGATAGACTGTAGTGCTTTAGTGGGACACCTGTTAAGTACATATGTTGCACACATAACAGCCTCAAGCCAGAAACTATGTGGTGAAGCCTGAGTCTTGACCATACACCTCACCATCACATGAGTGACATGTTCTTCCATTTAGCAACTCCATTCTATTGAGCTGTATATGGCACTGTATAGTGATTTTTATCCCACGTTCAACCAGAAATGCATTAAAGTCAGAAGACATATATTCCCCCCCTCGATCAGAATGGAGGGTGCCCATTTTACATGTTGACAAATTATCAACCAAAACCAAAAACATTTTGAAGCACATAAACACTTCGGACTTTGTTTTTAATGGATATACCCATGCATGGGAAAACCATCAATGAAAGTCATGAAGTAAAGATAGTTTCCAAAAGAGGGTGTCTGCATAGGACCACAGACATCACTATGTACAAGCTACAGTTTCTGAGTAGCCCGAACTGAACCATCTTTTGGGAATGATGAACCCTTTCCAAACATGTTTGTTGGATGCCTCAAGTTTGGGCAAAGAGGACACCATTTTAGATTTCTATAGGCATAGCAAACTAACAAAATTCAGATGACCAAAGTGTGCATGCCAAAGCTTTGCATCTAACATAGCCTGAGAATCATGTACTACACATGCTGAATCATTCATAGATTTTTCATAATCTATGAGCTTATACAGCCCATGAGATAAAATGCTAGAAGCAATAATCACATCGCCATTTGAAAGATCATGAAGTATATATCTGTCATCAACAAATTTGAGAACCAAGCCAATATTGGCTAAGGCCAAAATTGATAACAGATTCTTCTAGATCCCTGGCACAAATAAAGCATCTAACAATGTAAAAGAACTACCATCAATAGTAGTCAGAATGATCTTTCCAACTCCCATAACAAGATAAGAGGAGTTGTTGGTGCATGTATCACTATTCCCTATAGGGGTAGGCTCAAGTGAAGAGAAAAAACTATGTTGAAATGTAATATGTTTGTTCACCCCACTATCAAAATACCAAACATTTGAGTCTACTGTAGACATGCACTCCTCATGAGAAGATGGGTCAAAACTGCAAACAATAGTAAACACCCATTCTTCATCTTGCACAAGATTAGTAGACTATGTTTTCGATGTAGAGGCCTCTGCAACAACCATTCTAGCCTCTTTCTTCTTTGCCTCTTTAGCAGCCAGTTTTGGACAGCTCTTAATGAAATGATCATTTGCTTTACAGTATTTGCAAAACAATCTCTTTTTTTTTATTTCTTCTCATTTGTGTCTTCCTTCTTCGATTGTGCAGAACCAGCATATTTCTGCTTACTAGTAGAAGAGCTCCATTTTTGTTTGCCCTTCTGACTAGCCAAGAAAGCTTGGTCTGCAACATGCATAATAGACCTGTTTTTCCTAGACTGATCTTCCTACAACATAACAAAAACTAACTCGTCAAATGTTAAGGCATTTGGATTGCCTTTCATCATCATACGAAGAGTAGAAGCAAAACTCTGATATGAGTCAAGAAGACCATTCAGAACAGTCTGCACAAGTGAGCTGACATGAAGGACTTCATCAACAGAAATCAATTGTTCCTTTAAATCCTTGATCTTTGTTAGAAAAATATCCATTCCCAGCCTAGTACAATGTGGTAAGTTTGTCCCAAGCATCCTTAGTTGTTCTGCAAGAGCGAATGTGAGGGATAATGGAAAGTTTGATAGAAGAGGCTATCAGTGCATGTGTTTGAGCATCTTTGCCATCCCAACGAATTTGCTCTATAACAGGTGCAGCAAAAACCACAACACAGACAGGAATTTGTAGAATATCACCATCTTCGATGCCATCTACATCAGCTTTAGTACTTGTATTCGCACGTGTAACAGGACGTCTTTCAACACTTTGGACAATATTCCATAGTCCTTTTGTGACCAATGCATGACGCATCATACATGCCCACAATGGGTAATTCGTACCATCCAACTTATCCTCAACAACCAACATACAAAATACATCACTGCTTTCAACCATGGCCATTGGCTAAAATACCTTGATGCAAAAAAATGATTGTGTCTGAAAAAGTTGAACAGAACTACCCAAACAAGTTCTACTAGACCTGTAGAAAAATTTGAGATGTTTATACTGGCAAATCGAAACCTGTATATATCTTTGGCACAAAAGAAGAAATAGCCTACACAAGCACTGTGATAGTGCGTTCAAAGGCTAAAATGAGCTCAGATCATGATTTTGGCACCATACAGCGAAGCTGTTTTGATCTCTGAAACACCCTACATATGCTCACCATATTTCATGTGATTCTGAGATTGTGATCGGAAGGGTGTCGACAATGCCCTAGATGAAGCGACGACCTGCTCTGATACCAATTGTTGGAGTTAGACGTCTGCGAAAGCACATAAATAGCACAAGGAAGAAGAAGAATCTTGGAGCACAACACACAATACTGAATGTATTATCGCTGGAATGTACAAAGATAAGTAACACGTTAGGGCTATAGGCATATATACAAGCCGGGGGAAAAAACCTCCTAAAGAGGGAAAAAAGTACCCCAGCATTCCTAGTGTGTTCACACACATCACTACCTAAATATATCAACAAGATCCACTCGCCTTCAAGCTTGTTCTTCCATGATTGAGTCCTTGTGCATCATAGAGATTTTGACACATACAACATCTTCTTCTCTAAGATTAGTCTTAGAAGAACTAATGGAATGTGTGATACATGGATTTGTGATTATGCAATTCTCTAATTCTAATGTAATGCATTGTTCATGTACCCAAACTTGAAGAATTTGACTTCTTAGGTTTAAGTTGACTGCATGGTCATAGATCCAATCTTGACCCAAGACAAGTGGTTCTGTAAGGTCCTCATCTTGACACACTAGCATTTTGACTGACATTGGGACATCTTTAAGATAGATGCGAAGCTCCACCTCACCCAAACAAGGGGTTTCCACACCTCCCAATCCTATGAGAGAGGCTTTTATGGAATTGATGTTCAATTGAAGATGGGAAGCTCCACCTCACCCAAACAAGGGGTTTCCACACCTCCCAATCCTATGAGATAGGCTTTTATGGAATTGATGTTCAATTAAAGATCTTGCCAATATGAGAGTCTAACTACACTAGTTGTTGCATCAAGTCAATCAAGGGTCTCACAGACCTTAAACTCTTTTCTTGTCCTACCTCTATGTTCACAAAAGGATGTGGGTTGATTATTTGAGGATCAACTATGCCGGATGTTTGGCACATGGCCATGTGATATCTTGACGCATTGGGATTGACATCTAGTCCTTGTTGCCTTAACTTATTTTGCCTAATGTGCCCTCTAACCTCTGCCTTTGCTTCTTCTCTAACCTTTTACTCTTCTTTTTTTTTCTTTTCTTAGCAGTGTTGAGTCTTATATATATATATATATATATATATATATATATATATATATATATATATATATATATATATATATATATATATATATATATATATATATATATATATATATATATATATATATATATATATATATATATATATAGAGAGAGAGAGAGAGAGAGAGAGAGATTTCACAATAGACTTAAAAACAATTTCGTGAGAGATTGTCAAATAGAAAATTTATATATAAACAAGAGTCATAAACTATTTGAAGAAAAAGCATTGATTTTTGTTAATAAGCCAATGATTATAGAAAGATCAAAGTGCTTTGGTGGCTAAAGCCTTTGTTTCAAGGAGATACAAATTTTCAAATCTGTTTTAATTCGAGTAGTTACACCTTGTTTTGGTGCTTTTTGCCACTTAGGTATAGCCCCAAGTTCATCTTGTTGTCACATTATCGTTGGAACAAACTCATGCCAGAGCACAAAACCAAACAATCCTACTTCAATAGACCTCTTTGTAGAGTCTTGTTCCTTCTATTGCCTATATATATGAGCCTAGAAAAATGTAGCATTGCAACCCACAAGCTCAAGCTTTTCATTGTCAGCACCTGGCCCAACAATCTTCTGCTCCACTTCTCCTTTCTTCTGCATGAGTTTCAATATCTACTTGCCAATCTCAGTGGCCAGTCTTCTGTTCAGCTTCACCATACGATGGACACACTCATCAAGGATGTCCTTGGCAAGGTTTAGAGCTTTGAACTCGTTTGAAGCCTACCTTAAAGGTGTTCAAACATTGCTCTATATCAAGTGAAAAAAGAAAAATGAAGGAAATTGATGAAGATTTCAAAGAAATGGCAGGCTCATGAAGGTAATTCAAAGGGTTGAAAGATATTCAACTAATGGAAATGAAGAGAAAAAAGTAGCAATAAAGATATTTAAATTCGGATATTTTTTGACCCTCCAAAGCTTCTGTGAAAGCTCATATAGAAATTACATTTGTGTTTTTTGTAAATGGGAAATGAAGAAATTTGATCGGTCCATTTAAGTCAAACCATGGATCAAAAAGTCATTTTTTTCTTATAAAAGGAGAAGCTCTTTGATTTGTTTTTTCCCCTTAGTTTTGAGAATTTGAGAACTATAGGTTATTTGAAAACTTGAGAGCCATAGTTATCTTTGAGCTAACCTTTGAGAAATCATTTGTGAGAAACCTCTTATGGATCATTTGATTCATTGAGCTTATATACATATCCATACTTGACCATCAATATAAACCTTCATCTTTGAGCGTACATGGTATTGTTTGGAAGTTCATGAAGATGTTGAATTCAAGTTTGATGTGTGATAAGGTTCTTGAACAAGTTGTGTGGATTTCTACATCAAAATACATGCAATGTCAACCATTATTGTGAGTTATTTTATTTAAAGCGTACAAGGTAAGCATTCTATTTCATGATTTACCATTATTTTGATAATCTTTTATTGTAAACTTTGCAAGGTTAATTTTTTTTTATCATTAAAGGATAGAATTGAATAAAGTTCACATTAGGGCTCTTTGTAAATATGCGTAAATCATCTAGAATTAACACCTGCCACATGTGAAACTCACGTAAATCATCTAGGATTCATGTGTAAAGTTTCAGTAACTTAATGATTAATTGTGGTTTTCTCAATTTTTCAAAAAAAATGGATTAAAACTTGATTAATCATTGATAAAATTATTTGCTATCGCTTGCTTTAATCCCACAAAAACGTCCTTCTCAAATCAAAATGAGTTCGTGTCTTCTAAATTTCACAAGATACTTTGGTGACTAAGTTTTTTTTTTTCTTGAGAGTATAATGAATTGGAAAGACACACACCCGACCTCGTAAGGTAGAGGCACCCATTTTGGGGAATTTCATGGACACCCATCTTTGGGAACTCATGGATATGTCCAGCCAAGATTTGAACTCAAGACATCCTCCTAGAGATTCAAAGCATCAACCACTACGTTATGCAGGCTTGGACTTTAGTGACTAAGTTGATTGCTTCACTTATTTTCAAAAAGAATATCCATTTTTCTGAGACTTTTTCTTTGAGCTTTCGTCGGCTGGATGTTATACTTCATTATAAAAGAGTGGATGTATTCCTTCAAAGTATGAACTCTAAACAAAAAATTTAAACCAATTGATTTACTTGAAGATGTTACAACAAGCGATTGGGATGAGATAAAGGTGTTTGCTACTAAGTTAATCAAATAGGATTTGAGATTATCTTGAATTAATCACAATTTTGAGCTTTTATTCGAGCGCCCCAAAAAGAACTTCTCTCCTCACATTTAAAAAATTGAAAATGCAAATGTCATTATCCCTAAATCATAACTTGATGATATAATGAATGAGATCCATAAACTTAAAGTAAAGTTGCATCCACATAAGAGGGATATGTAGATGATTTATATAGTCAAAAGAAAGAATGTAGTGAGTCTTCTAATTTTGCATTTAGATTAGAAGATAAGAATAAGTGTGAAGATTTGAGGACACATGATTTCTAAAATTATTTAATACATGGACTTTCAAAGGAATTTTTGTTTGAATTTGTTGAAACTAATGTCGAGACTTCTTTCTTTCAAAGATTCACACAAACTAGTACTGCAACTAGAGTTTTTTAAGAGTCCAAGTGTGATCATCATAGTGATCAATCTAATGAAAGTTAAATGATTTCTTGCATTGGTAATGAGTTTGACAAAACTAATGAAAATGATTGTATTTTGTTTGATTCTATGAAGACCACAAAAGAAGAAGTTATGAAGAAGATGATTATGGCTTGAGCATATTCGAGTCTCTTGATTAGTAGATTCTACTATTATCCATGAAGAAGATGTTGGATATGAGGATGTTTCCACTAACCATGTTAAGGAGGAAAGTGGTAAAGATAATTTGCGTGAATTTAGTAATGAATCTCTTTGTCCTCATCAAAATTGTTTCTATGTAAACGGAATTAAAGTTGTTTTTAATATTCAAAAGTATGATTGTGAACATCTTCAAAGGACCATATTTGATTTTAATGACATGCATAAGGAATTTAATTGAAAGGTGAAAAAGAATGTGTGCTATTGGTCTTGAAACAATCCATGTGCATGCATAATATTAATGAATTTTATCAAAACAATTCATGCATTAAAGAATATGTGATGACAACCATCAAAGGAGTCATGATGAAAATGTGAATGGAGAATGTAATGATGACCTAAAGTTCTTTGAAATTCTTGAATATGAGGATACTCATGTCTTATTGAATGAAAAAGTGTATGTAAAGGATGCCTTAATCTCATGAGAAGAGATGAAGAATATTTGAACAACATTGATGATTTCATAAAACCATGTGAATCATTTCTCATTTGTAAATGCGTTGATATTCAACATGAAGTGAAGGTGAAAGGAAAGACTAACCAATTTTTTTAATATTCTAAGAATTGAGTTCAGAGAAACGCTTTCATGGATTTTGCAAACAGAGGAAAGATATGTTAGTAGCAAGAAATTTCAATGGCATAATGATTTTCCATAATTGATTGGGTTTCCTTGAAAAGAAATTATTTCATGGATTCCTCACATAAGAGTTTAAACTAATTTTTTGCTTGCAAAATAAAAGAACATTTTAAAATTGAAAAATCCTTAATTTTGATTGAGTTTCATTTTCAAAATCAAAAGAATTTTCCATTTTTAATTATTTTTCTTATAAAAAGCTCGACAATGTGTTATGTTTTCTTTTAGGAAAAATCATAAAGAAACGAGGCATCTCCAACATTCTACTTTTTCAAATTTCTTTTCTTTAGAAATGATGGTGAAAATATGATCTAGCTTTTGAAATAATTAATTATTATCATTTTGCATTAACTAAGCTTGAAAATATGATATTTATATTCATTTGATAGGAAAAACGCTTAAGCAAGAAATCTTGTCTATGCACCATTTGAATTTTTTTTATGCATCTAAACTATGATTAAATAGAGCCATACACCCTCAATGGCTTGTATATAGACACTAAGGTTTCACCTATGTTCAATTATTCATTTGCACTTGAGTGATTGTGAGACAATTTTGAATGTTTTTCATCAATTGAAGTAATGATATGTGATAAGCTTATGCCTCTACATCAATGTGCCATAGGATTTCCAAGTATCTTTTCTTTTTGCACCATGTGTGGAAATCTTTCACCTCAAGTATGCATGCCTAGGGAAACATTACAATTCCTTGCATAAAAGGCACATGTGTGTGAAATTGACAACCCATGCACAAATCCATTTGCACTAAGAATTTAAGAATATTATTAATTTTTGAGAACATTATGAGTGCTTATCCTCTTCATCAAAGAACCACTTGAGAGTCACTCAAGTACCTCATGATGCACCATACTTTTATCTCATGCATTCAAGAGTATGAAAATGATAGGGCTTCATTACATGGCCTTGCATGAAGACACATCTATTGTTTTATCCCTGCACTGATTGATCTTGATTTCATGAGAAAAGATCATCACTTCTATCTTTCATGATAGAAGAATTTGCTCACTATTGGCAATTTAGATGAAGCATATGTTTGTCAACAAAAAGATGGGGTAGTAAATAGAGCCATGCTCCCTCATAAAGTCATGGAGATCTTGTATTCAATGCTCGTTGTGGAATAAGTTCTATCTTAAAGATGTTCAAACATTGGTATACATGATTATTATTTTTGTGAGGCAATATCCTTGTGTTAAGGACTCTATCAACAATGTGAATCACACAAAATACGTGTTATTCAAATCATGAAAAATATGGTAATCGTTCTACTAATTAGCTATGCTTGTTAGCATAAAAAATGTGTCACATTAACATGCTTCTACCCCAATATATGCATGTCGTAATGAGTGGTAGTGATTGATTGTGAGTGGTGGTTGTATGATTATGAGCTTTCTGAGTGTCTAAGGATGGTTGCAAGACCTCTATAATTACTATGAACTTGCTTTGTTACTTTTCTACTTTGTTATTTGTGTAATATTTTTTAAATTTTAGTATTTTCAATGTCATAAAAATACACCCATATTTTTTTACTTCATATGGAATTTTTTTATGAAGATTCTCCAAAATTACTAGAAGTATAATATAATATACTTATGCAATTTAGAACATATTTGTGTAATTTTCAGTTATGTGGATGATCTTAATATTTTTCCCAGTTAGGCATGTGTAGTCAAAATGAAAAATGATCATTTTATTACATTTGAGAGTACAAAGTTTAAAAGTTTTGAAAATCATTATAGCATTTTAGATGTTGTGCAAGCATTGAAAATTTGGAAATACCATCTTATGGGTTCTAAAAATTCAATCAAAACTAACCAACAAGCCATTAAAAATTTATTAAATCAATTGTTGATTTCTAATAGACACATTAAATGGGTTTCTTTTGTTCAAAATTTTCAAACTATGATTCAATATCAACCCAAAAAAGCTAATATAGTTGCTTATGTTCTTATTCACTTACCTTCACAAGAATCAAATTTCTTTCATGGAAATAATATCTCTACCATCAGTATTCACTCCTTTCATGATATGATTCTCACTCATGCATGTGCTTGTATTTCTCATGCGCATGGTATGTTTTTCAGAATCCTGAACCATATGATGTTCATAGCTATATTTTTCATAATCATTCTTGTATTTCAAAGATAATTTATGTATAAATCATTCTTTAAAATAATTTCTTATGAAAGAGATGGATGAACCATGATATATGGGTCATAGAGGGATATAATACACTATATCTACTTGTATATATGTTTTATTTTGATCGCATATGGAAAGCGATATTTCACAATATGTGTCAAAGTATTTTCTATGCATTGTGTGTCACCATATTTTTATCAAGTTCATTAATACTCTTCCTATGATTTCAACTCACAATGACATGATTTAGACAATTTTTAATAGATTTAGTAAACAAAAGACAATGTTCACACCTCAAACTACTAGGTTGTTTATTAGAAACATTTTTCCCCACCATGGTTTTCCTAAACTTATTTTATCATATCATGATGTTCACTTGTGTAATCATTTTTGGGTTGCATTGTTTGAGAAATTAGGTTCTAAAATGGATTTCATTTATGTGTATCATCCTAAAAGTAATTAGCAAACTGAACCTAACATTGATACCATTCTTGGTTTATTATATTGTTAAAGTATTGATAATCCTAGAAAATGGGATGAGAAATCACTAATACTTCAATTTTTTTACAATAAAACAATACATATTCCTAATGGTTGTGCATCTTTTGAGATTCTCTATTGTCAAAGACTTCCAGTCCCATGTTAATAACTCAAATTGATATCCATGTGGTTGATTCTATGGCTAGAGATCATATTTCTATACTTCATGAGGTTCATGATTGTATTAAATAGAGTCAAGAGCATTACACTCATAATGTTAATAGTAAAATAGTAAAAAAACAATTTAATGAAAATGACTTGGTATCGTTATTCATTATTAAAAGACTAATAGAAAAAAATTCATAAAATCCTATAATAAAATTAGCACCATTAAAATTATTCAAAAGATTAATGAATTCTTTTTAAGATTAGATATACCATCTCTTTGGAATATACATAATTCTTTTCATATTAGTATTTCAAAACCATTCAAAAGAAAAACACCAATCACTCCCATGCTTGAAGATCCTCCCTTGATTCAAGAAGATTCTAAAATATTAATTTCAAATAAAATTATTGAATATTATATAACCACTACACATTGCTCATCTAAGTGAAATATAAAAAAATTCTATTGAAAAATCTTAGTGGATCCATAAAACTTCACTTACCCAACATTATGATCATTTGATTATGGCATAGCATTCACAACTATATTAAACAGATCAAATCTCCAATGTTCAAATTCCATGCATGTGCTTTCTTTTTCACGTGGAACATGATTATTATTGTTTAGCGATGGGGAAGGTGATTGGCCCCATCCATGACTATTTTCTTTCTTATCAATTGAGTTTAATTGCTTTTTCAACTAGGGGGGATGTTAT
The DNA here is from genome assembly GCA_020310875.1 of Ceratopteris richardii. Taxonomy (NCBI): domain Eukaryota; kingdom Viridiplantae; phylum Streptophyta; class Polypodiopsida; order Polypodiales; family Pteridaceae; genus Ceratopteris; species Ceratopteris richardii. The sequence continues at coordinate 81,804,311 of CM035437.1, forward strand.
TAGTTACAGAATATTGAATTATTGGATTTTGTTTCATCTCTATTTTTTGCATGATAGTGATCTTCCTAGCCGGATTGTGTGTTTTAAGCATGAAAGTTTGATGTGCTTTGTGTTTTAATTTAGTGAGTAAAGGTTCATGATGGTGCGGCACATTTGGACATGGTTAGAGAGATTATATTACATATATTTTGTAAATAAAGGCCCATGTAGTATGTTGATCCTAGTTAGTTTTAAAATAGCTAGTGAAGATAAGGAACATTATAGAAAGTGACGTTTGTAAATAAAGGTAAGGCTAATCAGAAAAGAGAGAAAATTTTGCATCACAATTTTTCTCTTTTAAGTGCACACCCTCATTGTAACCTATATCTTCAAATGTAATGAAATTCTATAAATGCATGCACTCCATAGACTCATCAAATTGAGTGAATGAGGGGAGATTGAAACCAATATTGTGTATTATTTCCATCTATTGGTGAATCTCTATTTCTGTGTATTCTAGTGTTTGTATTGTCTCTATGCACACATGTCTCCAAGATCTTACAACAACTATGCATGAGGTTACTAGAATTTATGTTTCTAATTAAAACATAACTCACACAAGATAATACACTACAAGATTATATAGTTAATGTAGACAATCCCACAACCTAAGGATAATATGTATGAATAAATGGATTAGACAAGATGTAGGAGATCTTGCAAACCAGCACCATAGGCATGAAACACGATATTAGAATGACAAGATATCCCTTGTCATTGATAAAAAAGATACAAGACAAGAATAGAAAAGATATTATATTATGAAAAAGGTCAAAAGAAGATATGACTAGGAGCTTGAACAAGGTTGCATTTATTGCACAAAAAATTATATTTTTGCATACTTTTTCAAATTCAAGTTAAATTTTGATCAAGAAGATTTATTTACTTTTATTGAAATCATTTTGATCACATATATTTTTAATGGAAAAATTATTCAATCAAAAAATTAGACCAATAAATTTAATTTTACTCTCAAAAATATATATGGGAGAAACATATAAAAAATTGTAAGTATACAAGTGAGACTCAATCTAACCATCATGATTAAGTGATCTCCCTATTGCCTTGATAGAAGAGTTCCACTCCTAACAAGACAATCTAGAAGAGAGAAAGTGAAACGCTCTCTCTTTCTCTCTCTCTGTAATCTCCTCTAAGGAAAAGAGCTCTAGTAGTGGAATCATTTCCACTTTCCCTTTCCCTTTGAAAGAGATTATGTTGAATCCGTTTGCTGTATTCATCCATAACTAAGAACATGTATATAAGTTCTCCATACTTTTCCTTCGAAAATAATGGAGAATCAAACTCCCACATGAGAGAAAATTACATTGAAAAGTAGAGTAAATGAATTTCTTCTAGAATAAAGACTAAGAGATGTTTTCTAAAAACCTCTTCTCTGTAAAGGAAAACATGCTCTATTCTTCTCTAAAGAAGAAATTATATTTTCCTTTACTTTTCCCCTTCATGGAAGAGGAGCTAAAGTGGGATCTCTAAGCTAGAGTGAGATCACTCCCAGATCTCCAAGCTAATTCCCTCTTTGTCCTTTCCATAAAGGAGAAACTTATGAATTCATTTGCTCCTTTCTTCCATAACTAATACATAATTCCTCATTATATAAAATCCTACAAAGATGGAGAAAAAATCTCCCATAACTAATGAAGGTGTATGTAGTGAAGAGCGGAGAAAATAAATTCCTTATAAAGGTCAAAGCCCTCTACTAAAATGGCTAGTAATGATATGACATGATATTGTAAACACATGTGTATCCATACTAAAGACCCATCTCTTCCAACCATCCTCTATGAGAGGATCTATATGATCCAATCAAACTAATGGAATTATCCTTCCTAAAAAACTTAAAATGAGTATGTGATAGCAATGGTGATAAAATCACCTATCACATTCTCTACTAGAAGAATAAATCTTCCCTAAACTATGAAGGATAACTCCCAATCCTAAGGAGATGTCTACTAAGAGCTCTCCTCTAATCTAGCAAGACATGCCGCCATGAATGATGAGTCCTTTTCTCCCTGGCCATAGAAGAAGAGTGCTCAAAGGGAAGTCGTCTCCACCATCCCATAGTAGTGGAACCTTGTTCCAATTCATGGTGTCATACCTACACTAAATCTAATATATATTCCATATATATGTGATGGAATGTATAAGTGGACAATGAATCCCATATCCTAAACTCATGTCGATGGACTCAAATGAGTCCCATATCCTCGAACTAGTTAGCTTGTTTCTAATCAATATGTGACAATGGATATCCCTTTCTATTCCAAACTAACTTGTTCCTAGGTACCAAGACTGAGCCTAGGTACCTCTATGTAGATCCTGATATATATATATATATATATATATATATATATATATATATATATATATATATATATATATATATATATATATATATATATATATATATATATATATATATATATATGTGTGTGTGTGTGTGTGTGTGTGTGTGTGTGTGTGTGTGTGTATATATATATATACATATATATATATATACATATATATATATATATATATATATATATATATATATATATATATATATATATATATATATATATATATATATATATATATATATATATATATATATGTATTGGGTACCCCAACTATTTCTTACTAAGAGATCTATGCTCTAAGTCATAGAGCTTGTGCCATTCTTGTGGCCTTCCAAACCATCACTCGAATCACATAAGCACCCGCCGATGCTTTCTCATGAAACCCATGTCTGTGATCCCATCTAATTGGTTTCCTTAGTAGTGTAGCAACAATGCTTCACTACTTACTCAAGTGATGTGCATGAGTGAAACTAGTCACTCTTGTTGGAGTTAGACGTCTATGGAAGCACGCGAACAACACAAGGAAGAAGAAGAAGCTTGGAGCACAACACACAATACTGAATGTATTACTAGAGAATGTAGAAAGATAAGTAGCCCATTAGGCCAATAGGCGTATATACAATCCGGGGGGAAAAAACCTCCTAAAGAGGGAAAAAAGTGCCCCGGCGGTCCTAGAGTGTTCACACATATCACTACCTAAATATATCAACAAATCCCCCCTAGGAGGGATGTGGTGAACAAGTAGCTGGCACTCATGTATAAGGAAGTGCCAAACTATGTGGAAATCACTCCACAAAAGGAAGTAATCCCAAAGCTTTGAAGAAAGCTTCAAACTTCTCCCTAGGCAGAGCCTTTGTGAAAAGGTCTACAATGTTCTCCTGCATGGGCACATATGCCAAGCTGATCTCCCTAGCAGAGAACCTCTCTCTGACATAAAGATAATGCACCTCAATGTGCTTAGTGCGAGCATGGAACACAGGGTTCCTCCCAATTGCAAATGCACTTTGACTGTAAGTGAAGATGGTGGTGGCAGAAGACTAACCAACACCCAAATCAGTCATAAGGCGTCTGAGCCACACACACTCAATAGTCACTCTGAAAGCTGCCCTATACTCAGCCTCACAATTGAAAGTGACCACAGTAGGCTGCTTCTTGCTTAACCAAGATATACATGAGCTTTAAAACATGAAGCAAAAGCCACTAATGGACACAAGAGTGTCATAGCAACTAGCCCAATCAGAGTCAGAAAAAGCATGCAAATTTGGTGGTAGTGATCCCCACTTGGGATAAAACAACCCAAGTAGCTGAGTACCACTCAAGTAGCGAAAGATGTGCTTAACCACCTACCAATGCTTGACTCCTGGGCTATGCATAAACCTGCTCATCTATGACACACCAAACTAAATATCTGGCCGAGTTATGCATAAGTAAATTAGGCATCCAACAGCCTGCTGATAGAGAATAGCATCAAATGCATCTCCAACATCATGAAGACTCAATCCTAAACCTGTCTCCATAGGAGTGGCAATAGGTTTATAGCATTCAAGGCCTAAATGCTACAATAATGTGTCAATGTATTTCGTTTGACACAAAACCATTCCACCATCAACGTGCATAAACTGAATGCACAAATAGTGATGCAAATGCCCCAAATCAGACATCTCAAATGAGGCATGCAAATCAGCCTTGAAATCAACAATAAGCCTCTCATGAGGACCAGTGAGCAGCATGTCATCAACATAAACCACAATGATCAGAAGTACATCATTAGCACACTTAACATATAAGGTGCTTTCAGTTGGATTGTTCTCAAAACAATGTGCAATCAGATAGGCTTGTATCTTCTCATACCAAGCACATGGTGCTCGCTTTAAACCATATAATGCCTTCTTTAACTTGCACAACCCATCTCCATGAGTGACATGTTCTTCCATTCAACAACTCCATTCTGTTGAGGTGTATATGGCACTGTACATCAATGTTTTATGCCATGTTCAGCCAAAAATGCATTAAAGTTAGAAGACATATGTTCCTCCCTTGATCAGAATGGAGGGTGCCCATTTTACATACTGACAGATTTTCAACCATAACCAAAAACTATTCGAAGCACATAAACACTTCAGACTTCGCTTTAAGTGGATATACTATTAAGATACGAGTTAATCTTCAGCTTCATGCAAACAACACATACACGTGCAAATGCGCTTTCCACCCAACCACTCAGCAACAAGCCTTTCTTTTTCACAGTGAGTTTTGGACACCTCTTTATGACATGGTCATTTCCTTTACATTATTTGCAAAACAATTTCTGCTTTTTTGTTTTTTTCTCATCTCTGTCATCCTTGTTTGATTGTGCAGAATTAGCAGATTTCCACTCACTAGTAGAAGAGATCGATTTACCTTTTCCCTTCTGATTAGCAAAGAAAGCTTGATCAACAACACGCATAATGGACTTGTTCTGCCTAGATCGATCTTCTTGTAACAAAACAAAGACTAACTCCTCAAATATTAAGGCATTTGGATTGCCTTTCATCATCAGTCAAAGAGTAGAAGCAAAACTCTGACATGAATCTGGAAGACCATTCATAACAGTCTGCACAAGTGAACTATCACGCAAGACTTCATCAGCAAAAATCCACTGCTCCTTCAAATCTTTGATCTTTGTCAAAAAAAAGTCCATGGAATCTCCTTCATTCATGTGATTACTCTCCAGCTGTTTTCGAAGGTAAGCAACACGAGCCTCATTCCTTGCTTGGTATAAATCAGATTAAAGATGTACTAATTGAAAGGAGGTAGAGGAAGCCAATCAACAAAATCTCAAAGAAGCCTATTGATATGGATGATGATGATTATTGGGATGATTTGGATGAAATGACTAGGTCTACCATTTGATTACACTTAGCAGATAATGTTTGCTTTACAATATTGGACTATGAAAGTGTAGAGGGTCTTTGGAAGAAGCTATCCAAAACTTATGAAAAAGTAATGGAATCTAATAAAGTGTATCTACATGAAGCACAGTGATAGTATTGATGCTCATCTAAATGAATTTCATAATATATTTTCTCAATACCACCTCTGAATGTGGAGATGGATAATCAAATGAAAGAAATCTTGTTGCTATGCACTTGAACATCACCATGGGATGTGTTTTGCTCATCTATTAGTGATAGTGTACCTAGTGGTAAAGTGGTCTACAATGACATGTGGAGCACTCTTGAGTGGAGGGATCGATAGAAATCCTATGGTTGGCATTCAAAGTAGAAATGCATATACTATTTGTGATTCTTATCAAGTAAAGAATCAAAAATGTGGTAGGAGCAAGAACAAGGAAAAGAGTAGTCAATGGAATAAGATAGTAAATTGAGGAAGAGGGACATTGAGTGCCATTATTTTCATAAGAAGGGACATACGAAGAAAGATTGCTATGCATTAATGAATGCTAAAGGTAAAGGATAGCATGTCGATGGACATATTAAATAGTTATCTTCACCATCTACTTTGACTGTGAAGAAAGAAATGATTAATGCTATTTTTTATGGTGTTGATGTGTTGACACTTGACAATCTATGCCTCATGAGGCTCTTATGGCTGATTCTCTTTCCCACATATGGTTGCTAGATTTTGGTGCTTATTTCCATGCGATACCACATAGAGAATGGATCTGTACTTATGCAATAAGATCTCTTGGTATCATGCTAGTTGGTGACTCTTACTAGTGTAGTGTTGTTGAGATTGAAGATGTGGTTGTGTAAACACTAATGGTTCAAAATCTATTATGCATAGTGTATGTCATGTGCCTCAATTATCATGCAATTTGATGTCAGTTAGTCAACTTGATGACCTTGGTTAGAAAGTGATTTTATATGCTTATTCCTTTCACATATCAAACGGAAATATGATTATTGCAAAAAGAAGCAATGTTGACCCACTTTATCCTTTATTTGTATAACAAAAAGAACACTCGTTAGTTGTCATTGAACAACATATGGCTTGTATATGGCATGGCCATTTGGGCCACATATCTCATAGTGGAGAGGAAAATCTTTTTCATTCTGGCTACTTACATGTGTTACTAGGAATGTGTATAAAATGCACATTGACTCTTCAATTCAGCCTTTAGATCTCATTCATACAGATATGTGTGTTTCTATGCCCACAAGGTCACTAGGCGGTTATCTTTACTTTGTCACTTTCATAGATGATGCTACTAGAAAATTCTAGGTATCTCCTATCAAGTCAAGGAATGAGGTATTCCAAATAATAGTTCGCGTCACTTGAAATTGAAAAAGGAATTAAGCTTGAGTCCTTATGTACAGATAATGGAGATGGGTATAGCTCACATGAGTTCAAGTTCTTTTGCCAATCTAGAGGAATTTGTAGAGGGTTATAGCTCATTATACCCTACTAAAGAGGTGTAGCAAAGAAGATGAATAGAACTATTCACGATAGATTAGTTTCTATGTTCCATGATGCAAACTTTTCACAAGGATTTGGGTAGAAGTAATGTTGACCAAAGTTCATGTAATTACCTTTAACCTAGTACTACCAGCAGCCACCATATTATGATCGTCTTTGAGTTTTTGGGTAAAGTGAAGCATATGTTCATATACCCGAGAATCTTATATGAAAGTTGGACTATAAGTCGAAGAAATGCATTTTCCTTGGATATGGTCAAGATGGTCGAATCAGATATCTCTTATGGATCTTGAAACATAGTGAGTGATTAAAAGTAGTAATATCATTTTCAATTAGCCTAAGATGCATAAACAAACCATTAAGGAGATTTAAGTGAGAAGTGGTGTTTCAAGATACTAGTCCTGTAGTTAGCATGCACAAGAAATGTTACACATAGGGATATTCAAGAGAATGTCCAAGCGTATAAGTTTTCGAAAGTTCTTGTTCAAAAACTATTGAGATGTTCTACACGTGTCTGGCATCCACTTGATAGATATATTCAAGTTTTGGATTTTTTTATGCTAATGTATGTTGGTTGTTGAGGATAAGTTGGATGGTATCAATTATCCATTGTGATCTTATATGATGCATCAAGTATTGGTCGCAAAAAGAATATGGAATATTGTGTAGGGTGTTGAAAAAAGTCCTATTACACCTACGAACACGGGTACTACAAATATAGGTACTGAAGTTGATGTAGGTGGTGTCCAAGATTGTGATATTCTATAGATTCATGTTCCTATTGTTCTTTCTATTGCACCTACTGTAGAGCAAATTTGTTGGGATGGCAGAGATACTCAGGCACATGCATTGATAGCTTTGTCTATCAAACGTGCCATTATTCCTCACCTTTGCTCTTGCAGAATAGCTAAGGATGCTTGGGATACACTTACCACATTGTATCAGGCTAGGAATCAAGCTCATGTCGCTTACCTCCAAAAATAGTTGGAAAGTGAGCACATGAATGAAGGGGATTCTATGGATAATTTTCTGACAAAGATCAAGGATTTGAAGGAACATTTGATTTCTGTTGAAGAAGTCCTTCCTGACAGTTCACTTGTGCAAATTTTTCTAAATGGTCTTCCCAACTCATATGAGATTTTTGCTTCCACTCTTCGTTTGATGATGAAAGACAATCCAAATGCCTTAACATTTGAAGAGTTAGTTTCTATTTTGTTGAAGGAAGATCATTCTAGGCAGAATAGGTTTACTATGCATGTTGCAAATCAAGCTTTCCTAGCTAGACAGAAGGGCAAAGGAAAATGGAGCTCTTCTACTAGTAAGCAGAAATCTGCTAATTCTGCACAATCGAAGAAGGAAGACAAAGATGAGAAGAAATCAGGAAAGCAGAAATTGTTTTGCAAATATTTTAAAGAAAATGATCATGTCATTAAGAGCTATCCAAAACTAGCTACTAAAGAGGCAAAGAAGAAAGAGGCCATAATGGTTGTTGCAGAGGCCTCTATACCGAGAATAGAGTCTGCTAATCTTATGCAAGATGAAGAATGGGTGTTTACTATTGTTTGCAGTTTTGACCCATCTTCCCATGAGCAGTGCATGTCTGCAATAGACTCAGATGTTTGGTACTTTGATAGTAGGGCAACCAAACATATTACCACGCAGCATAGTTTCTTCTCTTCACTCAAGCCTGCCCCTACAAGGAATATTGTTACATGTGCCAACAACTCCTCTTATCCCATTATGGGAGTTGGTAAGATCATTTTGACCACTATTGATGGTAGTTCTTCTACATTGTTAGATGCTAAATTTGTGTAAGGAATCAAGAACCTGTTATCAATTTTGGCATTAGCCAAGATTGTCTTGATTGTGAAATGTGTTGATGACAAATGTACAGTTCATCACTTGTCAAATGGTGATGTGATTATTGCTTCTGGCATTTTATCTCATGGGTGGTATAAGCTCATAGATTATGAAAAAAATCTATGAATGACTCGGCATGGGCAATACATGATTCTCAAGCTATGTCAGATGCAAAGCTTTGGCATGCATGCTTTGGTCATCTGAATTTTGCTAGTTTGCTATGCCTGCAAAAATATGAAATGGTGTCCTCATTGCCCAAACTTGAGGAACCTGGTAAACATGTATGTGAAGGCTGTATTTTGGGAAAAATGTAGCATTGTCATTCCCAAAAGATGGTTATGTTCAAGCTATACAGAAATTGCAGCTTGTTCATAGTGATGTATGTGGTCCTATGCAAACACCCTCTTTTGGAAACTATCTTTACTTTGTGACTTTCATTGATGATTTTTCCAAGCATGCATGGGTATATCCATTGAAACAAAAGTCTGAAGTGTTCATGTGATTCGAATTTTGGTTGAAAATATGTCAGCATGTAAAATGGGCACCTCTGTTTTGATCAAGGGGAGGAATATATGTCTTCTGATTTTAATGCATTTCTGGCTAAACGTGGGATAAAACAGTAGTGCACACTTCCATATACACCTCAATAGAATGGAGCTGTTGAACGGAAGAATAGGTCACTCATGGAGATGGCGTGGTGTATGGTCAAGAGTTAGGCTTTACCACATAGCTTCTTGCTTGAGGTTGTTATGTGTGCAGCACATGTACTTAACAGGTGTCCCACTAAAGCATTATAGTCTATCACTCCATATGAGGCTTGGCATGGTCGCAAGCCATCTGTTTCTCATCTGCGTGTTTTTGGTTGTCTCGCATATGCATTAGTGCACAAACAACATCGCATAAAATTGGATGATAAAGCAATGAAATGTATTTTTGTTGGGTACAGTTATAAAAGCAAAGGCTATTGCCTATATCATCCATAGACTAAACACATCTTGGTTAGCCGTGATGTTGTTTTTGTGGAAGATGCTATTCATCCCTTACTTTAATGTATGAAGGAGACGTCTGTTAGGTCCAAAGACATGTATGATACTTTGTTGCCTCTTTTTACAGGTGGACAGTCTAGTGTTGGTCCTAATGAGGCAACTTCTCAACCTTTGCAAGTTTCATGTGATGATGCAGATCATTCTATTTTTTATGTAGATTTACATGATGCACTTGTTGATGATAGAGTTGATATTGAGTAGGCAAAAACTATGCCAAAATGGCTGGTGCAGACTTTGTGTGATAGCAAATTAGATGCACCTCTATCATATCATACTCATTTAGGCTCTCATAGTGCCTCTTTTGCATCAAATTGCTATGCAATGGACACATCTAGTCTCTCTGATGAGAATGATCTTCTTTCGTTTGATGAAGCACAAAATTCATAAAATTGGATGGTATTAATGCAATCTGAATATGATGCTATAATGAAGAATGGTACTTGGTCTTTATGTGACTTGCCTCGTTGCCAGAAGGCCATTCGCAGTAAGTGGACATACAAGCTGAAGCATAAGCCTTATCGAACAGTTGGCAAGTATAAGGATAGGCTTGTTGCAAAGGGTTATGCACAAGAAAGAGGCATTGTTTTAGATGACCTTTGCACCTACATGCTAAATGACTACTGTTCATAAAATATGTGCACTTGCAGCTCATCATGGTTGGAATCTACATCAGTTGGACATTAAAACAACATTTTTGATTGGTGACTTTCATGAAGAAGTGTATGTTCTTTAGCCTCGTGGCTTTGTGCAGAAAGGGCATGAAAACGAGGTGTGCAGGTTAAAGAAGGCATTATATGGTTTAAAGCAATCACCACATGCTTGGTATGAAAAGTTACATGCCTTTCTGATTGCATATGGTTTTGAGAACAGTCCAACTGAGAGCATCTTATATGTTAAGCATGCTAATGATGTGCTTCTGATCATTGTTGTGTATGTTAATAACATGTTGCTCACTGGTCCTCATGACAAGCATGTTGCTAATTTTAATGCTCATTTGCATGCATCCTTCGATGTCTAATTTGGGGCATTTGTATCATTATTTGGGCATTCAATTTATGCAGGTCGATGCTGGAATGGCTTTGTGTCAAAAGAAATATATTAACACATTATTGCAACGTTTTGGCCTTGAAGACTATAAGCCTATTACCACTCCTATGGAGACAGGCTTACTATTGAGTCTTCATGATATTGGAGATGCATTTGATGTTGTTCTCTATCAACAAGCTTTTGGATTCTTGATTTACTTATGCATTACTTAGCCAGATATTGAGTTTGCTTTCTCACATATGAGCAGGTTTATGCATTGTTCAGGTGCCAAGCATTGGTAGGCGAATAAGCTCATATTTTGCTTCTTGAGTGGTACCTGGCTACTTGGATTGTTTTATCCCAAGGGGGGATCACTACCGCTAGACTTGCATGCCTTTTTTGACAATGATTGGGTTGGTTATTATGACACTCATGTGTCCACTAGTGGCTTTTAATTCATACTTGGTAGCTCATGTATATCTTGGTTGAGCAAGAAGCATCCTACTATGTCCACTTCCAATTATGAGGGTGAGTATAGGGTAGCTTTCATAGAGACTGTTGAGTGTGTGTGGTTGAGATGCCTTATGGCTGATTTGGGTGTTGGTCTATCTTCTGCCACCACCATCTTCATTGAGAGTCAGAGCGCGTTGGTAGTTGTGAGGCACCCTGTGTTCCATGCTTGCACTAAGCACATTGAGGTGCATTATCATTATGTCAGGGAGAGGTTCTCTGCTGGAGAGATCAGCTTGGCATATGTGCCCACACAAGATAACATTGCAGACCTTTTCACAAAGGCTCTACCTAGGGAGAAATTTGAAGCTTTTGTGGAGTGATTTCCACATAGCTTGGCACTTCCTTATACATGAGTGCAAGCTCCTTGTTCACTGCATCACTCCCAGGGTGGATTTTTTGATATATTTAGGTAGTGATGTGTGTGAACAAACGTCAGGGCACTTTTTTCCCTATTTAGGAGGCTTTTTTTCCCCGACTTGTATATACGCCTATTGCCCTAATGGGTTACTTATCTTTGTAAATTCTAGTGGTAATACATTCAGTATTGTGTGTTGTGCTCCAAGCTTCTTCTTCTCCCTTATCTTGTTCGTGTGCTTCCGCAGATGACTAATTCCAACAGTTTGTAAGCTGAAAAAGATCTTATATGCGCTTAAAATGTCCCTTAGAAGATGGTGCCAAAATTTTTATGCTTTTATGAAGTCTCAAGGTTATTCTTGAAGTAATAAGGATCATTGTCTCTATACTAAGGGATGTTCAATGAAAGCTTGATATGCTTGATACTTTATTTCAACAATATGTTGATTGTTGGGAAGTCCTCTAATGACTTGTCTTTGCTCTAGTAGGAGTTGAGTGAGACATTTGATATGAAGGATTTTGGGGATTTCAAACATATCATTGGCATGCGCATTACTTCTTATAGGAATAACAAATTCATATATTTGTCTCAAAGAGAGTACATATCCAAAGTAATTCATAGGTTCAATATGAAGGATGGAAAGGCGTTGAGTACACCTTTACCTACATATGTGAGGTTGAGCAAGGATGATTGCCCCAAATCAAATGAGGAAAAGGAATTCATGACCAAAATTCCTTATCAGTCTCCTATTGGTAGTCTCATGTATGCTACGGTAGCTACAAACCCAAACATTGCATTTGTAGTGGGAGTTGTGAGTAAATATATGCTTTATCCTCGTAAGAAGAATCAGGAAGTGGTCAAAATGATTTTGAGATATTTGAGTGGCACTAAGGACAATTTTCTATGATTGGTTAGTGGAGATGCATCCATCATTTGTTACATAGATTTTGATTATGTTGGTTGTGACAATCGAAAGTCTACATCAAGGCACATTTTTCAACTTTGTTGGAGGTGCTATCTCTTGGAGATCTCATCTTCAAAAATCTACAATTGTTCCACTATAGAAGCAGAGTATGTTGCAGCTAGTGGGACATGTAAGGAAGCATTTTGACTTTCTTGTCTTCCTTTTCATATGGGTCTACCATAGCATGTACCTCATTTGCTCAATGATAGTTAGAGTGACATTGCTTTGGCTAAGAAATTCTGCTATCATGCAAACATCAAGCACATTGAGGTGAGGTATCACTTCATTAAAGACTGCTTAGCCACTGCACATTATTCTTGAGAAGGCTCATACTTGAGATAATGTTGCAGATGCTTTGACTAAAGCTCTATAATTTTTGCAAATGAAAGGAATTTCCCATATAGAAATCCCACCCATCCACTTTTTGGGATTTGTTAGTTAGAAAGAATATCTTGCAAGATAACAAAGAGATATGTTAGTTAGGCATGTGCTCCTTTTTGACTAGTCAAAAGGAGCACATGGGGAATTGTGTTGAGCCTATATATAGAGGCTCATTTCTTGTAAAAGGGAGCTCCCTTGGCCATGGCCTTGGCCTCCATTTTGGTAATGGAAGAAGGTGTCATTTGGTTTCATCCAATTCCTTGTGTGCAATGGCGTTGGTCTTGGTGTATGGATTTGCATGTGTGTGTGCATGGTTGGGAGGATGTTCCCCTTGCTCCTTGTGATGTTTGCCATTGTTGTCATTGCTCCATGAGCGTGTCTGAACCTCTCCTCTCATTCTTTGCCCCAACTTGGAGAAGCTTCTCACTTCCATGTGAGGCGGTTAGGGTATGTTGCTCCCCTTTTCTCAACAAGGTATCCTTTATCATTCTTTATTTTTTCTCCCATAGTTCACTTTGGCCATATTGACCTTTAGTGGGAGATTGTCATTACTAGTGTCCATGTGAAAGGTCAAATGGTTGTGTTAGCAATCGGAATGGATGAGCATATTTTTAATACACTTTGTAATAGGAAAAGGGGAATTATTTATATGGAGATCTCAATAGTCTTTGTAAGTTTGGAAAATTGGGTATTCATTAATTTTGAAGTGAGGAATGGTATGGAAAAGATTACCGAGAAGAGAATGGTGTGGTACATTACGGTGTTGTATTCGGGGAAGTACCTCTAGATGCGGAGCGGTGATTCCAGAAAGTCTATCATATGAAGCTCTGTATCACAGAATTATGAACGTGTAGAGTGCCATAATGGAATGTAACTGATCAAGAAGTGTAAGCAGATTTTGTCTATAATAAACAAGTGTTTTGCACATATATTTCTTTTGATGTCTATCTATGTCCAAGAGTTTCTTTGGCTCTCTATTTATTGCAAAGCTTCCAAAAATGAGTATGTGAAGTTAATCAAGGAACATAAATGCATGTTATGATTGTAGTGTTACAATCATAATCCTCGTTCTCATACCCTACTTTGGAAATTGGTGTTGGGTTTTGATAGAGCAAGTATTGTATAAATATTTGGCAACCACGATGGGATAGGGTTAGTTCTGAGATGCAATTGTGCTTGATTTGATGTTCTTGTGGAGCGGTAAGGAGTATATGAAAAGTAATTACTATCACAAGTGTTGGGATGACTACATTAAATACACTTTAGCAACGTTAAGTCTTGAAGGTATTTCAATTGTTGAAGCAGCCAGTATCCCGAAAGAATTATTGTGTTGGGTGGAAAATGGAGTGTATCTCTGAAACTCTTATAGGAGTGGATATTTGAGTGCAAAGATGGCAAGTTAGCTAAAGCTGCATAGCAAGGGGAATCCAGGGGAGCCAACTAGTAGAGCCAACAACATGTAGAAGAGTGCCCTATGGATTCAGGCCAAAGTGGCAACAGCAAACCCTAATTGGAGTTGGCTTTAGCCTTAGTTCCTTCTACTTGACTCAATATCTTATAGGAATTTGAGACCTGATGGCATACCAAAACCAACTTCCAGGGCTCAATTATACCCACTTTTATGGGCGAACACATGAAGATCTGGATGTGCATGTGTGCACATTCAAAAACCAGTATGTCTGCAATCATCGTCATCTACAAGATAACGATCATAAATCTCAGGTATTCCAAGCTACTCTAGCAAGAGATGGAGTTAAATGGCTCATTGAGCACCCCCCATACCATTTCTCATTGTATGATGAGTTAAAAGAGGTTTTCCTAGAATGATTCCAGACTGCCAAAAACATTTCAAAACTGTATGCTACTCTATGGTACATGATGCAAAAAGGGACGATGGAGCAATATGCATCAGACTTTAGATCCACAATGAGACAATCCCCTACAAATAAATCTCCCTCTAAAGAGATGCTTCAAGAATTCTTCATGGACAGATTTTAATCTTGTTGTTTTCCAAGACAAACATCCTATGGTGTTTGAAAAGTGGTGATTTTTTACAACTACATATTCTTCTATCTAACAAGCCTAGGGATTTTTCAATCGACCATTGGTTTGGATGGGCATCAAAATTGATCGCACATCTTTTTTTCCATATCTTCCAAAGCACTTCCCCTCTTATGGAATTCCACAAGGTAGAATAGCCAATTGTTTCCCCAAGTAATGCTTGTTTCCAATTGATTTGCCTTTGTAAAATCAACATCCCGGTAAGATATTGCCATATGATGTAGCTTCTTGGGCATAAGAAGAAGATACAACCAAGGTCCTCTCTACCCCAAATGCAACACTTGCACCAATCCATATATTTTATTAACTTTGGCATTGTTCCAAATTCTTTAATGGAGGATTTTCCATACAAGAACCGATTTCTTGTTCTCAATGAGAGGATGCCACAGGTCCCCACACTTAAGTTTTCATCTCATGCTAGACCAGTTCATGCACCATCTCTTGTTAAGCGAGATGTGTCAATGAAGGTGCTTATGGATCCTTATTGTTTTAAACAATTTATTACCATTGGTCCATCTTAACCCTTGAATCTAGGGTGGGTTGTTCCTAAGAACGAGACGAATCTTTGATTTTTCACAAGAATTGATTATGTGTCTAAAAATTCACCAATGATCATAGTCAACTCTCCTACCAGGGTCTATGTCCTCAAATCTTATCCAACACCCTCTCGCATGGTTCGAGAGATGTTTCCATTTATTAAACCCTTTGTTCCATAACTTCTTTTCTCTTTGGATGTTCTCTAAGTCAACTTCTTTGATTCTCTGAATAGGAAAACAAATAGATTCATTTTGTCTTAATCTCATCCATCCCCTTCCAATCTTTATAAACCTGATACATGGTTTCATCTAGTTTCAACTCTTCCATAAAGAGGAAACAAGGTCAGATCCTTTTGGGGTTACTAGATGCTAGGAAAACATCAACGTGAGCATATCGAGGACCTTCCACCTAGGGATTCCTGTAAGCATAAGAGAGGATTTTTTTTCTAAGAATCGATTTAGCCCAAGAACCTTCTATGTTGCACCATGTATTCCCAACCGACTAGAGTCTATGGTTAGAAAACAAGGCCCAAGATTTTTGGAACATCCCTTCTCTTGGGATCACCATTCTAGAAGAAATTTCTGCAAGTACTTTCAAGCTTTGCTAATTCTTTCATTTTTTGTCTCCAACATGCGAGGAAATAGAAAATAGATGAAATGAGGAAGGTGTTGATCACCATTGCATGTCTAGCTAGGTTGAGTTGAATGTCCTTCTAGTAGGAAAATTTAGCATCCAGTTTGGCGAGAACCCAATTCCAACATTGGTCCATAGACATTTCAAAACCCATCGAGATACCAAGGAGCTGGAAGATTTGACCACTATGTATCTTTGTACACCCGTGTTTAATCAAAAATTATGGTGGGGACCCAAAAATGGCCTTGAAAGTAGACTTGGAGTAACATTGCAAAAAAGTTTTGATGTTATTAGGGTCATTATTCACAAAAGCATTTGTATCATATCATTGTTGAAGAGTCTTATTAACATATGGCTCTAACGATGAGGGATTGAAAGACCCTAGATGTGCCCAAGATGGACCTAATGGTTAACCAAGTAGATTAGGCCATCAATGGCAATGGCAAAAAAGAGTGGATCCAAAGGACATCCCTGTCTAATAGAGCGTCTTGACTTGATTTCCTATGAAAGGTGACCATTCATATTAATTCAAGATGAGGCATTCCCTATAAGCATAGAGATCATGTCGATGAATTTTGAGCCACATCCGATATCTTCTAGGGATTGTAGAATGTAGTCCCACTCTGGATGATCCTATGCTTTGTCAAAATCAATCTTGAAGAAAAGGACATCTTGAGAAGACTCCTTATCAAATTCAAGGCTTTCCCACACCAATAATAGCCTTAGAGATGGATCTACTCTTTATGAATCCCT
Organism: Ceratopteris richardii; assembly: GCA_020310875.1. NCBI lineage: Eukaryota > Viridiplantae > Streptophyta > Polypodiopsida > Polypodiales > Pteridaceae > Ceratopteris > Ceratopteris richardii. The sequence continues at coordinate 81,821,255 of CM035437.1, forward strand.
TTTCATCCTCATTGATACATGAACACAGATGGAAGGTAATGTGATTCACAAGAGCCTTTGCTAAGATCTTATAGCAGGGGGCAAAATTGCAAATAAAAAGAAAATCAAAAGACAAAAAAGGAAAAAGAACAAGAAATAAATAGAAATCAAAACAACTACTAAGAAAATCCTTGCAAGCTCTCACGTGCGACTAAGAGGGCATGCTTCATTTTTAAGATAAAAAGCTTTCTCTCTTTTAAGAAGCTCAATAACGCTCTAACTTTACTGAGGAGCGAGTAGACACAACCAGGAGGAGCTTTTTTGTGGCCTATCTTGCAAATTCCCAAGAAATGCTAGAACAAGGCTAGGGGTGACGTGAAATACTTCCTCGAAAATGAGCGATAAACTTCCTGTGATAGACAAATCTCCATGATACCATGCGATAGAGAGAAACCTATGCGATAGAGCAAAAAGCCTCTGTGTGATAGACCACAAACAATTGACAGCCACGATAGTGCAATGGAACACGCATAGAAACTCTAGTAGCAACACAAAAGGACACAACATGTCAACACCAACGTGCACGAATACGATGCTACGAAAGAAAGATATCATGAACCCATCACAGAAGCTTCCATGGCACCATGGAAAATTTATGCTGCTATTGTTGTCTTTCTATTGTCATTCCATCATAATTCTCTACATTAGAAGGTTGACTTCCATTGTTGGAGATAGATGTCTATGGAAGCACGCGAATAGCACAAGGAAGAAGAAGAAGCTTGGAGCACAAACACACAATACTGAATGTATTACTAGAGAATGTACAAAGATTAGTAGCCCATTAGGCCAATAGGCATATATACAAGCCGGGGGAAAAAAACCTCCTAAAGAGGGAAAAAAGTGCCCCGGCGGTCCTAGTGTGTTCACACACATCACTACCTAAATATATCAACAAATCCCCCCTGGGAGTGATGCGGTGAACAAGGAGCTGGCACTCATGTATAAGGAAGTGCCAAGCTATGTGGAAATCACTCCACAAAAGGAAGTAAGCCCAAAGCTTTGCGGAAAGCATCAAACTTCTCCCTAGGCAGAGCCTTCGTGAAAAGGTCTGCTATGTTCTCCTGTGTGGGTACATATGCCAAGCTCATCTCCCCAGCAGAGAACCTCTCCCTGACATAGTGATAATGCACCTCAATTTGCTTAGTGCGAGCATGGAACACAAGGTTCCTCGCAACTGCCAATGCGCTATGACTGTCAGTGAAGATGGTGGTGGCAGAAGACTGGCCAACACCCAAATCAGCCATAAGGCATCTGAGCCACACACACTCAACACTCGCTGTGAAAGCTACCCTATACTCAGCCTCACAATTGGAAGTGGCCACAGTAGGCTACTTCTTGCTCAACCAAGATATACATGAGCTACCAAGCATGAAGCAAAAACCACTGGTGGACACACGAGTGTCATAGCAACCAGCCCAATCTGAGTCAGAAAAAGCATGAAAATCTAGCGGTAGTGATCCCCCTTGGGATAAAACAACCCAAGTAGCCTAAGACCACTCAAGTAGCAAAAGATGCGCTTAACCGCCTTCCAATGCGTGACTCCTGGGCAATGCATAAATCTGCTCATCTGTGAGACAGCAAACTGAATATCTGGCCGAGTAATGCATAAGTAAATCAAGCATCCAACAGCCTGCTGATAGAGAACAGCATCAAATGCATCTCCAGCATCATGAAGACTCAATCGTAAACATGTCTCCATAGGAGTGGCAATAGGCTTACAGTCTTCAAGGCCAAAACGTTGCAATAATGTGTCAATATATTTCGTTTGACACAAAGCCATTCCACCATCAACTTGCATAAACAGAATGCCCAAATAGTGATGCAAATGCCCCAAATCAGGCATCTCAAATGAGGCATGCAAATCAGCCTTGAAATCAGCAATATGCATCTCAATAGGACCAGTGAGCAGCATGTCATCAACATAGACAACAATGATCAGAAGCACATCATTAGCACGCTTAACATATAAGGTGCTTTTAGTTGGACTATTCTCAAAACCATGTGCAACCAGATAGGCATGTATCTTCTCATGCCAAGCACGTGGTGCTTGCTTTAAACCATATAATGCCTTCTTTAACCTGCGCACCTGGTTTTCATGCCCTTTCTGCACAAAGCCACAGGGCTGAAAAACATACACTTCTTCATGCAAGTCACCATTCAGAAATGATGTTTTAATGTCCAACTGATGTACATTCCAACCATGATGGGCTGCAAGTGCACAAATGCTCCGAACAGTAGTCATACGGCATGTAGGTGCAAAGGTCTCATCAAAATCAATGCCTCTTTCCTGTGCATAACCCTTTGCCACAAGCCTAGCCTTATACCTGTCAACTCTACCATCAAGTTTACACTTCTGCTTGTATACCCACTTAGTGCCAATGGCCTTCTTGCCAGGAGGCAAGTCACATAAAGACCATGCACCATTCTTCATTATAGCATCATATTCAGATTGCATAGCAGCCATCCAATTTTCTTAATTCTGTGCTTCATCAAAAGAAACAGGCTCATTCTCATCACAGAGACTAGACGCAGCCATAGCATAGCAATCTGATGCAAAGGAGGCACTATGAGAGCTTGAACGAGTACGATATGACAAAGGTGCATCTAATTTGCTGTCACGCAAAGTCTGCACCAGCCATTTTGGCATAGTTTTTGCCTGCTCAATATCAGCTCTCTCATCAACAAGTGCATCATGTAAATCTGCATCAGAATTGGAATGATCTGCATCATCATATGAAACCTGCAAAGGCTGTGAAGCTACCTCATTAGGACCAGCACTAGACTGTCCACCTGTAAAAAGAGGCATCAAAGTATCATACATATCTTGGAGCTAACATGTGTCTCCTTAGTACATGAAAGCAATGGCTGAATAGCATCTTCCACAAATACAACATCACGGCTAACCAGAATGTGTTTACTCTATGGATGATACAGAGGATAGCCTTTACATTCAGAACTGTATCCAACAAAAATACGTTTTACTGCTTTATCATCCAATTTTCTGCGATGTTATTCAGGCACTAATGCATATGCCAAACAACCAAAAACATGCAGATGAGCAACAGATGGCTTGTGTTCATGCCAAGCCTCATATGGAGTGATAGACTGCAGCGCTTTAGTGGGACATTTGTTGAGTACATATGCTACACACATGACAGCCTCAAGCCAGAAACTATGTGGCAAAGCCTGACTCTTGACCATGCACCTCGCCATCTCCATGAGTGATCTGTTCTTTCATTCAGCAACTCCATTCTGTTGAGGTGTATACGGCACTGTACACTGGTGTTTTATCCCACGTTCAGCCAGAAATGCATTAAAATCAGAAGACAAATATTCCCCCCCTCGATCAGAACGGAGGGTGCCCATTTTACATGCTGACAGATTTTCAGCCAAGACCAAAAACTATTTAAAGCACATGAACACTTCGGACTTTGCCTTCAATGGATATACCCATGCATGCCTAGAAAAATCATCAATGAAAGTCACGAAGTAAAGGTAATTTCCAAAAGAGGGTGTCTGCATAGGACCACAGACATAACTATGTACAAGCTGCAATTTCTGCGTAGCCCGAACTGAACCATCTTTTGGAAAGGAGGAACGCTGCATTTTGCCCAAAATACAGCCTTCACATACATGTTTTCCGGGTGCCTCAAGCTTGGGCAAAGAAGACACCATATCAGATTTCTGCAGGCATAGCAAACTAGCAAAATTCATATGACCAAAGCGTGCATGCCAAAGCTTTGCATCTGACATAGCCTGAGAATCATGAACTGCACATGCGGAATCATTAACAGATCTTTCATAGTCTATGACCTTATACAACCCACGACATAAAATGCCAGAAGCAATAATAACATCGCCATTCGACAGATCATGAATTGTACATCTGTCATCAACAAATTTCACAACCAAGCCAATCTTGGCAAACTGATAACAGATTCTTCTTGATCCTTGGCACAAATAAAGCATCTGACAAAGTGAAAGAACTACCATCAGCAGTAATCAAAATGATCTTACCAACTCCCATAACAAGATAAGAGGATTTGTTGGCGCATGTAACAGTATTCCCTGTAGCGGCAAGCTCGAGTGAAGAGAAGAAACTGCGCTGCGAGGTAATATGTTTGGTCGCCTCACTGTCAAAGTACCAAACATCTGAGTCTACTGCAGACATGCATTGATCATGAGAAGATGGGTCAAAACTGCAGACAGTAGTAAATGCCCATTCTTCTTCCTGCACAAGATTTGCAGACTCTGCTTTTGGTGTAGAGGCCTCTGCAACAACCATTCTAGCCTCTTTCTTCTTCGTCTCTTTAGCAGCCAATTTTGGACAGTTCTTTATGATAAGATCATTCCCTTTACAGTACTTACAAAACAATTTCTACTTTTTTGATTTCTTCTCATCTTTATCTTCCTTCTTCGAATATGCAGAATAAGCAGATTTTTGCTTACTAGCTGAAGAGCTCCATTTTCCTTTGCCCTTTTGACTAGCAAGGAAAGCTTGATCTACAACTTGCATAATGGACCTGTTTTGCCTGGACTGATCTTCCTGCAACAGAACAGAGACTAACTCCTCAAATGACAAGGCATTTGGATTGCCTTTCATCATCAACCGAAGAGTAGAAGCAAAACTCTGATATGAATCAGGAAGACCATTCAGAACGGTCTGCACAAGTGAGCTATCTGGTATAACCTCACCAGCAGAAATCAATTGTTCCTTCAAGTCTTTGATCTTTGTTAGGAAACTGTCCATAGAATCACCTTCATTCATGTGCTCACTCTCCAACTGTTTTCTGAGGTAAGCAACACGAGCCTCATTCCTAGCTTGGTACAATGTGATCAGTGTATCCCAAGCATCCTTAGCTGTTCTACAAGAGCGAAAATGAGGAATAATGGCATGTTTGACAGACAAGGCTATCAATGCATGTGCCTGGGCATCTCTGCCATCCCAACGAATCTGCTCTGCAGTAGGTGTAGCAGAAACAGCAGCACGAATAGGAATCTGCACAATATCATCTTCGACACCATCTTCATCAGCTCTAGCACCTGTATTCGCAGTACATGTTGTTACAGGTGTAACAGGATATCTTTCAACACCCTGCACAATGTTCCACAATCCTTTTGCAACCAATACATGTCGCATCATATAAGCCCATAATGGGTAGTTGGTACCATCCAACTTATCCTCAACAGCCAACATACGGAATACATCACTACTTTCAGCCATGCCCGGTGACTAAAATACCTTGATGCAGAAAATTGACTGTATCTCAAAAAGTTGAATAGAACTACCCAAACGAGTTTTGCTAGACCTGTAGCAGAATTCGAGATGCTTAAATTGGCGAACAGAAACTGGTATATACCTTTGGCACAAAAAGACAAAATAGCCTACACAAGCGCTACGATAGTGCATTCGGAGGTCGAAACGAGCTCAGATCACGATTTCGGCACCACACAATGAAGCTGTTTTGATCTCGAAAACACCCTGAGTATGCTCACCAAAATTCATACGATTCTGAGACTGCAAACGGACGAGTGTCGACGGCGCCCTAGATGAAGCAACGACCTGCTCTGATACCAATTGTTGGAGATAGATGTCTGCGGAAACACGCGAACAGCACAAGGAAGAAGAAGAAGCTTGGAGCACAAGCACACAATACTAAATGTATTACTAGAGAATGTACAAAGATAAGTAGCCCATTAGGGCAATAGGCGTGTATACAATCCGGGGGAAAAAAACCTCCTAAAGAGGGAAAAAAGTGACCCGGCGGTCCTAGTGTGTTCACACACATCACTACCTAAATATATCAACAGCCATTAATGTTTTACATTTTCAATCAAAAATTCAAAGAATTTCTTTTTTTTATTATCCATAGAACCTAAACTAAGAAACCAAGATGATTCTCTCAAAAGGCATCACTTGAGGAGAGTGCAACATCAAAAACATGTGAGGATTATACATTGAGTCTGTGATAGATCTCATGTACCATTATAATAATTAAATATTCATGCAAAATTTCAATATTATAACATCGATGTTTGGAGTGGGACAAAACCTCAAGAATGAATTATACATATGCTCTACATTGGCATTTTAGACCCTATTGTGACTTGATAACAGCATCCTTGACATCGTCAAACAAAACCAACCTTCCTATCCTACATGAGGTAATCTCCACATAGCTTTTCAACCTTAGCATTGGTAGTTTTGGGAGATCAAGGACTCATACCATCCAAATATATACTTATTAGATCCAATTCAATTCTTATTTGATAAAGAGTCCTTGTTGTGCCTTGTCTTCTTGTAATCTCATAGTATGAGATTTTTTACAAATTTTATCTTGTATCCTATCCATTCCATTGAGGTAGATCCTATATCTTTTCCTTGTATCTACACAAGTTTTGCATCACCACATCTATTCAGTTCATTTCTTGTCCATACTTATTGGTACCAATTATTGAACTTATTAGTTTTTCATCATTGTAACAATTTTCTCTTTGCAACTTATCACATAACCAAAATCTATTTGTGATATCTTCTATTAGGTATAATCTCAATTATCACAATCCACTACTCCCCTAAAAGAACATTTCAAAATGTATGTGGTATAATAGAGAACCTAGAAAGATAGGAAAAAATAAAGGTTTAAGGAGCAAGCAATTGCATATTCCCCATACTTTTGGATGTGTCTTTCATGACCTTGTGAGCCACAAGAATTTTCCAACAATAAGGTCTGTTTTTATTAATTTATCATGAACCCTCGCTTTGCCTTAAAAAAAATTATGTGTCAATTATGAGATAACAATTTAAAGATAATCTTTTGACAATGGGACATTTGATAAGGTCTAGTATTGGTGATTCCCCCCTTCCCTTGTGGTGAATTACACAAGTGTTCTAGATGATGGAAATCATTGTGTCCTCCTTCGAGTTTTTGCTATTGAATGACAAGATCTCTGTTGTTGTCTTATTAGGAGCTTAGTCCAACATACCTCAACAAGTTTTCAAAATCATTTGGGAGGTTTTCATAAGTAGCTCATACTTGTAGAAAGAGGCCTGTGGAGAAGGTTTTGATGTATCCTTATGTAACTCATAATCTTTGTTCTTGACTACTTTAAGATTTGTACGGAGATTCCAAATATCATGTATGAGTTCATGTGCACATGTATGGAAGGAAACATGGGATCTTCATCTCTCATAATGTGTGAAGTATACTATCCAAGAGGGTCTTATGTGTTGATTCTCACTCAATCATATTAAAAAGATATCATATTTTGTGGTATGGTAAGAACAATGTTGGAGCAATGAAGGAACTCTAAGGGATCCACCATAGTTTTTTTCTCGTGATTCGCCATTTTCCCATGCACATTTCAAGTGAGCTACTAAAATAGGATCCAAGTTTGTTTCCTTATTGCAAAGAAGGAACTCATGCAACATTCTTTTCTTCTCTTTTTTCTTCAAGGGCAAGGGGGGGAGAAGGGGTTCTAATCCAAAACAAAAAACACTTGTTTATTTCTCAATTCCATGTTGAAATTCTACTTCCAAAGGAAGATTTTATGTATGAGAACGTAGTTGACATGATTGCATCCTTCTAAACAATGTATAATGAAAATTGTACATAGGTGTAATTGAGGGCCATTCTTTCAAAGAGGGTTATCTAGTCTCACCCTTAGAGTGGGCTTACAATATTTAAATTACTACACAAGTGATCATTATTATCTAGTCTTGTGGAAGTATAATTATTATATCTTGATAGCATTTCTTATGAGAGAAGTCATTTTAGGGGAAAGAAAACCACCTATTCTTTGAAGTTTTTGAGATTCCTAAGAGACAAGTAGGTTTATGTTTTTAGGTTGTCGTTTGAAAGATCACCAAAATGGATTCACACTACCCAACTATGAGGTGATTATACCATATAATACAAGTGCATTACGTCACAATTTGCTACATGATTTCCACATTTCCATAGTGCATTCCCGTGCAAGATGAATTGAAAGGGAGCATGGGATTTATATACATCTCTTAGACTCTTGTCCATATATCTTACCAATTTCTCCCAAGTAGACATGTTCCTCATGTGTTGTGTAGAAGGGGGCAATGTATGCCTAATTTTAAGAAACATTAATTTCTTAAACCCTTTGCATATCTCCAATTTCATGGGATCATGAGAAGTTGCCTCAAGGAAATGGTTCGCTTCTATAGATCTAGTCCTTTAGCCTATATTTACTTTATTTTGTAACCCAAGTGAAACATGTATCTATATGTATTTGTATGCCCTAAAAATGAAGAGCACGTCTTTGGCAAGTTGCGTAACCAACACCACTAATTATAGGTAAGCTACCAAAGAGTAGGAAACATTGGTAAAAATTCATCACTTGTCATGTGAGCTTTGCATTGCTACCTTTCCTTCTCTTCTCTTTTGTGTCATTTCATCTCGCTATATCTATATTTCTATGATTTTTCTACCAACACTTCCTTTTCCATGTTCATGATTATGTTTCCAACATTGGTGTTTTCCATCCTAGCACTTTCACTCTACGTCAACATTGACTTTGCATAAAATAGAAGCTCATGCTAATATGTTGTCTAATTCAATCTCTATCCCCTCTCAAGTATCACACCATGTATGGATGGGAAAATATTTGGAATGTTACATATCTCAGTATTCGAACTCATGATTAATTTTGCATGTTCAACGTCTTTGCACATTGGGATGAGCTTAAGACAAAAAGATTCAAAACAAAATTATTAATATAGGAGATGTGAGATTATAATTTTCATGTATTTATGTATAGATAAAGATGTTTGGAGCCTCTTGATGAGTCATGTGCATCACGTATTCACATTCTTGGCACTAGCAAGCATATAACAAGATTGAGTTATTGCAATGATATCACAATCTAAACGTAATGATGAAGTCATCTTTATGTACATGATATCTTGACAAAATTAACCCTTGAGTAATGTTTAAGTTTAAGATAAAAACAATTTATAATTTTAGCCATTGCAATTCTTGCTTTGTGTGAAGGCCTCCGCCAAAAGCAAGTCAGCTTCAAAAGATTTTCCCTTCCATATAAATTTCTACATTACAATGATTTTAGATACATATATACTAAATGTGCACTAGCTTGCATTCCAAATGGGGATTTGACCAAATCTGTTTGTAAAAAAGTTAGAGCGTTTTGAGTAGCACCATCAAAAATACAACACTTGCAAACTGATGAATGTATCTTATGTTTTGGAAAAGACATCACAAAGCTTGGTAATCATACATGCTTTGATATACATGGTTTTTACAAGTCCAACAACGACCACCTTGCATATGGAGTACAGATATGATATACTCTAGATTACTGCTCCTATGTGGATGATATGTTTTTACTTGGATCTAAATGACTCATGCATTCTGGATTTAATATACCCATTTCGAGCTGGTAAATGCAATACATTTGATTATAACTTTTTGCTCATGCATTGTGATGAGCATATCACCGTTTAGAGTAGAGGTATCATTTCAAAGAAAACATTAAAGCTAAGTTCATTACACTTAGTCAGTCTTCACAATGTTAGATAAATCTTCTTTCGCTAGCAACATGCACAAGCAATCACATACAGAGAATAGTATTCAATAAACAGAGAAATGGGCATTTACACAAAGGGAAAAAAAATGTGGACTGTTGCCTTCACATAAAGGACACCAGAAAGCAACAAGAGAGCAGCATTGAAGCACTCAAGGGGGAGTGCAGATGAAATGGCCATGCATCCATATATCTCATGGAAAGGCATGAAACAGAATGAAGATAACAAAAGATGAGGGAAGGAAAATATAGGTAAGAGGATAAACAAAGGCGTTGTGTGTTCATGTGTTGGGAGGAAAAGGAGAGGGGGCGAGGGGGGAGAGGGGGGGGGGGGAGGGAGGGAGAGAGAGAGAGAGAGAGAGAGAGAGAGAGAGAGAGAGAGAGAGAGAGAGAGAGAGAGAGAGAGAAGGGGGGCAGGGTCACATGGAAATTCAACTTTTACACATTGGAAAAGGCAGGGTAACAAAGAATTTGTAAAGGAGAGCAGAAAAGCTCAGGCTCTTGAATGATCGAGAGCTGATGACTTCAGATAGCTGCATCCATCAAAAAGACATTAACAAGATCAGCCCAGGTCAGTTCTACCCTCGCTGACAGGAGCTTCAAGTCCAATTCTGGCTCGTACTCGAACAAAAAAACTTATAGATAATCTAAAATATAGCAGCATTGTCAGGGAAATGACCATGCTCTATAATCCCAGGTGATATCAATATTTCAGTCCTTGTTGTGACTCAACCTTGATGCTAGATTTCAAGAACCTATATCTAATAGCAATCAATTCAGGACACTAGTGTTTTTACTCTTTGTGCTAATGATCTTGTAAACACAACACAGAATATGTCGATAACCATGAATATTGTCTCAGCATCAATGCATTTCTAATATCATTTGTGTAGAATAAGTTCTCGATTCAGAGAAGATCTGAACAACTGGAATCTGAACGACCGAAATAACTGTTTGATTCAGGGAAGATCTGAACAACCGAAATAAATGACTATGATAATTGTCTATGATCTGAAAGATGTTTACAAAGTGGTCCCCTCCTTTCTTTGATATAACCTCCACTCAACCCCTCCACACATACAGACATGCAGGTTGCAGAAGAATTCACCTTGTCAAGAGAATTGCATCTACAACATTTTATTAGAATATGTCAAACACTGGACTGCTGTATAGCTAGCAAATTGCAATTTCTAACCAACCGGTTGTGCCTTTTTGAAGTCTATTTTATCCACCTTCACCTCACCCCCAATGAGCTCATAAACATACACCACCACGCGCAATCCATCAATATCCATTAGTACAAAACTTGGGTTCACATTGTAAGTGATACTACTGTAAGCCCCTGTACCAGAACCAGGGTTGATAATTACTCCCCCTTCATGTTTGTAGGCTTTGAATTGATGTGTGTGACCTGTAATCAGAATATCCACATCTAATTGACGTTGAAGCATGGCCAACGAATCCAGATCTCCCCATGGAATGACCTTCATAAAAAATGGACTGTATGAGAGCACTCACCCAAAAAAAAGGTAAAAAGAACTGTTTATGTTTTACAAAAGAAACATGGATAAATCATTCAAAATATGAACCCTTCCAGCAGGAAGTTCTACCTTCCCAAAAAAAAAAATTGCTTGAAGGAACCTACTGTCAATAACGGATGAAACAGCATGCAGATGAAATCATGATCTTGTGACATGGACCATAAAAATGCAATGAATAAGATTTTCTAGTTGATACATTCGTTGCCATGTAGGAAGAGCCATTGCAATACACCCAAGTTACAAGGTTATGAGTTTGTTCCTGTTCATTGTATGGAAATATGATCCAACTCTCAAAAGGAGCAAATGTGATCTTGTGAAAGGATACAAACAGCAAGGTGCTTTTGTAATACATATTTACAAAAAACAATGGAGTTTAACTAATTTAAATGTCTTAACATAAGGTCTAATAAACAAGATTTTTAAGAAAAAAAGTAGTGACTAAAGCAAGTAAACAATTTCCATATTATTAGAGAGAGAGAGGGGGGAGGGGGGAGGGAAGAAGGAGGGGGGGGGGGGGGGGGGGGGGGGGGGGGGGGGAAGAGAGAGGAAGAGAGAGGGAGAGAGAGGGAGCGAGGGAGAGGGAGAGAGGGGGAGAGAGAGGGAGAGAGAGGGAGCGAGGGGGAAGGGGGGGGAGGGGGGGGAGAGGGGGAGGAGGAGGGGGAGGGGGAGGGGGGGGGGGGGGGGGAGGGGGAGAGGGGGAGGGGGAGGGGGAGGGGGAGGGGGAGGGGGAGGAGCGAGGGGGAGATCAGGGGCCGGGGGGGGAGAGAGGGATGAGATAGCTCAAGTTGACTCTCTAACCTTTGCACTAACTTTACATAATTGTTTACTTCCATTTTAAAGGTTGAGAGTCTATTCCTGTTCATTGTATGGAAATATGGTCCAACTCTCGAAAGGAGCAAATGTGATCTTGTGAAAGGATACAAATAGCAAGGTGCTTTTGTAATACATATTTACCAAAAACAATGGAGTTTAACTAATTTAAATGTCTTGAATGGGTAGGGCCCTCAATTATAGAAGAATATAGGGGGGATCGAAAGCTCACTTTCTACCCCCCCCTATTGAAATAGTGCAAAGAGAGCTATGCATTCATATCTTCAACTTATTGGAATAATGGTCAAAAGGGTCAGCCTTCCACTAGGTGAGACCCTAAATGTGTCGGAATTTCTTATCAATTTGCTGGTCAACTCAGAAATTTGGTGGTCAAAGCCTGGTCAAATCTGGTAAAAAATGGTCACATTTTGCATGTGAAGATTTATATATATTCCTATAGTGCTCAAAGAGTGCTTTCCAAGCATATATAACACTTAAGTATTCGATATCATTTTGCCCTCCAAAAGTCAAGCCCAATTTTTTATCAACGGTTCAAAAGCAAGTTGAAAAGCACTTTAAAATTGTTGACAAGTCTCATAATCCTATAGCACCACTTCAGCTCAATCCTAAGGCTTGTGTTCATGACATGTGGCATTATTAGAGCCATACTAAATATCAAAAGCTACCAGAAGCCCAAATAGCTGCTTGCATGAAACTTTTGCAACAAAAACACCTTATCCACTTTTGGATTTTCACTTAGGCTTCAAAGTTCATGCTTATATAAAGATATGTGTGGTTTCATAGTAGTCAACTCTTGAAGAGCTCTTGGTAGTGGTTATCTTCTTCATCAACTTGGAGGTGGTGGTGGCTTAGAGGAGATGAACAACCTTAACGATTGGAGGGCTTATCGAAGTTTATCGACAGCTAGGACATCTTTTTAAAAACTCATGGAGCTCTTCTACCTAAAGCTAATCTTGTAGCTATCTGTATGTAACTTCATCTATTGGAATATATTGCAAGATATGGAGTATTGCTCCTTCTAGCTCATATGTGCTCTTTTTCCTAGTGTTGTCTCTATCTATTTAGTATTTTTATATCAATTGTAGCTTAAAAGCTAACACAACTATCCAAGAGTCCACCTGGAAGTTTATTCATTAGAGGAGAGAGAAACATAGTAAAGAGAGAAGATATGGTGCACAAAAATCAAGAAGGGGTGAGAGCTTCTCGTATGATTTTTTATGAAAGTGTCCCTCAACAAGTGACTTTGGGACCTTAATTTCATTATTGACTTTGGTCACTTGGCCAAGAGCGAGCATCCCTAAGTATGCATAAATGTTTAGAAAAACGTATAGATGCATGTATCTCCACAATTTATGGGGTAATATACATAGTAAAAATATGTTTAGTAAGCTCTCGAAGAGTGCTCTTAATTGGATGAGTCAAATTTTACATAAGACTGGAAATTTCTGAATTTTTTTCATAAATCTGATTTTCAGCAATGTAACCAAATTTTGACTCTCTCCACAATTAGGGTTTGCAGAAATTATGGCAATTTTGACATTGTTTACCAACAATTCTTCAGCTAATCTTCATCTTGAAGCAAGAGATCCGACTTCATAAGACCAGAAATTTCTGAATTTTTAACATAAATCTGATTTTCAGCAATGTAACCAAATTTTGGCTATCTCCACAATTCGGGTTTGCTGGAATTATGGGAATTTGGACATTGTTTTCCAACAATTCTTCAGCTAATCTTCATCATGAAGTGAGAGGAATTGCAACTCTTCAAATGTAATTTCTCTATCTCTTAGAGAGAGAGAGAGAGAAGTAATGAAAGAATGATATGTAGATGGAAGTGAATTGATAAGAGAGTTTACCATCTCTTCATCAAAGATATTAGCTCCAACATTGAGAAGTTGATCACAAATGTCTTTAAGCTTTAAAACATGTAACTGAACTCACCATCCTTCATGAGTGTATTGGCTAATGTACTCATGAGATTAGCTTTCCTAGCAATTTTTGCTTAGATAGAGATTCTCCAACTCCAATCAGGCTTGATGAGAGGTTCTGCATGACTTGATTGGAGGAATAATATGACGCTTCACACCCATAGCTATGAGAGAAAGTGCTTGTACATCTCTTGAATCCCATTTCGACTCCTTCTTCAATAGGTTGTACCTCTTTAATGTCCTTATCTGTGATTGACGGAAGGATCTCTTCTTCTTGTTGGAAATAAAATGTCATTATGCCTTTATATGTGCTAAGGTGTGAATGCACTCCTAGCACACTTTACATATATCCTTCTTAAAAAAAATAAAGAATAAACAAATTTATACAATGGTAATAAAACCTAGGTACGTAGTACATTCATGTGTTGTACCCTAACACAACATCTCTCTCTTCATTTGAGTCTTCTCCTCTATTGTACTACAGTGAGAAGAACTGTGGTGTGTAACTATTAGCATCACGGCACCCCAACAGTACTACGCGACTCTCAGAACCGGAATCAGAGCTGCCAAAAAAGCAGGCGCATCTAAAATCCTTCGTTCGCAAGCTGTAATAATGGTGAATCTATGTAGGCTTCCACGAATTCCACCTCCGCATCGTTGCAGTTGATGACAGGATGGCACTCCTTCACCAATCATCTGCACCACGTATATTAGTGCACCAGGCATTGTGCAAGACTTCTCTTCAATCTATTCACCGGGACTTCCTGCTCATCAGGTACCACCTCATAGAAAACTAACCTCTGATTGTAGTGGAAGTCCTTCCAAAAGATGTCAAGCCAAGAGAGAAAGAAGGTGTGCCTCTCAGTCCACATCTCTGGCACCATTGTCTCCCGTCCTCTTCTAACTACGATGATCTCCGAGCCCAAGCTATATATATATATATATATATATATATATATATATATATATATATATATATATATATATATATATATATATATATATATATATATATATATATATATATATATATATGATCTCCGAGCCCAAGCTAGCCATCACCACAGCCTGTTGGAGCTGCTTGGAACAGCAGATCAGTTCTCTTATATATATATATATATATATATATATATATATATATATATATATATATATATATATATATATATATATATGATCTCCGGGCCCAAGCTAGCCATCACCACAGCCTGTTGGAGCTGCTTGGAACAGCAGATCAGTTCTCTTATATATATATATATATATATATATATATATATATATATATATATATATATATATATATATATATATATATATATATATATATATATATATATATATATATATATATATATATATATATAAAGCTCTCAGATCAGAAGCTCAGCAGTACAGGGGAAATCTCAGAAATTGGGGTTTTTTGCTCAATTTGCTAGATTTTGGAAAAATCTCAGCAATTAGAGCATATACAATTGGGGCTTCTGTTGTTTGGGCAAAATTTGTGCCCCAAACAGTCATTCGATGTATAGAGGTCTAATTCTATGCAATTTTGACACCCAGCATCTTGAAAAATTTGGGGGTTTTGCTAAAATTGTTTTATTTTGGCAAAATTGATCCATTCTATGCATGTACAGCAGACATTGCAGCTGATAACTGAGATTTCTCATGTAATGTGATGCATTAGTCTTTGTAATAGCTGAAATCAGCTTTGGAGTACTGTAACACAAGGTATTGTGCTTCTGAAAATTAATAAGCAGATCCTTACAGGTTTATTTATTGCTGATTGGTACTTGATTGTACCTTGGTCATTTGTATGACATTTTGGACCTATATTTGCTGAATTTTTCTTGGTTATTTTTTTCTTGGACTGAAAACCATGGTTGGCAACAATGATAGCAGTCATCTCATACACATTAAGAAACTTGAAGGAGCACACCATTTTGCAGTTTGGCAAAAGCAGTGCTACAATATCCAGTTGAAGAAGAAACAGGCAAAACCGATCAAAGTCAAGAGGGGTAAAGCCTGAAGATATGGAAAAGGATGATTGGGATGAGTTGAGATGTGGAATGCCATCATTGTGGCAAGAAGGGTCATTTTAATCGTGAATGCTACAAATTGAGAAAAGAAAAAGGAAATTCCCTCAAGATAGATGATAGCAAGGAAGAGAAAAAAGAGAGCAGTGTTAGAATCAAAGAGGTGAATGTAATCACTCATGATAGTGACAGTGGGAATGACGTACTTTTTATCTCTGCCTGCTTCCATGCACATGCTTTACTTTCAAAAACTGATGATAACATGCACACCTGGATACTTGATTTAGGTGCTTCCTTTCATGTCACCCCTCTTCGTGAGTGGTTTTCTGACTATATAGAAGGTAGACATGGTGTTGTCCATCTTGGGGACAATTATGCATGTGACATTGCAGGTATTGGCACTGTGCTGCTGAAATTTCAGCATGGCTCTATTTTCACACTTCAAAATGTACAAAATGGAAGATTTGTAAGGGGTCTAGAGTTATTGCCAGGGGTTATAAGGGTGATACCTTGTATCCTCTCCATGTATCTAGTGTAAGTGATCATGTTGTTGTTGTAACTGTGCAGCCAAGTGTTTCAATGTGGCATGGCCGGTTAGGACACATGAATCAAAATGGAATGAAAGTGCTTTCTCATTTGGGTTACTTGTCTTGTCTTCCTGATGCTAATTTAGGGCATTGTGATCATTATGTTTATGGTAAACATGCTCAAACCCCTATTAAAAATCTCTTTTGCTGAAATCCTCTCCTCGAGAATTAGTACATTCACATGTATGTCAAATGCCAGGATTATCTTTAGGGGGAAAGAAATATTTTGTCACCTTCGGAAGGTATGAATTTATCCTACTTGTAGCAAGGACGAAGTGTTCAACAAGTTTCAAAAATTCTTGGCATTGGTTGAGAATCAGATTGGTAAGACACTTAAGTGTCTTCACTCTGACAATGGCAGGGAATGTGTGTCCAAGGTTTTTCAAGCCTTATGTGACAGCAAAGGGATAAAGAGGGAGCTTATGGCCCCTCATAATCCACCCCAAAATGGAGTTCCAGAGCATATGAATCTGACTATACAAGATAAAGTTCATACTATGCTGTCTCATGCTGCATTTGCCATTACCCCATGGTTTTTGGGCAGAAGCTGTTATGACAGTGGTTCACTTGAACAATCGGTCACCAAACAAGTCCCTTTTCTTTTTTTTTTTTTTTTTTTTTTTTTTTTTTTGGGGGGGGGGGGGGGGGGGGATCCCTCAAGAAGTATGGTCAGGCAAACCACCTTCATTTGATCACTTAAAAGTGTTCAGCTGCGAGGCTTTTGGAAAGAGAACTCAGCAAACTTGAGACAAAGTCATGTAAATGTATTTTCCTAGAATATGGTGACAAGGGTGAAATGGGGTATAGATTGTGGGATCCCGAAAAAAGGGAGAATAGTACACAGCAACGATGTTATCTTCCGAGAAAATCGCATGCATAAACGGCCCGAAAAGACTGAGGAGGTTCATAGGCTTGTATTCTGAGTAGAAATACCTTTTGGACAGCAAAATAGGCCCGTTGTACAGCAGCAAATACATGCTGTAAATGTACCTGCTAATGCTGGAAATAATCAGCCAGCCATTGCATATAATGATGAGCCAAATACATGGGAACATTCAGGACAACCAACTGCTAATGCTGAATTGCAGGCTGAAATGCGAGGACAGCAAGCTCAAAAGGATAACTTGCAGGCTCAGCAACCAGCAAACAACGATCATTGGGCTAGGAGATCAATTATAGCTACTAGATAGCCTGATATTTTTTCTTCTGGTGCAAACAATGTTGCTGATTATGTCGTGGTGAAAGACTCTGGAGAACCATCTTGCTTCAAGGAAGCAATGGACAGACAGGACAACAAAAAATGGTATAAAGCCATGTTGTCAGAGATGGAATCTCTTGAAAAAAATGGCACTTGGGACTTAGTGTACTTGCCTAAAGGGCAGAAGACACTTCTTCGCAAATGGGTTTACAAGATGGTCACTTCCGATTCCACACCAAAGTACAAAGCAAGATTGGTTGCGAAAGGGTACAAGCAGGAATATGGAGTTGACTTTGATGAATCTTCTCTCCTGTGGTCAAGATGACTACTTTGAGAACAGTATTGGGTTTGGTTGCAGCTGAAGATATGTAGCTCATACAAATGGATGTAAAGACTGCTTTTCTACATGGTGATCTGCATGAAAATACATACATGCAGCAGCCGGAAGGTTTTGTGACTTAAGGCAAAGAAAAGATGGTCTGTAAGTAAAAAAGAACATTGTATGGGTTGAAACAAGCACCCATAGCTTGGTATCATAAGTTTGATACATTATGCAATCTCAAGGTTTTCATAAAAGCCAAGTGGATCACTGCTTGTACATCAAGAAGGCAGCATATGCCAGCCTGATTATTTTGATTTTGTATGTTGATGACATGTTGATTGCTGGTAGGGAATCAGGATACTCATGCCTTGGATTCACTGAAGGAACATTTTCATAGCAGCTTTGACATGATAGATCTTGGTGATGCAAATCACATCCTTGGCATGCCAATAATCAAGGATCATTCGAAAGGATTACTTTTTCTATCACAACAAGAGTATGTCTCCAAGGTTCTGCAGCGTTTCAATATGGAAGGCAAGGAAACAATCGGACTTCCATTGCCTCCATATGTGAAACTTAGTGCAGATGACAGCCCTACATCTGATAATGAGAAGGCTGAAATGGCCAAGATTCCATATGCTTCAGCTGTTGGTAGCTTGATGTATGCTATGATTGCTACACGCCCTAAGATTGCTTTTGCAGTGGGAGTAGTTATACATGGCAAACCCAGGCAAAAAGCAATGGGAAGCAGTGAAGGGTACTATGAGATACTTCAAAGGCACAAAGGATCTATGTATCTGTTTTAGAAAGCAGAAGCCATCTGTCGTTGGGTTTATGGATGCAGACTTGCTAGTCATGCTGACAGTAGAAAGTTCATACATAGAATGATCAATGCACATTGCATCCATGGCACATGGATGTACATTGCAATTTACTACATTGCATGATGCATTCATGATTCCATACATAGATGCAAATTGCACAATGCATCCACAATGCACTATGCACATATAATATTTTAGAAGGATAAATTATAGAATATATAATATAAGTTCAAACATGAAATGATCCATAAAATTAAAAAACTCACATATAGCCACACAACCGGAATCGATGCATCTACAACTCAGAACATGGTCCCTTTACCGCAATGCACCAAGATCTTGTATACATTCCTCTTTCTCGTGTGGGCCCAACCATCATACATGATGGTGCGTCCTTGCCCTTGTGTCCTTCATAGACTCAAGCTCCCTCTCTAATGTTTCTTTTGTTCTCTTTAATTCAATTGTCCTCAACTCTTCATAGGAAGGCATCAGCTTGCCACCAATACCCTCAAGCAATGCCACTTTTTGAATGGCATTTCTCCATGCAAGTGTGTGTGCAACATGAAATGGCAAGCCACATTGTATGAAAGCTTTCGTTATGGCTTTTCTAGCTTCTTGCTTCCGTTGCTTTTGCAAGCTAACACATATAGAAATCGATCCAAGGGAGCCAATCACTTGATACTCATGCTCCACTCTTGCACTCTTCCTTGATGGATGATCTTGATGTTCATGCTCTAAACTGATATCTATGGGATGATCAAATTCTTGAGATGCTTGAGTATGGGGATCACATGAGGCATGGGAACCGTTTGCATGGGGCCTAGGTTGAAATTGACGTGGTGGATTTCCTCTCCCATCTTTTTGAGCTATCCAATCTAGTACCTCTTGTTTGATAACTTGAGACATTGGCTCCTTGCAAGGCGCAACCAGAAGCCCACTATATTTTGCAAGGTGGGCTTTTAATGTATATGCTCCACAAGCTCCATTATATCCACAAAGCTTGCAAGTCCATCTTTCACTCCCACCAAAGCCAAATCTGACTTGTAATGAGTTTGCAAGCTAACATATGGCATATTTCCAACACATCAATGACTAATTCCACTAAAAGAGAAAATACCGATATGCATTTCCAACTTTTGAACTAATCCTCTACAAAAGATAAACTAATCTTATTTGTTCATGATTTAGGTGCTTCCTTCAACCAATATAGTGCTTTTTATAGCTTGCAAACATAACTTCAGAAATCTAAATGCAGTGTGCACATATCCCTATATTTGCATGTACACTTCTTCCTATAAATCACCGAGAGAAAAGCATTCTTCGCATTCATTTAAGACAATTTCCGACCTTTTGAAATACATATTGAAATAACTCCCTACATAACTTCCAACAATAGGGCTAAAAGTCCCATCAAAATCCATACCATATATCTCAAGTTAATCTTTTGCAACTAATCATGCTTTCTACTTTCAAATTTAAACCACCAAATTTCAGTTTTATATATATCTTCATAAGTTCAGAGTTATCCAAACTTACGAACCCAACATAGAGAACACAAACGCATACACCTTGGAAAAATAACAAACAAAAGCAAGAGACTTAAGATCAATATAAGACATGAAAAATACAAACAAGAAAGAAAACCAATACGAAATGAGACACAAAAAAAAAATCAAAATCAATTAATGAAAAATGAGAAATAATAATAATAATAATAATAATAAAATTAAAAATTAATAAATAAAAATAAAATAAAAAATATATAAAAATAAAAACAAAATTATAAAAGAAAATAAATAATAATAATAATAATAATTACATATATATAATATTCAAATTAAACAAAAACAAACAAAACAAAAAGTGCATCGTCAACTTCTATGTTTGTCCTAAACAAGAAGTATCAGTATTAAACTCTATCATGCATAGCTTGGACAAATGGCTATGACATCCCTACTCACGTCATCAGTGCCCTAGAGTAGGTGCAGACTTTAATTAAGAGTCTTTCCCTTGTAAACCCATTTAAATCCAATTTCCTTCTTCCCATAGGGAAATTATGTTAGGTCCCTGATGCCATTCGCATTTAGAAGAAACATCTCCTCGTCCATTGCAACTTCGCTATTCTTTCTTTCTTCTAAATAGCTTCTTCAAACAACTTGGTTCACTATCCTACACCACCTTTGTCATGTATACATAATGATTGGAAACAAAATCATTATCTTAATATTTGCACAACATACTGTATTCATATATACCTTCATAAGTTCAAAATTGTCCAAAGTTACGAACTCAAGTTAAGAGCACAAACACAAACACATAAGGAAAGACTTAACAACCTCAGCAAGAGACTACACAAAAAATAATAAGATCAATGTATGTCATGAAAAATAAAAACAAATAAGAAAGCCAATACAAATTGAACAAGAATAGAAAATAATAAAACAAAAAAAAATGTGTGCGTGTATGTATGTGTGTGTATACATACATGCATACATACATACATACATACATACATACATACATACATACATACATACATACATACATACACACACACATATATATATATATATATATATATATATATATATATATATATATATATATATATATATATATATATATATATATATATATATACACACACACATACACACACACACACACATATATATATATATATATATATATATATATATATATATATATATATATATATATATATATATATATATATATATATATATATATATATATGTGTGTGTGTGTGTATACGTATACTATTATTATTATTATTAATTAAAAAATAATTAATAATAATAATTTTTATTATCTTCTTGATTGTATTTATGATTACCTTCTTAATCTTGGATCACTACGTACTACTTGGAGCATCCTTTGTAGGTTGTAATCATTGACCACTCAGTATTCTTACTCTTGGTATTCCAAGCTCATGATCTAGACTATCATGAGTATTTGAGAGGCTTATTCTTTCTCCCTCTTCTTCTCCAAGAAACTTGATATTCATAAGTCACTTTGGGCTTTCTATCATTCTCTAGAAGTAAGACAGCATACTACCCTCTCCCTCTCTCATCCAGGTCAGGAGGTCACCAAGGCAACCAACTAGTTCTTTGACAAGAAAGGGGCAAGTCTAGGCAACCAACTAGACTCTGGAGAGAAATTTATTTTCTTTTTATATAGAACCATCATCTACCAATATTACAAGAAATCACAATAAAAATTATTCTTATTTCCTACTCTACATAAGGCCTTAAATTAATTAAAACATTACTAAGAACTACATGAATGTCTAGCCACGTGACATGGTATATAACAGACCAGAGTTGGTCCATGATTTACAAAGTGTTGTGTTCAAATAAGGCTTAGAGTAAGCTACAATCGTGAATGAGGGATGAAAACTGATATGGACAAGGCTGGCCTCTGGACGTTAATATGTCTTTGAACTGAATAGAATGCCACTGTATCAACATTCAGGTTAATATTGGCGTTGTAACATGAAGGAATGCATTCCTTTACTCATCAATAATTCCCGTATGTTTTTCACCAATAAAGAATTATAAGCATTCGATAAAAATCCACCAAAAACTTCAATTACTCAGCTTTGATATATTTACAAAGTTCTACTTGTATGAAGCATAAACCACACGATTAATAATACGTGCATGAAAATCGTTTATATATGTCCTCGCCTGTAAGATAGGCTGCTAAGGATAGATAATAAGGTGACAGGTCACCGCATCTATGATACAGGAACACTTGCCAATTTGCATGCACAAATATCCTTTAATGGTTTCCATCTCAATTTAACACAAACGTTTGATCAAGGAAACCCATGTTGGTGACAACTATGACAATAAACTTTTAGCCTTTTGCATGAACAAAGATTAATGTAAAGATCTTGGAACAAGCAGCAGGTGAATGTCTGGAATATTTCGAACTTACCTGATGGCCATGACAGATGCCCAACTTAAACGATCCAATCGTCAAAACTTTCGTCTCTGGATATCTGGAGTCTTCATCATACTCCCCTTTTGCGACGTGGACATCGGCACAGAGACTCTTTAAATAGTCATGCACTTCCTGCAACCACAGCAGCGAAGTTGTGACGTTACGGACAACATGGATGCGACGTCAAGAACGCACATACGGTCTATTCTGAAACAAGCTAGAGTTGTTTCACTTCTTACCTTGATGCAGAGGTTCCCTGGGCTCACGATGTGCTGAATTTTTCCAGGTACAAGCATGGACTTGAACTTGGTCGGCAGATCTGGAGCTCTATGAGGTATATGCAGATCGCCGAGCGCCAGAACGAGAACCATCTTCCTCCAGTTCGATTTGCATGCCAAAGCTTGACAGTGCCTAGTTCCTAGAAACTGCCATTAACGCATTTCTGACGACGGAAATCGCATTGACCATGCTTAAGCAAGTCGTCAACTTTGGTTTTGCTTTGTGGATCGACAGAGAATCGAGGTTAAGTTTTAAAAAGACATGCATCGTACAATTTGTAACGATCTGAACCTGATTATTAGGCTGAAGATCTAGTGAGCTGAACCAGAGATGGTGAAACCTTTCATGTCTCGGGGAGTGCATACAACACATCAGGATTCAATTTCTGTAGCAAACTTCATGAATAAATTATGGTGCTCCCGAATGTGGGGATTTCATAAGGTTAACTTTCTCCGAGTAAGTATTAGATTCATGGTGAAAATGAAGGATAGAGAGAGGGTGGGAAGTCCCTAGGATTGAATGAGGGATCATGTTGTTATGTAACTCAACTAGTAAATATGTCGGTAAGGAGCTTCCTTAAGGATAAGACAACCCAAGTACCCAAGTACCACTTTAGTAGTGAATTATGCATCGAACCGCTTTCCAATGATTGAAACTTGGGCTATGCATAAACATGCTCATATGAGAGACAGAAAATTGAGGATTAGGTCGAATTATGCATAAGTAGATGAAGCATCCAATTGCCTGCTGAGAAAGAATAACATTGAGTGCATCTTTTGAACCATGCACACAACCATAAATTTGTCTCCATGGGAATGGCAATAGATTTGCAATCTTCAAGGCCAAAATCTTGCAATAATATGTCAATGTATCTTCTTTGAAACAATGCTTGCATAAGTTGAATGCCTAAATAATGATGTAATAGCCCCACATCAAACATTCCAAATGAGGCATGCAAATCAGCCTTAAATTCAGTAATATGCTTCTCATCAAGGCTAGTGAGCAACACATCATCCACATAACCAACAATGAAACCTTTGCTCCTACTTGTCGAATGACTATTGTTCGTAGCATTTGTGCACTTGCAGCTCATCATGGTTGGAATGTACATCAGTTGGACATTAAAACAACATTTATGAATGGTGACTTGCATGAAGAATTGTTTGTTTTTCAGCCCCATGGCTTTGTGCAGAAAGGGCATGAAAACCAGGTGTGCAGATTAAAGAAGTATATGGTCTAAAGCAAGCACCATGTGCTTGGTATGAAAAGATACATGCCTATCTGATTGCACATGGTTTTGAGAACATTCCAACTTAAAGCACCTTATATACTAAGCGTGCTAATGATGTGCTTCTGATCATTGTGGTATATGTTGATGACATGCTGCTCACTGGTCCTCATGATACACATATTGCTGATTTTCAGGCTGATTTGCATGCCTCATTTGAGATGTCTAATTTGGAGCATTTGCATCACTATTTGGGCATTCAGTTTTTGCAAGTTGTTACTCCTATGGAGACAGGTTTACGATTGAGTCTTCATGATGTTGGAGATGCATTTGATGTTGTTCTCTATCAGCAGGTTGTTGGATGCTTGATTTACTTATGCATTACTCGACCAGATATTCAGTTTGTTGTCTCACAGATGAGCAAGTTTATGCATTGCCCATGTGTCAAGCATTGGCAGGTGGTTAAGCGCATATTTTGCTACTTGAGTGGCACTCGGCTACTTTGATTGTTTTATCCCAAGGGGGGATCACTACCACCGGTTTTGCATGCTTTTTCTAACAGTGATTGGGTTGGTTGCTATGACACTCATGTGTCCACCAATGGTTTTTGCTTCATGCTTGGTAGCTCATGTATATCTTGGTTGAGCAAGAAGCAATCAATTGTGGCCACTTCCAATGAGGTTGAGTATAGGGCAGCTTTCATAGCGACTGTTGAGTGTGTGTGGCTCACATGCCTTATGGCTGATTTGGGTGTTGGTCAGGCTTCTGCCACCGCCATCTTCATTGATAGTCAGAGCGCATTGGGAGTTGCTAGGAACCCTGTGTTCCATGCTCACGTTAAGCACATTGAGGTGCATTATCATTATGTCAGGTCACACAAAGTCTGCACCAACCATTTTGGCATAGTTTTTGCCTGCTCAAAATCAGCTCTCTCATTAAGTGCATCATGTAAATCTGCATAAAAAATGGAATGATCTGCATCATCACATGAAACCTGCAAAGCTTGAGAAGTTGCCTCGTTAGGACCAGCACTAGATTGTCCACCTATAAAAAGAAGTAACAAAGTATCATACATGTCTTTGGAGCTAACAAATGTCTCCTTAGTGCATGAAAATAAGGGTTGAAAAGCATCTTCCACAAAAACAACATCACATCTAACCAGAATGCGTTTAATCTGTGGATGATATAGACGATAGCCTTTGCTTTTAGAACCGTACCCAACAAAAATACATTTTACTGCTTTATCATCCAATTTTCTACGATGTTGTTCATGCACTAATGCATATGCCAAACAATCGAAAACACGCAGATGAGCAACATATTGTTTATGAACATGCCAAGCCTCATATGAAGTGATAGACTACAGGGCTTTGGTGGGATACCTCTTAAGTACATATGCTGCACACATGACAGCCTCAAGCTAGAAACTATGTGGTAAAGCCTGACTCTTGACCATACACCTTGCCATCTCCATGAGTGACCTGTTCTTCCATTCAACAACCCTATTCTATTGAGGTGTATATGGCACTATACACTGATGTTTTATCCCATGTTCAGCCATAAATGCATTAAAGTCAGAAGACATATATTCCCCCCCTTGATCAGAACGGAGGGTGCTCATTTTACATGCTAAAAAATTTTAATCCAAAACCAAAAACTGTTTGAAGCACATAAACACTTTGGACTTTGCCTTCAATGGATATACCCATGCATGCCTAGAAAAATCATCGATGAAAGTCACGAAGTAAAGATAGCTCCCAAAAGAAGGTATCTGCATAGGACCACAGACATCACTATGTACAAGCTACAATTTCTGAGTAGCCCAAACTGAACCATCTTTTGGAAAGGAGGAACATTGCATTTTTCCCAAAATATAGCCTTCACAAACATGTTTCTAAGTGCCTCAAGTTTGGGAAAAGAGGACATCATTTCAGATTTCTACAAGTGTAGCAAACTAGCGAAATTTAGATGACCAAAGTGTGCATGCCAAATCTTTGCATCTCACATAGCCTGAGAATCATGTACTACACATGCCAAATCATTTATAGATCTTTCATAGTCTATGAGCTCATACAACCCACGACATGAAATGCCAAGCAATAATGACATTGCCATTTGACAGATCATGAACTATACATCTATCATCAACAAATTTCACAACCAAGCCAATCTTGGCTAATGCAGAAACTGATAACAAATTTTTCTTGATCCTTGGCACAAATAAAGCATTGGACAAAGTGAAAAAACTACCATCAACAGTAGTCAAAATGATCTTTCCAACTCCCATAATAGGATAAGAGGAGTTGTTTGCACGTGTAACAATATTCCCTATAGGGGCAAGCTTGAGTAAAGAGAAGAAACTACGCTGCGAGGTAATATGTTTGATCACCCCACTATCAAAGTACTAAACATTTGAGTCTACTACAGACATGCACTGCTCATGAGAAGATGGGTCAAAACTACAAGCAGTAGTAAACACCCATTCTTCATGTTGCACAAGATTAGTAGACTCTGTTTTCGGTGTAGATGCCTCTACAACAAGCATTCTGACATCTTTCTTCTTTGCCTCTTTAGCAACCAGTTTTGGATAGCTCTTAATGAGATGATCATTTGCTTTAGAGTATTTGCAAAACAATTTCTGGATTCGTAATTTCTTCTCATCTTTGTCTTCCTTCTTCGAATGTGCAACATTTGTAGATTTCTGACTACTACTAGAAGAGGTCCATTTACCTTTGCCCTTCTGACTAGCCAAGAAAGCTTGATCTGCAACACGCATGATGGACCGGTTTTGCCTAGACTGATCTTTCTACAACAGAACAGAGACTAACTCCTCAAATGATAAGGCATTTGGATTGCCTTTCATCATCAAACAAAGAGTAGAAGCAAAACTCTGATATGACTCAGGAAGACCATTGAGAATGGTGTACAAGTGAGCTATCTAGTATAACTTCACTGACAGAAATCAATTGTTCTTTCAAATCCTTGATCTTTGTGAGAAAACTGTCCATAGAATCACCTTCATTCATGTGCTCACTCTCCAATTGTTTTTGGAGGTAAGCAACACGAGCATCATTTCTAGCGTGGTACAATGTGGTAAGTGTATACCAAGCATCCTTAGCTATTCTACAAGAGTGAATGTGAGGAATAATGGCATGTTTGGCAAACAAAGCTATCAATGCATGTGACTGAGCATCTTTGCCATCCCAACAAATTTGCTCTACAATAGGTGCAACAAAAATAGCAGCACAAATAGGAATCTGCAGAATATCATCATCTTCGACACCATCTCCATAAGCTCCAACACTTGTATTTGTAGTACCTGTATTTGCATGTGTAACAAGATGTCTTTCAACACCCTTCATAATATTCCATAGTCCTTTTGCGACCAATACATGACACATCATATAAGCCCACAATGGGTAATTCGTACCATCCAGCTTATCCTCAACAACCAACATACAAAATACATCACTGCTTTCAACCATGGCCACTGACTAAAATACCTTGATTCAAAAAAATGACTATGTGTGAAAAAGTTGAACAAAATTACCCAAACGAATTCTCCTAGACCTATAGCAGACTTCGAGACGCTTATACTGGCGAACCAAAATTGTTATATATTTTGGCACAAAAAGACAAAATAGCCTACACAAGCACTATGATAGTGTGTTCGAAGGCCAAAATGAGTTTAGATCGCGATTTTGGCACCACAGAGCGAAGTTGTTTTGATCTCTGAAACACCCTGAGTATGCTTACCAAATTTCGTGCAATTTTGAGACTGCAACCGGAGAGGTGTAGACAATACCCTAGATGAAGTGGCGCCCTGCTCTGATACCAATTGTTGGAGTTAGATGTCTGCGGAAGCATGCAAACAACATAAGCAAGAAGAAGAAGCTTGGAGCACAACACACAATACTGAATGTATTACCACTAGAATGTACAAAGAAAAAGTAGCCCGTTAGGGCAATAGGCGTATATACAAGCTGGGGGAAAAAACCTCCTAAAGAGGGAAAAAGTGCCTCTGTGGTCCTAGAGTGTTCACACACATCATTACCTAAATATATCAACACCAACTTCTCATCAAAATATATACCCTTCTCTTCAGCATAACATTTGGCAACAAGCCTACATTTATACCTACCAACTATTGCATCAATCTTACATTTTATCTTGTATACCCATTTAGTGAAAAAGGTGCTTTTACCAAAAGGAAAATCACATAAAAGCCACATACATTCTTCATAATAGCATGATATTCTTATTGCATAATAGCCATTCAATTTTCTTTTGTGCTTCATTAGAAGAAACAATCTCATTCCCATAAGAAAGATGAGAGATAGCCATTGCATAACAATCTAATGCAAAAGAATCACTATGAGAGCTTGAATGAGTATGATGTGACAAAGGTGCATCTAACTTGGTATTTATCAAAGTATGCACCAAGCATTTTGGCATAGTTTTTTCCTCTTCAATGTGATTTATCTCACCATGAAATGCATCATGTAAATTTTCATTTAGAAATAAAATGATTTGCATAATCATTTGAAACCTAAAAAGGTTGAGAAATTGCCTCACGAGGAGCATCATCTGATTTTCCACCAATAAAATGAGGATGCAAAGTGTCATACATATCCTTTCAGTTGATCGATGTCTCCTTGGTACATGAAACTAAGGGATGAATTTCATCTTCCATGAAAACAACATCACAACCTATTAGAGTTTGAGGTCCATAGAAGCACGCGAACAACACAAGGAAGAAGAAGAAGCTTGGAGCACAACACACAATACTGAATGTATTACCAAGAGAATGTACAAAGATAAGTAACCCATCACGGTTATAGGCATATATACAAGCAGGGGGAAAAATCCTCCTAAAGAGGGGAAAAAGTGCCCCAATGGTCCTAGTGTGTTCATACATATCACTACCTAAATATATCAACAAATCCCCCATGGGAGTGATGCGGTGAACAAGGAGCTCGCACTCATGCATAAAGAAGTGCCAAGCTATGTGGAATCAATGCACAAAAGGAAGTAAGCCCAAAGATTTTTGCAAAGCTTCAAACTTCTCCCTAGGCACAACCTTTGTGAAAAGGTCTGCAATGTTTTCTTGCATGGGCACATATGCTAAACTGATCTTTCCAGCAGAGAACCTCTCCTTGACATAATGATAGTGCACCTCAATGTGCTTAGTGCAAGCATGGAACACACGGTTCCTCACAACTACCAATGCAATCTGACTGATCTTTCCAGCAGAGAACCTCTCCTTGACATAATGATATTGCACCTCAATGTGCTTAGTGCAAGCATGGAACACAGGATTCCTCAGAATTACCAGTGCACTCTGACTATCATTGAAGATGGTGGTGGTAGAAGCCTAACCAACACCCAAATCAACCATAAGGTGTGAGCCACACACACTCAATAGTCGTTGTGAGAGCTACCCTATACTCAACCTCACAATTGGAAATTGCCACAATAGGCTTTCTTGCTCAACCAAGATATACATGAGCTACCAAGCATGAAGTAAAAGCCACTAGTGGACACACGAGTGTCATAGCAACTAACCTAGTCAAAGTTAGAAAAACATGTAAATCTGGCGGTAGTGATCCCCCCTTGGGATCAAACAATCCAAGTAGCTAGGTACCAATTAAATAGTGAAAGATGCAATTAAATGTCTGCCAATTCTTGACACCTAGGCAATGCATGAAATTGCTCATTTATGAGACAACAAATTGAATATCTAGCTGAGTAATGCATAAGTAAATCAAGCATCCAACAGCGTGCTGATAGAGAGCCACATCAAATAAATCTCCAGCATCGTGAAGACTCAACCGTAAACCTGTCTCCATAGGAATGGCAATCGATTTACAGTCTTCAAGGCCAAAATGCTGCAATAATGTGTCAATATATTTTGTTTGACACAAAGCTATTCTACCATCAACTTGCATAAATTGAATGCCCAAATAATATTGCAAATGCCCCAAATTCGACATCTCAAATGAGGCATGTAAATCAACTTTAAAATTAGCAATATGCTTTTCATGAGGACCAGTGAGCAGCATGTCATCAACATAGACAACAATGATTAGAAGCACATCAATTGCATGCTTAACATATAAGATGCTCTCAGTTGGACTGTTCTCAAAACCATGTGCAATCAGGTAGGCATGTATTTTTTCATACCAAGCACGTGGTGCTTGCTTCAAACCATCTAATCCCTTTTCAACCTGCACACTTGGTTTCAATTCCCTTTCCACACAAATCCATGGGGCTAAAAAACATACACTTCTTCATGCAAGTCACCATTCAGAAATGGATTTTTAATGTCCAACTAATGTATATTCCAACCATGATGAGCTACAAGTGCACAGATGCTACAAACAGTAGTCATTCGGCATGTAGGAGTAAAGGTCTCATCAAAATCAATGCCTCTTTTCTCAGCATAACCCTTTGCAACAAGCCTAGCCTTATACATGTCAACTATTACATCATGCTTACACTTCAGCTTGTATACCCACTTAGTGCCAATGGCCGTCTTGCCAGAAGGCAAGTCACATAAAGACCAAGTACCCTTTTTCATCATAGCATCATATTCTGATTGCATAACAACCATCCAATTTTTTGAATTATGTGCTTAATCAAATGAAACTCGCTCATTCTCATCACAAAGACTAGAGGTAGCCATAGCATAGAAATTTGATGCAAAAGAAGCACAATGAGAGCCTGAACAAGTATGATATGATAGATGTGCATTAATTTGCTATCATACAAAGTCTGCATCAGTCATTTTGGCATAATTTTTCCTCGTCAAATACAAAACTCTCATCAACAAGTGCATCATGTAAATCTGCATCAGAAATGGAATGATTTGCATCATCAAATGAAACCTCCAAAGGTTGAGAAGTTGCCTCATTAGAACAAGCACTAGGCTATCCACCTATAAAAAGAGGCAGCAAAGTGGCATACATGTCTTTGGAGCTAACTGATGTCTCCTTAGTACATGAAAGTAATGGCTGAATAGAATCTTCCATAAAATTTATCACGACTAACCAAGTTGTGTTTTGTCTATGGATGATATAGATGATGATCTTTGCTTTCATAATTGTACCCAACAAAAATGCATTTCACTACTTTATCATCCAAGTTCCTATGTTGTTGTTCAGTCACTAATGCATATGCCAGACAACCAAAAACATGCAGGTGAGCAACAGATGGCTTATGACCATGCCAAGCCTCATATGGAGTGATAGACTGCAATGCTTTAGTGGGACACCTATTAAGTACATATGTTGCACACATAACACCCTCAAGCTAGAAACTATGTGGTAAAGCTTGACTCTTGACCATACACCTCGCCATCTCCATGAGTGACCTATTCTTCCGTTTAGCAACTCCATTCTGTTGAGGCATATACAACACAATACACTAGTGTTTTATCCCACATTCAGCCAGAAATGCATTAAAATCAAAAGACATATACCCCCCCTTGATCAAAACGAAGGGCGCCCATTTTGCATGCTGATAGATTTTCAATCAAAGTGAGAAATTGTTTGAAGCACATAAACACTTCGGACTTTTCTTTCAATGGATAAACCTATGCATGCCTAGAAAAATCATCAATGAAAGTCACAACGTAAAGATAATTTCCAGAAGAGGGTGTTTACGTAGGACGAGAGGTATCATTGTTAACAAGCCAACTGAACCATCTTTTGGGAATGAGGAATGTTGCATTTTGCCCAAAATATAGCCTTCACCGACATGTTTACCAAGTGCCTTAATTTTGGGTAGAGCAAATCTCCTTGGAAGTCCCACCGGGCGTGCCAAATTTTGTTGGGGGATTCTTGGACGAGAAGGGATTTGAGTGTTTGTAGGAGAAAAGGGAAAGACAAGAAGAAAGACACACACTGGAAGCCTCTGTCGATTGATTATAATAAGACAAATACAATGTTGAAGCACAGTACAATCCAATGCTTCTGTGCAAAATCCCAGAGAGTGCTCAATTACCAAATACCAAATACCCAAGGGATTTGTTGCTGCCGGCCTCCTCTGAACCAAACCTCCACCTTCTCCAAGCCTGCACTTGTGTACACCTTGCACCAAGCTTCCACTAAGGGGGAGGGCTGGGTACCTCCTGTCAGCACGTGCACACTTCAATAAGAGCTTGGGATCCTTGGGGGACTAGCTTAGCATTTCTCTGCACACTTCCTTGGTCACTCTTCATGCACACCTTGCACCACTTCTCTGCGTCGCACACTGTGTGTCTCTTGCACTTCTCTCTCTTGCCTTGCTTAGACTATGCTCTCTTGCTTACACTTAGAATAGTCCAAGAATAGTCCTAGCCTTGCTTTGAGTGTCGATTCACGTACGCTCCTAACTGCAAGAGTATCTTGGTGTTCACTTTGATGTCCCAAGATTGTCTTCACAAGTGACAGCCAACGAATCCCTGTTTTGTCATGTAGTGACTTTAGAATAAAACAAAATTTTAATGGGGGGCATACTTTCACTTCTGCATATGGTGCCGCTTCACATACCTTCACATTTTCCTTTTAAGTCTACACTTTTGAACATAAGAGAGGGTTCACCTGAACCTTCAAAAACACTTTAAAAACACTTTGAACCTTAGGGAAATTAGAGAAATACCTCTGCAACCTGCAACTCACTTTCTCCAATTTACCCTTTGTGGACAATTAATTGTGCACTACCTATGCACTTCGACACCTGCACTTTAGCAATTTGACTTTGCACCAGTTGACTTTGACCTTGACCTTGTTGACTTTGACGAGTTTGACTTGGACTATGGTTGACTTTGACTACGATTGACTTTGACCAATATGACTTTTATGGGCTCAACACTAGTTACAGGAGAGTAGTTGTTATGCATTCCTTGGTGAGCGTCATTTTCAATTGCAGTTGGGACAGCTTATGCTTGTTAGAGGTGCTAGGATTAGGCACATGTATCCACTGCAGGTACATGTGAGAGACAGTCTCATCTCATCTCAGTGGGAGTTCAACCTTATGTGCGGTGTTAGACTAGTCATGTCTCATTTTGTCTACCTACAAATAGGTCTATTGACATTCATGATGCACGTGTGTGGCAAGATTCAGATGCTCAGATGGATGCACATGTAGAGGATGCTTTGGATGCTCATGGTGCTTATGTAGAGCATGGTTTGGTTGATCATGTGGATGCTCTTACAGAGCACACTTTGGATGATCATTTTGGGTACAGTTCTGAAAGCAAAGGCTATCATCTGTATCATCCATAGACTAAATGCATTCTGGTTAGCCATGATGTTGTTTTTGTGGAAGATGCTATTCAGCCCTTACTTTCATGTACTAAGGAGACATTTGTTAGCTCCAAAGATATGTATGATACTTTGCTGCCTCTTTTTATAGGTGGACAGTCTAGTGCTAGTCCTAATGAGGCAACTTCTCAGCCTTTGTAGGTTTCATGTGATGATGCAGATCATTCCATTTCTGATGCTGATTTACATGATGCACTTGTTGATGAGTGAGCTGAAATTTAGCATGCAAAAAATATGCCAAAATGGTTGGTGTAGACTTTTCATGATAGCAAATTAGATGCAGCTCTGTCATATCATACTCGTTCAGGCTCTCATAGTGCCTCTTTTGCATAAGAATGGTATGCTAAGGCTGTCTCTAGTCTATGTGATGAGACTGGACCTGTTTCGTTTGATGTATCATAAAATTCAAAACATTGGATGGCTGCGATGCAATCTGAATATGATGCTATCATGAAATGGTACATGGTCTTTATGTGACTTGCCTCCTAGCAAGAAGGCCACTGACACTAAGTGGGTATACAAGTTGGAGCGTAAACCTGGTGGAACAAGTGACATGTATAAGGCTAGGCTTGTTGCAAAGGGTTATGCACACGAAAGAGGCATTGATTTTGATGAAACCTTTGATCCTACTTGCCGAATGACTATTGTTCGTAGCATACGTGCACTTGCAGCTCATCATGGTTGGAATGTACATCAGTTGGACATTAAAACAACATTTTTGAATGGTGACTTGCATGAAGAAGTGTATTTTTTCATCCCTGTGGCTTTGTGCAGAAAGGGCATGAAAACTAGGTGTGCAGGTTAAAGAAGGCATTATATGGTTTAAAGCAAGCACAACATGCCTGGTATGAAAAGATACATGCCTATCTGATTGCACATGTTTTTGAGAACAATCCAACTGAAAGCACCCTATATGTTAAGCGTGTTAATGATGTGCTTCTAATCATAGTGGTATATGTTGATGACAGGATGCTCACTGGTCCTCATGACATGCATATTGTTGCTTTTAAGGCTGATTTGCATGCCTCATTTGAGATGTCTGATTTGGGGCATTTACATCACTATTTGGGCATTCAATTTATCAAGTTGATGGTGGAATGGCTTTGAGTCAAACAAAATATATTGACACATTATTGCAATGTTTTGGCCTTGAAGACTATAAGCCTATTGCGACCCCTATGGAGACATATTCACGATTGAGTCTTCTTGATGGTGGACATGAAAAGTAGATGCATGGGTGGTCCGGAAGTCTTGCATGAGACATGCGAAAAGACGCTATCTTGGAGCATGCAGATTCAAAAAGTGCGGGTCTAGGAAGGCCTGATTGGTCGTGCGCTGGCAAAAGGCGGAGATCCCAAAACGACAAAGACTGAGAGATAGAAAAGGATGATGGTCGTACAGTCATTACGATCGTTTTTCGGCTTCTGGAATTGCGATTGCGATTGAGATTGAGATTGAGATTGAGATTGTGATTGTGATTGAGATTGGGATTGAGATTGTGATTGTGATTGAGATTGGGATTGACATCAGCTTGGGGGTGGTCGGGTGGATGAGGCTTCACATTGAAGCAATCTGATAGATTTTGTAACGCAGATCAGAACTACTTGTAAATCTGCACAAATAATAAAATTCTCTCTCTTCTTGTTCTGCGTATACTCTGTTTGCCTTCTTTATATCTTGTGGTGTCAAAACCCATTATTCTGTGTGAGATTGTGACTCAAGTTTAGGAGACTTATTACAAGTGGTATCAGAGCAGAGTTGGATTCCGGGACAAGATGCAGGCTTTGAAGAAGAAGATAGAAGAACAAGAGGAGCTTATCCGTAGATTGAATGCAGAATTACATAAAGAAAGATCCAACAAACAAAAAGAGGCTACTGCAAATGCTTTCATGGACCTCAATGCTGAAGGTGGTAATGGTGCGGGCACATCAAATGCACGTAGATCTAGACGGCAACGTGAACCTGAAGAAGACGATGATGCAGGTGAATCTGCACTCAAGCAAGTGTTCAAAAGAGCAAAATTAAATGAATTTGATGGTGAGAAGAAAACTGGAGAGGATCTTGAAGCATGGATTGAGGAACTTGAAGATTTCTTTGACTTGCGTGTATTTAGTGAGGAATCAAAAGCAAAGGTGGCAATTCTGCATCTGCGAGGAGTCGCAAAACTATGGTGGAAATCTTATATACAAACAAGAAGACGTGAAGGTCCGATCCTCTGGAAAGAATTTCGAGAGCAAGCAGAGAATCGTTATTGTTCTCCACATTATCGGATGGAAAAGAAAATGGAATTCTAGTCTTTCAAGCAGCATGAGGATGATAGATATAACTTGTCTGCTGAAGAATATAAGGAGAAATTTTTGCGTTTACATAAGTATGCACTAGAAGTTTCTGGAGATGCGCTGAAAAGCAAGTTTATTGAGGATTTGCGGGAGAGCTTCGCTATCAAGTAAAGGGGTCCGGATGTGTAGATTTTCTTGATGCGGTTGCAAAAGCAGAAAACTTTGAGAAGATGGAGAAGTTTACCACAAAAAAGGCATTCAAATCAAGGTTTATCTCAACAGGACATCGACCCCCAAGACCTATTTCAATAAATTAAAATGGACAGAGATCGACTAACTCTATTAACGGTCAAGGGGGAAGACCAAAGCCGAAGCAAACGGATACACCTAAGAAGCAAGAAGTTATGCACTGGCAACGTGATTCTGATTTCTTGGAGCGGGCTAAGAGGCTGGGACTTTGTTTTCGATGTGGAGAACAAGGACATCGCACTTTTGAATGTCCAAACAAGGCCATCAACCGTTCTATGCAAGCGAAGATAGCTCATCTACAAGAAGAAAACATGACAATTGAGGAAGCGGATGATCAAGGTAAGTGTTCTAGCCCTAGACTTCAATGCATGAAAACTTCTTCTCATTCAAGGGCATCGGTGATTAGGATTATGGGGGACATATCCTCATGTAAGGTTAGTTTCTTGATTGATTCGGGTAGTACAAATTGTTTCCTTTCACTTAAGATGGCAAAAGCTTTAGGGTTGCATATTGAGATGCAGACTAAAAGACATGTACAGATGGCTAATGGTAGGATACACTATACTCGAGGCTGTATTGAGAATCTTGATTTTATGTTAGGAGAACATAAGTTTTTGGGTACCTTCCATGTAATTGAAATGAGAGAATGTGATGTAATCATCGGAATGGACTGGTTAGTTCATAACAATGTCGTGATTGATTGTGAAAGCGGGATCCTTACTTTGAAAATAGAAGGGAAGGAACATCGTCTTGCAGGCAAGTGTAATTCAAGTTTTTCTCCTATTTCTGCAATAAAGTTGATTAGGGGTATTCGACAGGGTTGTGAGACATATTTGGTTTATGTGCATGACCTTCAGGAGAAGAAGAAAGAAGAGGAAATACCGGAATATGTTAAAAAACTTTTAGATGAGTACGCAGATGTATTTCCTGATGATCTACCGGGCATGCCTCCTCCTAGGAAAATTGACCATGCTATAGATCTTTATCCAAGAAGTGAGCCTTATTCTAGAGCACCTTATAGGTTCAATATTGATGAATTGAAAGAGTTGAAGCTCCAATGGGATGATCTATTGAAGAAGGAGTTGATAAGACCTAGTGTTTCACCTTGGGGAGCACCTATTTTGTTTCAGAAAAAGAAAGATGGTTCATACAGACTTTGTATTGACTATAGGGGATTGAACAAGAAAACCATTAAGAACAAGTATCCACTACCACACATAGATGAACTGTTGAGTCAATTGAGTGGTGCCACAGTATTCACTAAAATTGACTTAAGATCGGGATATCATCAAATTAGAGTAAAGTCTAAGGACATACCCAAAATCGCTTTTAGAACACGATATGGTCATTACGAGTTCACAGTTTTGCCTTTTGGATTAACAAATGCTCCTGCAACATTTATGTGTTTGATGAATAATGTGTTTCATGAATATCTCGATGAATTTACATTAGTTTTTCTTGACAATATTTTTGTGTATTCTAAGGATGATGATGAACATGCATTGCATCTCAAGAAGACTTTACAAAAACTAAGAGAGCATAAACTATATGGTAAGATGAGTAAATGTTTTTTTGCAAAAGGGGAAGTGACTTATTTGGGGAGAGTTGTTTCTAAGGAAGGGATTCATATAGATCCTGAGAAAGTTAAAAGCATAGTTGACTAGCCTACACCCAAATGTGTGAGGGATGTGAGAAGCTTCCTTGGTTTGGCACAATATGAGAGGGCACACATTAGGGAGTTTTCTCAAATTGCAAATCCTCTTACAAAATTGACAAAGAAAAATAGAGAGTTCACATGGAACGATGAGTGTCAAAAGGCGTTTGACGAATTAAAATAGAAAGTTATCGAAAATTGTGTGCCAAAGATACCTGAGTTAGGGAAGCCTTTTATTGTTGCATGTGATGCTAGTGGAAGCCAAATCGGATGCGTTCTTTCACAAGAAGGGAGGGTAGTGGCTTATGAGTCAAGGAAATTAAGGAAACATGAACTAAATTATACAACACATGACTTAGAAATGCTTGCAGTTGTTCATGCACTTAAACATTGGAGACACTTATTGCTAGGAGTAAAGTTTGAATTAAGAACAGATCATCAAAGCCTTAAATACATATTTACTCAACCTTTACTTAACAATAGACAAAAACGATGGATCCAATTGCTAAGTGAATATGATTTTGATATTAAATACTTAGCAGAAAAAGAAAACAAGGTGGCCGATGCTTTGAGTCGTAAACCCCTATGCAGTTCAATTTCTATTTTATCCTCTGATTTTGATATTGGAAAAGAATTAAAAGAAGATTTATTTTATGCAACAATCTTGGAATTTTTGGGTATGAATCCAGGTTCTATGTTTCAGGGAAAATTTCATTTGAGAAATAATGATTTGTATTGTAATTCTCGTTTATGTATTTTTTCAGAATCTGTTTTGAAAGAAAAGATCCTGCATGACTGTCATGATGCACCTTTCTCTGCACACCCTGGTTTTTCTAGAACTTATGCAAAAGTGAAAGCTTCATATTACTGGCCACGTATGAAATATGATATTAAGAGGTATGTCGAAGAATGTCTGAAATGTCAACAGGTTAAGGCCGAATTTAAAAGGAGTCCTGGCATGTTACAACCATTAGATGTGCTGATAAAAAATGGGAATCCATCTCTATGGATTTCGTAACAAAGTTGCCTGTGACCAGAAGTGGGCATGATACCATCTTTGTTGTCGTGGACCGTCTTACAAAGATGGCACATTTTCTTCCCATGAGGAAAACTGATACAGCTTTGCATGTTGTTAAACTTTTCATAAAAGAAATTTTTAGGTTACATGGTATACCCAAAAGTATAATTTTCTGATAGGGATGCAAGGTTCACATCTAATTTTTGGAAAGCAACATTTCAATCCATAGGAACAAAATTACGCATGAGTACTGCATTTCATCCTCAAACCGATGGTGAGACCGAGAGGGTTAACAGGGTGCTTGAGGATATGTTACGCATGTATGTGAATGATAAGCAAAACGATTGGACTGAATATTTGCCCTTGGTTGAGTATGCATATAATAGTGAATGGCATTCCTCTATTAAGATGACACCTTTTGAAGCAATGTATGGTTATAATTGCTTGCTGCCGCATTCATTTTTTAATTCACAGAATCAGGTTGAAATATCCAAACAGATGCTTGAAAACATGGATTTGGAGCTAAAGAAGGTAAGGAAAAACATGAAAGATGCACAGAAACGTCAGAAATTATATCATGATTTCAAATCAATCATTAAAGCAATGTTGCCACTTAGATGATTGCTACATCCTGAATCAATATAAAACACTCTTTAGTCTTCATTTGGGACTTCACATGTTGCATTCATGATTAGGGTTGAATCTTCCTTCTTATCTTATGCATAATTGTAGTGGGTATTGTTGTAAGATTGACCTTGAAAGTTTCTTCCACCATTCCTTCCAAAGAAGCCTCTACTACCTCTACCTCCAAAGCTTCCTCTCTGATTTCTTCTAGCTCTTCCTCTTTGACTATAATTCTGATTAAAACTGCTCAGTTTTTTATTATTATGCCAACATTCATGATCTAGATGATTAGTCTTACCAACCACATATCCAACAAGATTTGACATGATCCTTGTTGTTTCTACCTCTTCCTCTACTTCTGCCACTTCCTCTTCCTCTTAGGAAGTTTTCTTGACTTGAAGCACCTTCATCTTCAACTGATTGTTGCTTTCCTTTGCTAGTCTTCTTCTTCCTTGGAATACATTTCTTGACCTACACTCTTATCAATATCCCCTTTGATATCATGCTCAAAAGTTAGCATATGTCATAGTAATTGATTCAAATCAGGAGTTAAATGATCTACTGAAAGTTCAGTTGATAATATGAAAGGCTTCCACTTCTCGTATCCTCTCAGACCTATGAGAATTTGTCTTAACAATCTATCTTCTTCAATGTCTTCATCAACTTCACCTAAAGAATCAGCAATGTCTTTTATCTTTGTCACATAATCATATATTGATTGTGAAGCTTTTTTCTTGAATGTGGTAAATTTAGCCCCTAATGATGCCTTTCTTGATTTGGTTGTATTCTGAAAATGTTCCTCCAAAGAATTCCATATATCACTTGCACTTTCAAGTCCTCTGATGTGAGGAAGCAAGTAATCATTCACTGCCATATAGATAATGCTCCTTGTTTGAGCATCCTTCTTCATCCAAACCTTCAAGTCTGCAAGCTCCTCCCTAGTTGGAACACTAGGATCTTTAAATTTTGGCTTATCTTCTTCTCCTGTGATGTATCCTATCATATCTTTGCTCATAAGATGAGCTTCCATCCTCATAGCCTAAGCTGGATAGTTCTCTCTATCCAATTTCTCAATTTACAGAGTAGCTCCCATTATTTCTTCACCTGTACTAATAAATATTCAACCTTATGAGTAATGAATATAGCTTTGCTTTGAAAGTTACCTCTTTTCATCCTTTTGATTACTCTCGTGTGTCTCCTTTATCTTTTCCTTCACTTTTTGTCCTTTTGAATCTTCAGATGGTGAATTTTATATATCTGCAGCAGTCAGGATCTTCCTTTCCTTCAAATTTGATAGAACCTACTTTGATACCATTGATGGAGAAGTTTAATCTCCAAAAGATAAGCTATACTTGGTTTTAGAACACCTCCATGTCAATCATAGCTCAAGACCCTTACCAATTTTTGGAAATCTTTGCTAAATTATAAACACTTAATACTTCTGTGAGCTATGGCTTCACTCAAGAAAGTTTGCCTCACAAAATGCACTCATTGACTGATGAAATGGTTAAATTTTTCTATGAAAATTTGATACAACATTCTTCTAATGTTTTAGCAACTATTTCAAAGTGGAAGTTCTTCAAAATAACTTATAAAACTTCAGATTTACTTCAATAAGTAAACCTATGTCTGAAATAGGCTTTCTCTGCAAGTGACTTTCACATATGCAACTTTAAAGACATAGTTCTCACAATCTAGACCCTGTTTGATAAAATGCTTTTAGACATAGGTTGCTTACCTCCCAACTTAAATTTTGAATTCTTATTTGTGCAAAACTTTACATTGTAGACTAAGATCTGATCAAATCTTTGACCATCGAGATTGCACCTGTTTCAGGAGTCACTTATCACTTGTTACACATATGAATGTTGCTACTCAAAATTCTCTCATACTAATTACAATTAGACTCTCAAAACTTGACCGTAGATGCATCAACTATAGAATTAACCACACACAAAAGGATTTCTCAATTGATTAAGCACAAAAGGAGAAAGAAGAAAAAATCTATTCTGATAAGAAGTACATCTAATGAAAATTTCCACATTCAACTTATGATCTAATCATCTATATCTCATCTAATCTTCATCTCTCATACATATCATGTCCATGAGTGTGGATTTGACACTACTTCAAAGTATATGGGAAGTATCTACAAGATTAATGTACATGTGTATAAAGATAATCTCCTCCTGAACCTCCACTTCACTTCATACTTCAAGATTCAACCTTTTCTTCATTTCTTCACTCCTAAGCTTCATGTAATCATTAATTGATGATTGTCTTGCTCCAACATTCATGACCAAGATTTCTTAGTACTCTATTGTTGGTAGTTTCATGTATGCTATGGTAGTTACAAGACTAGACATTGCATTTGTAGTGGGATTTGTGAGTAGATATATGTCTAATCCTATCAAGAAGCATTGCGAAGTAGTCAAGATGATTTTGAGACATCTAAGTGGCACTAAGGATAAGTATCTATGCTTAGGTAGAGGAAAGACATCCATTATTGTCTACAATGATTCTGATTATGATGGTTGTGTAGACAATCAAAAGTCTACATCAGGGTACATTTTCCATTTTGGTGGGTGTGCTATCTCTTCAAGATCTTTTCTTCAAGAATGTACAATTGTTTCCATGATAGAAGTAGAGTATGTTGAAGCAAGTGACATATGGCTTTCTCCTCTTGCTTGTGATTGTTGATATATTTAGGTAGTGATGTGTGTGAACACTCTAGGACCGCCAGGGCACTTTTTTCCCTCTTTAGGAGGTTTTTTTCGCCGGCTTGTATATACGCCTATTGCCCTAATAGGCTACTTATATTTGTAATTCTTTAGTAGTACATTCAGTATTGTGTGTTGTGCTCCAAGCTTCTTCTTCTTCCTTGTGCTGTTCGCATGCTTCAGCAGATGTCTAACTCCAACAATTGGTATCAGAGCAGGTCGTTGCTTCATCTAGGGTGCCGTCGACACTCCCCCGTTTGCAGTCTCAGATTTGCACGAAATTTGGTGAGCATACTCAAGGTGTTTCAAGCCTCCGAATGCATTATCGTAGCGCTTGTGTAGGCTATTTCATCTTTTTGTGCCAAAGGTATATACCAGTTTCTGTTTGCCAGTATAAGCGTCTCGAAGTCTGCTACAGGTCTAGCAGAATTTGTCTAGGTAGTTCTGTTCAACTTTTTGAGATACAATCAATTTTCTGCATCAAGGTATTTTAGTCACCGGCCATGGATGAAAGTAGTGATGTATTCCGTATGTTGGTTGTTGAGGATAAGTTGGATGGTACCAACTACCCGTTATGGGCTTATATGATACGACATGTGTTGGTTGCAAAAGGACTGTGGAACATTGTGCAGGGTGTCAAAAAATTTCCTATCACACTATTACAACTGCAGGTACTGAAGCTGATGCAGAAGGTGTCGAAGATGCTGATATTCTGCATATTCTTGTTCGTGCTGCACCTACTATAGAGCAGGTTCGTTGGGATGGCAGAGATACCCAGACACATGCATTGATAGCTTTGTCTGTCAAACGTTCCATTATTCCTCATATTCGCTGTTGCAGAATAGCTAAGGATGCTTGGCATACACTTACCACATTGTACCAAGCTAGGAATGAGGCTCGTGTTGCTTACCTCCTAAAACAGTTGGAGAGTGAGCACACGAATGAAGGTGATTCTATGGACAATTTCCTAACAAAGATCAAAGACTTGAAGGAACACTTGATTTTTGTTGATGAGGTTATACCAGATAGCTCACTTGTGCAGACCGTTCTGAATGGTCTTCCCAATTCATATCAGAGTTTTGCTTCTACTCTTCGGTTGATGATGAAAGGCAATCCAAATGCCTTGTCATTTGAGGAGTTAGTCTCTATTCTATTGCAGGAAGATTAGTCCAGGTAGAACAGGTCCATTATGCGTGTTGCAGGTCAAGCTTTCTTGGCTAGTTAGAAGGGTAATAGAAAATGGAGCTCTTCTACTAGTAAGCAGAAATCTGTAAATGTTCCACATTTGAAGAACTAAGACAAAGATGACAAAAAATCAGAAAAGCAGAAATTGTTTTGTAAGTACTACAAAGGGAATGATCATATCATAGAGAACTGTCCAAAACTGGCTGCTAAAGAGGCAAAGAAGAAAGAGGCTGGAATGGTTGTTATAGAAGCCTCTACACCAAAAACAGAGTCTGCTAATCTTGTGCAGGAAGAAGAATGGGTGCTTACTACTGTTTGTAGTTTTGACCCATCTTCTCATGAGCAGTGCATGTCTGTAGTAGACTCAGATGTTTGGTACTTTGATAGTGGGGTGACCAAACATATTACCTCATAGCTCATTTTCTTCTCTTCACTCGAGCCTGCCCCTACAGGGAATACTGTTACATGCGCCAACAACTCCTCTTATCCTATTATGGGAGTTGGTAAGATCATTTTGCTTACTGATGATGGTAGTCCTTTCACTTTGTCAGATGCTTTATTTATGCCAGGGATCAAGAAGAACCTGTTATCAGTTTTTGCATTAGCCAAGATTGGCTTGGTTGTGAAATTTGTTAATGATAGGTGTACAGCTCATGATCTGTCAAATGGCAATGTGATTATTGCTTCTGGCATTCTATGTCCTGGGTTGTATAAGCTCATAGACTATGAAAGATCTGTAAATGAT
The DNA here is from genome assembly GCA_020310875.1 of Ceratopteris richardii. Taxonomy (NCBI): domain Eukaryota; kingdom Viridiplantae; phylum Streptophyta; class Polypodiopsida; order Polypodiales; family Pteridaceae; genus Ceratopteris; species Ceratopteris richardii. Next base: position 81,865,386 of record CM035437.1, read on the forward strand.
TTGGCATGTGCAGTAAATGATTCTCAGGCTATGTCAGATGCAAAGCTTTGGCATGCACGCTTTGGTCATCTGAATTTTGCTAGTTTGCTACACTTGCAGAGATCTGAAATGGTGTCCTCTTTGCCCAAACTTGAGGCACCTAGAAAACATGTTTGTGAAGGCTGTATTTTGGAAAAAATGCAACGTTCATCCTTTCCAGAAGATGGTTCAGTTCGGGCTACTCAAAAATTGCAGCTTGTACATAATGATGTCTGTGGTCCTATGCAGACACCTTCTTTTGGGAATTATCTTTACTTCGTGACTTTCATCGATGATTTTTCCAGGCGTGCATAGATATATCCATTGAAGGCAAAGTCCGAAGTGTTCATGTGCTTCAAACATTTTTTGGTTTTGGCTCAAAATATGTCAGCATGTAAAATGGGCACCCTCCGTTCAGATCGAGGGGGGGAATATATGTCTTCTGATTTTAATGCATTTCTGGCTGAACGTGGGATAAAACACCAGTGTACAGTGTCGTATACACCTCAAGAGAATGGAGTTGCTGAACAAAAGAACAGGTCACTCATGGAGATGGCGAGGTGTATGGTCAAGAGCCAGGCTTTACCACATAGTTTCTGGCTTGAGGCTGTCATGTGTGCAGCATATGTACTGAACAGGTGTCCAACTAAAGCGCTGCAGTCTATCACTCCATATGAGGCTTGGCATGACCGCAAGACATCTTTTGCTCATCTGCGTGTTTTTGGTTTTTTGGCATATGCATTAGTGCCTGAACAACATCGCAAAAAATTGGATGATAAAGCAGTAAAATGTATTTTTGTTGGGTACAGTTCTGAAAGTAAAGGCTATCATCTATATCATCCACAAACTAAACACATTCTGGTTAGCCGTGATGTTGTTTTTGTGGAAGATGCTATTCAACCATTGCTTTCATGTATTAAGGAGACATCTGTTAGCTCCAAAGACATGTATGATACTTTGCTGCCTCTTTTTATAGGTGGACAGTCTAGTGCTGGTTCTAATGAGGCAACTTCTCAGCCTTTGTAGGTTTCATGTGATGATGCAGATAATCCATTTCTGATGCAGATGTACATGATGCACTTATTGATGAGAGAGCTGATATTGAGCAGGCAAGAACTATGCCAAAATGGCTGGTGCAGACCTTGCGTGACAACAAATTAGATGCACCTCTGTCATATCGTACTCGTTCATGCTCTCATAGTGCCTCTTGTGCGTGAGATTGCTATGCTATGGGTGCATCTAGTCTCTGTGACGAGAATGAGCCTGTTTCGTTTGATGAAGCACAAAATTCAGAAAATTGGATGGCTGCTATGCAATCTGAATATGATGCAATAATGAAGAATGGTACTTGGTCTTTATGTGACTTGCCTCGTGGCAAGAAGGCCATTGGCACTAAATGGGTATACAAGCTGAAGTGTAAACCTGATGATACAGTTGGCAAGTATAAGGCTAGGCTTGTTGCAAAGGGTTATGGGCAGGAAAGAGGCATTAATTTTGATGAGACCTTTGCACCTACATGCCGTATGACTATTGTTCCGAGCATTGGTGCACATTGCAGCCCATCATGGTTGGAATGTACATCAGTTGGACATTAAAACAACATTTCTGAATGGTGACTTGCATGAAGAAGTGTATGTTTTTCAGCCCCGTGGCTTTGTGCAAAAAGTTCATGAAAACCAAGTGTGCAAGTTAAAGAAGGCATTATATGGTTTAAAGCAAGCACCACGTGCTTGGTATGAGAAGATACATGCCTATCTGATTGCACATGGTTTTGAGAACAATCCAACTAAAAGCACCTTATATGTTAAGCGTGCTAATGATGTGCTTTTGATCATTGTTGTCTATGTTGATGACATGCTGCTCACTGGTCCTATTGAGAAGCATATTGCTGATTTTAAGGCTGATTTGCATGCCTCATTTGAGATTTCTGATTTGGGGCATTTGCATCACTATTTGGGCATTCGGTTTATGCAAGTTGATGGTGAAATGGCTTTGTGTCAAACGAAATATATTGACACATTATTGCAGCATTTTGGCCTTGAGGACTGTAAGCCTATTGCCACTCCTACGGAGAGAGGTTTACGATTGAGTCTTCATGATGTTGGAGATGCATTTGATGTTGTTTTCTATCAACAGGCTATTGGATGCTTGATTTACTTATGCATTACTCGACCAGATATTCAGTTTGCTATCTCACAGATGAGCAGGTTTATGCATTGCCCAGGAGTCAAGCATTGGCAGGTGGTTAAGCGCATCTTTCGTTACTTGAGTGGTACTCAGCTAGTTGGGTTGTTTTATCCCAAGGAGGGATCACTACCGCTAGATTTTCATGCTTTTTCTGACTTTGATTGGGCTAGTTGCTATGACACTCATGTGTCCACTAGTGTCTTTTGCTTCATGCTTGGTAGCTCATGTATATCTTGGTTGAGCAAGAAGCAACCTACTCTGGCCACTTCCAGTTGTGAGGCTGAGTATAGGGCAGCTTTCATAGCTATTGTTGAGTGTGTGTGGCTCAGACACCTTATGCCTGATTTGGGTGTTGGTCACTCTTCTGCCACAACCATCTTCACTGATAGTCAGAGCACATTGGCAGTTGCAAGGAACCCTGTGTTCCATGATCGCACTAAGCACAGGTGCATTATCATTATGTGAGGGAGAGGTTCTCTGCTGGGAGATCATCTTGGCATATGTGCCCACGCAAGAGAACATTGCAGACCTTTTCACGAAGGCTCTGCCTAGGGAGAAGTTTGAAGCTTTCCGCAAAGCTTTGGGCTTACTTCCTTTTGTGGAGTGATTTCCACATAGCTTGGCACTTCCTTATACACGAGTGCCAGCTACTTGTTCACCGCATCACTCCCAGGGGGGATTTGTTGATATATTTAGGTAGTGATGTGTGTGAATTCTCTAGGACCGCTGGGGCACTTTTTTCCCTCTTTAGGAGGTTTTTTTCCCTTGGCTTGTATATACGCCTATTGCCCTAATGGGCTACTTATCTTTGTACATTCTCTAGTAATACATTCAGTATTGTGTGTTGTGCTCCAAGCTTCTTCTTCTTCTTGTGCTATTCGTGTGCTTCCGTAGACGTCTAACTCCAACAGTGATATGGGTCTGCCTTAGCATGTACCTCGTTTATTCAGTGATAATTAGAGTGACCTTGCTTTGGCTAAGCATCCAGTCTATCATGCAAACACTAAACACATTGAGCCAAGGTACCACTTCATTAGAGAATGCTTAGCCAGTGAGCACATTATTCTTGAGAAGATTCATACTCGAGATAATGTTGTAGATGCTTTGATAAAAGCTCTACCACAGGATAGCTTTTGACACTGTTGTCACTTGATGGGGGTTACTTGATTCATGATCTTACACTGTTACTTGTATATTGCGTAACATGCCTATCAGGTGGGAGGTATATTCTGTATACTTACACTCATGTATTCTTTATCGTTCTTTATTTTTCTCCCATAGTAACTTTGGCCATTGTATATGTCCTTTAATAAAAAGTATAGTGGCTTGGTGAGTCACATACTATGAGTTTGACCGCATTTGTATTACCTAAGGAATATGTGTTCATGCTCCCTGTGTACTGTGTGCTTTTTGCATATTCTATAGGTTGTGTGTGGAGTACTGTGTGCGGCATCTAGAGCTCAATTTTCTACTATGAGACTATCATTGTAGAGCTCTTGAGATGGACCATTGTGGTGCATCACCATTGCATCATTTCAATTTGGATTTTGATCAGTGAGTTGGAGATGGTGAAGAGGGTTCGACGAATGACGATACTCATATTTGTATGTGCATTGTGGCACAAAGAGGAGAGGAGAGGAGAAGGAATGAAACTCTTGATAAACATGAATGGAAATTCAATCGAGTAGTGGAATATCATACATATATGCCAATGAGATTTTTGAATGAGGGTTATAGTGGTAAACAATGAGATTTCTAGCACAAATCTTTTCCACTTTGGGTATAGTGGTAAACAAAAAAACCTTGACATAATGCTGGAAAAGAGGGTTATGATGTGTTCATGGTGACAGTATTGGATGTTGTAAAAAAAGAATAGGAAAAATTAAACCGAAGATGGGAAATTGGGTAATGGATGAGGGGGCTAAAGGGCCCACTTACATAGTAGATATCTCATATCATTGATATGGGGACTACTTTAAAAAATTAGGCCTATTCAATTCAAGAGGGCAACCAGATACCTTTACATAGATTGATGATGTGTACGAAGTTAAGGAGTTGAAGCCTAGAACTCTAAAGGAGGACGAGGAAGAGAAAGATTCCACATTGAAGTCCTTGTGAATTTCAAAATGTACACCATTGAAGAGAGGCAAATCGAAATTGAAATGCCTAGACAAGAGATTATGCCTGATCAAATCATGTGGGAACAAAGAAACCTCCAAGAAGGTTGTATTGGCATATGGAGATGGAGAAGACCTATGCACACGGATAGATAATGATTTCACCAAGGAGGAAGAAGCCAAATTAGTTGAACTTTTATGTCAATACTGTGATATTTTTTTTTTCATATAAGGATTTGAAAGGAGTAGATCTAGAAATTTGCTCTCTCTCCTATTGAACTCTAATCGAGTGGCCGTTGGGCATTGGTCCAAAGACCACACTAAGAACCTATGGTCATTAGAAGATTACACCTTCTTTACAAATTGAGGTGTTAAATACAAAATGTGCTTCCTATAAAAATAGTTTGAGTTACTCAAATACATGAAGGAGATCATGGCCATATGGGCATTGTGGAGGTTTCCTAGTTCTACCATTGATACAACCTATTCTTGACCACTACATTGAATTTATGGATTCCACAGATGGCAATTCACCTCACCTTTGTGATTTTGACTAAATTAAATGGGAATAAATAGCAAAGTAAGATTACAGAGTTGACTACATGGGAAATGTTACCGTTAGTGTTCGTGTGAAAGGCCAAGTGGCCACAAGATACTTTTGTATATGTTCTTTAATAAAACATATAGCGGCCTGGTTAGCCACATACTATAAGTTCAACCACATTTGCAATACCTAAGAAGTGTGTGTTCATGCTCCTTATGTATTGTGTTTTTCTGTGTATTCTATAGCCTCTGTGTGGAGTATTGTATGTGGTTCTTGGAGCTCGGATTTCTACTATGAGGATACCATCGTGGAGCTCTCGAGAAGGAGAGCACAATATGGTGCATTGCCATAGAAATACTTCACTGGTATTAAAGTGTCTCGATGCAAAAGCTTTGTTCCTTTTGTGTGAGCAAAACGAGCACCTGCTCACCCACCCAAGGCTTTCTCCAAGGCTTATGACCAAGGTGGCAACCAAGGCATAGACCTTGGCATACCTTGTCATTGGAGTCGTCGAAGTCACCGTTGGTGCCCTTGGCTACACGTGAGGGAGGACCTCAATGATCAAGGAAGATGGAGGTTCTTGATACTTCCCAGGAGGTCACCCATCCTAGTATTGTTCCCCCCAGATCTCGTTTAATTGTGGCAATATCTTGCCACTAAGCTACACTCTTGTGGTGCTTGAAGAAGGAGAAAGACTAGGGTTCACATTATCTTCAACAAGTTTTGGGCCCTCAAAGCTTCATTCTTTGCTTTCACAGCGTATTTTGGAAGCATTTTTGGAACCATTTTGGAGTACTTTAGTGCAAAGTTCTTTGCACAGAGGTCCAAGAACATCAAGAAGAGTGTTCTTTGTACTTCTTGAACAACAAATGTTCACCTTTTGGGTTGTGTTTTCAGCCACACTAGTTAATCTATATGTTTCTTGAAAGGTGTTAGTTGTGGTCGGAGATGCCACTACAAGTCTATGCAGGTTTTTTGAGCCTAAAGAATAGAGTTGATAGACACTTGCTGGTGATTTTTGGCCAATGTTTGGGCAGTGAATTCAGCTTTTCAATGCCATTTTACTACATATATTGAGCACATACACACTATGTATGCTTCTATGGATATCGCTTATGTATGTCCATGTGGTCATTGATATAGCGGTTACATTTTTGCATAAAGACTTTTACATTTGATAAAGAGGATCATGGTGAGGTTTTCTACACCCAGATGTCGAGGTCTCTTTGGTGATGTAGGTGGAAGACTTACCCAAATTCACCATAGGAGATGTATGATAGTTGTCCATAGGTGCTCGATAAGCCTAGTTGTCTTCTTTCGAGTAACTGATTATATGTAGTGGAGTCAGTGATTCACTATGCACGTAAACATGTCAATACTTGCAGTTTTATGAGATTTTGACATTGTTCATATGCTCATTTTGCAAAGGATACTGTGGTAAAATTTTCCCAGATTTTTGGGTTTTGTCAACTATATAGTGGTCGATTTACTCCTTGATACACTTATTGGTGTGAGCACATTTATTCTCACATAATCCTTTTGCTTGATCATTATTATTCATTAATTCATTTTTCTGGGAAGATTGTTGAATTCTCTCCTAGAATCTGACACTTAGTCATACTTCTTTGAGCGTTAGTGGTGTTTGGACTCTTCTAGCTCCATTATCATTCTATTTAGTTCTCTACCATCATGGCATCAAAGGTCTCATGCATATCTGGTGGATCAAGGTCTAATGCCGGTGTTATGAGGAGGACCTATAACTTGCAGGGCAAAGATCATTTTGATATCCGAAGATTTGATGGCACAAACTTTGATCTATGGAAGAATTCGACTAAAGATGTGCTCATTCAGAGGAGGCAATGGAAGCTAGTAAATGGAATCTCAAAGAAGGCAACTGACATGAATGAAGATGATTGGGATGAGTTAAATGAAATGGCCAGGTCTACCATTTGATTGCACCTAGCAAATAATGTTTACTTTACAATATTAGACTGTGAAAGTGCAGATGAGCTTTGGAAGAAGTTATGCAATACATATGAAAAAGAAATAAAGTGTATTTAATGAGAAAGTTATATGACCTTCACATGAAGGACACAAATAGTGTTGCGGCTCATCTAAATGAGTTATTCTCCCAGTTATAAATGAAATGAAAGCAATCTTGTTGTTATGCACCTTGCCATCATCATGGCATACATTTTGCATAGTTATTAGCAACAGTGCACTTGGTGGTAAACTGATCTATGATGACAAATGCATGTTGATTTTATTGGTTTCTCATCTAGTAGACTAAAAATCTCTCTATGGCCTATTTTTGCCAATATTTATCCTTGAACGAGGTGGATAGTAACTTCAAATGCAAAAATCCAATCTTGACCCAGGACTAGTTCTTCTAGAAGGTCTGAGTCTTTGCTGATTAAGAGCCTTTGCTCCATGGTATTATTCCCTAGGTGTAAAGACATGATTACTTCTCATAGACACTCAATGATATTACCTTTGATCCCTATCATATGAGCATTGATAGGAATGAGTTGTGCCTTTAGCTACTAAGCTAAGGAAGTGTGTATACTGCTTAGGGCTACTCCCATGTCAATTAATGAATCAACTAATTGGTACTCTTCCTTACCAATCCCTAGGTTTAAGTATGGTTGTCGTATTAGACTCCCTAGGTTTTTTACCTTGTCAGTGTGGTAATTTGCCATGGAGATAGGCTCTTCTCATCATAAACACCTTTGAACACGTTCTTGTATCCATTCTCCTCGCAAGTACCTTTCATCACATTCTCGTATCCATTCTTTCATTTTCCTTATTCGCTCTAAGGCTTCTAATCTGGCTTCTTTCCGTATTCTTTCCCCCTCCTTCTTTCTATTTTGTGATCCTAAGAGTCTCACTAACATTTCTTCTATCAAGGGCTCCGTATATTTCTTCATTCTACATCCACTTATGTAGTTGGGTAGGATGTCTCCATCTAGAGTGTCTAGGTTGCTTGCTCCACTTGTGGAGATTCCATTTATAAGAAATGGTCCATAACCTCATTGTTGTTGTTTCTTTGCATGTTGTTTCGGTATATAGAACAATACTAAATCTCCCATTCTAAGGACTTTATCCTTGATGTGAAAATCTTAATAAGCCTTTTGCCTTCTCATTGCAACATAGATGCTAGCTACAACTTGTAATCTAGTCTCATGCAATTTCTCTATCTGGTCCAATCGTTTTGATAGTTTGTGTCCAATCCACTCATACTTCTCAGCTACTCATAGTAGGAACCAAAAAATCAATTGGCAGTATTGCATTTTGTCCATAAACTAGATTAAAAGGTGTTGTTCCAATATGTGGAGAAACAATCACTAATTGGACATATATTTGAAGGTCAAATCTTAGGAAGAAAACCACATGCCTATGTGAAGGGACAAATTCACAAGTGTATTATATTTGTAAAGTTAGTTCACTTTAGTTCTAGAAGTTTTTTAAAAGTCACGAGATTGAGAAAAACTATATAAGCTAGTTTGTATCAACTTCGCGAATAGGAAGACAATGAGAGAGTGAGTTAGAACTCATTTTGTATGACTAAGAATAGTCGGGCTTCTCTGTGTGAGAAAGCACCTGTGCATTTCTAAGGTTTCATAGTTATGGAAAGAGTTAATTAAACTTCTGTGTATAAGTCTTATTCTTTCATCTCCAGTGCTTGTCTTCTCTGTAATGTTTTGAAGAATTGAAGTTTTTCCAAGCAAGTCGATGCCTGCCATCGAATGTATGTTGAAAGGTTGTGTTTTATGCGGGAAGTCGATGCTTGGCATCGAATCTTAGCAGAGAAGTCCTTGTCTTCATATTTCACTTTTATCTACTGCTAAATCTTCTTGAAAAGATGAAGTTTGTGGAGCAACTCGATGCCTGGCATCGAGTTTCAACATAAAGTCGATGCTTGGCATCGACTTCTAACATAAAAGTGGTCTCGTTCATGTCTGTGTTCAATTGGCCAGTTCAGGTGCTGAAAAAGTGGTTAAAAAAGCTGAAAGTCGATGCCTGGCATTGACATTTGGTTGCAAGTCGATGCTAGGCATCGAATTTTCATTTTTAGATAGTGGACTTTACTAAAACAAGCAAAATTTCCACTTTTGGAAGTCATACAGGGTCATCTTGTGAAGGCTATATCTTGAGTTCTAGAGATCCGTTTCTTGCAAATGATAGCTTGTTGGAAAGCTCTACCTCTTCTACTTTCATTCACTAAAAGATCTTGGAGAAATAATATTTGAGCTAAGAGAAATTAGCAAAATACTGAAGGTATGTCATTTCAGTGACTGGAAAGTTCTGAAGAAGTAAAGTTCTTGGTTTTGGCTATCATTTCTCAAAGTTTGGAGTGGCAATGAGTTAGTGGTGACTATAGAGGTGTTCTAGTGTCACATTAATTCATTTCTTGTGGTGTTTTACACATGAACAAGTGGTATCAGAGCAGAAAGGTCTTAAAGAGCAAAAGGCGACAAAGGTACGAGAAGTTTTTTAAAAGGCATCAAAAGGTTACTTCAAAAGTATCTTCATACACAAAGAACTCCAAAAGGTATTATCCTTTATCCTTTAAGCTCACAGGTTGTAGCAGAAGGAAAGGAGTATGGCATATCATATCTCCATTGACAAATTGGATAGAGATAATTACCTGCATGGGTAATGAGAATGGAAGCCTTACTTATGAGTAAGGATCTCATGGTATATGTAAAAGGTGAAGAAGAGAAGCCACTATTTGAAGATGAAAGCCGACCAAAGAAAGAAGAACTTGATGCTTTAAAGCATTGGTAGAAGAAGGATGCAAAAGCAAAGGCATACATTTACAACACAATCTCAGATCATTTGCTACCACACATCAGAGGATTGGAATCATCTGAAGATATATGGAATGCATTGGAGTATCATTTCCAAAGCACTACTAAAGCAAGGAAAGCAAGTCTATGGTCAGATTTTACAACATTCAAGAAGAAGCCAAGTCAAAATATTAGTGATTATGTCACTAAGATGAAGGATCTAGCAGATAGTCTTGGATCCATAGATGAAGATATTGAGGATCACAAGTTGATTGCTCAACTACTTGCAGGTTTCAGAGGGGATGAAACGTGGAAACCTTTTGTCTTATCAACAGAACTTTCATTAAATCATTATGTTCCAGATTTGAATCAATTACTTGGTTTGATGCTCACATATGAGCAAGACTTGAAGGGAGCTGGAGATAAAGGACAAAGTTCTGCAATGTACATGAAGAATACGAAAAAAGGAGATAAAGTTAAAGAAAAGGATGAAGAGGAGTCGAGTTCTCAAATTTATTATGCAAGAGGTAAAGGCACTAGCAGAGGAAGACCAAGAGCTTTTGGAAGAGGTAGAGGTAATCATAATAACAACAAGAAGGCTTGCTAGATCTGTGGATTGAGTAATCATTTTGCTCATGACTATTGGCACAATCAACAAGGATCAAATCAAAATCAGAATAACAATAGCAGAGGCAGAGGGAAGATATCAAATTAATTTTCAAAGAGGTAGACAAAGTCAAAGAGGAGGCTATGGTAGAGGTGGAGGAAGAAGTTGGGGACAAAATCAATCCTACAACACCACCTACTACAATTATGCAAATGACACACAAAATGAAAGTCATACATCATTGATGATGAATTCAATCAGCACATCAGATAAAGAAGACCTAAAGGTATTTTACATTGACTCTAGATGTTCTAATCATTTGTCAGGAAACATAGAATTGATGTCAGAATTGGAAAACGGCATTTCTAGTCATACAGTTCAAACCGGTGATAATACAAGACATAGTGTACATTCAATTGGAAAAGTGAAATGCAAGAGTGGAGCAGATTTGCTAACCAATGTTTTGTATGTTCCCACAATACTTAAAAAATTGATTAGTGTGGGACAGATAGTTGAAAAAGGTTTTCAAGTCAGGTTTACAAATGAAGGAGTATTTGTTGAAGATCCAGAGAATGTATATAATCAGATTGTCTCTGGTAATAAAGAAGGTAGACTCTTTACTTTAAGAGTGCAAGGGAACATTGGTCAAGCTTTGCTCACACATGGTGAAGGAGTGATTACAGAACTTGATCTCTGGCATAAGAGATTAGGTCATTTCAATGAAAGAGGAATTAAAGCTATGGTTGCTAATCAGTCTGTACTAGGATTACCAAATGTGCAAAGTCAACATATGGTTTATAAATGTGAAGCATGTCAAATGGGAAAAGCACACAGGTTACCATTTTAGAAGAAAGGATTCAAACATGATGGAGTACTTCAGCTCATTCTACAGATGTATGCGGACCAACAAAAGAAGGATCGATCAGTGGCTCAAGGTACTATGTTCTTTTCATTGATGATGGTACAAGATGGATAACTTTATATGTTTTGAAGGAAAGATCAAAAGTGTTTGGAGCCTTCAAGCATTTTCATGCATATGCAGAGAGAGTCACAGGTCAAAAGCTTAAAAGACTGAGGTCTGATGGAGGGGGAGAATACTTCTCCCAAGAGTTCAATGATTATCTTTGGAATGCAGGTATTAAGAGAGAAATAACTTGTAGGTATACACCACAACAAAATGGTGTAGCAGAAAGAAGGAACAGGACTTTGGTTGAGTTTGCTAGAGCTATGCTGAAGGAGAAGAATTATCCAAATTATCTTTGGGTTGAGGCTGTAAATACAGCTACATATCTTGTGAATAGATTACCATGTGCAGCTCTAAATGGAATGACTCCATATGAAGCTTGGTGGGGTAAGCAACCAACACTAGATCATTGTAGAGTGTTTGGATCAATTGCATATGCTTATGTGCCATCACAACTTAGACATAAACTTGAACCAAAGGTAGAAAAATATGTGTTCATTGGTTATGATGAAAAGCAGATGGGTTACAGATTAAGGAATCCTCTAACCAAACAATTTATTGTTTCTAGAGATGTTACATTTGATGAACAGAAAAGTTGGTATGTAGATCAAAGTCATACAGCTGAAGAATTTGAGGAAGAGGTAAGAAGATGTGAGAAAGGAAAATCAATTGTGTAGGTAAATAGAGATGAAGACTATATGCAAACAAGTACATCCAGAAGTGGATTAACAAGAAGGAATGAAGAGGCTCCTATATTTGATAAAGAAGTGTATCCTGACACTTATGAAGAATGCAAACCAAGAAGGTCAAGCAGGATTAGAAGGCAACCAGAAAGGTATTCTTATGATACTTCTTACATAACTCAGAAGAACTATGCATATGTCGTCAAAGATGATGAAGAACCTCAAAACTATGATGAAGCTAAAGGTAAGAAACAATGGGAAGAAGCAATGAAGGAAGTGTTTAATGCACTAGAGGAGAACAAGACTTGGGAGCTTGTTCATAAACCAAATGGTAAGAAGGTTATTGGAAATAAATGGGTTTATAAAGTGAAGAAGCTTGGAGATGGAAGTATAGCCAGATACAAAGCTAGACTGGTGGTGAAAGGCTATGCCCAAACCTATGGCATAGATTATGATGAGACATTCAATCCTGTAGCTAAGATGTCAAGTATAAGGACAATTATTGCTATTGCAGCTTCAAAAGGATGGACTTTGAGTCAACTAGATATAAAGAATGCATTCTTGAATGGATACATATCAGATGAGGTATACATGGAACAACCTCAAGGGTTTATAGATTCCAGGTATCCAAATTTTTTTTGCAAGCTGAGAAGAGCACTCTATGGATTGAAGCAAGCTCCAAGAGCATGGAACTATAGATTGGTGAAGTATCTGAATGATCTTGGATATCAAAGTTCAAAAGCAGATTCAAGTCTACTCATCAAAAGAGCAGAGGAAGGTACAATCTACATTTGTATTTATGTAGATGACATTATAATCACAAGTACTTTATATGAAGGAATCAAGGAGGTAAAGAGATTACTTAAGAAAGAGTTCAAGATCAATGACCTAGGAAAGTTGTCATACTTTCTTGGAATGGAAGTCACTTATACAAATCATGGCATATATGTATCACAAGAAAGGTATCTTCTCAATCTATTGAAGAAGTTTGATATGGAAAATTGCAGAGAAGCTTCAACTCCACTTGAAGTTAATCACAAGCTCAGTAAATATGATGGTGAAGAATACAAAGATATGAGGAAGTATCAATCTCTTGTGGGTAGTTTGATTTATGCTACACTAACAAGACCTGATCTTAGCTATGCAGTGGGAGTTTTGTCACAATTCATGCATTGTCCAAAGGACCCACATTGGATTGCAGGTCAAAGAGTTCTCAGATATATCAAAGGAACTATAAAGCAAGGATTATATTATCCTTTTACATCAGATTTGAAGTTGAGAGCCTATAGTGATTCAGAGTGGGCAGGTAACCAGGATGATAGAAGATCAACGCATGGCTACATGATATACATTGGTGATAAGCTTGTAAGTTGGTGTTCAAAGAAACAACATACAGTGGCATTATCATCAACTGAAGTTAGAGTACAAAGGACTTGTGGAAGCAGCTAAGGAGGTCATATGGATGCAGACATTGTTCAAAAGCTTGGGCATTGATAAAGGTATACCTACAATACATGGAGATAATATGAGTTCACTTTATCTTGCAGCAAATCCAGTATTTCATGCAAGAACAAAACATATAGAGATACATTATCATTTCCTTAGAGAAAAGGTAACGGAGAAAGAATTTGAAGTGGAGTACATTTCTACAAAAGATCAGATAGCAGACATAATGACAAAGATCTTGGATGGGGTGAAGACCAGAAGATTCAAAAGCATGGCAAGAGTAAAAGAAAAGAAGATGATATGAAGAAACAGAGAATGTCAAATAGTGATTGAGGGGGAGCTATTGGAGAAATAATCACTAATTGGACATATATTTGAAGGTCAAATCTTAGGAAGAAAACCACATGCCTATGTGAAGGGACAAATTCACAAGTGTATTATATTTGTAAAGTTAGTTCACTTTAGTTCTAGAAGTTTTTTAAAAGTCACGAGATTGAGAAAAACTATATAAGTTAGTTTGTATCAACTTCGCGAATAGGAAGACAATGAGAGAGTGAGTTAGAACTCATTTTGTATGACTAAGAATAGTCGGGCTTCTCTGTGTGAGAAAGCACCTGTGCATTTCTGAGGTTTCATAGTTATGGAAAGAGTTAATTAAACTTTTGTGTATAAGTCTTATTCTTTCATCTCCAGTGTTTGTCTTCTGTGTAATGTTTTGAAGAATTGAAGTTTTTCCAAGCAAGTCGATGCCTTGCATCGAATGTATGTTGAAAGGTTGTGTTTTATGCGGGAAGTCGATGCCTGGCATCAAAATTTAGCTGATAAGTCCTTGTCTTCATATCTGACTTTTATTTACTGCTAAATCTTTTTGAAAAGATGAAGTTTGTGGAGCAACTCGATGCCTGGCATCGAGTTTCAACATAAAGTCGATGCCTGGCATTTACTTCTAACACAAAAGTGGTCTTGTTCATGTCTGTGTTCAATTGGCCAGTTCATGCGCTGAAAAAGTGGTTAAAAAAGCTGAAAGTTGATGCCTCGAATCGACTTTTGGTTGCAAGTCAATGCTAGGCATCGAATTTTCATTTTTAGACAGTGATCTTTACTAAAACAAGCAAAATTTCCACTTTTGGAAGTCATACAGGGTCATCTTGTGAAGGCTATATCTTGAGTTCTAGAGATCCCTTTCTTGCAAATGATAGCTTGTTAGAAAGCTCTACTCTTCTACTTTCATCCACCAAAAGATCTTGGAGAAATAATATTTGAGCTAAGAGAAATTAGCAAAATACTGAAGGTATGTCATTTCAGTGACTGGAAAGTTCTGAAGAAGTAAAGTTCTTGGTTTTGGCAATCATTTCTCAAAGTTTGGAGTGGCAATGAGTTAGGGGTGACTATAGAGGTGTTCTAGTGTCACATTAATTCATTTCTTGTGGTTTTTTACACATCAACACAATAGACATTTTATACGCTACTCTAAAAGCCCATATTGCATGATGCAATTGTTTGTCCCAATCCAATCTTCCATTATTGAATATCTTGTTTAGAACCATACATTACACTGTATTTGAACTTTCGGATTGTCCATTGGTGTGTGGGTGAAATGTGTGGATGACAGATGTACAACTCATGATATATCAAATGGCGATGTGATTATTGCTTCTGGCATTTAATGTCATGGGCTATATAAGCTCATAGACTATGGAAAATTTGTGAATGATTTAGCATGTGCAGTACATGATTATCAGGCTATGTCAGATGCAAAGCTTTGTCATGCACAATGTGGTCATCTAAATTTTGCTAGTTTGCTATGCCGACAAAAATCTGAAATGGTGTCCTCTTTGCCCAAACTTGAGGCACCTAGTAAACATGCCTGTGAAGGCTGTATTTTGGGCAAAATGCACCATTCCTCCTTTCCAAAAAATGGTTTAGTTCAAGCTACTTGGAAGTTGCAGCTTGTTCATAGTGATGCCAATGGTCCTGTAAAGACACCCTCTTTTGGAAATTATCTTTACTTTGTGACTTTCATTGATGATTTTTCTAGGAATGCATGGGTACATCCACTAAAAGAAAAGTCCAAAGTGTTTATTTGCTTCAAACAGTTTCTGGTTCTTGCCAAAAATCCGTCAGCATGTAAAATGCACAACCTTCCTTTTGATTGAGGGGGGGAATATATATCTTCTAACTTTAATGCATTTCTCGCTGAACGTGGGATAAAACATCAGTGTGCCGCCCTATACACTTCAACAAAATGGAGTTGCTGAATGGAAGAACACGTCACTCATGGAGATGGCGAGGTGTATGGTCAAGAGTTAGGCTTTACCACATAGTTCTGGCTTGAGGTTGTTATGTGTGCAACATATGTATTTAACAAGTGTCCCGTTAAAGTGCTCCAGTCTATCACTCTATATTAGGCTTGGCATGGTTGCAAGCCATCTACTACTCATCTGGGTGTTTTCTATTATTTGGCATATGCATTGGTGCCTAAACAACAACACACGAAATTGGATGATAAAGTAGTGAAATGTATTTTTGTTGGGTACAATTCTGAAAGAAAAGGCTATCGTCTCTATCATCCATGAACTAAATGCATTTTGGTTAGCCATGATTTTGTTTTTGTGGAAGATGCTATTCAGCCATTACTTTCATGTTCTAACGAGACATCACTTAGCTCCAAAGACATGTATGACACTTTGTGTCCTCTGTTTACAGGTGGACAATCTAGTGCTGGTCCTAATGAGGCTTCTCAACCTTTATAGGTTTCATGTGATGATGTAGATCATTCCATTTTTGATGCAGATCTACATGATGCACTTGTTGATTAGAGACTTGACATTGAAGAGGCAAAAACGATTCCAAAATGGTTGGTACAGACTTTCCGTGACAACAAATTAGATGCATCTCTATCATATCATACTCATTCAGGCTCTCATAGTGCCTCATTTGTATCAGATTGCTATGCTATGGCTACCTCTAGTCTTTGTGATGAGAATGAACCTGTTTTGATTGATGAAGCATAAAATTCAAAAAAATTAGATGGCTATTATGCAATCTAAATATGATGCTATGATGAAGAATGGTACATGGTCTTTGTGTGACTTGCCTCCTAGGAAGAAGGCCATTGGCATAAGTGGGTATACAAGTTGAAGCATAAGCCTGATGGAATAGTTGACAGGTATAAGGCTAGGCTTGTTGCAAATGGTTATCCTCAGGAAAGAGGAGTTGATTTTGATGAGACCTTTGCTCCTACTTGCCAAATGACTACTGTTCTTAGCATCTATGCACTTGCATCTCATCATGGTTGGAATGTACATCAATTGTACATTAAAATTGCATTTCTAAATGGTGATTTGCATGAAGAAGTGTATGTATTTCAACCCCGTGGCTTTGTGCAGAAAGGGCATGAAAACAAGGTGTGCATGTTAAAGAAGGAATTATATGGTTTAAAGCAAGCACCATGTGCTTGGTATGAAAAGATACATGCCTATCTAATTGCACATGGTTTTGAGAACAATCCAACTCAAAGCACCTTATATGTTAAGCGTGCAAATGATGTGCTTCTGATCATTGTTGTGTATGTTGATGACATGCTCCTCAGTGGTCCTCATGAGAAGCATATTGCTTATTTTAAGGCTGATTTGCATGCCTCATTTAAGATTTCAGATTTGGGGCATTTGCATCATTATTTGGGCATTCAATTTATGCAAGTTAACGGTGGGATAACTTTGTGTCAAATGAAATATATACATTATTGTGGCATTTTGGCTTTGAAGACTGTAAACCTATTATCACTCCTATGAAGATAGGTTTATGATTGACTCTTCATGATGTTGGAGATGCATTTGATGTTGTTCTTAACTAGCTCTTGGATACTTGATTTATTACTCGGTCAGATATTCAATTTGCTATCTCAGAGATGAGTAGGTTTATGCATTGCCCAAGTTTCAAGCATTGGTAGGCGGTTAAGCACCAGTGGTTTTTGCTTCATGCTTGGTATCTCATGCATATCTTGGTTGAGTGAGAAGCAACCTACTATGGCCACTCCTAGTTGTGAGGCTGAGTATAGGACAACTTTCACAAAAACTATTGAGTGTGTGTGGCTAAGACGCCTTATGGCTGATTTGGGTGTTGGTCAATCTTCTGCCACCACCATCTTCACTGACAGTCAAAGTGCATTGGCAGTTGTGAGGAGCCCTGTATTCCATGCTTGCACTAAGCACATTGAGCTTCATTATCATTATGCCAGGGTGAGGTTCTATGCTGGAGAGATCAGCTTGGCATATGTACCCACGCATGAGAACATTGCAAACCTTTTCACGAAGGCTTTGCCTAGGGAGAAGCTTGAAGCTTTCTGCAAAGCTTTGGGCTTACTTCCTTTTGTGGATTGATTCCACATAGCTTGGCACTTCTTTATACATGAGTGCTAACTCCTTGTTCATTGCATCACTCCCAAGGGGATTTCCCGATAGATTTAGGTAGTGATGTGTGTGAACACACTAGGACCATCGGGGCTATTTTTCCCCTCTTTAGGAGGCTTTTTTCCCCCGGCTTGTATATATGCCTATTGCCCTAACGGGTTACTTATCTTTGTACATTCTTGTGGTAATACATTGAGTATTGTGTGTTGAGCTCCAACCTTCTTCTTCCTCCTTGTGTTGTTTGCGTGCTTCTGCAGACCTCAAACTCCAACAATTTTATCATAAACATCTAATTTAGGTTATTGATTTTGGTTTTTGTGGTGAAAGTTGAATCTCAATCAAGAAACATACCAAGGAATGTTTTTTTTTTACTAAAGGAGGTTTAGCAAGTGCCTACTCCCTCGAGTTTTAACTTTGAAAGTACAAGTGTACAGGTGAATGGGCATAGTATAGGTGGGACTCATATATCCCACAAAGCAGGGGTTAAGTTGGGTTACAACTGGTGGGCTGAGTTACAACTGGTCTAAGGAATTCTTAGACACACAAACTCTCAACTGAATCCTCAGTTTTGTTTGTAAAGAATTGATGGGTCAATAAGAATACCTATGGTTATAGATGGCACATTCTAAACTCAATTCAAGGCTCTTGACATGACTACCAAATCCCAAGATGTTGATAAATATTGATGTATAAGGTACCTAAAAACTTGTCTAAATCTATCAAGAATATGAACATAAGATAAATTCATACCAAATAAGGATATTTTGAGTATCTAACCATGCCTATCAATCTCAAGAATGCCCCTTTTCCATTTCAGCATATGACTAATGATATCATCTAAGTGTATTTGGATGATTTATTGTAGGACTTGGATGATATTTTTCAATAGTCTTAAAAAACTTGGAAAGCATAAAAATCATGTGAAGATAATTTTGGTAAAATTTAAAGAGATCATTTTGAATGAAATCGTGAAAGATGTTCCATCAACCAAAAATGGAATTTCAAGGATGCAATGACCCTCAAACTAGAATTTCACCCGATCCTTCACTAGAGGGCATCTACTTGTATTTAAGGCATTTATTGTTTCCATGGATTTTTGGATTTTCTAAATTTTACTAGTCATTCATTGAGGATAAGGTAAAGTTAGTCAGCTCTCTTACTAGCCTCATTAAAAATACAAATTTTTCACGGATTAGTATAACATTTTACATCCTACATGAATCCAATGTCCCTATTGTAGTCCTTTCTAATCCGCCAAGCCTTTTTTCCTTGAAGAAAATGCATTACTTTGGCTTCACAATCCCAAAACGGAGATGATGGTCACATACACCTATTCATCTTGCACTCTATGACATTTTCCCCTACAAAAATAAATTAAATAGTTCATGAAAAAGAGTTTTTTTTGTTACCAACACCCTTAATGCATCAAGGTACCATTATGAAGGCACTATACCCAATGTCATACTTTATACAAATCATAAGATTCTTGAATAGTTTATGGAGGCTTGCATTCTGAATCTTCAACAAGAACCTTTGATGTATTCTCCAAGAATTCATTATCAAGAAGATCGTACCTTGTAGCTAAAGAATGGATTTGACTAATAACAAGTACTAGTATTCAAGCCAAAAAAAATATATTCTCCAAGAATGCATTATTCAAGGCTTCTTGACAATGGAATTGCATTATCAAGAAGATCATATCTTGTAGCTAAAGAATGGTTTTGACACTAATAACAAGTACTATTCTTCAAGCCAAAAAGAATATATTAACTATAGCCATCGCTAAACTCTACCCGGAAGGCCCTATGTTGATTGAATTGGTTCAGAAAACTCAACCTTAAAATGAGGTTGCGGAAAATGTCAAGAAATGGATGGGAAAAAAGTTAATGAACTCCTAAATTTCCAAGTCATAGGTAGAGTTCCGAATCTATATTCCTTAAAAGAAAAAAAAGACTTTGCATTCACGCAACTTCATGACTCGATGAAATCAAGGCATTTTAGGGCAAACACCTTATAGTTAATTTACATAGATTATTAGTTAATTTACATAGATTATTTGTGGCCTCATAGAAAGACGTTGAAGACTATATTAGTTCATGTGATACTTGCAATAAATTACAAAGCATCAATTAGATTTTGGGAAAATATCTTCATTACATGATTCAGTACCATCATATTGATTGTTTTGAATCTTTTACTTTTGCACTCTATGGTCAATATCCAAGGATGGATATTTGTTTTTCCAATTGAGTTAACAATCTTGTTAATGATGATCATGCCAATAACTAGCAAGCATACATAAGATATTCATGCAACACATCGAAAATGCATGATTTTAATACAAACACTATGTAGATGGGCACTACGTCTATTATTGTTAGTGTCTATGTGAAAGGCCAAATGGCCCTGAGACACTCTTGTATACGTTTGTTCTAATAAAACATAGAGTGGCATGGTCAATAACTATTTTTGAAACCTACATATGGAAAAATCGTACTCTCTATTCTCTAGTTTTCTGTGTTTTCCTGGAGGTGTGAAGACATGTACAGAGAAGCGTTATGATGCCATCCAAAAAGATAATATGTGCTACGAGGAGCTCAAAGGTTCCCCTTCATTGGTATCATATTAATTTCGCATGTGAACACACAAGTTATTTCTAGTCGGCATAGTGTTGTCAAAACTTGCAACTCCAAGCCTTACAAATAAGGCAACCAATGCATAGGCCTTGGCATGCCTTGTCATCCAAGTCACCAAAGTCACCATTGGCATTGTTGGATATGCACAAGGGAGAACCTCAAAGATCAAGGGAGGCAGAGGTTCTTGATACTTCTCGAGAGGTCACCCATCCTAGTATTGTTCTCCTCGGAGCTCGTTTAATTGGAAATCTCTTTCACTAAGCTAAAATCATATGGTGTTTTTGAACGGGGAAATACTAAGTTTCGCATTATCTTAAGCACGTTTTGGGTCCTCAAAGCCTTATTCTTTTCCTCAAAGCCTTATTCTCTTTACAAATGTCTAAGAACCTCAAGAAGAGTGTTCTTTATGTTTCTTAAAAAAAAAGGTCAACTTTTGGGTTAGGTTTTCAGCCACATTAGTGATTTTACAAGTTTCCTAGAAGGTTTTTTGTTATCATGGGAGCAGCCACCACAATTTTTTGCATGTTTTTGGGATCAAAAGAATAGTGATTGACCTGCAAGTGTTTTTTGATAATTTTTGGGCTATAAATTCAACTTTTCATTGCCATTTTATTGCATACATCGAGTATGTGCACACTAGGTATGCTTTTTCGATGTTGCTTATGTGCGCCCATGTGGTCATTGATATAATGGTTAAATTTTTGGGTAAAGCCTTTGACATTGATAGAAAGGGCTATGGTGAGGTTTTCTTAACCATGTAAAATGGGCACCCTCCGTTCTAATTGGGGGGGGGGGTATATGTCTTCTGACTTTAATGCATTTCTAGCTGAAGGTGGATAAAACATCAATGTACAGTGCCATATACACCTCAACAGAATGGAGTTGCTGAGTGGAAGAACACGTCACTCTTGGAGATGGCGAGGTGTATGGTCAAGAGTCAGGCTTTACACATAGTTTCTAGCTTGAGGCTATCATGTGTGTAGCATATGTACTTAACAGGTGTTCCACTAAAGCATTGCAGTCTATCACTCCATATGAGTCTTTGCATGGTCGCAAGCCATCTCTTGCTCATCTGCGTGTTTTTTGTTGTCTCGCATATACATTAGTGCATGAACAACATCACAAGAAATTGGATGATAAAGCAATAAAATGTATTTTTGTTGGGTACAATTCTGAATGCAAAGGCTATTGTCTGTATCATCCACAGACTAAACGCATTTTGGTTAGCCATGATGTTACTTTTGTGGAAGATGCTATTCAATCTTTACTTTCATGTATGAAGGAGACATCTATTAGCTCCAAAGACATGTATGATACTTGCACTTGTTGATGAGAGAGCTGATATTGAGGAGGCAAAAACTATGCCAAAATGGCTAGTGCAGACTTTGCGTGACAACAAATTAGATGCACGTTTGTCATACCGTACTCGTTCAGGATCTCATAGTGCCTCTTTTGAATTAGATTGCTATGTTATGGCTACGTCTAGTCTTTGTGATGCAAATGAGCTTGTTTCGTTTGATGAAGAACAAAATTCTGAAAATTGGATGGCTGTTATGCAATAGAATGGTACGTGGTCTTTATGTGACTTGCCTCCTGGCAAGAAGTCCATTGGGACTAAGTGGTTTTACAAGTTGAATCCTAAGCCTAATGGAACAGTTGATAGATATAAGGCTAGGCTTATTGCAAAGGGTTATGCACAAGAAAGAGGCATTGATTTTGATTAGACCTTTGCACCTACATGTCGTATGACTACTGTTCGTAGCATCTGTGCACTTGCAGCCCATCATGCCTAGAATGTACATCATTTGGACATCAAAACTCTGTTTCTCAATGGGGATTTGCATGAAGAAGTGTATGTTTTTCAGCCCCGTGGCTTTGTGCAGAAAGGGCATGAAAACGAGGTGTGTAGGTTAAAGAAGCCATTATATGGTTTAAAGCAAGCACCACGTGCTTGGTATGAGAAGATACATGCCTATCTGATTGCGCATGGTTTTGAGAACAGTCCAACTAAAAGCACCTGATATGTTAAGCATGCTAATGATGTGCTTCTGATCATTGTTGTCTATGTTGATGACATGTTGCTCACTAGTCCTATTGAGAATCATATTGCTAATTTCAAGACTGATTTGCATGCCTCATTTGAGATGTCTCATTTGGGGCAACTGTCTCATTATTTGGGCATTCAATTTATGCACGTTGATGATGGAATGGCTTTGTGTCAAACAAAACATATTGACACATTATTGCAATGTTTTGGCCTTGAAGACTGTAAGCCTATTGCCACTCCTATGAAGATAGGTTTACGATTGAGTCTTCCAATGCTGGAGATGCATTTGGTGTTGTTCTCTATCACCAGGCTTTTGGATTGTTGATTTACTTATGCATTACTTGGCCAGATATTCATTTTGTTGTCTTACAAATGAGCAAGTTTATGCATTGCCCATGTGTCAAGCATTGGTAGGCAGTTAAGCACATCTTTCGCTACTTGAGTGGTACCCGGCTACTTGGATTGTTTTATCCCAAGGGGGGATCACTACTGACAGATTTGCATTCTGATAGTGATTGGGTTGGTTGTTATGACACTCGTGTGTCCACTAGTGGCTTTTTCTTCACGCTTGGTAGCTCATGTATATCTTGGTTAAGCAAGAAGCAGCCTACTATGGCCACTTTCATTTATCAGGTTTAGTATAGGGCAGCTTTCATAGCAATTGATAGGTGTGTGTGGCTCAGATGTTTATGGCTCATTTGGGTGTTGGTCAGTCTTCTGCCACCACCATCTTCACTGACAGTCAGAGTGCATTGGCAGTTGTGAAGAACCCTGTGTTCCATGCTCGCACTAAGCACATTGAGGTTAATTATCATTATGTCAGGGAGAGGTTCTCTGTTGGAGAGATCAGCTTGGCATATGTGCCCACGCAGGAGAACATTGCTTACCTTTTCACGAAGGCTCTACATAGGGAGAAGTTTGAAGCTTTCCGCAAAGCTTTGGACTTACTTCCTTTTGTGGACTAATTCCACATAGCTTGGCACTTCCTTATACATGAGTGCCAACTCCTTGTTCACCGCATCACTGCCAGGGGGGATTTGTTGATATATTTAGGTAGTGATGTGTGTGAACACTCTAGGACCGGTCGGGCACTTTCTTCCTTCTTTAGGAGGTTTTTTCCCCAGCTAGTATATATGCCTATTTCCCCAAGGGGCTACTTATCTTTATACATTCTAGTGGTAATACATTCAGTATTGTGTGTTGTGCTCCAAGCTTCTTCTTCTTTCGTGTGCTCTTCGTGTGCTTCCGTAGACGTCTAACTCCAACACTTTGGATGTTTCATGTGATGATGCAAATCATTCCATTTCTCATGTAGATTTACATGATGCACTTATTGATGAGAGAGCTAATATTGAGGATGCAAAAACTATGCGAAAATGGTTGGTGTAGACTTTGCATGACAACAAATTAGATGCACCTCTCTCATATGGTACTTGTTCAGGCTCTAATAGAGTCTCTTTTGCATCAGATTGCTTTGCTATGGTTGCATCTAGTCTCTCTGATGAGAATGAGCCTATTTTCTTTAATGAAGCACAAAATTCAGAAAATTGGATGACTCCTATGCAATGTGATTATGATGCTATAATGAAAAATGGTACCTGGTCTTTATGTGACTTGCCTCCTAGAAAGAAGGCCATTGGCATTAAGTGGGTATACAAGCTGAAGTGTAAGTGTGATGGAACAGCTGACAGGTATAAGGCTAAGCTTGTTGCAAAGGGTTATGCATAGGAAAGAGGCATTGATTTTGATGAGACCTTTGCACCTACATGCCGAATGACTATTATTCATAGCATCTATGCACTTGCAACTCATCATGGTTGGAATGTACATCACTTGGACATTAAAACAACATTTCTGAATGGTGACTTGCATGATGAAGTGTATGTTTTTCAGCCCCATGGCTTTATGCAAAAAGGGCATGAAAATGAGGTGCATAGGTTAAAGAAGGCATTATATGGTTTAAAGCAAGCACCACGTGCTTGCTATGGAAAGATACATGCCTATCTAATTGCACATGGTTTTTAGAACACTCTAACTGAAAGCACCTTATATGTTAAGCATGCTCAAGATGTGCTTATCATTGTTGTGTACGTTGATGACATGCTACTCACTCGTCCTCATGAGAAGCATATTGCTGAATTTAATGCTGATTTGCATGCCTCATTTGAGATGTATGATTTGGGGCATTTGCATCATTATTTGGGCATTCAGTTTATGCAGGTTGATGGTGGAATAGTTTTGTGTCAAATGAAATATTGACACATTATTTCAATGTTTTGGCCTTAAAGACTGTAAATCTATTGCCACTCCTATGGAGACACGTTTACGATTGAGTCTTCATGATGTTGGAGATGTGTTTGATGTTGTTCTCTACCAGCAAGCTATTGGATACTTGAT
Organism: Ceratopteris richardii; assembly: GCA_020310875.1. NCBI lineage: Eukaryota > Viridiplantae > Streptophyta > Polypodiopsida > Polypodiales > Pteridaceae > Ceratopteris > Ceratopteris richardii. The sequence continues at coordinate 81,890,234 of CM035437.1, forward strand.
TTACTTATGCATTACTCGGCAAGATATTCAGTTTGTTGTCTCACAAATGAGCACGTTTATGCATTGTCCAGGTGTCAAGCATTGGTAGGCGGTTAAGTGCATCTTTCGCTACTTGAGTGGTACCCGGCTACTTCAGTTTTTTTATCCCAAGAGGGGATCACTACCCCCAAATTTGCATGCTTTTTTTACTCTAATTGGGATGGTTGCTATGACACTCTTGTGTCCACTAGTGTCTTTTTCTTCATGCTTGGTATTTAATGTATATCTTGGTTGAGCAAGAAGCATCCTACTATGGCCACTTCCAGTTGCGAGGCTCAGTATAGGGAAGCTTTGACAGTGACTGTTGAGTGTGTGGGGCTCAGATGCCTTATAACTTTTCACAAAGTTTTGGGATTACTTCCTTTTATGGATTGATTCCACATAGCTTGACACTTTCTTATACATGAGTGCCAACTCCTTGTTCACTGCATCACTCCCAGGGGGGGGATTTGTTGATATGTTTAGGTAGTGATGTGTGTGGACACTCTCGGACTGTCATGGACACTTCTTTCCCTCTTTAGGAGGTTTTTTTCCCCTTGGCTTGTGTATATGCCTATTTCCCTAATGGCTAGTTATCTTTGTGCATTGTAGTGGTAATACATTTAGTAATGTGTGTTGTGCTCCATGATTCTTCTTCTTCCTTGTGATGTTCACGTGCTTCCACAAATTTCTAACTCTAACAGAACTTTTGAAGAAATTATGTAGCATTTATGAAAAAAAATGGAATCAAATAAAGTCTATCTGATGAGAAATTTTTATGATCTTTGCATGAAGGACACAGATACTGTTGTTTCTCATTTAAATGAGTTTGATGTTATCTTTTCTTAATTACAAGCCCGAAAAATGGAGATGGATAATGAAATGAAAGAAATCTTTTTGTTATGCACCTTGTCATCATCATGGGATACATGTTGCATAGCTATTAGCAATAGTTCACCTAGTGGTAAAATAGTCTACGATGTCGTATCTCAAGCACTCTTGAGTGAAGAAATCCATAGAAAGCCTATTGTTGGCACCCAAAGGAGATGCATATACTGTTGGTGATGCATACCAAAGAAAAAAACAACAATGTGGAAGGAGCAAGAACAAGGAAAAGAATAATCAGTGGAATAAAACTAAACCAAAATCAAGGAAGATGGATATCGAGTTTCATTATTATCATAAGAAACGACATATGAAGAAAGATTGTTATGCATCAAAGAATGCTAAAGGTAAAGAACAAGTTAAGTGCACCATCTACTTCGACTATGTAGATAGAAGAAATTATTGATATATTTTGATAGTGATGTGTATGAACACGCTTAGGATTTTTGGGGCACTTTTGTCCCTCCTTAGGAGGTTTTTCACCCTTGACTTGTATATATTCCTATAACCCTAACATATCAATTATCTTTGTACATTCACTTGGTAATACATTTTGTATTGTGTTGTGCTCCAAGTTTCTTCTTCTTCCTTGTATTGTTCTTGTGCTTCCACAGACTTCAAACTCCAACAAGTGGTATTAGAGTAGGTTGCCGACACCCCTCCCATCACAATCTTAGAATCACACAAAAATTAGTGAGCATACTCATTTCCGCCTCCAACTATGTAGACAATTTTATCCTTTTGTGCCCAATACATGTTTTGATTCCCAAATACAAGCACCTTGAAGGCCGCTACAGGTTAAGCAGAGCTTGACATGATATTTATGTTCAATTTTTTGGGATCCAATCAATTTTTTTGCATTCATAGTATTTAGTCATTGGCCATGGTCGAAAGCAATGGTGCATTCTATATGGTGGTTGTTGATGATAAGTTGGATGTTACTAATTGCCCATCTTGGGTATATATGATGCATAATGTTTTGGTACCAAAAAGGTTATGGAATATTATGTACGGTATTGAAAAACACCCTACTACACTTGCAAATATAGTTATTGAAGGTGATGCAGATGGCATTGAAGATGATGATCATGAAATCCTTTTTCATGTTCCCATTCTTGCTTCACTTACTGTAGAGAAGCTTCATTGGGATAGCAGAGATGCTCACGCACATGCATTGATAACTTTGTCTATCAAATGTGCCATTATCCCTCACATTGGACCCTACAAGACAACAAAGGATGATTTGAATACATGTACAACTTTATACCAAGTAAGAAATGATGCTTGTGTTGCTTATGTCCAAAAACAATTGGAGAGTGAGGATATGAATAAAGAAGATTCTATGGATGGTTTTGACAAAGATCAATTACTTGAAAGAAAAGTTAATTTTTGCCCATGAAGTCTTTCTAGATAGTTCACTTGTGCAATTTGTTCTTAATGGTCTTCCAGATTGATATCAAATTTTTTCTTCTACTCTTTGATTGATTATGAAATTCAATCCAAATTCTTAACATTTGAGGAAGTAGTCTCTGTTTTTTTCTAGAAAGATTGATCCGGGTAGATTATGTCAATGTTGTGTGTTGCAGATCAAGCTTTCTTAGTTAGTTAGAAGGGCAAAGGTAAATGGAGATCATCCAGTAGTAAGCAAAAAAAAATTATAATGTTTGAGAGTCAAAGAAGGAAGATAAAGATGAAAAGAAAATAGAAAAGTAGAAACAATTTTGCAAATACTTAGAGGTAAATGATCGTATCATAAAGAGTTGTCCTAGATTGGTTGTAAAAGAGGTAAGGAAGAATGGCCATTTAGTATTTTTTGTAGCTATGATCCATCTTCTCATGAGCAATGTACGCCTGCACTAGACTTAGATGATTGGTACTTTGATAGTGGAGCAACCAAACATATTACTTTGTAGCAGAGTCTCTTCACTTCGCTTGAGCATGCCCCTACAGGGAATACTATCACATGCACTAACAACTCCTCTCATCATGTATTGGGAGTTGATAAGATCATTGCGACTAGCGCTTATGGTAGTTCTTTCACATTTTTAGATGCTTTATATATGCCACAGATCAAGAAAAAACAATTGTTAGTTTTAGCATTAGCCAAGGTTAGCTTGATTGTCAAATTTGTTGATAAGAGATGTATAGATCAAATGGAGATGTTATTGTTGCTTCTAACATTTCATGTCATGGGTTGTATAAGCTCATAAACTATATGAAATCTTTGAATGATTAAGCATGTGCACTTCAAGATTCTCAAGCTATCTTAGATGCAAAGCTTTGGCATGCACACTTGATCATCTCTTTGCTAGTCTCCTATGCCTACAAAAATCTGAAATGATGCCCTTTCTACCCAATTTTGAGGCACCTTGTAAGCAAGCCTATAAGGGGTGTATTTTGGAAAAAGTGTAGATTCCCATCTTCTTGAAAGATGCCTCACTTCAATCTTCTCGTAAATTGCAACTTGTTCATAGTGTTGTCTATGGTCTTATGTAGACTTCTTTTGGGAACTGCCTTTACTTTCTGAATTTTATTGATGATTTCTCCATGCATGCATGGGCTTATCCATTGAAAGCGAAATCCAAAGTGTTTATGTGCTTCAAAAAGTTCTTGGTTTTGACTGAAAATCTATTAGCATGTAAATTGGGCACCCTTCATTCTCATCTAGGGGAGGAATACATTAGTGTACAATGTCTTATGCACCTCAATAAAATAGATTTTTTGAAAGAAAGAACACATTTTTAATGGAAATGGCAAGGTGTATGGTCAAAAGTAAGGCCCTACCACATAGCTTATGGTTGAAGGATTTTATGTGTGTAGCATATGTACTTAACAGGTGTCCCACCAAAGCATTGTAAAGGATTACTCCATATGAGGCTTGGCATGGTCGCATTAGCATCCAATTTCTTTGGTTGTCTTGCATATGCATTACTGCCTAAATAAAAATGTAAGAAATTGGATGATAAAGAAATGAAATGTATTTTTTCTTGGTACAATTCGAAAAGCAAAGGCTATCGTCTTTATCATGACAGACTAAATGCATTTTGGTTAGCTGTGATGTTTTTATGGAAGATGCAATTCAGCCATTACTTTCATGTACCAAGGAGACTTTAGTTAGCTCTAAAGATGTGTATGACACTTTGCTTCCTCTTTTTACAAGTGGACAATCAATTCTTGGTCTGAATGAGACAATTTCTTAGCCTTTAGAGCTTCCACATGATGATGCAAATCATTGCATTTATGATGTAGATTTACATGATGCACTTGTCAATGAGAGGATTGACATAGAAGAGGCTGAAACTATAACTAAATGGTTATTGTAGACTTTGAAAGATAGCAAATTAGATGCACATTTGTCATATCATACCCATTGAAACTCTCGTACTACTTGCTTTGCATCATTGCTATGCAATGGCTCCCTCTGATCTTTGTGTTGAGAATGATCATATTTGTTTTGATGGAGCATAAAATGTAGAAAATTAGATGGCTACTATGCAATCAAAAAATGATGCTATTATTAAGAATGATACTTGGTCTGTATGTGATTTGTCTCTAGGCAAAAAGGCTATTAGAGCTAAATGGATACACAAGCTAAAACATAAGCGTAATGGAACAGTTGACATGTATAAGGCTAGACTTGTTACAAAAGGTTGTGCTCAAGAGAGAGGCATTGATTTTGAATATGACCTTTGCTCCTAGATGTCAAATGACCACCATGCGTAGTATTTGTGCACTAACAGCTCATCAGGGTTGGGATGTACCTCAATCATACATTAAAACTGCATTCTGAATGGTGACTTACATGAAGAAGTACATGTAATTTAGCCACAGAGTTTTGTGCAAAAAGGGTGTTGATATATTTAAGTAGTGATGTGTGTGAACATACTAGGACCGCCGGGGCACTTTTTTCCCTCTTTAGGAGGTTTTTTTCCCTCGGCTTGTATATACGCCTATTGCCCTAATGGGCTACTTATCTTTGTACATTCTCTAGTAATACATTCAGTATTGTGTGTTTGTGCTCCAAGCTTCTTCTTCTTCCTTGTGCTGTTCGCGTGCTTCCACAGACGTCTATCTCTAACAATTGGTATCAGAGCAGGTTGTAGCTTCATCTAGGGTGCCGTCGACACTCCTCCGTTTGCAGTCTAAGAATCGCACGAATTTTGGTGAGCATACTCAGGGTGTTTCCGAGATCAAAACTTCTTCGCTCTGTGGTGCCGAAATCGCGATCTGAGCTCGTTTTGGCCTTTGAACGCACTATCGCAGCGCTTGTGCAGGCTATTTCGTCTTTTTGTGCCAAAGGCATATACCAATTTCTGTTCGCCAATTTAAGCATCTCGAAGTCTGCTACAGGTCAGAACTCGTCTGGGCAGTTCCGTTCAACTTTTTGAGATATAGTCGATTTTCTGCATCAAGGTATTTTAGTCACCGGCCATGGCTGAAAGCAGTGATGTATTCCGTATGTTGGCTGTTGAGGATAAGTTGGATGGTACCAACTACCCATTATGGGCTTATATGATGCGACATGTTTTGGTTGCAAAAGGATTATGGAACATTGTGGAATGTGTTGAAAGACGTCCTGTTACACCTATAACGATAGGTACTGCAAATACAGGTGTTGGAGCTCATGAAGATGGTGTTCAAGATGATATTCCGCAGATTCTTGTTTGTGCTGTTGTTTCTATTGCACCTACTGCAGAGCAGATTCGTTGGGATGGCAGAGATGCCCAGGCACATGCATTGATAGCTTTGTCTGTCAAACGTGCCATTATTCCTCATATTCTCTCTTGCAGAACAGCTAAGGATGCTTTGGGATACACTTACCACATTGTACCAAGCTAGGAATGAGGCTCATGTTGCTTACCTCCGAAAACAGTTAGAGAGTGAGCACATGAATGAAGGTGATTCTATGGACAGTTTCCTAACAAAGATCAAAGACTTGAAGGAACAATTGATTTCTGCTGATGAGGTTATACCAGATAGCTCACTTGTGCAGACCGTTCTGAATGGTCTTCCTGATTCATATCAGAGTTTTGCTTCTACTCTTCAATTGATGATGAAAGGCAATCCAAATGCCTTGTCATTTGAGGAGTTAGTCTCTGTTTTGTTGCAGGGAGATCAGTCCAGGCAGAACAGGTCCATCATGCGAGTTGCAGATCAAGCTTTCCTGGCTAGTCAGAAGGGCAAAGGAAAATGGAGCTCTTCAACTAGTAAGCAGAAATCTACAAATGCTGCACATTCGAAGAACCAGGATACAGATGAGAAGAAATCAGAAAAGCAAAAATTGTTTTGCAAGTACTGTAAAGGGAATGATCACATCATAAAGAACTGTCCAAAATTGGCTGCAAAAGAGGCAAAGAAAAAGGAGGCTGGAATGTTTGTTGCAGAAGCCTCTACATCAAAAACAGAGTCTGCTAATCTTGTGCAGGAAGAAGAATGGGCGTTTACTACTGTTTGAAGTTTTGACCCATCTTCTCATGAGCAGTGCATGTCTGCAGTAGACTCAGATGTTTGGTATTTTGACAGTGGGACGACCAAACATATTACCTTGCAGCGCAGTTTCTTCTCTTCACTCGAGCCTGCCCCTACAGGGAATACTGTTACATGCGCCAACAACTCTCTTATCCTGTTATGGGAGTTGGTAAGATCATTTTGACTACTGTTGATGGTTGTTCTTTCACTTTGTCAAATGCTTTATTTGTGCCAGGGATCAAAAAGAACCTGTTATCAGTTTCTACATTAGCCAAGATTGGCTTGGTTGTGAAATTTGTTGATGACAGGTGTACATTTCATGATCTATCAAATGGCGATGTGATTATTGCTTCTGGCATTTTATGTCGTGGGCTGTATAAGATCATAGACTATGAAAGATCTGAAAATGATTTGGCATGTGCAGTAAATGATTCTCAGGCTATGTCAGATGCAAAGCTTTGGCATGCACGCTTTGGTCATCTGAATTTTGCTAGTTTGCTACGCCTGCAGAAATCTGAAATGGTGTCTTCTTTGCCCAAACTTCAGGCATCTGGAAAAGATGTATGTGAAGGCTGTATTTTGGGCGAAATGCAGCATTCCTCCTTTCCAAAAGATGGTTCAGTTTGGGCTACGCAGAAATTGCAGCTTGTACATAGTGATGTCTGTGGTCCTATGCAGACACCCTCTTTTGGGAATTACCTTTACTTTGTGACTTTCATTGATGATTTTTCCAGGCATGCATAGGTATATCCACTCAAAGCAAAGTCCGAAGTGTTCATGTGCTTCAAACAGTTTTTGGTTTTGGCTTAAAATTTGTCAGCATGTAAAATGGGCACCCTCCGTTCTGATCGAGGGAGGGAATATATGTCTTCTGATTTTAATGCATTTCTGGCTGAACGTGGGATAAAACACCAGTGTACAATGCCGTATACACCTCAATAGAATGGAGTTGCTCAACGAAAGAACAGGTCACTCATGGAGATGGCGAGGTGCATGGTCAAGAGTCAAGCTTTACCACATAGTTTCTGGCTTGAGGCTATCATGTGTGCAGCATATGTACTGAACAGGTGTCCCACTAAAGCGCTCTAGTCTATCACTCCATATGAGGCTTGGCATGACCGCAAGCCATCCGTTGCTCATCTGCGTGTTTTTGGTTGTTTGGCATATGCTCTAGTGCCTGAACAACATCGCAAAAAATTGGATGATAAGGTAGTAAAATGTATTTTTGTTGGGTACAGTTCTGAAAGTAAAGGCTATCGTCTGTATCATCCACAGACTAAACGCATTCTGGTTAGCCATGATGTTGTCTTTGTGGAAGATGCTATTCAGCCATTGCTTTCATGTACTAAGGAGACATATGTTAGCTCCAAAGACATGTATGATACTTTGATGCCTCTTTTTACAGGTGGACAGTCTAGTGCTACTCCTAATGAGGCAACTTCTCAGCCTTTGCAGGCTTCAGATGATGATGCAGATCATTCCATTTCTGATGCAGATTTACATGATGCACTTATTGATGAGAGAGCTGATATTGAGCAGGCAAAAACTATGCCAAAATGGCTGGTGCAGACTCTGCGTGACAGCAAATTAGATGCACCTTTGTCATATCGTACTCGTTCAGGCTCTCATAGTGCCTCCTTTGCATCAGATTGCTATGCTATGGCTGCATCTAGTCTCTATGATGAGAATGAGCCTGTTTCTTTTGATGAAGCATAGAATTCAGAAAATTGGATGGCTGCTATGCAATCTGAATATGATGCTATAATGAAGAATGGTACTTGGTCTTTATGTGACTTGCCTCTTGGCAAGAAGGCCATTGGCACTAAGTGGGTATACAAGCTGAAGCGTGAACCAGATGGTACAGTTGACAGGTATAAGGCTAGGCTTGTTGCAAAGGGTTATGCATAGGAAAGAGGCATTGATTTTGATGAGACCTTTGCACCCACATGTCGTATGACTACTGTTCGGAGCATATGTGCACATGCAGCCCATCATGGTTGGAATGTACATCAGTTGGACATTAAAATTGCATTTCTGAATGGTGATTTGAATGAAGAAGTGTATGTTTTTCAGCCCCGTGGCTTTGTGCAGAAAGGGCATGAAAACCAGGTTTGCAGGTTAAAGAAGGCATTATATGGTTGAAAGCAAGCACCACGTGCTTGGTATGAGAAGATACATGCCTATCTGATTGCACATGGTTTTGAGAACAGTCCAACTGAAAGCACCTTATATGTTAAGCGTGCTAATGATGTGCTTCTGATCATTGTTGTCTGTGTTGATGACATGCTGCTCACTGATCCTATTGAGACACATATTGCTGATTTCAAGGCTGATTTGCATGCCTCATTTGAGATGTCTTATTTGGGGCATTTGCATCACTTTATGGGCATTCAGTTTATGCAAGTTGATGGTGGAATGGCTTTGTGTCAAACGAAATATATTGACACATTATTGCAACGTTTTGGCCTTGAAGACTGTAAGCCCATTGCCACTCCTATGGAGACAGGTTTACGATTGAGTCTTCATGATGCTGGAGATGCATTTGATGATGTTCTCTATCAGCAAGCTGTTGGATGCTTGATTTATTTATGCATTACTCGGCCAAATATTCAGTTTGCTGTCTCACAGATGAGGAGGTTTATGCATTGCCCAGGAGTCACGCATTGGAAGGCGGTTAAGCACATCTTTCGCTACTTGAGTGGTACTCGGCTACTTGGGTTGTTTTATCCCAAGGGGGGATCACTACCGCCAGATTTGCATGCTTTTTCTGACTCAGATTGGGCTGGTTGCTATGACACTCGTGTGTCCACCAGTGGTTTTTGCTTCATGCTTGGTAGCTCATGTATATCTTGGTTGAGCAAGAAGCAGCCTACCGTGCCCACTTCTAGTTGTGAGGCTGAGTATAGGGCAGCTTTCGCAGTGGTTGTTGAGTGCGTGTGGCTCAGACGCCTTATGGCTGATTTGGGTGTTGGCCAGTCTTCTCCCACCACCATCTTCACTGATAGTCAGAGCGCATTGGCAGTTGCGAGGAACCCTATGTTCCATTCTCATAGTAAGCACATTGAGGTGCATTATCACTATGTCAGGGAGAGGTTCTCTGCTGAGGAGATCAGCTTGGCATATGTGCCCACGCAGGAGAACATTGCAGACCTTTTCACGAAGGCTCTTCCTAGGGAGAAGTTTGAAGCTTTCCGCAAAGCTTTGGGCTTACTTCCTTTTGTGGAGTGATTTCCACATAGCTTGGCACTTCCTTATACATGAGTGCCAGCTCCTTGTTCACCGCATCACTCCCAGGGGGGATTTGTTGATATATTTAGGTAGTGATGTGTGTGAACACACTAGGACCGTCGGGGCACTTTTTTCCCTCTTTAGGAGGTTTTTTTCCCCCGGCTTGTATATATGCCTATTGCCCTAATGGGCTACTTATCTTTGTACATTCTCTAGTAATACATTCAGTATTGTGTGTTTGTGCTCCAAGCTTCTTCTTCTTCCTTGTGCTATTCGCGTGCTTCCGCAGACGTCTATCTCCAACAAAGAGCATGAAAACAAACTGTGTTGGAAAAAACATTATATGGTTTGAAGCAAGTACCATGTGCTTAGTATGAAAAGATACATGCCTACTTGATTGCACATGGTTTTCATACCAATCCGATTGAGAGCACCTTATATGTTAAGCGTGCATATGATGTACTTTTGATCATTGTTGTATATGTTGATGACATGCTACTCACTTGTCTTCATGAGGAGCATATTGTTGAATTTAAGGCTGATTTGCATGCCTCTTTTGAGATGTTAGATTTGGGGCATTCACATCATTATTTGGGCATTGATTTTATGCAAGTTGAAGAGGGAATAGCTTTGTGTTAAATAAAATATACTGATAGATTATTGTAGTGGTTTGGTCTTAATGACTGCAAACCTATTGCCATTCCCATGGAAACAAGTTTACAATTGAGTCTCATGATGTTGGAGATGCATTTGATGTTCTTCTCTATTAGTAGCTTGTTGAATGCTTGATGTATGCATAACTTGGCTTGATATTCAATTTGTTATCTCTCAGATAAGCAAGTTTATGCATTGCCCAAGTATCAGGCATTGGCAAGCACTAAAGGGAAGCTTTCGCTACTTAGGTGATGCTTGACTACTTGGATTGTTTTATCCCAAGGGAGGATCATTACCTCTAGACTTACATGCCTTTTTTTTTAATCAAACTAGGCTAGTTGCTATGATACTCATGCATCCACCAATGGTTTTTGCTCCATGCTTAATAGCTCATGCATATCTTGGTTGAGCAAGAAACATCCTATTGTGGCGACTTCTAGTTGTGAGGTTGAGTATAGGGCAACTTTTACATGGCTCAAACAGCTTTGGGCTTATTTGGGTATTGATAACTCTTCTATTGCCACCATATTCACTAATAATCATAGCACATTGTAGTTGCGAGAAACCCTGTGTTTCATGCTCACACAAAGCACATTGAGGTGCACTATCATTATGTCAAGGAGGACTTCTCTGTTGGAGAGATCACTTTGGCTTATGTATTGATAGAGGATAATGTTGCAGACCTTTTCACAAAGGCTCTGCCTAGGGAGAAGTTTGAAGCTTTTCGCAAAGCGTTGGGCTTACTTCCTTTTGTGGATTGATTTCTTTCCACATAGCTTGGCAATTCCTAATAAATGAGTGCCAGCTCCTTGTTCGCCACATCACTCCTAGGGGGAATTTTTTTAGATATATTTTGGTAGTGATGTATGTGAACACACTTAAGAGCATTGGGGCACTTTTTTCCCTCTTTAGGAGGTTTTTTCCTCTGCTTATATATACACCTATAAGCCTAAAAGGTAACTCATCTTCGTACATTCACTCGGTAATGCATTTTGCATTGTGTTGTGCTCCAATTTTCTTCCTCTTCCTTGTGTTGTTTCTGTGCTTTTAAACCTCGAATTCCACAAGAAATACGTGTTATTTCTAATAATATTGATGTGTTGAAACTTGCCAGTATTGTGCCTAGTGAGGCTCTTATAATTGATTCTATTTCTCACACCTGGCTGCTAGATTTTGGTGCTTCTTTCCATTTGACACCACATAGAGAATGGTTCTCTACTTATGCAGAGAAAGCTTTTGGTACTATGAGACTTGGTGATTCTTATCAATGTGATGTTGGCATTGGAGATGTGGTTGTGCAATTCACTAATGGTTCAATCCTCATCATGCATAATGTATGCCATGTGCCTCAATTATCATGCAATTTGATGTGAGTTGGTTGAATTGATGACCTTGATTACAAAGTGATTTTCTATGCTGAATCTTTTCGCATATCAAGGGTCAATATGGTTATTGCAAAAGGAAACGAAGTTGGCTCACTTTATCCTTTACTTGTATCATAGAAAGAACACTTGTTAGCTATCATTGAACAACCTATGGCTTGTATATGGCATGGCCGTTTGGGCCACATATCTCGTAGTGGAAATGAAAATCTTTCCCATTATCACTACTTATATGTGTTATCGTTCTTCGATTTTTCAATTTGTGAGCATTATCAATAAGGAAGGCAAACTCGGAATGTTCATAGAACACACATTGGGCCATGAGTTCAGCCATTCGATCTTGTTCATGCTGATGTGTATGGTCATATGCCCACTAGGACATTAGGTGGTGCCCTTTACTTTGTTAGTTTCATAGATGATGCTACTAGAAAATTCTAGGTGTATCGTATCAAGTCTAAGGATGAGGTATTCCCTTGTTTTATAAAATGGCTTTCCTCAATTGAGACTCAGAAGGTAACTAAGCTTAAGCTTTACATCCACATAATGGTGGTAAGTATACCTCACATGAATACAAACATTTTGTCAATGTAGAGGAATACAAAGAGAGCTTACATATCCTTATACCCCATTATAGACTACACCCAAGAATTCTTTATCATTCTTTATTTTTCCTCCCATAGTTTTACTTTGATCATATTGACCTTTAGTTGGAGATTATTACCATTAGTGTCTATATGAAAGGCCAAATGGTCGTCGAACACTCTTGTATATGTTTGTTCTAATAAAATATAGTGTGGTTAGATCAACCATGAAATGCATTGAGGCCATCCATTTTTTAAACTTGCATACAACGAACTCATACTCTCTATTCTTTGGTTTCTTGCATTTTTCATGGAGGTCTGTAGGCAGGTACAGAGAAGCATTGCAACGCCATCCAAAAAGATAATCGGTGCTATGAGGAGCTTGAAGGCTCCCCTTCACCCTCCAATATCGATCCCATACAAGATTGGTGACGATCTAACTTCTCAGGAATAATTTCAAACATGTTGACTATGTCCTAGGACTACCAAAAATTAAAATTCTTCACAATATTAAGGTGATGGCATGCAAGTTCTAGAAAGGTTCGATGAGGATTCATTCATTCATGTTTCCTTGAGGAATCCATATCGAAATTCAGCATCCAAGAAGGAAGGCTACATTCAACAACATCTACACAAATATCATGAAGGAATTGAACTAAAGAAGTCTTCAATTACAAAATTTCCATGAATAGATTATAATATCATGTTCAGCAAAGGGTTATGATTTAAATTTATATACTCGGAACCCACTTAACATATGATCAAAGTCAATAACAAGCCAAAACCTAGATATCAGTTCAAACAACTCTTATCAAGAGCACAAACCAATCGTGTGAACCCATCTTCACGATATTGTCAAGGAATATTTTGGTAAGGTATGCCATATCATGATCTACACAATTTATTGTGTTGTAGATCCTAGATGATCCACAACTTCCCAAAGTCACCTCAATCTTGCTGAATGCCAATGTTGGGAGCTCAAACAATTCACTACATCAAGATTAGTACTTTTGATTCCCCTCGGTCTTGCTAAATGCCAATCTTGGGAGCTAAAAGCATCACTACATCCAAGTTGATAATTTGGACTTCAATTTCCAACTCTTATCTAGCATTGACCCCTAATCTAGTCTTGACTTACTTGCTGATTGTTCTCTCGTAGTGTGAGATCTTGTGTAACCCATTTCTTATATCCTATTCATCCATGACAAAGAACATGATGTAATTTACATGTATTGTATCTACACCTGGTCCCAACTCCCAAGTTGTGGAATAACCACAAAAGAGTTGCCTCCTCTCTACACTTATTGTTCCCAAGTGGGCCTTCTTCAAATTATTCAGCATCATTGTAGCATATTCTCCTACATAGGCCAACTCAGAATCAAACCCTTTTGTAATACTATTCTATCTAGCCTACTCAAGGAAAGCACAATGTAGTACTCCCATAACATATCAAACACGTGGAGTACCTCTCTCCATGGGGATATTGGCAGAAGTCTTCTACACAGAACAGCCAACAGGTTCTGCTGTCTAAGGCAGAGAGAATTTGAATGCTAGCTCGAATTTGTGTTAAAATGCATAGGTAGGTGAGTGAATGGGTTTTTGTTTTATTTTGTATTGTGTGTTTTGTTTTTTTTTTTTTTTTTTTGAAGAGGGGGGGGGGGTGTGTGTGTGTGTGTGACGCACGCATGTGTGTGCATCTTGTTTGGGGGGCAGGGGGGCTAAAAAGAGCCCAAAACATTGGCATAAGAAGTTTGGTTCCTTAATGCTCTCGTTAAGATTTAAACAGAATCAAAGTTAAAAAAATCAATGACCACATAGGTAGGTGAGTGAATGGGTTTTTGTTTTGTTTTGTATTGTGTTTTTTTTTTTTGGTGGGGTGTGTGTGTGTGTGTGTGTGTGCATCTTGTTTGGGGGGCAGGGGGGCTAAAAAGAGCCCAAAACATTGGCATAAGAAGTTTGGTTCCTTAATGCTCTCGTTAAGATTTAAACAGAATCAAAGTTAAAAAAATCAATGACCACAATTATATCATTATTGCATTCATGTTCATAACATGCCCAACTGGTTCCTTAAAAAAATCAATGACCACAATTCTATCATTATTGCATTCATGTTCATAACATGCCCATTGTATGTGAAAATAAGAACACACAATGGAAGTCTTAAAGACATGCTGAATCATCACTTTTAAATGGAGAATCTGGCACAGCTAAACAAATACTTGGCATGATTCAAGCAAAATTAAAGAAACACAGTTGTATTTATCATGAGAAGACAGGAATACCCATTTCTGCCACTCCAAGCTTGCATCGAATTGAGCAGAAGGGACCACCCAACATATGAATAAACAGCAAAGCCCATGTCCGTTACACCTTATGCTTCAACCGTGAGTTCCTTTGCGAACAGCAATGCAGTAAAAATAGTCCATGTCCTGTACACCTTATGTTTCAACTGTGGGTTCATTTGTGTATAGCAATGCAGCAAACATACGAAATATTTCTTATCTTGTAAGTTTGCTTAGCAGGCATCTGTTTCTTCTACATAAGTACATTTAGCTTTATGAAATCTATCGATACCTGTCTCATTTAATACAAGTATATTGAGTTGTCATAAAGTCCATTATAGGAGATCTGAAGGATAGCAAGTCGTAATGCATGTGCTATGGAAAATATTCTCTTGCAGTGCAGAGGCTGTGTTGGTGATATATGGTAGGCGATCTTGACATCATGAAACCTACATATGTCTAGCAATTCATTCCGATCAGTGGTGCTGTTCCTTGGACTTCTGATTAGAAAGAACTGTGACACTATGAACAATGCTGACCATATTTCAAGCTACTGATGCATTCAAAAAAGCTACATGGCCAGGCAGACTACAGAAAGTGCTTGGGCTAGCCACAAAAAACTTAGTACTGTACCGGGATAGGCCGAGGAATATACACCTAGCAAAGATGCCATGTTCAATTCGCACATATGGCACATTGATGAGTGGTATCACTACATTCGGGAAGTAATTATGGAGTCTGATCCATGCTCTTATGCAGAGTTCATCAAAGGCCCCACATCAATAGTTTGTAGAAATGGAAGGATTTGATTGACTCACAAGCATCTCCTTGGCCTTTTTAAGCAACAAGATTGTTGGAGTAGAGCCCCAAGTATGCTCCATTTAGGTATGGAGTAAAAATATTTTTAAACTCAAACGTATTCCCCCCTCTCATGGTGTAACTCTCTACCTGCGCTTCCAAATGTGTTTTAATTTACATTTTCAGCCACAAGCTCTTAATTATCTGTGAAGATCTTTCCTCTGACTGATCCACATTTGTTGCTTTCCAATTTCTTCCTTCCTTTAGCATCCAACTCTTTAGCCCAAAAACAAAATCACGTTGGCCCATCATGCAGGGAACCAGATTACGGTACTTTCCATAGAGGATGACTAAGAGGTTTGTCATCAATGCAGAAAACTCTTTGAAGTGAACAGCTCCACACATTTTCATCTGCTTCCTTTGCTACTAGTTATACAGCCCACTTTGTACCACTTTTTGGCATTTGATAACTAGTTGGGTCTCCCTCCCACCCATGCCTAGTGGCTCTCCCCTACTTCTCCATTGTTATAGATCATCCTAGCTTTTATTACCTGTTCAGTGATTCTATTGGTTAAATCTCTTTTTCTTTTCTTTCATATTACCCAGACATCTTCATATCTTTTTATTAACTTATCAATGATTCTATTGGTTGTTAACTTTTTTCTTTTCCTTCATATTACCCAGACATTGTCACAGATCCACCATGATGTAAACTTTTGGACTCAGGTCGCTTGAGTGTTCTTAAATGTTAATATATCATTCAATATCTTTCTTTATGTGCATCAAGCACTCTCTCTGCTTTCAAGTTTAGTGGTGTGAAGGCAAAATCAGAATATTGCAAACAGTTGTGCATTGAAAACATTTTGACTTTCTCACATGCATTGCATTTCAACACTGCATGGTTCCAAATGAAAAGCATATATAAGACATGACATAAATAATTAATAAAGTACAAGAATAAGAATGAGTTATCACCATTTTTACCTTCTGGCAATTCCATGATTGATTCACCATGATTCAGCCGTTGTTTTGAATTCAAATTTTGAATAGACATACTTCGTAAAATAGCTAAAGGACAAAATGTCCATCCAAATAGCAAATAATTTGCGTGATGCATAATGAATCAGGAAGTCTGAAAACATCAAAATTTGAACCACCACCTACTCTATTCAAGGAAGCTCCCTGTTACACTGAACTCTTGTCATGTATGTGGAAGGGTAAAAGATGTCCTCCAACAAGACATCCCAGAAACATGTTCTGCTGTTGCCCTTCCCCACAAAATAGACCACCATTTTCAGGCAGCAGAGCTGCCATTTCTTATGCCTGGAGACTACAGAGTTGTCGGTGAGTAAACTCTGAAAACACATAGTGTAGCATTGATAAAAATGAGCTCTTTTCTTAGACACCACATGCAAACAGTAGTTCAGCTTCCTAAAATATGGATCCTGCAGGTATGGTTACTGCAGTCTGCACTACAGCAGCTCACTTCTAAAAAATGTGCCTTACCCAGCTGTGCACATCACAGTAAAACTTCCAATATGATCTTTTATTCAGTTCTTCTCTTCTTTTTTGGGCGTGTGTTTCTTTCATTTTCTTTCTTTTGCTTCCTTTGAGACAAAATTGCATGCGCAACCCCTTTTCCTTTGCTGAAAAATCCTTTAGTAAATGTCCCTTTTTTCCTTTCTGGCAACTGCCTTTCACTCTTCAAGCCTTTTCGCTTCTGCAACCTCTTTTGCTCAGAATCTCTCTGCACCTTTTGACCTCTTCCCACACTTGACATGAACTCTGCAGGAAAACAAAATAAGGCAAATACTAAACTGCATTCGACAGCAAAGCTTTCCTAGTCAATGTAACTTTTGATATGCTACTGAAACATATAAAGCATTAATAGAGAAGAAAATGAGCAACTGAACCATTATTACATGTGTGCCAAAGTATTTGATCTGTCAACTACACATTCGAATCCCATATCATACTTACGAAAAATTTTCTAGAGAATCAATCTGTAGATTATGTATGGTGCATTATAACAACTATTTGACTGAGGCACCTACAGACCCAACAAGTATCAACAAACCTGAATCTGGTTCTTGTCCAACTTCTTGTCTATACCACTCTGCATCATCAACCTCATCATCCATTGCTTCTTCCCCACCTCGTTCATTAGTTTCTTTAAAAGTTATACCTTTGGAATGCATACGTTGTGCTTCCTTTGCAAGCCTGCACTCAAATCTAATTTAGCCACTTAACAGAAACTCTTTTCCAAAAAAAACAAGGTGAGGATTCTGAACATGAAACCCTACTCCTTTCGGCGAACATTTGCTTCTTGCTCAGCCCGTCGTTGCTTACGCAAAGCCTCCCTCTTCTCTTTGTTCTCTTTCAAAGCAGCAATCTCTTCCGGTGTCTTTTTAACTGAGAAAAATAATATGCCACTAGTTGATACATATACAAGATATTTCATACTATCACTTTCTCAGCAACTTACTGTATTCGTGAAAAAGAACAGCTCCTGAGCAAAGCCCTTCCTCCACTTTCACTAGTTGCATGGTCATTCGTGGGCCAATTTCTTGAAGCCTAACAGCACTCTTTGGGGCCTTGTATTTTAAATGCCCAACATCACTTGATAACTGAACCGTGGACCCTTCATCTTCTACTTCACTTTCCGATCCATACCCACTCCTGTTAAAAGTAAGCCAATGTGAATTATTAAAAAATAAAGAAATTAATAAGTTTGAAAGTCATCATGGATAATTCAAAAAGAATGTGAAAGAAAGAACAGATATATGTGGGAAGAGCATTGGAGGAAAAATAGAAAATACACATGCAAAAAATATGACTAATGCAATCAAACTTTCTTGCCATGTGTGTGAATGGCCAGTGCACATGCACTCCATAGTGGAAAGCAATGTTTTAGCAATGGCAACGGCAACGGCAATGGCAACAGGTTAGCAACAAGAGCAACGTTTGGAGCTAGGCGTTGCGATAAAGTTATTTATTTTTCAAAATTTGTATATATATATTTTCCGATATTTTGGATATTTTTACATATATAAGGTGGGATACTACTAAATATACCATAAATTGTAGTATAAGAGTCAAGACAAACATAGCATAGATTATTGACTCTAGAATAGTCACTATGTGATTCACCATTCACGGCTATGTCAATAGTCAAATCAATCATCATAGAAGAGTACCCTTGGCTTTGAAGGCCAAGGATGAAGCTTTTGTCCAACATGTGTAAGTGCATTATAAGAAGAACATGGGAAATCCAAAATATCAATCTATCTCAAGATGATAGGGCCTAAAAAGGAAACCATACATAAATGAATCTTTACTCTTCTAAAGCTTTTTATGTCTTCCTCATTCTCCACATTTTTTGTATTGCATATATTAGAGATTTTGAATAAGATCTTAGAAAAGACTTCAGATAATCTCTTATTTTTCCTAAGAAAAATATATTTTTTGGTATTTTTTGGATTTAAAATAGAATGAACGCAAAGCAATGTGTTGTGAACATCGCAACGTTATGAAGTTGCAGTGGCGGAGTTGCGGACCGTTTGCAATGCATTGCGATGCAACTATGACATTGCACTCTTCCATGGGCAGCTCGAGGGTGGGTGGGTGCATGGGAGTATGAGAGAGAGAGAGAGAGAAAGAAAGGGGGGGGGGGGGGGTGTGCACGTGTGTGTGTGTGCAGGCATGCACGAAATACATGCACATGTGCACATATCCATGTCACAATATATCGCGTAATACATGTCACATGAACATGTGCACATATCCATGTCACAAAATATTCCTCATATATACAACCTGTCAATTGTGACAATTTTGACTATCCCAATGTGGTTGGGTGCAAAGAAACATGTGACCTTGCTTTGAATCTGTCTCTCCTCTCTTCATCAAGCTCTCTTTCAAAGAGAAGTCCAAGACATTTGTTGTCTTCATACCTCATATCTTTTGGAAGTGGCACAAATTGCTCTCAAAATAGGCAATGAATATATTGACATATCTCATATGACATAGGCTCTATATCTTTTGGTCCGAGTCCTCAGTGGTACAAGGACATGTGTATGTACCAGTTGTTAGGTGTGTATACCCTATCAACTATGCATTTTCTGTAATTTTTCCTATGTTTTGTTTGCATATGGTGCTAGGCTTCATTATGGCTAAGTTTAAGCATTGGCGCTGATATGCTATATAGTCTTGTGGTTGACTACCATGAGCTTATAGTTGCACTTTCATCTAAGGGTGAATTTGGGGTTTACCTGGATTCATTCTGGTATATATATGTATGTACCTAATAACACACCACAATCCATGTAATGTATCTGTCATACAACTTGCCTTGCCATCTTTGTCACCAGCTCATGTACTAGTTGTATCCATGTCAACTTGATGTGAAGTTGGGCCAATAGAGAGAGAGAGAGAGAGTGTGCATGCACACGCTTCATGCGCATGTGTCTATCCGTGCACGTGTGCCTATGAGCGCGCGCGCACGCTCACACATGCACATGTGCACATATCCATATGCACAATTGCTCTAGCACAAAATATTCCTTTGATATATACAACCTGTCAATCCTACCAATTTTGGCTATCCCAATGTGGATGGGTGTAAAGAAATACGTAACCTTGCTTTGAATCGGTCTCTTCTCTCTTCTTCAAACCATCTTTCAAAAAGAAGTCCAAGACATATGTTGTCTTCATATCTCATATCTCTTGGAAGTGGCACAAATTGCTCTCAAAATAGGCAATGAAAATGGCCACATATCTCATGATATTGCCTCTATAGCTTCTGGTCCTAGTCTCGAGCTGGTATAAGGATGTGTGTATCTAGCCAATAGCACACCACAATCCATGTAATGTGTATGTCATACAACTTGGCCTGTCATTTTATCACCAGCTCATGAATTGGTTGTATCCATGTCAGCTTGGTGTGAAGCTGGACCAACGGAAAAGGGGAAGAAGAGGGGGGAGAGAGGGGGGGGTGGGGTGTGTGTGTGTGTGTGTGTGTGTGTGTGTGTGTGTGTGTGTGTGTGTGTGTGTGTGTGTGTGTGTGTGTGCACGAGCGCACAAGTTTGTGTGTGCGCGTGTGGACCCGCACACTCGTGTCGGGGTGTGTTCTTTTTTTTTTTTTTTTTTGGGGGGGGGGGGGGGGGGGGGTGGGGTGGTGGTGGGTGTGTGGTGTGTGTGTGTGTGTGTGTGTGTGTGTGTGTGTGTGTGTGTGTGTGTGTGTGCACATATGCACACAACCATGTGCTCAGCTGCTCTATCACAACATACACCTCTAATATATACAACCTGTCAATCCTGCCCATTTTGACTATCCCTATGTGATTGGGTGTAAAGAAATATGTGACCTTGCTTTGAATTTGTCTCTTCTCTCTTCATCAAGCTCTCTTTCAAACAAAAGTTCAAAACATCTGTTGTCTTCATATCTCATCTCTCTTGAAATTGTCACAAATCGCTCTCAAAATAGGCAATGTAAATGGCCACATATCTCATGATATAGCCCCAGTCTCGACCTGGTACAAGGATGTGTGTATCTACCCAATAGCACACCACAATCCATGTAATGTGTCTGTCATACAACTTGGCCTGCCATCTTTGACACCAGCTCATGTACTGGTCGTATCCATGTCAGCTTGGTATGAAGCTGGACCAGTGTTGCATCGCAACGCGTTGCGATGCGTTCGCAACGTTCGCAACGCAACGTCGCAACGTTGCGACGTTCGCAACGCGTTGCGAACAAACACAAAAAAATTTGCCTCAAATGAGGCCGTTTCGCCGAAACGACCTCATTGAGGCATTTTCGACAGGAGACCCGAGAGCAAAACAGACCCTGTGGAAGAGCAAAACGCAAGCTTCAAGAAGGTGAAGGTACTTTATACACACACCCTCACACACGTGACCCCCCTAAGCTTGCTTCCTATCTTGAGGACTCCTCTCCAAGCTTCTAACCTCTTCCATCAACATGCCTAAGCAAAACAAGCATGTTGGGAATATGTGACAAGCCAAGGAAAGATGGGCTCCGGGGGTAGTGAGAGATGGACTTGCAAGCTTTGTGGCTATAGTGGAGCCGGTGGAGCCGATAGGATCAAGGCGCATCTTGGAAGATTAAGTGGCATAGGAGTTGCACCTTGCAAAGAGCCAATGCCCGAAGCTATAAAAGGAGAGCTAATGGCATGGGTAGCTCAAAAAGCCCTTGGTAGAAGGAATAGTGGAGCCCAATCCCAAGCTAGATCGCAAGCAAGCGGTTCACATGGTTCTTGTGATCCCCAAACTCAAGCATCTCAAGCTTCCATAGACATTGACATAGAGCATGAGCCACCAAGAAAGAGTACAAGAGTAGAGCATGATCCACAAGAGCACCCACTTGGCTCTCTTGGAGGAGCATCTATACATGCTAGCTTGCAACAACAACGTAAACAAGAAGCCACACAATCCATCATGAAAGCTTTTATACAATGTGGTTTGTCTTTTAATGTTGCACGGACATCGGCATGGAGAAATGCCATTGAGAAGGTTTCACTATTAGGGTTTCGTTGGCAAGGGCCTACCTATGAAGACTTGAGGACAACGGAGCTGAAAAAAACAAAGGAAGCATTAGAGAGAGAGCTATGAAAGAGACATGGGCAAAGTATGGATGCACAATCATGTGTGACGGATGGACGGACATACGAAAGAGAAATGTGTACAACATTTTGGTGCATTGTTGCAAAGGGACCATGTTCCTTCGAGCCATAGATGCATCAGCTGCTGGTACTACAATCACAGGTGAGTGAACTGATTTTTGAATTTTCAATTTATATTTGATTGTGCAATGATCAATCATGCTACATGCATGTGGCATCTCACATGTGCATTTGCCTTGTGCATTTGCCTTGTGCATGTGCATGTGCATTGTGCATGTGCATTTGCTATTGTGCATGACACATGTGCATTGTGCATGTGCATGTTGCCATGTGCATTGTGCATGTGCATGTGCATGTGCATGTGCATGTGCATGTGCATGTGCATGTGCATGTGCATGTGCATGTGCATGTGCATGTGCATGTGCATGTGCATGTGCATGTGCATGTGCATGTGCATGTGCATGTGCATGTGCATGTGCATGTGCATGTGCATGTGCATGTGCATGTGCATGTGCATGGGCATGTGCATGTGGCATGGGCATGGGCATGTGGCATGGGCATGTGGCATGTGGCATGTGGCATGTGGCATGTGGCATGTGCATGTGCATGTGGATTGGCATGTGCATGTGCATGTGGATTGGCATGTGCATGTGCATGTGGATTGGCATGTGCATGTGCATGTGGCATGTGCATGTGCATGTGGCATGTGCATGTGCATGTGCATGTGCATGTGCATGTGGCATGTGCATGTGCATGTGGCATGTGCATGTGCATGTGCATGTGCATGCGCATGTGCAATGTGCAATGTGCATGTGGCATGTGCATGTGCATGTGCATGTGGCATGTGGCATGTGGCATGTGCATGTGCATGTGCATGTGGCATGTGGCATGTGGCATGTGGCATGTGGCATGTGCATGTGCATTGTGCATTGGCATGTAATATGTATGGATGTAGTATGTACTATGTATGTACATGGCACATGCACAAGGCACATGCACAATGCACATTGCACAAGCATTGTGCATGTGCATGTGCATTGTGCAGTGTGCATGACACATGTGCATTGTGCATGTGCCATGTGCATTGTGCATGTGCCATGTGCATTGTGCATGTGCCATGTGCATTGTGCATTGTGCATGTGCCATGTGCATGACACATGTCAAGATAAATTATAATTTATCAATTGATTAATGATTCATTGTGTTATATGAAAACAGGTGGATTCATTTATGATCATATCCGTCAAGCTATCATGGACATTGGTGTAGAAAAGGTAGTCCAAGTGGTTACAGATAATGGAAGCAATTGTGTGGCTATGGGCAAGCTTCTAGAAGAAGAATTCCCTTCTATTGTGTGGACACCGTGTGCTGCCCATTGCATTGATTTGCTGATAGAGGATGTGGGGAAGATACCATGGATTTACACCATTTTTACCACTTGCATAAAAGTGGTCTCTTTGTTCACAAAGAGACCAAAATTGCTTGCTATATTTCGGTCTTACAGTGATATTGATTTGGTGAAGCCCGCGAAGACCAGATTTGCATACATGTGCATAGTCATGGAAAGATTATTAAGAGTGAGGCAAGCACTGATGCAGACAGTTGTATCACCTGATTGGTTAGCTTGGGATGGACATACTAGTCCAAAGGCAGAGCTTGTACGACGCACATGTTTGGATGACAGCTTTTGGAGGGATGTGGAGGGATTAGTGCGGGCCTTACAGCCCTTATATTCACTCATACGCATAGCAGATAGAGAGGGCTGCACACTTGGACTTGTTTATGAGTTCATGGATCGTGTCGGAGAGTCTATACAGCGATGTCCTTATTTGACATTGGAGAGGTAAGTTGAAACTTGGGTAACCATATTTTATTTTTTGTATGAGCATTCATGTTCAACTTTCAAGTCTTGACTCTTCAACATTCTTAAATCTTATTGTTTTCTAACTTGATTTGTTTTGTATCCATAGGATAGAGGAAATAAAAGGAATATGGAGGAAGAGGTCGGATTGGTTCCATCGCCCTATACATGGGATGGCCAATCTACTACATCCTTTATGGAGATCTGCATCACAGTCATTGGATATGGAGCTTGTGACTGCTTGGAATGACTATGTAGATAGTTTGTATGGATCTTCTGATGTGGAGCTACGTGGGAAGTTGGAGCTTCAGCTCACCCAGTTTCAGAATAATGAAGGACTTTTTGGTAGAGACACGGCATGCTTGAGAAGCATGCAGTTGATGCCTGTGACATGGTGGGAGAGATACGGTGTTGGTACACCTGAGCTAGTAAGTGACAAGTCATTCTAATTTCCTTTTGAGTATTTAACTAATAAGTTATAACTTTGAAGTTTGTCTCATGAGTCATTCCTCTTCTTAATGAACTCTTTCTTTTTTATCTTGCAGAGAAAGTTAGCCATCCGCATACTTTCACAAGACTGTAGTGCCAGTCCATGTGAAAGGAATTGGAGTACATGGGCCCTCTTCCATACAAAGAAGAGGAATAGACTATCTACATTGCAATTGGAGCGGCTTGTCTATTGCCACTGCAACTTGCGTTTATTGGAGCGTGGTGGCCACTCAGCAGAGGTGCGGCAGGTGAACGTCGATGAGCTTGATATAGAGAGGGTCCATGATATACCTAGCATTCCGGCAGAGGACCTTGATCTATATGACATGCTCTATCAGGAGTTGACAGTGCCACAGCATGATACGAGGGCATCTCGGACTCGTTCTAGTCATAGAGCACACAGTGTACCAGGTCCATCTACTAGTAGGATGGAGGCATCTATTAGTCGAGCACCACATGATGATGATGATGATGATGATGATGATGATGATAGTGATGATGATGATAGTGATCATGATGCTGATGGTGATAGTTATTAGTGACTCAGAGGATTTTGAGGATTGATGACTGCTCATGTGACATGTCATATGTATTATGATATTATGACTTATGATTTACTTGATATTGATTGATCATTGTATTATTGACATTGCAGTTTATTGTTTGACTACTTAGTGGTATCATGTATGATGTGACATGGATGATGGTTACTGGAGTTTGGTATGATCATTGATGTATATGTATTATGGACATTGGATTCTGATATCACATATGAGTTATGAGTCATGATAGTCACCAGTGTCATAATTTTGAGATGAGGTTGACTTTTTCACATGTTTTTGTCATAAATTATAATTCTTTGAAGTTTGTTTTAAATTTCAATGTTACTTGTAAGTTGTATATAATAGTATTTGTCTGGACTCTCATCATTTATGTCCATTGTCATATGAGTTGCTTGAATGTGCATTGTGAATTTGAATTTTAGAATGAGTCATTGAGTCATGATAATGATTAGTTGTAAATTCTGACATCATACATGTGCAATGTGCATTGTGCATCTTCCATCACTTCATTGAACAGGGATTCGAGAATTTGGAATGAATCATAAATATTAAATAATAAATATTCAATACATATTACATAAATTAACATAATACATACTATATAATACATATTATATATGGATATACTATAATATACATCTATGTTACTATATTTGCAAAAAATTTTGAAAAAAAAAAAAAGAAATGGTTCGCAACGTTTTCGCAGCGTCCAGGTCCAAACGTTGCGATGTTGCTAACGCGTTAGCAACACGTTGCCTTGGACGTTGCGAAAACGTTGCTAACAACCTTGAGCTGGACCAATGGATGAGTGTGTCTAATAACCTCTATCCATGTGAATGTAAGAGATGCTCTCAAGAAGTACTCCAAAGGAATAATTGTCCATGCTGAAACAATGTTTCTGAAACCATGATATCATCTGCCCATCCAGCATGTTGTGGCCCTGTGTGTAGCTAAGGTGGTATTACTCGAAGAAAATCCGAGCTTGTCTATGTCAAGGGACGTCTCATAAGCAGTGAAAAACTGATCTAGTCAGTACCTCAATTTCTAAAGGAGCAGCAGCTGCTGCTGCTCAAATAATTTCATGTTGTGTTGAAGCGTTGGCTCAAACAATACAAGAAATCACTAATACTAATGGCTTCTCCATGCATCTCCCTCCAGCTCTCCTATAAGATATTGAGAGAGGATGCAGAAAGTTTTTGTTTTGTGCCACATACAAGAGGAGATGCCTGGATAAATGAGCTGCGAACGAGAAAGAAAATTGCAAGTAGAGAGAGAGAGAGAGGGCGAAGTTAGATTTGCATGGGAGTTTTCAAAGTCCTATCTAAAGTCTCAATTTGAAACACAACTGCACTTTCTAATGCAGAGAAAGATGCAGAGCATATTCAATTCATAGACGAGTCCAAAGAAACCAGTTGGCTGGTTAACCCACGTATAGAGCTTGTACTTCCTTCACAGGCTCCAGTCTATAGTATGACAGTCCCATAGTGCCATTCACTTGATCAAAAATCCCATGTTCCATGTGCAGACAAAGGACATCAATGTCCAGTAGCACTTCATCTGAGTGGTGATCCACGACGGCTTGATCCAGCTGGTAAAGATTGATACAAATCAGAAACCAGCAGATTACCTTACAAAGTATCTATGCAAGGCCGTCCAAACCAGCCGATTACCTTAAGAAGTATCTATCCAAGGCCCTCCAAACCAGCATTATCTCCAATTAGTGAGAGTTACTCAGAGGAGTCATTTTAGACCCTTCTAAATGCGAAAGTGTTGGAATAAGAACCCTAAGTTCCTCCCTTTTCAATGTAGTTTATC
Organism: Ceratopteris richardii; assembly: GCA_020310875.1. Lineage (NCBI taxonomy): Eukaryota > Viridiplantae > Streptophyta > Polypodiopsida > Polypodiales > Pteridaceae > Ceratopteris > Ceratopteris richardii. The sequence goes on from CM035437.1 coordinate 81,916,900, forward strand.
CCTTTCGTATTAGTGTCATCTTATTGTAGCCTTATGTAAGGCACTTTTCAAGAGCTCAACACATTTTTTTTACTTTTCATGTACTTTTCAGCACTGCAAAGTGGGCTTGGCTGCCAACCAACCTTTATTTTTCTATAAATGAAAAAAGTACCTCCTCAAGAAACACCACTGAGAGTTCGAGAAAGTACATCTCCTCCCTGCTCAATGGCTTCTCTCCGATCTCTCTCTCTCATTTCCTCCTCCTTCTCCTTCTCTTCCTGTGCTGAGTTTTTTCCAGCAGGATGCTTCTGTGCTGCATTTCTCCCAGCTGAACATAGCTGCAGTGTCTTTTCTCCTGCTGTGCACTAATCTGTGTTTATGTCTGAAGCTGTTGACCAGCTGTGTGTGAATCCTCAGCCTCATGGAAATGTACTACTAACCAAAAAAAAAAAAAAAAAAAAAAAAAAACAAACAAACAAACAAACAAAAAACAAAAAGAAGAGAGAACTCTAATGGTCCTGCTCGTCTCTAATCGAAGTAAAGCCCATGTTTTAAAAAAATGTTGTCCTTCAAAGAAGTCATTCAGCAGCTCAAGTTGATTCTAGAAGGTTTAATCTGCATGCCATAAACCTTTCTATGAGGATTTGGAGCAAGAACTTGAAATCAAACTCTGCTGAGGTGGTCTCCTAGGAGCTTGAGTAGAGTTTCAACAGCAACATGTTTTTATGCCTAAGAGGTGAATGCCAATCTGAAGAAAAGTAAGTGTCTGCTTTTAGGTTCAGTTAACTAGAAAAAAAAAGGAATCTCAGGCTCAGCTGGCCAACACTGGCGCCAAAAGCACTTCCCAGATCCCAACCAAAGTTAACACAGAAGATGCCCCTCCAGCATCCATAATCTCCATGAAGCAGCATGTGCTGGCTCTAGCAACAGGACTAACAACTCATATCCAATCCCACAGGTGAAAATCCAGACCCAAGATAGTAGAGAAAGAACCATCAGCCTCTGGTTTGACTAGAAGTTCAATCTGAAATGTGAAGCCATCTCATGGAACATAGCATCTGCTGATGATCCTGTCTAGTGAGCGCATACAGTCAAATAGTCCATCAGCCAGTCTCATATGAGAAAAAAGGTCCATGCAATAAACTGCGCCAGCCCTTTAGAGTACATCTGTCTCCCTCTTCCTCCTCTCCCTCCCTCATACCATGAGTACATGTGTATGCCCATGTGTGTGTGCATGTGTGTGTGTGTGTGTGTGTGTGTGTGCACGCGTGCACCCATATGTGTCTGTGCACACACTCGTGTGTGTGTGTGTGTGTGTGTGTGTGTGTGTGTGAGAGAGAGAGAGAGAGGGGGGGGGGGGGGGGGGGGGGGGGGGGGGGGGGGGGGGGGGGTCAGTACGAACAGGTGTGTACCTAGCTTTTATCATATACATGTATAGTTGCTGAACCATATGTTTGCAAACATCCACACATGAAAATGTGGGATTGAGATACTTCTCTAAACGTGAGAAAAATGGGACCCAACTTATGCCTGATGCAAAACATTGTGTGGAAAGCAAATGCATACGCTACACACATGACTATCATCTATGTGCATGCCAAGATTATGTCCTACAGAAAAACAGCATCTCTGTGCATAGTTATATTTTTCTCTCTTCGGGAAAAGGGGGGGAGAAAAGGAAAAATATAGAAGGGGGGAAGGAGGGGGCATTGTGTAGATGGGGCTTTATCCTTGTCTTGAAATAAACTTAAGTTCTGTTAGGCAGGGGGGCATTGTGTAGATGGGGCTTTATCCTTGTCTTGAAATAAACTTAAGTTCTTTTAGGCAGGGGGGCATTGTGTAGATGGGGCTTTATCCTTGTCTTGAAATAAACTTAAGTTCCTTTTAATGTTACAGACAATCTACCAAAAATGGAAATCTTACTTGGTTACAAACTCACTGACATCACCAAGGCCCCTCAAATCTGGAATCTTTCTATTATATACCAACTTCTTTAAAGGCCGGGAAACCCCCACAGGTTGCAGAGAGATAGAGTAGTGACGGAAATCGATAAGCTTTGATTCTTTGTCATAGTTCAAAAGAACAACCCTCTGACAAGTTGCAAGATTGACCTGCAAACCTTAACAACATTAGTACAAGGGTCAAGTTCAATTGTGCACTGAAGAATGGATATTATGCTCATGGTCTCATTCCTTTTTCTTCTTTTTTTGTATTAAATAAAAGATGAAAGTTTGAACTAATAAAAAACTTTGTGCAATTAAATATTCATCCGTGGAATTATGGATCCATTCTTATTTCAACTTGTTTTCCTAGAGATTAAGTATCACAGAATGCTTAAGCATAGGTCTACATTTACAATTCTTTAATCACCATTATAAAGAGGGTAGGGAGCTCCATAGAGATAACACTGTCACGACTCACACCTTTTCCAGAGTTTGCCACTCCTATAACTAGATATTTAGAAACATCTATACTAACTTAAGGAGGAGGAAGAATCATTCTTACTGTATTCACATTGATGGCTGGAAATATGTTTTGAAACATTGTTGTGGTCACTTTAAGGTGTTCACCTTCACCACCGAATCCTGCAAGGACAATCTAGCAATCCAAGAAAACGTTTAAACAGAAAAGCCAGCCTATGAGGCAACAGAAAAGTATCTCCATCTTCCTTACCAGAGGAGAGTTTTTGAACAGCCCTTCAGGTGCTCGTGGTCGGATCTGAGTTCGTGCAATTTCTGCATCTAAAGCATAAGAATGGATCTTGAAAGTTAGGGTTGGCCCTCTAGGACACCTAGCAACCCTTAAATAAGCTGCTTTATCTGTATGTGAAAGCAGAAGAAAGTGCGTAACCCCAAGCGGCCCAGCAACATGTAAGAAGTCCTTCATAGAGTTACTTTTCTTTTCCTGAAAAAATGATGGTTACTCCACATGGATAATAAGAACCGAATTTGGAATTATGGTATTTGAAAGTTATACATTTGCCAAATTTTGCAACAACTAAAATGATTGACCAAATAGTCACATCATCTCTTAAAAAAGTAAGGATTAAAATAAGACTCAAGAAAACATCATTCACAGCTGCAATTTCTAAACCCACCCCACCTCCTCTCTAACATAAAGGAACACAAACATATGCTGTATGCAGTGAGCCAAAATTTGGGACTTAAAATATAAACATCATCATAAAATCTCCTTAAACAACATGAGATTACTAGCTCATCTTATATGTCTAGGGACCACTTATGTATCGATGTATTCAATCCCTAATTACTTGAGATAATCATAGACAATGTATAATCACATTTTACTGAATATAGTTGATTCCCCTTGGACAATAAACCAAAAGCCTATTGAATGAAGTCATTCTTGTTTGAAGTTCAAAGTTTCTAACTTACATATGCATCAAAAATATCAGAAAGTCATGTCTTATATCTACAACAGAACAAATTGAAAATTTAATCAACAACAATATCTTTTAAATCACTCCAAAGATTCAAGTCATTGAGTAGACTTTTCATGATATTCTTTTAAATCTCTCTTTGCAAACCTTTCATTTTTCGTTTCCTCTTGTATTTCAAAATGGTAAATATATCAGTAAAGAAACAATCATTCGATTTTGAGAATTTATTAATTATCTTTTCAAATGTTCCATTTTTCACCACAAATAGGTAGTCTATTCAGTAGCCAGATAGATAAAAAGGTATTTCAAAAGTGGACAAACATTCAAAAAGACAACTGTACAAAAAGATAGGTAGCTAGCTGGCTAGTTAAATAGCTAGATAAATAGATAGATAGATAAATAAATAATAGATATCAGGTATATACATGTATACATCCACAGGTAGGTAGAATGGTATTAGAGAGAGATTAAATAAATTGAATGATACAAAGGTGAAGCATCTAGTTCAAGTTGAAGGTTTTGAACTTGTTACTTGAAAAAAAAAAAGCTAAAAAGACAATTAGTTGCTCTTTTGTATTATGGGTATTACATGTGTAAGTTCCACTTTTTTCCAAGGCTTAAACAACACATCCAAGGAATTAACCTTAGTACGAACCTTGGTCAATGTGACCTATCCATCATCAATAACTTGTCTAATGAAGTGATATCATGCATAGTGCATTAATATGTTGTGTGTGAATGAGATATGGCATGCTTAACCAGATCTATGGCACTCTTGCTATCACAATAGACCAATGGTTGTATATACTCAAGTCCAGTCTCTATCCCAAGTCTCTATCCCAAGTCTTCTCAACTGTATGGCTTTTTTGAAGTCCTCTATGGCTGAAATACATTCAACCTCTAAGGTAGATAATGTAATAACCTCTTGAAGCCTTGAATACCATGATATTGCACCACCGGCCATGGTCAATATGTACCCACTTGTGGATTTGCAAGCGTTTATGGTCATGTTTCAAGGCAACATTATTTTGTAGCTGCCTTGCCTCATTAAAAACAACATCCCGGCTGCGTATGACCCTTTCAGCTGAGGTAACCATATTCTATAACCCATTTCACCTTCTTCACCATATCCCATGAAGAGGTTTTTGATGGATTTGGCATCAAGTTTACTCCTCAACTTAGGCCTTATGTGTACAAAAGCTTCACAGCCAAAGACGCGTAAGTGATCATATGAAGCAGGTTTGCCAGACCAAACCTCTTCAGGGATGTCACCTTTCAAGGACATCTGAGGAGATCGATTGCATATATGTACTGCAATGTTTTAAGAGCCTCTCCCCAAAAACCATGAGGGACATTAGCTGTGGACAGCATGCATCTCACCCTCTCACAAAGAGTCTGATTATGCCTTTCAGCCACACCATTGGAAGAGGGGCTGTATGGAACAGTAAGCTCTCTTTTTATGCCCAAATTTTCACAAAAATTTTTAAATTCAGAACTTGTGAATTCACCCCCATTATCCGTACATAAGCATTTCAGCTTTCTACCTATTTGGGTAGTCACAAATGCATGAAATCTCTTAAATGCAACAAACGCTTCGTCTTTTGATTTGAGTAATTGCACCCAAATCTTCCTAGAAAAATCATCAACAAAAGAAACAAAATACAAAGCACCCCCCCATAGATTTGGTGGGCATGCTACATACATCAGAATGGACAAGATCTAATATACAAGACTTACGAGACACACCAGAGTAATAAAAACTTTTCACTTGCTTTCTATACTGACAATCATTACAAAAATCTAGCTTAGTGCCTTTAACATCAAGCTTCTTCAAGTTATAAAGTTTGGATAGACCCTTTTGGCTCATATGGCAAAGTCTTTTATGCCACAACTCCATATGAGAATTAATCTCAGCCAATGCAATGAATTTGCCAAACAAGGCCTTTCCATGTAGGCAATACAAAGTTCCCATTTCCATGCTTTTAACAATCAGCCGTGATCCTTTGGTCATCTTCCATGAGCCTCTTTCAAATAAAACTTTGTAACCATGCATATCCATTTGCCCAACAGAGAGCAAACTCTTCTTGATTCCTAGGACATATTGTAATAAAGTAAGTTTGTGATGTAAGGGCCCGGTCGGTTCAAATGGAACTGAAATCGGACACCGTTTGGTCACTCATATGTATGACCAAAGATTTCGAGTCTAAACTTACTAGAAGGTCATTTACTCTTGTAACCAAGTGATCCACTTAGCCTAGTGGTTAAGACTCAAGGATGTGAAGCAGGTCTTGGGTTTAATCCCCATGGGTACATGGGAGAGTGTTTTGCCCAAAGATCTCTAGAACTTTCTAGAAGCATCCACTTGAGTTAACTCTAGTTAACTCAGACACTTGGCGCACATGTAGTTACATGGCTGACACTTGGATGGTTAGTATCCACTTGCCCAAGAAGGCAGTTCCCTGGAGAGAGCTATAAGAGGTCTTAGGTTCAATCCCCATGGGTACATGGGAGAGTGTTTTGCCCAAAGATCTCTAGAACTTTCTAGAAGCATCCACTTGAGTTAACTCTGGTTAACTGGGACACTTGGCGCACATGTAGTTACATGGTTGAAACTTGGATGGTTAGTATCCACCTACCCAAGAAGGCAGTCCCCTGGAGAGAGCTATATATAGAGGCATTTGGTTGGGAGGAGAGTCGTCTCTCTAGCACGTGTGCCTAAATGCCTCTATATATAGCTCTCTCCAGGGACTATCTTCGATGTGCAATCTACGCACGAAAATATGATCTAGGTGGATTCAAATTACTAGTCCATTTTACGACCACCGCATGCTAGAAAGATGACTCTAGCATGTGGTGGTCATAATTATCGTTTTATTGCACATATCTTACATTATGCAGGACCAACTCATTTGTACCATCTGTCAAAAGATGCATACCTTCAATGGGACACGCATGATCATTCCCTAGGTATACATGGCCATGGTTGCCTTCATGAAAAGTAACAAAACACTCCTTGACAGGAGTCACATGAAACGAAGCACCAGAATCAACAATCCATGTCTAGGATAATGCATCATTTACTGTTAATAAAGCATCAATCAGATCACTTTTAGTGATCGACATGTCCTGTACATAAACATTGCAAGAGGCATCATGTGCATGAGAATCATCCGCTCATATAGTAGCACATAAAATATCTTCCATATCTGAAAGCTTCTCAATAACAACACTAGAGGCCATATTGGCCTTCTCTTTTTCTTTCTCGTTGTCCTGTCCATCTGTCCTCTCTTCTTTCTTGTCCTTTCATTTGTCTCATGCATTCTTCTTCCTCTCGAGCTCTACCTTATGGCATCGACAATCAAGCTTCTTGTGACCTTTCCTACCACACTGGTAACATGTCACATCACCACCCTGTTTCTTGTTCGAGCTTCCCTTTCCTTTGCTTTTGCTCTTACTTCTCTGTGAATAAGAGCTCTTCTTCTCTGATTTGCCTTTGACCATGTTTGCAGAGGTGCCTCGTTCACCACTTGCTCTTCTCCTCATCTCTTCATTCAATATAGAACCCCTCAAAGGCCATTTTTATGTAAGTGATGGCCCTTCTATTCAGATTATGCCACGCATCATCTGACATGCCTTTCGGCTTTCCTGCTTCAAACGCCGTGTCACAATCTTTGAGGAGGATAATTCCCTGAATTAGCTCCTTTTTAAAGATCAAATCATGTGCCCTCAAAGCGACGAATCTCAAAAAGATTCTTCATATCTGAGGACGACGATGCCATGGTTGCACAAATAAGATGTTAATGTGTTTGAATTTTGGGCACAATGCACCAAATTGAGGATACCACCTCTAAAAGTAGTGAACAATGGCTTCAAAAAGCTGTAGAAACAAAATGGAGCAAAATCGAGCCGATTGGTGCACAAAATTAGAATCTTGAATTTTCTGAAATTTTCTGCAAAAAATTTCAACGAACAAATTTGTGCTTAAAATCAACAATTTTGATTTCTTTTGACCTCAATATGCATACATAATGCTATAATGCAGCCTAGAACCAAATAGGAGCAAAAGCCCCAAATTTCACTTCAAAATTTTTTGAAATTCTTAGAAAAATACCACAATTTGCTGTACATAAGCAATTTCTTTTGCCACAATTGAATACATAAGGTGACCTGTGTATTGCTGTTATGACTTGTAAAACACCTGTTTAGACCTATAAAACACTTGAAAACAGCCTACCATGAGCCGTTGAGACTCCCAAAGTGTTCCTCTTCACCCTGGAGCAAAGTTCTTTGCGATGAAATCAAAGATTATCGCGGAAAGTGAGGTTTTCTTTGCTATACGGCACTTGCGTGGAAGCTCTCAAACCCTAATTCTCCTTTGATACCAATTGAAAGAGTTCAAATATGGTGCCGAGGAGGTAGAGGACTTGTTGTAGTGTGTGTGTATGCCTCAGAAATGGAGGCGCTAGTATCAAAATGTAGGGTGATAGGCAAAAATGGAGGGGCAGCTTGTTGGAGAGAGAAAGGGCCGGGGCGATAATCGACACTAGATTTGGAGGGGCTTCAAATGAATGACCTACCCCAAAGTCTTATTAAGTTATGTTATATAGGACCCTTTTAGGGTTGGCCAAGTTCACATTGAAATTGGCCCAAAAATAAAGAATAAGTGACATAGCCTTTATCAATAGCCCTATACACATGTATACACTATAAAGGGGTCATTTAGGAATTTATCCCAACATATCGATGAGAAATTAAGCCCAAAAATTGTTCCAAACTTGCAAAAATCAATTTCTGAAATTTTTTGCTGAAAATTTCAAAAAGATCCAACAAATTTGTTGTTTTTCAACCACAAAAGGCATATGTTAGGCCGCAGAAACATATTTTGTATAAATCCCTTTTTCAGTGAAGAGTCCTAACTGAGTTGGGGCACTAGCCTTGTAACCCTTCACAGTAGTAATAGAATGGATTCTCTCTCCGTGTAGAGAGAGAAATAGGTACTGAATCTGCCTGACTATTGATTTGTCACACCGGGGAAGACGTATTCGATACATGCTGAGTTCTGTGTCACTGTAATTCTTTGCTATAGTGTTATCATTCTGTCAATGTAATTTGTTTTTATATCGGATTAAGCAACGCTTCTATCTGCGAAGTTTGAAGTATTCCATGGTTACACTTGAGTTATTTCTGACGAATTCATGTAGAATGAAAATATCGGTATCCGATAAATAACAAATGGAAATGTACACAGAAACAAGAGCAAAAGAAAAAGCAAGGCTCAAGTGACTTGTTACCAATGTGGTAGGAAAGTTCACAAGAGGCCTTATCGCAGATACTACAAAGCTGAACTAGAAAGAAAGAAGAGCACAGGTGACAAGCAGAAAAAGGACACCAAGAATGAAGCACATGACAACTCAAAGGACAAGGACAAAGAGAAGGCCAATGTGGCCTCTAATGTCTTCATTGAGGAGCTATCGGATGCAAAAGATATTCTTTGTGCTACTATGGCAACAGATGATGCCAAAGTCAATGATGCTTTTGTTAATATCCATGCATAGGATATGTAGATCACAAAGAGGGATCTGATTGGTGCATTGCTTACTGTGATACTTTGTCACAAACATGGATTGTGGATTCATGTGCATTGTTCCACGTTATGATACTTGGGATTTGGTTGAGTTCCCCAAAGGTAGGAAGGCCATTCCCAACAAGTGGGTATACAAAATCAAAACTGTTGATGGCAAACCCAAGTACAAAGCAAGGCTGGTTGCTAAGGGATATGCCCAAAAAGAGGGCATTGATTTCCAAGAGGTGTTCTCTCCAATGGTTAAAATGACCACATACGTGTGTTATTTGCTCTCACAGTTGCCTTGGATTTGGAGTTATTCTGAATGGATACTAAAACAGCCTTTTTGTATGGTGATTTAGACGAAGAGTTGTACATGAAACAACCAGAAGGATATGCCATTCTTGGAAAAGAGCATTTGGTATGCAAGCCCCCAGACAATGGTATAAGAACTTTGATGCACTTATCATCAATCATGGGTTCAAAAGAAGACAAAAATTGGACTTATTGTCCTATGTGCAATCATGTGAAGGACTATAGCTGAGAAATTAAGCCCAAAAAACTATCAACTTAGAAAAACCAGTTTCTAAAATTTTCTCAGAAAATTTCAAAAAATTCCAACAAGCTGTAATTGCATGAAAAACAATAAATTTGTTGTTTTTCAACCAAAAAAAGTCATACATAGACTCAAAACAAAGTCAATGAGTGCTTGTTTTCACAAAAGCCCCAATTTTTGGGGCAATATGTCCTGTAAAATCATAGAAATGACCTACTCTAATAAGTTTCCAACAAATATGTAGTTCCAAAATCCTTATACAAAAACTCCCACTTAAAATGAGAGAAGGCCTATGCAACAAAGAACCAGTAAGTGAAAATCCGACCGTGGAGGTGCTCTAAATGACATGAAGGAATAAAAAAAGCACAATAGAAGAGGTTCCTCAAATGAAACTCTCCAAAAAACTCAAACTTTGCTTCAACTTTGCATTGAGCTTAAGTAATCCTTCAAAAACAGCACTTTTATCGTGAAATTATCCCGAAGACAAGAGAATGTCTTCCATTTAGCATAGGCTGAAGTAAATTTGGAGCAAATTTATTGCAATGGAACATCTCAAAGCTTTCATATCACTTGAAAGAGGCCGCAAAGAGCTACATGGTGGTGTTCTCAATTGCTCCAAACACCAAGGGAGTGGGCGAAGTGGGCTGCTATGTGAGGAGAGAGAAAGTGGAGAGAGAAATGTTCACAAGAAATTTGGAGAAGAAGATGAAGAAGCTCAAGTTGAAGAAGTCTCATTCAAGATATAAGAGTTTTGGGACCAACTCTTATTGATAAGTGACTTTTAGCCTTTAGGTCATTTGGGCATGTTCACAATTCACCAATAGCCAAAAGTCATAAAAATAATGTAAATGCCTATAACGCCCCAATTTGGGGTCCAAAATGTGTCTAGAAGGATCTTAGAGAGAGTTATCACCTGGAAGGATGAGAATATACAAAAGGAGAGACCTTGGGGCCTTTATCCACAACACTACACATACTGATAGCTTGCTAGTGGCTTCCCTATATCAAGAAATACTCGAGACAAGAAAGGAAGTGATGGCTTTGAGATCCAACCACCTCCTACACTCTGCAATCACCATGACCTCCTTGCCACCACAAATTCTTCTTAAACCCTTCTAAGGGAACAAGGAGAACAAGGAGCACGAGGAAGGTGCCATCGAGCTTCTTCAATATGTATGGGCCAACTGATGCTCAGCATATCAGCCATCTCAAGCTGATGTTGAAGGGACAAGGTTATTCTTAGGGAATCACTCTCACTCCATAGTTGACTATGAGGTAAGAATTTCATATAGTCTTTTGCATAGGCTATTCCGATGCAAAGTGGAGAAGCGATCCTATGTCTTTTGAAAATAATTATGTGAAGGCTGCACTCAGCAAAGCCTCAAGGCTTAGGCAGACGTAGAATCATCAACTAATGGGAAGCGAATCTATCGCCAACCAAAGCAATTGGGAAGAATGGTAGAGTATCTTCTCATCATGAACTTGTTACATCCTTGAGCGAGTGTGTTAGAAGCAAGGATTACCTCTAAACCTAAAACATTATACAATAATACACGAGCATTGTGCACATGATTATATAAGGCTTAATTAAATATGAGTTTATGCAAGAAACAACACCATAAAAGTAAAACTTCATAATTCCTTAACACAATGATCAAATAATCATGCAGATAAATGTTGATGTACTCATGTGATTGTAAACGTAACGTGTATGGTACTATGGTGTATGGTTGTCAATCATGCTTTGTCTAACGATGAGCGATCATTCTGATGCTCTTTCATGAATTTAATGTTATGAATCTAGTGTTATTAATTCGTGAATGATACATGGCGTCTCTACTATTTTTTAAGAAGTTTTTTGAAAAAAAAAATTGGGCGGTGTCAAATACTGTCAAAAAAGTTTTACTTTACCCGTTAGACGTCAAGATCCAATCAGAAGTCAAAAGTCAGAAACACGTCAAAAACAAATGGATATGCCAATTAAAGGGCTTCTTGGGCTTCACTGGCTTCTTCCATAGGTTCATCAAAGACTACATATGTATTGCAAAACCCTTCACACTTTTGATGAAGGGTACTTTTTGCCGTAAGGAAAGTGTTAATCCACCACTTGAATGGACGGAGGAGCTTGATCAATGTTTTCAGATACTGAAAAGGCTATTTACTACTACATCGATGCTGTAGATAGTGGATCTAATAAGTCAATTCCTTGTGAAAACAGATGCTAGTGACATGGCCATTGGTGAAGCTCTTTTCAAGATGGAAGACCTTTGCCATTTAGGAATCACAACCTCTTTGATATTCATATGTGCTACACCACACAAGAGAGGGAAGTGTTGACAATTGTCCATAGTCTGAAGGTTTGAGACACAAAATCAATAGAATTGGAACACCATTTATTATGGGGCATTTGTAACGGGTGTAGTCCTCGTCTTCTCAATTGTTCAGCCTTGTTAGGTTTGCCATATGCATTGATAACACACATGCACTTACCTTCCAACAAAGGTCCTCATGTGTGACCAAAGATTAAGCACGTCATGACTCTCATACAAGATGCGGCGGTGAATTTCATCATCAGCGGTCACACCTTGCTTTGCCTATAAGGTAATCCATTCTAAATGGAAAACTTCTTCTCTATCTTTCCCTCGGAAGTCAGCTCTAGGGTGGAGCGACCACCATAGCTATCCAGGCCACCTGAACTTGATTGGACTCATTGCTAATGCCTACCAAAGTTGCTCTCAACACGACAACGCCAAGACAAAGATAGAAATTAATCCCTATGTCTATAAAAGAAAGAGCATTTAGATCAGGAATTAATCCCTATGCCTCTTCAGTATCAAAAATCAAACTCTTGCATGAGCTCAGCCCACCTTGCCTTTCAACCTTGAAGGTCAGGTTGATTGGGAGATACTTCAAGGAATAATGATCTCTCTGGACAGTGAATCACACTATGGAGGGTGGAAGCATGTCTCTCGGCGAGAGTCTAATTGAGAGTGTTACCTTCCCCATATTAAGTTTGCTTATAACGGTACTAAGCATTTGACTACTTGGTAGAGCCTATTTATGCAAATGTACAATTACGTGGAAAGACCATCGATTGCCATCAAACTCACATTATGCAGACTGGTCAATAGCTGACTTCTTGCATGATATGCAAGAAATGTTGTAGACCGATAGGGAAAGCATAAAGACAACCTAGGACAAAGTTGTCTTATATGCTAACCAACATCATAGACCTCGTGACCTCTACGTTGGCATGTATGTGTATGTATCTTAGGAGTTTGACATGCATCAAGGAATCATTATTCATCTTATGTTCCACGCCAATCGCTTGAAAGGGCAACTTGGAAAGTATGAGACGGTGATGCCTCCGGAGGAGATCCCCACTCTAGAGGATATCTCTTGATACATTCCACTAGAGCTAGAGCATAGTGGAAAGCAACGTTTTAGCAACGGCAACGGAAACGGCAACGGCAATGGCAACGCGTTAGCAACGGGTTAGCAACGAGGGCAATGTTTGGAGCTAGGCGTTGCGATAAAGTTATTTATTTTTCAAAAATTTTATACATACTTTTTAGGTATTTTGGGTACTATGATATATAATAAGGTAGGATATGACTATATATACCATAAAATACTATATATATATATATATATATATATATATATATATATATGTATATATATATATATATATATATATATATATATATATATATATATATATATATATATATATATATATATATATATATGTATATATACACACACACACACATATACATATACATATACATATACATATACATATACATACACACACACATATACATACACACACACACACACACACATATATATATATATATATATATATATATATATATATATATATATATATATATATATATATATATATATACATATATACATATATATATATATATATATATATATATATATATATATATATATATGTGTGTGCATAGTTTTTCCATACGCGAACCATACGGCAAACGCATACGGGTATGGAAGTATGAAAAAAGTATGGAATCTTTCAAAAATATCATGCGTGATATCATACGTCTAGAACAAAAAATATTGAAAATATGAAGTATTATATATACAATAATATAATTTTAAAGATCAAAATTATATTGGCTACTATAGCTGAGGGTGTTGTACATATGTTTCAGTATAATGGAGGAGAACATATGAGAGTGAATTTGCATAAAACTGGAATCCATGAAAGATGAGAAAAATTGGAGTACAAAAAATTTCATACTCCAACCATACGCATACGTTTTCATACGTACGGTATTTTTTCCATACGCGTCCGAAAATAACTAGGTGTGTGTGTGTGTATGTATGTATGTATATGTGTACATGTCTGTATGTATGTATACACACACAAAGAGAGAGAAGCACTATGACAAATCATGAGTCATGGCATAAATTATAAGTGGCAAGTGATAAATTTGAAGTCACAAGTGCCATCACAATAGTAAATACCATGGTGGAAAGCAACATTGCCTATCATTTCCAAAATATCAATCTATTTCAAGATGATAAGGTCCAGAATCATATATAAATGAATCTCTTCTCTTCTAAAGCTTTTTGTGTCTTCATTTTCCACATCATTTTAAGATTTGAATAAGGTTATAGATAATTTTTTATCACTCTTAAAAGAAATATATTTTTTAGATTTTTTTTAAAAAAAATGAATGCAAAGCAACGCGTTGCGAACGTAGCAACATTGCGAAGTTGCGGTGGCGAAGTTGCGGACCGTTCGCAACGCGTTGCGATGCAACTATGAGCTAGAGGTTGTTTCAAACCAAAGGGAGAAGAAGTCGAGGAGGACTTCCTCTCCTTAGTATCTATCATATGATAAAGTGGAAGCACCATGTAAGTCTACGATGACTTGGAAGTAAGTTCGATTGTTGAACAATCGTTCCCTTCCTTTCATTGTTGAGGAGATTGTCAAGGACAACAACTGAAAAATAAGGGGGGAAGTGTTATACATCTTCCCTTCCGAGACATCTGGATAGGCATTTTGTAGTTATTGTCCGGCATGGAGATATCATACAAGTGTGTATTAGGATCCTCCAATTCAGTGTGAATTGGGTCATTTCACTTGAGTTCTATAAATAGGACTCAAGGCCTCTCATTGTCATTCTTGGCATTTGCCACGACTAGACTCTTTGCCTCACATGGAAGAGGCTCGTAACCCTTTTTTTATTTTTTTTTTTATTTCTTTTTTTTTTTTGGGGGGGGGGGGGAGGACTTGCGATATGCAACACTAGTCCTCTAGAGGTGACTTCCCATCGTGTGGTCTAGACTCCTAGGCTCGGGGTGAGCCTGTATTGGCTCTATGGCTCGAAGATTAGATTGACGTCCTCCCTTTTATTATTTGTAAATTTGGCTTGTGTCTTGACTTATCAAGCAAGAAGGATCCTCGAGAAGCCAATATTTATAAGAATTCATATCTCATACTGCAAGACATTTACCCAACAATCATTGGCTTTGCAACTAATAGTGTACCTTTCTTATTCTCTTTGGTAATCAACATTGACCCCTTGTGTAGTTTCCATGTGACTTCTCCATAAGTAGACAGACAAGTATCTCAAAGTGTCAAGTTTCCCAACTAAAGAAGACACTTCTCGTTGCCTCAAATGTACCTTGCATCATGTAGTCCACTTGCAGGTACCAAGTGCATTGTCCCTTTGGCTTCCATTTCACATGCATAGTTCGTTCGCCAAGATACATAGATGATAGCACACATAAGAGAACACACAACCCATGCAATGGGAATCGTGAGCCAATTTATGGTTGATCGAGGAAGCGCAAACGTGGATACTTGAAGGGGACTACGAGCAAATGGCTATGTTATGGGGAGCTTTCAACGAAGCTATTTGGTTAAGCATGTCTATGCATTGAGCTACGATAGCCAAAGTGCCATTTGTCTTGCAAAGAAAGCCACGTTCATGCCCACACACAACATATAGATATGTGGTGAACTTCATCAAAGAAGTGCTTGAGGATGGACTGATCACATTGATCAAGGTCATACATCACAAAATCCTAGAGATGCTCTCACCAAGTGATCAAAGGCACATCATCAGCTATGCATACAAATGGTGGAAATTACTTAAAAGAGCATCCTTCTCCCTTTAAGTGCGAGGTTGTTTGGGAATAAGACTGCAAGGTGCTCCCCATAATGGTTAGGTGCTTTCGGTTCGGTGCGTTTAGGGTGCGAGGACCGAACCTTACGTCTTAGGTAAGGTGCATAAGGTGTGTCGCTAACATATTAGGTGCGTTGAAGGTGCAAGAACCGAATGTTATCTTTGAAGTAAGGTGCGTAAGGTACGTTCCACTAAGAAATAATATATATAATACCATATATTATGCAATCACATATATCAATGATTCATATTGAAGTTGTGGATCAATCATCACTTACATATAGATATACAAGAGAGGAAAAGCGTATGGGGAAAAAATGTGTATCTATGTGTATGTGTGGATGTATGCCAGATGTGTGTTTTTATGTGTATTCCTAGAAGTGCATAGCTGTATTTGAACACCTAAGTACAGATGCACACAAGGGAAAAGCACACATGACACAGCTATGTGCCTTTACATGGACATATATGTCCCTATAAGTGCATATATATATATATATATATTCGAATACCTATATGTAGATCTACACAAGGGGAAAGCATAAAGGGCAAAAAATTGTATATATGTGTGTGTGTCTGTGGATACATGCACAAGTGCATGGATGTATTTGAACACTAATATACAGATTACAAATATACAAGGGAAAAAAGCATAAGAGGGGAAAAATTGTGTGTGTGTGTGTGGATAAATGCCTAAGCAAAGGGTACATCTATGTGCATGCATTCATGTCTTCATACATGTATTTGAACTACAAAAGCGCCACAAGCTGACAGTTAAAAAGCAGCAGGCCTCTCTCTCTCTCTCTCTCTCTCTCTCTCTCTCTCTCTCTCTCTCTCTCTCTCTCTCTCTCTCTCTCTCTCTCTCTCTCTCTCTCTCTCTCTCTCTCTCTCTCTCTCTCTCTCTCTCTCTCTCTGGCAGCAAGCACCGATAGGAACCGAATCTAATCAGAGCACCGCACCGAACCAGATGAACCGGATGATCGGTGCGTTTTTGCCCTGGAAACAAGAAGAACCGGATGGCACCGTACATATAGAACCGTACAGCACCGAATGCATGCCCCGAGGGTATAAATACGCGAACCGATGCGACCCTGGTGCTCCCTAATGTACATTTACACCCTTCTCAATGATAGCTATCTCAAAGAGCTACACATATATTTTTTGTACATTTCTCAACCCACATTTGAGGCCTTTATAGGCATTTATATTCATTCTTATACTTTTGGTCAATGGGCATGTGTGAACATGCCCAAGTGACCTAAAGTCACTTAGTATAAGGTCCCCAATTTACATAACTTGATGGGACTTCAACCAAAAATTGTACAAGCAACTTCTTCCTCCTTCAATTGCATGCATCTCTCTCTACTTTTCCCTCTTGGGCCTCCTCCATTGTTGAGGCTCCTAGACAATAGGTGGTACCACTTTGAAGCTCTCCTCAACCTCTTTCAAGTGGAAGCATTGGCATGAGTCCAATTTGACCTCGAGTCAGTTAGATCATTGATGAAATAGTTCCATGTTTTTAGTCGAGGAAATTGTTTAGGATAGCAATTAAGAATAAGGGGGGAAGTGTTAGGTCCCCAAAACAAAAGGACATTTGAATGGGAACTTTTGGTTATAAGTGTTCGACCAAGTATGTGAAAGAGGCCGCGGAGAGCTACGTCGTGGTGTGCTCGGTTGCTCCAAACACCAAGGGAGTGGGCTGTTGCGTGAGGAGAGAGAAAGTAGAGAGAAAAACCTGCGCAGAAATTTGGAGAAGAAGATGGAGAAGCTGAAGTTGAAGAAGTCCCAATCAAGTTATGAGAGATTTGGGACCAAGTCTTATTGATAAGTGACTTTTAGGTCATTTGGGCATGTTGACACATGGCCAATGACCAAAAGTCATAAAAATAATGTAAATGCCTATAACTCCCCAATTTGGGGTCCAAAAAATACAACAAAAATATGTCTGGAAAGCTTTCGAAGAGAGCTTTCACATGGAAGGGTCAAAATATACAAAAGGAGAGTCCTTGGGGCCTTTATCCCCAACAACCTCCCACTTAAAGGACCAAGGAGGCTCCTTTAAGCTAAGTAACTCCCACCATCTGTATACATAGCTGATGTTGTGCCTTGGGTAGACACTTCGTGAGAGCATCTGCAGGATTCTGTGAAGTATTGACCTTGATCAAAGTGATCAGGCCATCCTCTAACACCTCTCTGATGAAGTGATATCTCACATCAATATGCTTTGTGCGAGCATGAAACATGGCATTCTTTGCCAAACATATGGCACTCTGGCTATCGCATCCAAGAAGAGGTGCCTTTTCAAGCATCCCAAACTCACTGCAGAGCCGAGCTAACCAAATGGCTTCTTTGGAAGCCTCTGTGGCTGAAATATATTTCAGCCTCTGTAGTAGATAGTGCAACTATCCTCTGAAGTCTAGAGCACCATGAAATAGCTCCACCTGCAAGGATGTATACATAGCCACTTGTGGACTTGCGTGTGTCCACATCACCTTCCATGTCTGAATCACAAAATCCTTTTAACTCCAATGGACCCTTTCCATAACATAAGCATTTACTTTTGGTCCCTTTCAAATATCTCAAGATAGATTTGACTGCCTCCCAATGAGCTCTACCAGGATTAGCCATGAACCTGCTAACAACTCCCACTGCATGAGCAATGTCTGGCCGAGTGGCAACCATAGCATACATAAGTGAACCACAAGCTGATGCATATGGAACACTCTTCATGTAACTGGCTGCATCATCATTTTTGGGACAGTCATCCTTGGAAAGCTTAACATGTGGCTGCAATGGCACTCCAAGAGGCTTAGCATCAGCCACATTAAATCTGTCCAGCACTTTTTCAATGTACTTTTCTTGGGATACCTGCAAAGTATGCTGCTGTCTATCCCTTTTTATACGCATACCAAGAATATGCTCAGCTTCCCCAAGGTCTTTCATTGAGAATGCAGAGTTCAGCTGCTGTTTTAGAGCATTCAGAGTGCTCTTTTTCTTCCCAGCCAGCAGCATATCATCTACATACAGTACAAGAATAATTGGGCTGCCATCTTCATCCTTTTTCGTGTACAAACAATGATCTGCATGGCTTCTTTTAAACCCATGTTTGAGCATAAATGCATCAAACTTCTTATACCATTGTCTGGGGGCCTGTTTCAGCCCATACAAGCTCCTTTTCAATTTGCATACCAGATGCTCTTTTCCAGGAATGGCATATCCTTCTGGCTGTTTCATGTGCAGCTCTTCATCTAAATCACCATGCAAAAAGGCTGTTTTAACATCCATTTGGAATAATTCCAAATCCAAGGCAGCTGTGAGAGCAAACAACACACGTAAAGTGGTCATTTTCACCACTGGAGAGAACACTTCTTGGAAATCAATGCCCTCTTTTTGGGCATATCCCTTAGCAACCAGCCTTGCCTTATACTTGGGTTTGCCATCAACAGTTTTGATTTTGTACACCCACTTGTTTGGAATGGCTTTCCTTCCTTTGGGTAACTCAACCAAATCCCAAGTATCATTTGCATGCAAGGCCTTTATCTCTTCTTGCATGGCTAACTCCCACTTCTTCTTGTGCTCACATAGCTTTGCCTCTTTATAAGTAAGAGGCTCACCCTCATCTAATAACATAATATAATGTATAGAGGGATCATATCTATTCACTCGCCTCCTAGGACGTATAGATCTTCTTACCCAATGATCAACATTACCAGGCAATGGATCTACATCAGGAGGTACATTAACTTCTTCACTGTTAACAGGCTGCTGTACATCATTTCCAGCCCTGTTTTCAGCATGAATAGGTGGCTGCATATGCCCTTCAGGAGCATCATTTTGCTGTCCAGCATCATCTGGCTCAATAACCACGGGCTCATTGTCATTTCCAGCCATATGTGGTGCATCCCGAGGGTCCATATCAGATTTAACTGGTGGCTGTACATGCTGAAATTTGACTCTTTTATGGTCATCTTTAGAGGCACAATTGTTTTTGAGCAGCCTTGCCTCATTAAATACAACATCTCGGCTGCGTATTACCTTCTTGAGTTGAGGTAGCCAAATCCTGTAGCCCATTTCACCTTCATCTCCATAACCCATGAAGATTCCTTTCATGGACTTTGCATCTAACTTGCTTATCAACTCAGGCCTTATATGCACAAAAGCATCGCAACCAAAGATGCGTAGGTGGTCATATGAAGCTGGTTTGCCAGACCAAACCTCTTCTGGAATGCCACCTTTTAAGGACCAGTGTTGCATACGCAACGCGTTGCGAACGTTCGCAACTTTCGCAACGCAACTCCACGTTGCGTACACGTTCGCAACGCGTTGCTAATCTTTCAAAAAAAAATATTTCCCAAAAGTCCAAAAATGGTCCACAAGGGTCTTTTAAGTCTTAACCCTTACAACTTATGAACAAAAAAGTTGTTGATCAAGGAAGAAAGACCAATACCTCAAGGTGGAAAAGAGAAGTGCATATATATATATATATATATATATATATATATATATATATATATATATATATATATATATATATATATATATATATATATATATATATATATATATATATATGTATGTATGTGTGTGTGTGTGTGGGGTTATGTAATATGTATGTATGTATGTACTAACTATATGTGTAATCTATGATGTATATTCCTATTTTTGTATGTTTACCCAAAGATATGTTTATTTATTTAGCTATGTATGTATGTACGTATGTATGTATCTATATATGCATCTATGTATGTATGATGTCATTCCTAAATTCTATTACTCTATGTTTACTGAAAGGCATGTATATTAACTTATATATGTATCTAATATACATGTTTCTATTTTTGTAGTATGTATGTATGCATGTGTATCATGTATGTATACATCTATGTGTTGTGTATAAATGTAATATGTATATACTATGTGTATATATACATAAAAATGTGTGTATTACATTACACGTATGTATGTAGTATATATTTACTGCTATGTATGTAATATAATATAATCCATGTATGTATGTATGTGTGTGTGTATATATGTATGTATGTATCTATGTATATATATATATATATATATATATATATATATATATATATATATATATATATATATATATATATATATATATATATATATATATATATATATATATATATGTGTGTGTGTGTATATATGTATGTATGTATCTATGTATATATATATATATATATATATATATATATATATATATATATATATATATATATATATATATATATATATACACACATATACATATAAAAAAATCTAAAATAAAAATTGATTTGTACGCAACTTTATCGCAACTTGGGGTTCGCAACTTGAACCCGTTGCTAACGCGTTAGCAACCCGTTGCCTACGACGTTGCCATCCCGTTGCTAACCACTATGTTAAGGACATATGAGGGGATCGATTGCAAACATGAACTGCAGTTTTCAAAGCCTCTCCCCAAAATCCATGAGGGAGATTAGCTGTGGACAGCATGCATCTCACCCTCTCACATAAAGTCCTATTATACCTTTCAGCCACACCGTTGGAAGAGGGGCTGTATGGGACTGTTAGCTCCCTCTTAATACCAAGATTTTCACAAAATCTATTGAATTCAGCACTTGTAAACTCACCCCCATTATCTGTACGTAAGCATTTCAGCTTTCTACCTGTTTGAGTGGTCACAAATGCATGAAATTTCTTAAATGCTGCAAAGGCTTCATCTTTAGATTTTAACAAATATACCCAAAGCTTCCTAGAGTAATCATCTACAAAAGAAACAAAGTAAAGAGCACCCCCCATAGATTTTGTGGGCATGCTACAAACATCAGAATGAACAAGATCAAGCACATTAGACTTACGAGAGACACCAGAGTAGTAAGAATTCTTTACTTGCTTACCATATTGACATTCATTACAAAAATCAAGTTTTGAGCCTTTAGCATCAAACTTGTCCAAATTACATAGTTTATCAAGACCTTTTTGACTCATGTGACCAAGCCTTTTATGCCATAATTCCATATGTGAATGGATTTCAGCCAAAGCAATAAACTTGCCCAGCAAGGCTTTACCATGCAAGCAATAAAGAGTCCCTTTCTTTGTACCTTTAACAATCAGCCTAGAGCCTTTGATAAGCTTCCATGACCCCTTCTCAAAGAGGGTACTATATCCATGCATATCCATTTGCCCAACAGACAATAAGCTTTTCTTGATGCTTGGTACATACCTTACATCATGCAAAACCAGCTCATTGGTACCATCCACTGTGAGATGCACTGTGCCAATACCTTCAATTGAACAAGCATGGTTATTTCCAAGATATACATGTCCATGGCTGCCTGCATGAAAGGTAGTGAAACACTCCTTAATAGGAGTTACATGAAACGATGCACCTGAATCTACAATCCATGTTTGTGACAAAGCATCATTCACAGTAAGCAAGGCATCAATCAAATCCCTCTTTGTGATCTGCATATCTTGTGCATGAATATTAATAGAAGGATCAATAACTTCAGCATGCTCTGCTTCCATAGTAGCACAAAGTATATCTTCTGCATCTGATAGCTCCTCAATGATGACACTAGAGGCCACATTGGCCTTCTCTTTGTCTTTGTCCTTTGAGGTATCATGTGCTTCATTCTTGGTGTCCTTTTCCTTCCTGTCACCTGTGTTCTTCTTTCTTTCTAGTTCAGCTTTATAGAATCTGCAATCAGGCTTCTTGTGACCTTTCCTACCACATTGATAACAAGTCACTTCAGCCTTGCCTTTGCTTTTGCTCCTGTTCCTCTGTACATTTCCACTTTTCTTTTCTGTTCTTCCTCTAGCCACATTGGCTGAACCACTGCCCTCTCCACTAGCTTTCCTCCTGATTTCCTCATTCAAAATAGAACCCCTTACACCATCAAAGGTAAGACTGGGGCTATTCGAAAGTGAAACAACCAATGTTTCCCACGAATCAGGTAAGGTCATCAACAAGAAGATGGCCTTAAGCTTATCATCAAATGGAGGTAATCCAGAGTCCTGCAATTGTGAAAGAGTACCTGTAAACAAAGATAAGTGCTCAGCCGCACTTTTTGACTCATCAAGCTGCATACACACTAGCTTACGCATAAGATGCACTTGATTTACAGGCGTGGTATTTTCATAAGTGGCTTTCAGCTTCTCCCATACCTCAAAAGCAGTTGTAAGGCCTTTCAAATCCACTAAGATTTCATCTGATACAGCCATCTTGATGTAAGTGATGGCCTTCTTGTTTAGGTTCATCCATGCTGCATCTATCATATCTTCAGGCTTGACTTCCTCAAGAGCCCCTTCACAATCTTTAAGAAAGAGGATGCCCAACATTCTCTCTTTCCACAAATCGAAACCATTACCTTCAAATCTCTTGATCTCAAACAAGCTTTTGACATCAGAGGAGGTAGAGGCCATGTTTGCACACTAAGAGCTTCAAAATTTCACCAAAAAGGTAAAATTCACCTGCTGTCCTGTGCGCAATTACCTTAGGAGACTATAGCTGAGAAATTAAGCCCAAAAACTGTTCAAAACTTGCAAAAAACAATTTCTGAAATTTTCTGCAGAAAATTTCAGAAAATTCCAGCAAGCTGTAATTGCATCAAAAACAACAAATTTGTTGTTTTTCAACCACAAAAGGCATACATAGATGTAAAACCTAGGCAATGGGTGCTTGTTTTCACAAAAGCCCCAATTTTTGGGGCAATATGACCTGTAAAATCAGAGAAATGACCTACTGTAATAAGTTTCCAGCAAGTATGCACTTCCTCAATCTTTGTGCATGTCCTCCCACTTGAAAAATAAGAGAATTTCTGCCACAAAAGACCTGTAGATGAAAAAATCAGCAATGTGGATGCTGAAAAAGACCTGTGGGGATACAAAAAGAAGAATAGAAGAGATTCTTCGCAATGAAACTCTCTAAAAAACACAAAATTTGCTTCAGCTTTGCTCCGGGCTGAAGTAATCCTCCAAAAACAGCACTTTTATCGCGAAAAAAGAAGGTTTTTCGCGATGAAATTCTCCCAAATGCAAGAAAACACCTTCAGCTCAACATAGGCTGAAGTAGAAAAGCACTTCGAGCAACTTTGTCGCGATGGAACAGCTTAAAGCTCTGATACCAGTTGAAAGAGGCCGCGGAGAGCTACGTCGTGGTGTGCTCGGTTGCTCCAAACACCAAGGGAGTGGGCTGCTGCGTGAGGAGAGAGAAAGTAGAGAGAGAAACCTGCGCAGAAATTTGGAGAAGAAGATGGAGAAGCTGAAGTTGAAGAAGTCCCAATCAAGTTATGAGAGATTTGGGACCAAGTCTTATTGATAAGTGACTTTTAGGTCATTTGGGCATGTTCACACATGGCCAATGACCAAAAGTCATAAAAATAATGTAAATGCCTATAACTCCCCAATTTGGGGTCCAAAAAATACAACAAAAATATGTCTGGAAAGCTCTCGAAGAGAGCTTTCACATGGAAGGGTCAAAATATACAAAAGGAGAGTCCTTGGGGCCTTTATCCCCAACAGTATGGAGTGTGTCCACTCCAATGTGAGCTGACCCACCTCCTTTGAATGAGTCTATAAATAGACCTCTAGGCCTCATTTGTTACCAATTCCTCGTATGAGGCACTATGACTCTTAGCCCTTGGTGGAGCCCCTTGCACATGTATGGTGTGGGTATGGTGGTACAAGACACCATACCCTTGAGGGGGGTTGCCACTCGATTGGTTGCAAGCTCCCAAGCTCAAGGGAGAGCCCGTTTCACTTTATGTTTGGAAGGTGAGTCTAATGTCCTCCCTTTTATGTTTGCGGATATGGCTTGTGTTTTGTCTTGTTATCAAGAAGGATCTTGGGAAAACCTTATGTTTGTAGTTCTATGGACAAGAAGTGAGTTTAATGTCTCCCTTTTATTTTTGTGGGTATGGCTTGTGTTTTGTCTTCTTAGCAAGGAAGCTCTTGGGAGAGTGCTTGTGAGGCACTAACAAGATTGCAAATATGGCCTAAAGCTTTTAGTTCTCCCCAAAAGCCCTGAAAGAGAGCATGCATCTAACCGTCTCATAAAGTGTGCGATTATTTGTCTAGGCCACACCATTGGAAGCACCCCCTATAAACTTGGCACACATGCTACATACATCAAAATTAACAAGGTCATGCACATAAACTGTACAAGAGATGCCAACGAAAAAAAGAACTTCTTACTTGTTTACCACAAAGACAATCACTACAAAAATCAAACTTTGTGCCTTTCACATCAAGCTTATACAAAGAAAGTAGCTTTCAAGACCCTTTTGGTTCATATGGCCAAACCTGTTATGCCATATAACTCGATCTGAGAGTTTATTTCAAACCAAAAAAATAAACTTGCCCAAGAGGGCTTCTCTATGCAAACAATACAAATTTTCATTCTTTGTGCCTTCTACAATCAACCTTGAGCCTTTTATAAGCTTCCATGAGCCTTTCTCAAATAGATTGCTATACCCATGCATCTCAATGTATCCAGCTCACAAGAGACTCTTCTTGATGCTTAGAACATATCTCTCATCATGGTTGGTTATTGATGCATGAGAAACTTCCATACACAACTTACCAAGCTTCAACTTGACGTCACTATTAAGAATGCATTCCTAACGTGGATTTTTTTCCAAATCTTCCTTTCTTTTCTTATCCGATTCACTTTGTGACGGTGCGCTTTTGTTCTTTGATCGAAGCATTCTCTACTGCACATGTTTGGCTTCGACCTCGATGTTTTGGTGACCTCCACAAGCCGCTCTTAGGGCACATAACCCCTCCCATAATCCTCTTGATTGCTCGAATATACACTACTCTTCTTTCATGCAAAGGTATATACTACAACCTCATATAGAGTACAAAATTAGGTTGTGTCCATGTCATTTCAGTTATCCATGGTACTAAAGATAAGGAATCTTATGAAAGAAGAGGCACATTGATGCTCATTTCAATTGTCCAAGATGTGAAAATCCAATGGAAAGCATGTGCCATGAATAGTCCTTTTAACACTACTAAAACATAAAAGGTTGTTGGGTAGAGCTTGGAGCCATGTTTTGACAATATGTTGCACCAAGCTAGTGAATCCCATGGTGAGAGGCTTGAACCTTGAGGAAAGGAGAACCAATTGCCCTAAGCATATGTGCAATGTCCAAACTTATAATACATTTATTACACATGTATAATATAATATATTATGTAGTTTATAATACTTTGTAGGTTGATCCGTTGTCTATTTGATATTGAGAAGATGAAGCCTTCATGCTGTATTTGTTATTTGTAATGCAACCATCGTGTTTGGCAGCCATTTGATTGACACCTCAAAACAAGCATCAATATCATAATGGATCCGATTCGTAAGCAAGGTGGTTAGGTTTGTAAGGTTCGTGCAGTTCGGTACGGGTAAGGTACGTGAACCGAATCTTATCTCAAAGGTAAGGTTCATAAGGTACGTTAGGGTTTTTATATACATGTAAAAATTATATATGTCAAATATACATACACGTCTATATACATATAGATACATTGGTAACAATTTGGATCAAATATAAAAAAAAACAGCATTTGAACCATACAAAAAAAAATTAGACAAACCGGATGTAAGGTTCGCTATGGAACCGAACCGAACCGAACCGAACCGGATCATAGTACCGGAATTTCCGCTACGCCAACCGATGCAACCTTGTTTGTAAGAAAATGTGTGTAAGCAATGAGCATATGTGCATGTGCATGTACATGAGTGTGTATATGTCTTTGTTATATGTGCACGTGTATATAAACATGTCTCTGTATATGTGCATGTTGTTAGCAAAAACGTTAAAATCATGGTTAACAATGGTCAACTCTTCATTATGTACTTGTCAGAGTTGGTCAGAAAATGGTCACCAGTTTTAGTTCATCTTGTAGTGCTCAAAGAGAGCTTTCGAACCATATATAACATTCCACTATTCATCACCATTTTACCTTTGTTGGAAATTTGGTATCAGAGCTCCAGGGTTTTGGTATCAGAGCTCCAGGGTTTTGGTATCAGAGCTTTAGGGTTTTGATATCAGAGTTCATTCAGGCTCTCAGATTCCCAGGTTTCCTAGTCTTCCAGGTTTACAACATATGATTTAAGAGCATCTTCTAATATTTGACATTTGACATACACACTTAATCTAGATGAGTAAAGATTTGAGAATTACACAATTCAGTTACATATTTATTCATCCGTGTGGAAGTATGAAGTCGATGATCTGTTAGCAGTCAAATACTTTTGGAAGAGTATGAAAATACTTTACAGAAATATTGTTTGAAGACCAAGACTTGATGAAGAGAAGGCTACTTCAAATTCAAGGAAGAACAATGATTTGGAGAAGATGAAGGAACAAGATCAACATCAACTCTCAGGTATCAGTTTCTACTATCAGATTATCATTTGCAGGTTATATCTTAGAAGAGCAGTTATGAAGAGATTTGAAGGATTCAAGGAATGCTTTTATACATTCATTATTTGAAAGTTAAAGGCTACATCAAAACAGGTATCTAGAGGTTTTCTTAGCGAGTTTTGAGAGATCTCTTTCAAGACAAGAAAGCTCATCTAAGAAGACAAATTTGGAGATGGGATGAGTTTTGTGTTCAACCAATTTTTTTTGTAAGTTGGTTAAATATCTAGGTACAAAATTTGATCTAGAGAGGTAACTCTAGAAAGGTAATTCATCATTCAAGTAAAAGGTTGGTGAGTTCAATCAAATCAATCATATTTGAAGCAAAGTTTTGATTCAAAGATATGAAGAGATGATAAAACATGTTTCTATATTCACTTCCATTTGAATACCATGTTTGTTTTGTGTCTTACTCTTAAGCACTAGAGGAAGAGAAAAGTTCATTTGAAGAAGTTAAGAGTGCTTGCTACTTCAAGATGAAGAGAACAAAAGGTATGGAAGAGAAGTTTGAAGATGTTGACATCATCATCAGGTGGACAAAAGATGCAGAAGAAGAAAGTCCAATATTTCCAAAAAAAAAAGTAAGACTTTCTTTTCTCACATATTTTCCATATACTTTTCCTAATTTTATCCTCTACATCCAAAGACAAGTCTACGAGAACATCTTGTGAAGAAGATAGTATAAAGAAGAAGCAGTTTCTTGTTTTGCATGATACTTGGTCATGATTTAGTAGATTTGACAAAGAATTGCATTGAGAGAAAGAAATGCAGCAGATTTTAAAGACTTGTATATTTTGACTCATATGTATGAGTTCTATATAAGTTGAAGATTTTGAGCATGCAGCTTATATGTTCCCTCAAAGAATTCTTGGAGTGTCAATACAAAGCTACTTGGTATATGACAAGTTGTAGAGAAGTATATTTCTTCTTTATCTAACTCTTGAGGTAAAAGAGTATTTGTAGAAGATGTTGGAGACTTGGGGAGAGGTTTTATGTTTGGAAAGATTACCTCATATTCAGTATTTTTTGAAAACTTTGGAAAATTCAGATTTTTTTATATACGTCAGGTGCATAATCTACTTTCTATGTTTGTCTTGATTTTTGGATACATGCTTGTATTCAAAAAGGTTTTAGGTGTTCCATCAGATCCTATCACTTGATTGAGAAGTGGAGTTAGCCAAAAGAAAATCAAGCAGATACTATCACATTTCATCCGGGTAGAATATGAAAAGATGAAGTATCAACTTGAAGCTTTAAGAGTTCTCAAGGAGAAGTTTGTCCACTTATGTTTCAAGTAGGAGTTGCAGATTCTTGGAAAGGATTTGGTTAAAGAAAAGTTTTACAACTGAAAGTGTATAAAAGCACTCCTTGAATCCTTCAAATCTCTTCATAACTGCTCTTCTAAGATATGACCTGCAAATGATAATATGATAGTAGAAACTGATACCTGTGATTTGATGTTGATCTGATTCCTTCATCTTCTCCAAACCATTGTTCTTCCTTGAATTTGAAGTAGCCTTCTCTTCATCAAGTCTTGGTCTTCAAACAATACTTCTGTAAAGTATTTTCATACTCTTCCAAAAGTATTCAGCTGCTAACAGATCATCAACTTCATACTCCACACTGATAAACAAACATGTGACCGAATTGTCTAATTCTCAAATCTCTACTCATCTAGATTAAGTGTGTATGTCAAATGTCAAATGTTAGAAGATGCTCTTAAATTATATGTTGTAAACCTCGAATTCTGGGAACTTGGGAATCTGAGAACCTGAGTACTTGTGAGCCTTGAAACCAAAAATATGATATCAAAACCCTAAAGCCCATTACTAATACCACATGTCCAAGTTCCATAGGTTTCCAGGATCTACAATCATAGATTCCAACAATCTTCCAATATTGACAGAACATGAACATACCACATTTAATCATACAAATGATGAGACAAAGATAGAGAAAGATTAGACAACATGTAAAGTGTTACGTAAGCCACTGCTTACTCACACTATCATATATACCAATGTCAAGACTCAATTTACAATATGGGAGCAAAACTCTCAACCACTCTATGTGAACAGAAATAGATGGATGAGTGAATGTACAAATGTAACAAATATATTCAGATGTATGGACAGAAATCTGAATATACATGAGATGTGTGACCTAATAGGTTGTAGAAGAGTGAATATGAGTGACAGAAAGAAGAAGGATCAGTCTAAAACTGCTAATCAATAAACCCTCATCTAACCTTAGGCTATGGAAGACCCTAAGTTAGATACGTGTGTGAAACGATCACATACTTACAAAAATAGCAAAAAATGCTAACAAGTTTGCTTCCATAAATCCTCAAACTCATATGGAAACACCTTCTGGATCGCCTCATCCAAATATGCATAAAGCGTAGCCGAATAGGACTCCTCATATGGATGTTACTGCCTCCATAAACTCCAAGTAGTACCTGTGTGCATAAAGAGAATATGTACCTGAATTGTTAACGTAAGATGCAAATCTTATGTTAAGCTCCATCCAATGTCTTTGAAGTAAACCGAAATCTTAATGTAGAAGACAATCTTCAAATACATCATGTGAATGGCCGATCCACACCAACAAGCTGTTGCAAGATAAATCCTCTCCATAAGCAAGAGTGTAAGCACACTCTTCTTCTCTAAGAAGAACTCCATAGCCTCTCCTCAACATGCTCCAAGATAGCACCATGGCTACCCCATGTGCTAGAAGCACCACCTCTATTGAGGTAACAAGGCTTCCAAAGCTTGTTGTTGAACTAGGTGAAGGATACCTTGAAGTGACCCAAGATTGTTCTTATATAGCATAGCACTCCATCAATAAAGCACTTCAATAAAGCATGAACAATACGATCGCCAAAGCTCTACGATCGTTATCGATCTGAAAAGCATTCACGAAAAAATCCGTCACCGTTTTGAAAATCATGACAAAAAAAAAAACTTTTCCGCTACGCCCTGCCAATGGGTATCAAACACAGGTCGATTCTTTGGAAGACTACTGCGCTATCCACGGCTCCCAGCACTGTTTGTTGTAGAAAGTACTATAGGACTTGCTACACATGTTGTAACCTCTCGAGTAAAATGGACCAATGGACATTGTTTCCAACAGCCTTTCAAATATCAAACCCTAATTTTTTGTCAAAAGTCAAAAGCATCACATAATGTGTGAAAAGCAATGTGACCAAAGTCACAAGGGGACGAGGCAGAGTCCCGAGAATGATGGTATCCCCGGGACGAGGATAGAGCCTAGGGTGTACCCGGTACCGTGTGCCCGGGATGTGTCCCCTGGACGACACTAAAAGATGCTGATTTTTTCACAAATATCAAATGAAAATTAATGTATAATGGATTTGTTCGCATATGAAAAGGCCAATAACAATAAAACTTATGAAGCACGTTAAACATTTGGAGTCTCCTCCAAACTTACCAAATTTAAAAGTGACAAATCATACATATTTCATCATGTCAAAAAAAAGATACGACATCATGACAACAATAATCATATGCATGAAAAGAGTTAAGATACAATTATCATATGACATGTCACATTATCATGAGAGCATCATATCATTGATAAGAACTACTAATAGATTCTAAAAAGTAAAATCTTGAGATTACAACATAAATGACTCTAGACACAAATGAGAAATGTAAATCCATATGGAGAATCCAAGTAGGGAGTCTCATTTTATGAGACAAAATCATTCACTTGTGCTTCAATTTGCACTTGGCCCAAGTCCTTCACCTTCCATTCTTTGAAAGATTTACTTCCATGCATTGTCTTCATAGCATCCTCACTCAACTTGGCACTAACGAACAAAAGATCATTACTGGCCTTATGTAGCATGATGCATCCTCACTCCTAAGGTTGGCACTAGCAAACAAAAGATCACTACCATGCTAAGTACAGGAGAACAAAGAAGGGTGAAGAGAAGGCTAAGAGGACGGAGAGGGTTGTTGAATATGCAAGACTGAATTTTGCTCTACTTCTTCTTGATTTTGGACTCAAGGACCTTCTAAAAGTGGCCGAAAAAGGTGCCAATGATTCAAGGAAAAAAAAAATCCAAATTTTCCCTCTCAAAACCACTTCTTCCACTTTTGGCCGTCCCCAAAGAGCCTCACTCAAGCTGGCACAGTCTCAAGGACGCGTCCCGAGGACATCCCGGTGTTTCACACATGGATAAGGGGACGCCAAAAGTCCCGATTGGACGTCCCCTAATATACCTTTTTGGGGACCGCTTCCCGACGTCCCTACAGCCCCAGGACCCATCCCCTTGTGACATTGAATGTGACACATAGAAACATCAAATGAAACCACGTGATTATAATCCAATGATTATGTTAATGACATGTGGCACTACCGAAATCCCCATGCAAGGCTAATGAAGCACGTAAAAGATCCATCACCCAAGATTGTATTTGCACCATGGCTTTACCAAAAATCAGCTTTTGAGTGGTTTATTGCAGAGCTTTTTCTAATGATCACTAGGCTATATAAAGACCACATTGTGGCAGTTGTAATCATAAAGCTCTTGGAGAATTCCCACCTTCCCATGCGCAATTGTATATTCAGTCCTCTTGGCTAGTGTATTGAGTGTGTGTGTGTGTGTGTGTGTGTGTGTGTGTCTGTCTGGAGCTAGTAGTTGCTCCTTTTCTCACACAGTGTACATGTTGTCCATGATTTTCGTCCATAGGCACCATTTGCTGAAAATTTGTTATCAAAACAAGTTAATAAAGAGTATTAGGCATAAGCTGATCATATTCAGCTTGTGGAATAGCCCTTGTTTCTAGGAAAGAGGGAAAGATGGCATGCTCCAATATATTGCTCGTAGATCGTTTTAACAGAGAGAATTTTTGTATGTGGTGGGCAAGGCATCAATATCTTCTCATGATTAATGACAAGTGGGATGAAATGGAAGTTGAACTTAGGCAATTAGAAGGAGAGGGAGTTGGTATACACACAAACGCTTTTGTACAATTTTATAAATCTGAGGCTCAAAGTGCTTCTTCATCCAAAGATGAACGCTTTAAAGCAAGAGGGGCATCAACATCAAGACAGCTTGGAGGTCTAGATGCAGCAACTATAAGTTGAAATAGAAAAGCTTTGTCCACTATTGCTACGAGCTTCAATAACAAATGGAAGTTAAGCTAAACCCTTCAAAATTCTCAACCGTTTTGAAACATCACATGAATGCAAGCCATCAGAAAATTTATATCTGGAATATTAACTAGAGTCTACTGTGATAAAACTATGTCAATATAGAAGGAGCTTACTTTCAGGTGTACTGCAGTATGGGGAAGCATAAGCTTCCGAAGATCCTTAAGAAGTTGGCGAAGTAGTGGAGGAAGCTTTCCTCTTCCAATGACAAAGCTGCGAGGTACCTTCTCAGCCTCACCTTCTGACTGGAGAGCATTTTGAGTGCGCTTCTTTTTCTGAAAATGAAGCGGGATATGTAAGAACGGGCAGAGAGAGGAGGAAAATTTTCAGCAAAACACGTGAGGAGACTTTAATTACTCTGCGCGTGCGCGCCATGGTTGCCGAAACTCCAAGAGTTAACTTGATGAAGGTACTTCAAAAGTTCCTTGCCAATAAAGGACGACAGAGAAAGGAAAAAAGGTTGCGCCTGTCTTCCTTCTTCTTGACAAAACACAGTTCTAAACCTCCTGATAGGACTACGCTGTGAAAGGGAGCGGCGCACCTTGGACGATCACAACCCGGCGAGCGTGAGCAAACTCGAGTGTAATTTTGGTGGACTGATCAAGGAGGAGATCCTTGCATCGTTAAACCTTCACTCTTCTCTCTTTCTCACTTGAGACACAAGGCATGACAAAATATTGAACTTAGGGCCGTTTCACATAGGGGCGGTGGAAATCAGAGCTGAATATGATATGTTTCGCCCGGAAACTTGTAAAATAAGTGTGTGACATCGCTCATGGATTCACCATTTCACTTTGCATGTTCCGCCTTATGTGAAAAAGACCCTTAGACCTGCTTCGCATAGAATAAACCACAAAAAAAAAAACACAAACACACACACCTAAAAATAAAAAAACAAATAAATAATTAAAGGAAAACCTGTTTCTCATCGTAGGTGGGAACTCGAGTGGGTGGAGAGGGGGGAGTTATCAAATAAGAGTGATGGACTTTCCTGTAGGTGGTAAGCCATGGCCATGGGGAACTTCTTGTTGGAAAATATAATGGTCTTTACTTTTTAAATACTTAAACTTTTCATGACCAAACAAAGGAGACAACACATATGAAACTCGATTCAAATTATAGACATCATTTACATTGGTTCGATGTAACAGGTATACTTTCGCTTTATGATTATTTATAAGCTTTTTTAGTTTCATCCTTGAAATCAAAGCAGTACTTAGCACATCATGCTCTCCTTGAATCGGGTACTCGACACTTTCTTTCGAATTCCAAAGTATTCAATAGATAATTAGAGACTCTTTCTTTCAAATTCCAAAATATTCAATAGATAACTTATTTTAAGCGACTTTCCTAAACCCCAAAGCCATTTGTTATCCAACACCAACTTAGTTATTTTTTTATGCATGATTTAGAAATCAAGTTTATCTTTATATCCTTGAAACTCGATTTTGAGATCACAAATCATAGTGTCCCAAGCTTTCCTATTATGTCTTTGCATCATGGACATTATGTATTGATGTTGTGACTTCTGTTAGGGCAACTTTAACTTCTTTATCAATGAGTAGTTGAGGAAGTTGTGGATGGGTGAGTCATATGTCATGACTCTGGCTTTTTCCCCTCTTGTAAGCATGAAGTTTAACTAAATCATGCAGTCCAAATTAATTTTGGACCCAAATGAAATAAGAAAAACAACATTGGTGTGTGTGCAATCCTATGGGGGACTTCCACTGTCCTCAAAACATCACTATATTCAATGTTCTAAATTTTGGACAAAGATGGACTCATGTCTTCGCTTTTCCTTTTTGTTCACGTGTGGACTTATGTTGTACCCTAATAGTATAGTTATTACTTAAATGTGTTGGATTTAAGCACGTAGAGCAAAAATTTTCATTCTTTGATTTTTCCCAAACTTCATTTTCAATTATTAACCATGAAATTTATGGACTTTTGAAATCCTCTATCTAAAAGTGCTTATTTCTTTTGAAGTTTTTATTCTCCTTAATAGGATAAAGTGGATGTGTAGATTTGTGCTAACTCTATCATGTCTTCGATACTCTTAGGTGTGCTTCTCTTCACTTCATGTTTAGTCGCATTATCGAGACCACAAATAAAATCCTTACTTTATGAAAACCATCAAAGTTTTGTAGCTTGAGGCCTATTTCTCTATGAGAAATGTAAATTGAGAGGGGGCATCCTCATTGAAGGACCTTGTCCCACTCTTCTCAATTATGCTCGTCTTCATTCTCTAGCTAAAACTCTTTTTTCAAGAGTTCTTCAAACTAATTCCAAGCCTTAGAAATCCTTTGAGGTTCCTTCAAGATCATACACCAAAATCCATGGTTGAGGATTACTTCTAATCCTCTCTCTTTAGGTGTGGTTCATCCACTTCATGCTAGGGTTATGTGTCATTTTTTCCCCTTAGATTGAGCACGGTCCTCAATACTCATTTATGGACCCTCTATGTAATACTTGTTAGGCCCTTTCCCAAGGTTGAGCACTTCCACTAACCTCAAATTCCAACACCTCGACCTATTTTGGCTCTGCTAATGTTGTATTATTACATGGGTCTAAGACCCATGGGTTTCTAGGTGTGAAACACTTGGGATTTATGGTTTATTTACCCATTTTAGATAGTTCTTGAACCTTAGGGCTAGTCTCTAAGGTTGAGTACCTTAGACTTGATTGGAAGCTTCTCCTAGCCACTTGGTTTGTAAGCTTCGAGAGTCTTCTTTTAGAAGCCATGTGATTTCCTAAGCTTGGAAACCATGTGAAAATCTTAGGAACTCATGTGATGGAAGGTACACATGTCCCCTTGTGAGGGACTTACCCCCTTGGACTAGGAGCTTATATTGGAGGGGTTGGTTGGATCGAAAGTGCATCTCTCTCTCATTGGTCTAGCTAATTGGTTTCATAGTTGATTGTTGTGAAGGCTATGGAGTCCTTCCACGATAGTGGTATGAGAGCCATTTTTTATCTCCATTTTTAAGCTTTAACACGAAGGTGCCATTGAGGACGCCTTCTTCTAAAGGTACTTCTTTCTTGCAAAGAGCATATGGCCCCCCTCTATAGTGGAGGGCATTGACCTCAAAGGGTCCCTCGACCTCATGATGGGTGGCCAAGGAGGGCGCCCTCGAAGTATGGAGCCTTCATGTGTGGACAAGGATGGAGCGATGCGCCTCTCTGGCTTCTTGCATAAAAATTATTATCGTTGTGCACAACCATATGAAGACGTTTGTCTTTAATAGTCCAATGTGGGATAAATATGCGCTTACTCAAGTGTCTTCTTAGCTCAAAAGCTCATGTTATCCATCACGCCGTCCGTTCAGCCCCCGATTTCATGCAACCAAGCTGCCCGAGTTTCTTCTATGATCATACATCATACATAGAGAACAATTGTGTAGCGTCCATGAGGGAGCTCATGCTCCAACGTGAGGAAGGGGAGATACCCTTGTTATCTCTCTCCCTCGTTCTCTCTTTCCCTTGTGCTTCATGTCTTTGTTATCAACTACCCACGGAGATCTCCAAGGTTCATGGAAAGATTATGACAAGGAAGAAGAGGTTTGGACAATGCGACAAATGGATGCCCCTTGCTAATCAAGGCAAATGGTACAATGGAAAAGCTACAAAATTGAGGAATGAAATTGGGAAAGTATCCATTCCTTTCTTTTTTTTTTTTAATATAAAGGAAGTTCGGCATTAGCCTACTCTCCCGGACTTGAATTAAATAAAGAAAGAAAAGTACAAGAGAAGGGGACTAGTGCCCACGGGACCCCCCAAATCCCACAAAGCAGGGGAAGCTTTTACAGAGCTTAGATGGCATTACAAAGAAGGTTAATCACCCTCTCATCACCCTCATGCGGGGCCCACTTGGGTTTAAGCTTGTTATTGATCAAAAGGAGAACTTGATGATGCATGAAGGAGGGGGATATCTTACAGTTAACAATCCTTTTGCCAAGGAGGAATAATGATTTCTCAATTGACCACTCCTTGGGGGACTCACCGAAGTTCAGAGCACATCATTTAAAGTGTGATGATATCCAAAAAGGTTTTCTTCTTTTGCAACATTGGTAGTATCTTTTACTTCTCCATCGCATGAGTAAATGTTCAAAAAAATTTATAGGTAGTCATCTATTCAATAGCTATGGTTGCATGAGAAGAAACGCTTGTTCCAAGAACTCATTATATATATATATATATATATATATATATATATATATATATATATATATATATATATATATATATATATATATATATATATATATATATAAGAGTATTGTTGAGCCCCTCAGATTCATACTGGTCGAAGTCAACAAAGTCAAGGTCAAAGTCAGCATAGGCAAGAGTAAAGTGTCAAAGTTCAAGGGTCAAAGTGCACCGGTAGTGCACAATTAATTGTTCATAAAGGGGTAAATTGGAGAAAGTATATGCAGGTTGCAAGGGTATTTCTCTAATTTCCCTAAAGTTCAAAAGTGAAGAATTAAAGGCAAAAGGTCAAGGCATGCGAAGCGGCACCGTACGCCAAAATGAAATATGGCCCCAATTAAAATTTTGTGTTTTCTTAGTCTAACATCACTACAGGACAAAAGAGGGATTCGTTGGCCGCCACCTAAACAAGACAATCTTGGGACATCAAGGAAAATAAGAGTGTCTTGGTAGTTAGGAGCGTACAGGAATCGACACACTAAAGATCAAGGCAAGGACTATTCTTGGGAATTCTAGTGTAAGCAAGAGTGAGCATAGTCTAAGTGAAGCAAGAGAGAGAAGTGCAAGAGACACACAGTGTGCGATGCAGAGAAGTGAAGTGCAAGGTGTGCATGAAGAGTGACCAAGGAAGTGTGCAGAGAAGTGCTAAGCTAGTCCCCCAAAGATCCCAAGGTCTTATTGAAGTGTGCGCATGCCGACAGAAGGTACCCATCCCTCCCCCTTAGTGGAACCTTGGTGCAAGGTGTGCACAAGTGCAGGCTTGGAGAAGGTGGAGGTTCGGTGCAGAGGAGGCCGACAGCAACAAGTCCCTTGGGTATTTGGTATTTTGTAATTGAGCTCTCTGCGGGATTTTGCACATAAGCATTGGCTTGTCTTGTGCTTCAATATTGTATTTGTCTTATTGTAATCAATCGACAGAGGTTTCCAGTGTGTATTTTCTCTTCTTGTCTTACCCATTTCTCCTACAAACACTCAAATCCCTTCTTGTCCAAGAATCCCCCAACAAAATTTAGCACGCCCGGTGGGACCTCCAAGGAGATTTGAGCATAGGAGAAGATATATTGCAGTTGGAGAGCAATATTCCAGTGTCGACAATACTTCAGTGGACTAAGAGGTACATATTCTTATCAATTATCTCATACTAAGAGGACTATGAACAGCCCATGACCACAACCCGGTCCCAAACATTGAGGGTCACCTACAAGCAAACAAGAAGGAAGGCTGTTAGAAGATCATCTAGTCCACTTTCATCAACTTCATTAGTAAGGAGCATGGCCGGTCAAGTAGATTTGGAAACCTTACTATCAAGATTAAATATAAAATTTCCTTCTTTCAGAGGCCTAGCTCAAGAGGATCCTGACAAGCATATTAGAA
The DNA here is from genome assembly GCA_020310875.1 of Ceratopteris richardii. Lineage (NCBI taxonomy): Eukaryota > Viridiplantae > Streptophyta > Polypodiopsida > Polypodiales > Pteridaceae > Ceratopteris > Ceratopteris richardii. The sequence goes on from CM035437.1 coordinate 81,954,770, forward strand.
GGTTTTTGGCACTATGCAAAACTAGAGGCTTAATGGGTAGGGAGGATGCCTTTTTGATACTCTTCCTTGCCACATTAGAAGGATTAGCAGATAAATGGTTCAGCCAGTTTGCTGAGAACCATTTTACAACTTGGGACCTAATGAAAGATGCATTCAAAAATCAATTTCAGCATGGAAATACTGCAGAGATCATCATAGAAGAACTAGAAAATTTGAGATTGGGTCCAGGAGAAAAGTTCCCAGAGTTTGTGACTAGGGCCAAGGCACTAATGGCTAAATTACCAGACCCACCACATGATTTTTTTGTTAAGAAATGGTTAGCTAAGCCACTTCCAGTGGCCACCCAATGCAAAATCAAGGAATTAGTGTTGCCTACAGCCTCTATCGAGGAGTTTATCAACACAGCTACATGACTAGAGCAGATAAGGCAACAGTATGGATCAACTTCTTCTCAACTATAATATTCCACAAAAATGGAAGATCCAGTAATCCAACTGAGGAAGGAGCTGGAGGGCTTAAAAAGAAATAAGCCCCACAAAGAGGAGGAGAATGTTGTTACTCAGTTGCGAAGGGAGATTGAAGCATTAAAGCTCCAAAAGGAGGAGGAGGCCCAAGCAGAGGAATTGGTCCAACTACGACAGGAGTTGCAGGAACTCAAAGGGGGTGGCATCAAGAGTGGACTTTGGTGTTCCATGTGCAGCAAGCAAGGGCATATAGTAAGTGAATGTCCTCTGTTAAGTGTGACTTTCCAATTATGCAGGAAAGTTGGTCATGAGGCCCAGGAATGCCAATCAAGGGGAATACCTGCAACAACATATTGGACACAAGGAGGACCTCTACCACCAGCAAATGCACCCAATCAAGGTAACGCTTACAACCCCAGAGGAATAATTTTGCAAATGGGCCTAGAAGGCCAATCATTTGATTCAGATGTGGAGAATGTGGGCACTATCAAAGTAGGTGCACTCTACCAGAAAATGCCCCTCCTTGCAGAAACTGCCCAGAGGCCAGAGACCACTACACATATTGTTGTCCTAAGAATCAAGCCTCTTCCTCCGCGCCCCATATTCAAATGATTTCTGTACACAAAGAAGAAATGTTAGATCAGGTCAATGAGCCATCACCATCTACCAGGGTGGTGCAGTTAGAAGAAATAGAATCTTTTACAATGCAGACAAGAAATAAAGGAAAAGCTCAAGTAGATATAGCTCAACAACCAATAATTGATGGATGGAACAAAGACAAAGAGACATCTGAAGACAAGGCCACTGCATGTGCAGATACAAGGCAAATAGGAGATCCCATATGTACCAGTGATGCCATTGGGCATGCATTCCACAGGGCTCAGGAGGAGTTGGGTAAGTCAATTGGAGCCCATGCTCTTAAGGAATCAGAGACTTCAAAGCTTCTCAAATCCATGAAAAAGGAGGTTAGTATTTTTGATTTAATAAAGATGGATGGGAAATTCAGGTCAGAACTATTGTAGATAATTGATGAGGCTTCCTCTACAAGTTTGTTAGCAAAGACTGTTGTTGGAAAAATTGTAGGGGAAGCACCCCTTACAGATTATAAAAGTCCTAGGCTGATAGTATCTATCAAAGGTCATGATTTTCAAGGAGTTATTGTGGATGGTGGTTCTGGCATTAACTTGATGCCTGAACATACAATGGAAAAGATTGGACTCCACCCTTCAAGGCCTGCAAATTTCACTGTTACTTTGGCAGATCAGAGCAAAGTAAGGCCCTTGGGAGTGATCCCAAAAGTTCCACTTGAAGTACAAGGTAATCTATTCATTCTGGATTTTGTGGTTTTAAGATTACCCCATGTTGAAGGAGGATTTCCCCTCTTAATTGGAAGACCATGGCTGAGGCATGCAAGTGTCATTCATGATTGGGGCAAGGACACTATGAGGATACAAAAGAAAGGACAAGAGCTGACACAGCTTCATTTAGAAGAGGGCCCAGATAATCAAGGAAACACCAGCATGATGCAAACAGTTGGCATTTGCATGGAACCAGAATCAGAGGACCAACCCCAAATAGATTTCGAGGAAGAAGAGGATATTCTAAATTGGCTCCAGGCAGGCAACTCTCCCTCTTGTTTTGGGATTTTTCTTAATAATTCTTGCACGACTAAGGGTTATGATGGAAATGAGGAAAAAGTTCAGGTTGATGGATTGGGAAAGCTCATCACAGACCACAGAAGAGGCAAGAAGACACCACTCAAGTACAACTTGGAGGAGGATATGACACCCACAGATAAGGAAGTTACTAAAGCTAAAGGCAAGGTAAAAGATTCTAGTGAAGAATGTTCTTTCCCAATTCAAGAAATACATGCGAAATGGATGCAGGACAAGGAAGAACACATTGAAATCCAAAATACCCTTGCTTATGAAGCAATGCATGAAAAGCTAGTGGAAGAAGACAAGGATGGAGATGAGCACGAAGACAATATGGTACAAAGAAGTCATGTTAAAGAAATACAATTAGGCACTCAAGAGAATAATCGGCCAGTTTTGGTGGCCACTTGGTTGTGGAGCCACCCAGGGCTCCTTGAAAAGGTAAAATCCTTCTTGAACCATTATAGAGATGTTTTTGCATGGCATTACAAGGATTTAGAAGGGGTACCACCTATTTATGGAGAGCAAAGAATTCCTCTTATGGAAGGAGCGAAACCAGTGAGAGGCAAGAGTTATAGGTTGAACCCTAAATATGTTGAAGCAGTTTATTTGGAAATTCAGAAACCGGAAGATGCAGGAATTATCATCCCGGTAGAGCATTCGGAGTGGCTATCTCCTATGGTAATTGTGCCAAAGAAAAACACTAACAAAATCAGAATCTGTGTGGATTTTAGAGCATTGAACAAGGTTACCATTCCAGATGGATTTCCAATGCCATTTGTTGAACAGGTCATGGAAGAAGTAGCTGGGCATTCCCTTTACAGCTTCATGGATGGATTTAGTGGATATAATCAGATATCCATGCACCCTAGGGATCGTGAGAAAACAACATTCATTACTCCTTGGGGAACTTATGTCTATTTGAAGATGCCTTTTGGATTGAGAAATGCTCCAGCTACCTTCAACCGAACAGTTAATCTCATTTTTGGTCCATTGCTAATAGAGTCTCTAAGGATCTTCATGGATGACTTTTCATCCTTTTCAGGTAGTCTTGCAGAGACTCCATTGGATTGTTTAGATAAGCATCTAATTCAATTAGTACAAGTTTTTAAGAGGTGCTAAGAAACAAAGCTGAAACTGAAACCAAACAAATGCCATTTTTTAGTGACCGAAGGTAGCCTCCTAGGACTTGTAGTATCTTCCAAAGGTCTGACACCTGATCCAGACAAAGTTTTAGCTATATCAAAGTTACCTAGACCTAAATCTCCAAAAGAGATTCAAAGTTTCCTAGGCCATACTGGGTACCACCACAGATTTATTAAGATGTATGCAGATATAGCCACGCCTTTGGCTAGGCTTACAAGCAAGGAAATTCCTTTTAGATGGGAAGAAGAAGAGGAAAAAGCATATCAAACATTACGGTCAAGGTTAGTGTCTGCCCCCATTTTGATCACACTTGAGTGGTCAAAAACCTTTCATATACATGTCGATGCCAGCGCCTATGCAATAGGGGCAGTTTTGACACAACCCAGTGAAGAATTTAAGGTGGACAGATCGATTCAATATGCCAGTAGAATTTTGACCAAGGCTGAAAAGAATTACAGCACCAGAGAGAGGGAAGCCCTAGACATGGTTTTTGCTGTCAAAAAATTTTGTCATTACTTGCTAGGAGTGAAATTCGTTATTATAACGGATCACCAACCACTAAAATACTTGCTCAACAAACCACAAGCCACTGGTAGAATATGGAGGTGGCTATTGTTGTTCCAAGAGTTTGACTTTTCTATAGTCCACAGACCAGGGAAAGAAAATGTTATGGCGGATCACCTATCTAGGATCAATATGATGGATCAAGCTAGTGGAATCAATGATGATTTTCCAGATGCTAACTTGTTCGTTGTACAAGCTCAAGGTTGCTATTATGATATAAAGAATTTCATTAAACGTGGAGTGTATCCAGAGAAGGCTAGTGTTGTGCAAAGGAAGAAACTGCTAATCAAAAGCAGACCTTATACCTTCATTGAAGATAAATTATATAGGCAAGGAAAGGATGACAGATTTAGGAAGTGCTTGGAAGAAGAAGAAATGAGGGAAGCACTCCAATCTGCACATGAAGGAATAGGTGGTGGGCACCTTCCAGGGCATATTATGAGTCAGAGGATACTTGATGTTGGTTTATGGTGGCCTACACTATTTAAGGATGCAGACGAATGGAGAAAGGCATGTGATGTTTGCCATGTTGACGACATCATCGCTCCTACTTCATCTACATTTGTATCCGCATGAGTGCATCTCCATTTTGTATCCAGGAGGCACTCCATTTCTAGTCTATTTCCATTTCATATTGTATTTCCTTTGTATTTGGGTACCTTGCCATGTGCTTCTACCAGTTGTATTCATTCTCCTTTCAGGAGACTTATCCCACATATGATGTACTTTTGAGAACCCCTCCCAAATCTATATAAGGAGGGCCTCTCCCCTCATTTGTACTTGGTTAGAAGCTTGAGGAGCCTACTTCATGCTCTTGGCAAGCTCATTTCTAATCCACATGAGTTTACCCATCTCATGGTCTACTCATTTTGTGTCTCACACATTCTTTGTTTTGTGAGAGTACTTTACTTTTCATTTTGCTTCCGCATGCGTACTCTCTACATGGTATCAAAGCGCTAGGTGGAGGTCTTGGTGGTCGTTTGGTGGTCATTTTGGTGGTGGTGGTGCTTGAGTATTGGTGGTTTTGCTTTCTCATTGAGAGCAGCGTTTGCCATCAATTTTTTGCTCTTTAGGGCTTCATCTTGCACCCTTGCCCACCTTCCCCCCCCCCTTATCCTTCTACCACTCTTCCCCACCCTCCCACCCATTCATTTTGACGATACATTTCAACAATTTTTTAGTGCTTATAAGCAGTCTTTATCCTACACATTGGTGATAATTGACAAGGATTTGGACGCATCTCACATTTGTGGAGTATTTCGATAATCTTCTTGGACGCATCTTATTTTTGTGACAATAGTGCCCTTATGTTTATTATCCTTATGAAAATGCCTTGCGGCCGCTGATTCTTTGACTTTTTGAAGCGGCAAACCTGCTTTGCCTGCCATTGTTCTGCTTAGTGCCCGGTGTTGAAGCTGAAGGTCAAGGATAAAGCACAGGAGCACATCAAAGAAGTGGACATAGAAGAAGAGAAAGCAAGTAGGGAGCTCCAAGAAGTGTATGTCGAATTTCAGAAGAATCCCCTACAAAAATAGTGATTTTCATCACTAAAAACCATTGTAAATACCATTTTCTATTTTTGTAACTCCATTTTTTTCAAGACGAGGAGTCCTCGAGCTTGAGGAGTATTAGAAGTATCATCTTACCAATTTTCATAATTTTTAGACTTCGTTTGAGCCCTCAAATAAGCACTGGAACCTAATTTTTAACTAGGCCGGACACTAGGTCTGGACAGGGCCAAAACTACTCAAAAAACTATAAAAAGAGCTAGAGAGCTCATTTTTGGGGTTAGCTAGTTAGAGAATAGAGCTTTTGTAAGAGAACTTGATTGCAATCGAAGCTTTCCATTGTTCCTCTCTTTGATCTTACCTTGTGTGTGTGTGTATGTGCGTGCATGCTTGTGTGCTTTCACTCACACACTTGTGCCTTCACTTGCTCGTGGTCTTCATACAGGTCCTCACGTCTCCGCGGATTGACAAGTAAAGGAGGTGGTGCTTACGCTTGAGCTACACCAAATTTTGGTGCCGTTGCCGGGGAGAGAGCTTGAGGACGAGCGTTGTGATGGTAAAATCGTAGATTTGCGATGTTGGAAGGTAAAAAAACTGTCATTTTTGTTCATTTTCTGATTTTTCTTCTTCATCTTCATCATCATCACCATCTCCATCTTCTTCCATCTTCTTCTTCATAGAAATTTCTCGTTTTTTAGTGCATTTTCACCATTTTCATACCATTTTTCATGCATCATTGTGTGTGAAGGTGTTAGGAGATGCAAGGGAGAGCAAGCACCTGTGTTTTTTCATGATTTTCTGCACATACGGAGCTCGCCATTGTCGGCGCTCAGAAATTTGAATTTCCCTCCAAAAAACACGATTCTGTGAAGAAAATCACGATTCTGTGAAAAATTCAAATTTTTTTGAAAAATCACGATTTTCTATTTCTCGCCTAAAAACCCTCTGAAGAAAACACGATTCTGAGGTCATTCTCAGAATCGCGATTCTGTGGTTGTGCTCAAAATCGCGATTCTCACAAATCACGATTTTCAGCCAAAAAACACGATTCTGAGAAAACATGATTCTGTGGTTGTGCTCAAAATCGCGATTCTCTAAATTTTTGGAAACCACGATTCTCTGAGACAAAATCACGATTCTCTAAAACACGATTCTCTGCTGACAATCGTGATTCTCAAAAACGCGATTCTCTGATTTCATAGCATCGTGATTCTCTGATTTCATAGCATCGCGATTCTCTTGAAGTTCACAAAATCGCGATTCTCTTGAAGTTCACAAAATCGCGATTCTCTGATTTCATAGCATCGTGATTCTCTGATTTCATAGCATCGCGATTCTCTTGAAGTTCACAAAATCGCGATTCTCTTGGTTTCATAGCATCGCGATTCTCTTGAAGTTCACAAAATCACGATTTTTTCCAAAAGGTTCTGTTTGCCTGTTTTGACCCCCAAGAGCCTGATTTGACATAACTTTTTCATCCAAAGTCCATTTTTTGAGCTCTATAGCTCGTTGGAAAGCTCGTTTCAAATCCTACATGGCCTCAACTGTTTTTTATAAGAATAATGCATTGATTTCAGATAGGATAATTTGAAGTTGACCCTCAGGTGAAACTAGGAACCCAAGGGGACTCCAAAGGATTTTGAGCCATACTAAGGGGAAATTTTGGAGTCTTAACCAAAGCTTATGAACCTGAGATCTGGTAGACACCTAGGCAAGGATAAACAAAGCATTAGATCTTATGAGGCTAGTGTCAACCATACAGATAAGTCTTGGGCACAACAACTAAGTGGTCATCCTTATAGACTAAGTTCAGACACAAGTGATTCAGAAATGTCTTTTAGCATGGGTAAACCTGTAGGTGGCTCAGGAACTGATTATTTACAAACACCTGAAGGCCCCTATAAGACACAGTTGGAATATATTCAGACCAACCGATTAGGCGCTTGCATTTATGAGGACGGCCTAAGGCGATCAGTTGTCCAACTTAAAAATCCAGATCAACCCTTTGGACTTGAACAACCGGTGGTCAAGTTCAAAGAGGGTTCATATATTGATAAGGAAGGAACCATGTATGTGGTCACCAACCTACCAGATAGGACCGATGAGTTTGGAAATATCATTCATGAAAATGAAATAGGAGACCTGGAACAAGGAAATGTAGGACAAGGAACCCAGACTCCTAGAGGTAAGTCAGTTTTGACCAGAGTGATCACTACAGATTGGATCCCTCAAGACAACAAAAGCATAGAACTATTCTTGAATAGAGAAACAGAGGAAGCCTTTTGGAGATTCAAGCCAGATCAGCCTAGCCAATTGGGCATAGTCATCGTCTATGAGTTCAAGGATCCAGAGATACCAGGCAAAGTTGTCTACCTGGATAACACATCAGAGAAGATGTTCTTGGTAACAGAACACGATAGACATGCATATACTTGGAAGAGTGAATTGATTTTCCCTCCACCAAGATCCAATGTTTCCCATGGCCTCCAAGGAGTAGGATCATCCCAAGCTCATGAAGCCCAGAGAGAAGGAAATAGAGAGAGACCTGAGGTAAGTTTTGCACACACTGTAGGCAGAAATAGATCAGGATTTGAAAATGAAAGACCTGAAAGACACAGACATCAAGCACATAGGCAACAAAGAGATGAACATGATTTTCCATTGCTTAGACCCCGAGAGCACCCAAGAACCCTTAGACCCACTCAAGTGATCAAGGCAATGAAGAATTATTTTGACGGGACAGGAGATCCTTATGATCATGTGGCCGAGTTCAAACAAGTGTTAAGAGCGGAACAGGTTGAGGATTTGTTCACCCAGTACGAGGCATTATTTTGACGAGACAGGAGATCCTTATGATCATGTGGCCGAGTTCAAACAAGTGTTAAGAGCGGAACAGGTTGAGGATTTGTTCACCCAGTACGAGGCATTTGGTTTGACTCTTATGGGCACGGCCTTGGCTTGGTTTCAACCACTGAGTAGTCGCAACTATCGAGATATAGGTCAACTGCTAAATGAATTCATTGTAGAATTTCCAAGAGTGGTATCAGGCATAACACATCATCTTTGATCCACAGCTTCAAGCAGACACCCCAAGAAACAGTGCGACTAGCAGGAAGAAGGTTCAGACAGTACTTAGAAAGGTGCCCTATTCTAGAGTTGCCCACACCTGCCAAACAAGTGGCCTTGTTCTTAGATGGCTTACTGAGCACAAAGTTAAGATCATATGTGTACTTGAAAGAGCCTCGATCCATAGAAGAGTGTGTGCGGACGTGCATTGACATAGAAGATAACTTGGGTGAGGAGTTAGGATTGTCCAAACTCTATAGGGATTCTGATAGTTCTACTAGTCATACTTCGGAAATCTCCACGAAAATAGAGGAGATAGCTAAGCAAGTTGCCAAGAAGTTGGGAGTCCAAAATCGACAAACATAGAGAGTCACCCCATTGAATCAGTGTTATACTTGTGGAGGCGACCACATGGCTAATGTATGCCCAATGCACAACCAGAACAGGAGAGAAAGGAATACCCCATACTGCACTATTGAAAGGAAGTACACAAACCATACGGCTCAAGATTGTCCCTACAATAGGCAAGCTGTTAGACAGAACTATCAGCAACCTTACCCACAAGGTAGGTATCAGAACTAATACCAACAGCCATATTATAGACCACAACAGCAATATCAAGCACCATATAGGTCACAACCGGTCTTGGGAAACCAACCACCAGCTCCTGCCAATACAATTCCAGTTAAGTATGCAGTGGCTGAAGAGAACCTTAATAGAGCATTGGTGCCAGTGACCCCACTGATCTCAGAGAATGAATCTCGTGCTCATAGTTCATACTACTCCCATGAAGGTAGTCCACATGCTTATTACACAGAGTCACCTGAACATAGTGAGATATATCCGTATCAATATGAGGCACCACCTATGGAACAAAATTGGGAGCCTGAATACTCCAATGTACACAAATGCTAACCCTAGGCCCCAATTGAGACAAGTAAGACCACAAGCCCCTAGAGGACCATGTTTCAGATGTCAGGGCTACCATTTCGTTTGTGATTGTCCCCACCCACCACCTCTGAGTCTAGGACATGCTATCACCATACATGCTTTTTGTCCTGATTGTGGCAAAGACCATCTCCCCAGAGATTGTCCAAGAAACCCCTCTAGTGCGCCCAAGATTACACCCATTAATGTGGTAGGCTTAGTGGCGGATTCAAGTTCAAGTTGCAGTAATGTGGCTCCTATACAGGCAGTTACTAGAGCACAAGCATTAAAACAGGATAAACCAGTAGAGCAATCAGAGTCGAGTGAATCGGGAGAACCTAGTAAGAGGAAAACAAGGACATGGAAAGATACTAGAGAGAAGGCTAATTGCAAGTGGAATAAAAAGTTATCGGAACTAGAAGAAAGCTTGAAAGACGCAAAAACAAAAATAGAAGACATCCAACCCCAGAAGGCTTGGACATGATGTTCAAGGCCTACCAGGCTCATCTTCAAGAAGGGCCAACAGCTGCAAACCTAGACAAGAGTTACCCTAGAGCAGATTTAGAGATTGAACGGATGAAAATGTGCATGAAAATGGTAGAACAAGCTCAAGCTATACTTGAGACTAGTCAAAAGTTCAATCAGACAAACTCTGTCAAACCATATTTGCATTTCCAAGGGTTACTAGAAAGATTAGAGCAGTTGGTAAACAAACCAAAAGTTTCTTTACCTCCACAGGCTCAACTAGTTATTGAGAGAGGAAGCTCACCACCAATGGGAGCTTATGTTCCTAATTCCACGGATGCTGGAATGCCTCCTTCAATTCAACAGTACTCTCAAGAGTTCTTGTGGGAATTACAAGAAGAGAAATGGGCCAAGGAGAAGGGTAACTCCCCTCCTATTCCTGAGATTGATGATCTTCATGATCAATTTCCCCAAGACATTCCATCTATTTACAGAGATGAAGCAGAACAACAAGAAGACGAAAGATTAGATTTTGAATCTAATACCCTAGAAGAACTGCCTCAATTTCCAGGCCCATGGGAATCTGAATCTCTCCAGATTAGAGCTCCCACAATACTAGTAAGAAATGAAGACTCAGTGGTTCCAAGGAACACTGATGTCGTGAAGAACACTAAGGTTCAGTGTCATCTCACTGTAGAAGAGCTGCTCAAAGCAAAACCTGAGCTATGGAATCATGTGAAGGATCAAGTTCTAGAACTTGATTCCAAAATGCCAAAAGCAGGCTCTAAACAAAAAGTACCAGAGATACCTCTAGACAAAATAGGGGACATGTGTGAGGGTGAAGAAGGTAATACTTATCTTCCAATCACCTACCAAGGTTACACAACCAAAGCAATCAATCATAGATTCAGGTGCGGGTGTTGCTATTGCGACCACCTCTTTGTGGAAGCAATGGGGCAAACCCACATTAAGGCCAACTAGAATGAAGCTTCAAATGGATGACGGCCATTTTGAAAGACCTCTAGGATTGCTCACTTGTGGTGTAGAGTTTGAGCACACATTTGCTATATGTGACTTTGAGAAAAATAATGTCTATGAGATGATCCTAGGAAGACCCTTCCTATGACAATTGCAAATAGTACAGGATTGGGGAACCAACTCCTTATACTTACAGCACTTAGGGGTCACCACCAAGGTCAACTTGAAGGATTACTCCTTCAGAGATGTACCACCCCTACAGTGGAATTCTATCCACAAAGCGAAAGAAGATTCCATCTTTGTGCATTCTGAAAGTTCACCTGATCCATCATGGTTGCATGAAGATACTCATTTGTGGATGTGCAAGGTCGCAGAGGAAGAGGAAAAACGTTTAAAGGCAAGAGAAGAAGGAACTTCGCCAGGAGATAGACCAGTGAGAGACCCAGCCTACACATCGATGATCTTTCCAGATGAGGAATTTGAGCCTCATGGCTGGCCAGAAATCTTAGCCACCATGGACATTGCTATCAATGAAGAACAATGGACACCTCATTGTGATGAGGAGGGTTATGATATTTCAGTGTTCATGTGTCAGCCCTTGCTAGAAGAATGTGACCCTAGTGATGTCATAGAAGAAGAAGAGAATGACGATGATCTGGAGTCTATTGTGATGGATAGTTGCTTTAACTCAGAGCAGCACTATCTAGAAGATATAGGAGTGTTCACCCAGAAAGAAGAAGAACCTCTCACAAGTACTAAAACGGTAAATTCAAAGGATGGAAGTGAGAGCAGTCAAAAGAAAAAGAAAAGAAAAGTAGTGAAACAAGAAGAGGAGGAATCATTGTTTGAAGGACCAGAAAAGTTCAAGAAATATGAAGTTGACGACCGCAAAATTTTGGTACGAATGCCTAAGAGAGAGGCCATCATAGGAGAATCATATGATAATAAAGAAAAGACCAAGAAGATTGTAGTGACCATTGAAGAGAACGAAGAGAGATGCACATATATAGGAGATGACCTAAGTGCAAGAGAAGAAATGGAGCTTGTAGCTCTATTAAGGGAATATAGGGATGTGTTTGCATGGCATTATAGAGACTTGAAAGGGCTAGATCCAAGAATTTGCTCTCATACTATCCCCATGACTGTTGATGCCAAGCCCACCAAACAGAAGCCCTACACATATAATGACACTTATGCAGCCAAGATAAAAGAAGAAATTGATAGGCTGATTGAAGCTGGATTTATCTATGAGATTGAGCATACTGAATGGGTGTCCCCCATTGTAGTGGTGCCCAAGAAGAACGAGAAGTTGCGAGTGTGTATTAACCTTAAAAAGTTAATGCCGCTACGATCAGAGATAGTTATCCACTTCCAATCACGGAACACCTATTGGAGCGTGTTGCAGGCAAGGAAGTTTATAGCTTCCTTGATGGATTTTCTGTTACAATCAAGTAGCCATTGCCCCAGAAGATCAACACAAAACAGCTTTTGCCACAAAGTGGGGAATCTTTGCATTTCGTGTGATGCCATTTGGGCTCACCAATGCACCTGCAACATTCCAAAGGCTCATGTGTCATGTCTTCAAATAGTTCTTGCGGAAGAGCTTAGAAGTGTATGTGGATGATTTATGTGCTCATTCCCAAGAAAGAAGATTTCACATCCCTGAGCTCAGACAAATCTTCAACAAGTGTAGAGAATATCGAGTGTGTCTGAACCCATAAAAGTGTGTGTTCATGGTGCGTCAAGGTAAAATCTTAGGTCACATTGTTTCTAAGAATGGAATCTCAACAGATGAAGATAAGGTACGAGCCATAGCGGAGCTGCCAAGGCCAAGGAATGTTAAGGAGGTACATTGTGGATAAACCTACTGTAATATCCACAATGGCCCATATATATATGTATATATATATATATATATATATATATATATATATATATATATATATGTATATGTATATATATATATATATACATATATATATATATACATATATATATGGGCCATTGTGGATATTACAGTAGGTTTATCCACATGTACGCGATCATAGCTAGATCCCTTTATGCCTTGTTGTCTAATTTTGAGTGGAATGACGAATGCGAGAATTCTTTCAATGAACTGAAGAAACGTTTGTGCACATCACCGATACTGACCACTCTTGATTGGAATAAACCATTCCATGTCCATGCGGATGCATCCAATCACGCCATAGGATGTGTGCTAGCACAACCCACATGTGAAGGAAATTTAGATTTGCCCATAGCATATGCTAGTAGACAACTAAACCTAGCTAAAAGAAATTATACCACAACCGAGCGAGAAGGCTTAGGCATGGTATATGCTGTCAAGAAGTTTAGGCACTATTTATTGGCCAATAAATATGGTTACTTAAGACTGTGCGTTCATGAATCAGACTATTTAAAGGTCTTAGAGACTGCACACAGTGGTGTTGCAAGTGGGCATTTTGGTCCTGACCGAGTGATCAAGACCATTCTATTCTCAGGACTTTGGTGGCCCACTCTCCATATGGATGCACATACCTATGTGAAGAAATGTGACACATGCCAATGTGCACAATATCCAGTTAGAAAAGATGAGATGCCTTTGAGGCCAATGATGGGAGGGCGTGCATTTTCAAAGTGGGGCTTAGACTTCATAGGTCCTATTAAACCCCCAACTAGAAACTCCCATGCAGAGTATATTATTGTCGCCACTGATTACCTTACAAAGTGGGTAGAAGTGAAAGCCACGACAAAGAATGATGCTCAGACTACGGCTAAGTTCTTATTCGAGAATGTGTTCACGAGATATGGGCTACCAATAGAGTTAGTGAGCGATAGAGGCACGCACTTCTTGAACGAAGTCATTGAAAATCTTCTCCAATAATTCTTGGTGATACATAAGAAGTCCGCCCCCTATCATCCACAAGCTAACGGACAAGCCGAGAGCACAAATAAGATTCTATCTAATGTATTGACAAAACTCGTAAATAATAAACGCTCTGATTGGGACAAACAACTTCATCATGCTGTTTGGGCTTATCGAGTTGCCTACAAAACGGTACTCAACGCCACCCCATTTCAGATGGTCTTCGGACAGAATGCTGTGCTACCATTGGACTTCCTCATCCCAACATTAAAGGTAGCACAAGATCATGAGTGGAATGGACATGAATTGTCCTCTAGGATCTTTGATCTAGAACGCTTAGGTGAGACGAGGCTACGTGCGGCGGCAAGCATCTATGCTGCAAAGAAAAGACAAAAGGCATACTTTGATGCACACATCAAAGATAAAGGATTGAAAGAGCGAGACCTAGTTCTGGTTTATACGCTAAAGCAACATGCCCGTAAGTTGGAAAAAAGAGGATACGGAGCCATGATCATTAATAGAATTTCCACTAGCAGTGTAGTTCAATTGGCCACTCTAGAAGGAGATATCTTGCCAAACTATATTAGTGGATGTAGAGTTAAGTTATACCAAGAACCTCTTACAGAGGATATTCTTACGAGACTCAACACTGCTAGTAGGCGGAAAGAAAAGGAGTTAAGGGTGAGGGAAGAAGCACAGGCAGAGGCCAGAGAGCGTATTCGGTGAAATAAGTTAAGGTGACTAGGCCTAGATGTCAACTCAAAATCCCCAAAATATCACATGGATATGTGCCAAAACTCAAGCATAATTACTTCTCAAGTCATTGACCGACGTCCCTTTGTGACCATAGAGATAGGACAAGGAAAGGGTGCAAGGAGTGTGAAAGCATTGATTGACTCAGGTGCAGCAAGTAGTGCAGTTAGACTGTCCTACTGCCAAGACTTGCAGTTGAACATCAATCCCATAGAAGCTTATCTCATAGGGTTGGGAGGTGTGGAAACCCCTTGTTTGGGCGAGGTGGAACTTCCCATCTACCTTCAAGACGTTCCAATGAAAGTCAAAGCGCTAGTATGTCAAGATGAAAACCTTACAGAACCACTTGTCTTGGGTCAAGATTGGATCTATGACCATGCTGTTAACTTAAACCTAAGAAGTCAAATCCTTCAAGTTTGGGTACATGAACAATGCATCACATTAGAATTAGAGAATTGCATGCTCACAGATCATGGCACCACACACTCTCTTAGTTCCTCTAAGACTAATCTTCGCGAGCAAGATGTTGTATGTGTCAAAAGCTCTATGATCCAGAAGGACTCAATCATGGAAGGACAGTTGCAAAGGCAAGAAAACCCTCCTTCTTTTTTGAAGAGTCAAGCATCCATAGTAGTTCAACCTAAGAAGCAAGCACAACAATTCAAGACAACTGCTATAGCAAATAGAAAGTCACCATTCAACAAGAAAGCAGTTCTAGGCTTGAGGCAGATCTGGGTATGCAAAGGAGAGCAACCACCAGCCTTGCCCCCACAAACCCCACCCAGAAAAGCCAACCAGGCCAAAGGACGAAGGAAGAAGCTCGGACAAGCTCAACCACAAGGTCTCAAACAAATTTGGGTGCCTAAAAAATTAGCTATAGCTCAACAAGGACAATTACAAATATGGGTACCCAAGAAGCTACTACATACACAACAACCTATGCTCTCCCACATGAGAAAAGTCTCAACAAAGAAGCCAAAGGGAACCAAGGGTCCGAACCCAACACCAAGACCAAAAGTAGACCAACTCACCTCTTCAACAAGAGCCCGAAGAAGTGTAAAAAGGGTATGGGTTTGGAAGCCAAACGTACAAGTAGCCTCCACCGAACCAAAGCGCCAATCACACTGGATACCACAGTTCAGAAAGCATCCAAAGAGGAAGACGCCTGAAGTGATCTCTACAGTGCCAAATGCTGTTCTAAAATGGACTCCAATAAGAGGGTTACATCAGTTTGAGACCCAATGGATACCTCCACCAAAGTCGGCATCAACATCCGCAAATAACGTCGAAATCTTCGACGAGCGACAACCATGTGCTCCTTGCACAACCTTGTCTTTTGCACCAGTCAGGTCATGCATTTCCAAAGTATGCATTAATATAGGGCCACATTACATGGTCGTGCATAGACACAATTGAGAGTCCCATGCACGAGAGCACATTGACACATGTAAACCATTTTTGATACTAAACTTTGTCTTCTTGTTTTGTGACATTGTTCCTCAAAAAAAAAAGAGAGAGAAGAAAAAGCAGGAGAGGAAGAACTTGTTCCCAGGTTTGGCTCATGAAACATGAATGAGTCATGCTTAATTGAAGGTGTCAAGAACTTGGCATGAACATGGCATCCACAACTATGGTTTCCCCTTCCCATGGTAGGAGTGAAGAGCTTGAAGGTCCGTCACTTGAGTGATGCTTAACTACTGCATGTACGAGAAGATCCAGTGAGATATCTGCAAGAGGAATATAAAGAAATTCAATTCTCAGTATTTGGCAAATGAGGCTTTGAAGGAGGAGACAGGATCAGCCACTCAAAAGATCTCATCAGTGGACCATCAACACGGACATTCATCAACAATGTTATTTCCCAAAGGCCGAGTGTACAACACGAAGAGATGAACATCGATCGACCTTCTCCATGGTAAGTATCTTTACTTTGGAATCATCATAACCATGATAGCTTAGGAAACCTCTTTCTCAGCATACCCTTGAGCACTTAGCTCAAGACCCCCCAATTTTTGCACCATACTTCTTCCAATGCATCTTCCAAGTAAGCATGCATAGGGCTACATTACAAGGCCATGCACAAGGCACATATTTTCCTCAACCCATGCACGAACACACTTAACCAACACTCAATATGGGTTATGAGTACTTGGCATGAATACTATGAACATCAACTTTGGAAGATCTAGAGGACATCAACGGAGACTCACAACGACACAGTCATGCTGGAATCCAAGGAAGAAGCACATACCAAGGGACTACAACTTGCAAAGGCTCGTAGTGATAGATGAAGAACCGGACAACCAAACCTGCCACATCTGGTAGCCAGACTCTTTTGTTCATACAGAAGGGACACCCCCTCTCAAAGCACTACTTGGAACAACCATCACAACAAGGGTCTGTCGGGGACGATAAACTCGAGAGGGGGGGAGAGTGTTGAAGCTGAAGGTCAAGGACAAAGCACACGAGCACATCAAAGAAGTGGACATAGAAGAAGAGAAAGCAAGTAGGGAGCTCTTAGAAGTGTATGTCAAATTTCAGAAGAATCCCCTACAAAATAGTGATTTTCATCACTAAAAACCATTGTAAATACCATTTTCTATTTTTGTAACTCCATTTTGTTCAAGAAGAGGAGTCCTCGAGCTTGAGGAGTATTAGAAGTATCATCTTACCAATTTTCATAATTTTTAGACTTCGTTTGAGCCCTCAAATAAGCCCTGGAACCTAATTTTTAACTAGGCCGGACACTATGTCTGGACAGGGCCAAAACTACTCAAAAAACTATAAAACGAGCTAGAGAGCTCATTTTTGGGGTTAGCTGATTAGAGAATAGAGCTTTTGTAAGAGAACTTGATTGCAATCAAAGCTTTCCATTGTTCCTTTCTTTGATCTTACCTTGTGCGCGTGTGTGTATGTGTGTGCATGCTTGTGTGCTTTCACTCACACACTTGTGCCTTCACTTGCTCATGGTCTTCATACCGGTCCTCACGTCTCCGCGGATTGACAAGTAAAGGAGGTGGTGCTTACGCTTAAGCTACACCCGGAGTATCCACACCACTCACCTCTCGATTGTCATTGGGGAGGGACTGTGCGCTGGTGCAGCGGAGAAATGAGGTCCTGTCAAAAGAGAAAAATTGAGATTGTATCTCTTCTGGCAGCAAACTCCTATGAATCTACATTTTCTTCTTCTCCTGATGCTCGAGCGCATCTTGGCGAGGAGCAGACAGAGAAAGAGTGTCGGCGATGCCTGCTACAATGGGTGACTTTTGCGCAAAGGATACAGGGAGGACGAAGAACGCGTTTACTGTGTGAAGAACCATTTCTGTGTGCTCATAACATGAGTTCTGCGCCAAATTTTCAAAGAATGCAATGCATCTGGCTCGGGAGTTCTCTGTGAAGCAGCTGCGAACAGCTGAATCCTTTGCAGAAGCTCGAAGTGCTCTGAAGGAGCATCCTGAATCCTAAGAAACAGGGTGAGAGATAGACTGAGAGAGAGGAGAGAGAATTTCTCTCACTTCAGAGAGCATAGCTCTGAAGTAAGCCATAGCGCGGCTAGTTGCTGAATGTCTGACGCATCTCTTGCCGCCCATACTCCAGATCTCTGTGAGAAAACAGAGCGAGAGAACTGACAATTGCGCCTGACAAAGTTGAAGGAAAATACTAATTGTAGTTTCCTAACAGACTGCTTAGGTAGTGCTTGAAGATTCAACAACACCAGATATAGTTGCCTTCATATTTTCAGGAGCTAGAGAGTCTAAGAATTAAGTTCTCTTTTGTTTTATATGTTGAATTGCAATCTGATGATTGCACAGAAACCATAGCACCAGCGACTTCCTTGCAATTTACTACAGCTTATGCTGGTGCATTCTTAGGAGGTGCAAAAGCTGCTTGAATCAATTAACTCCAGAGTCCAGCCATGCACTAGAGCAATCAAGCGTCTCGTGGCCACGTGATCTGTGATTGATCAATTCATCTATGCCCTTGCAGATAAAAAAAGTGATTTGTACACCTGGCACAGTTATCCTTTGTTAATAAGGCATCACTTATAAAATCCTTATTAATAGCATCTGCATATGGGAGCGCAACCATTTCGCAAAGCTACTATTCGTGAGTCAAATGTAATTCAAATGGTGTGAGGTTTACATTAGGGGATTACTTTGATAATTTATCACATCCACTCGATTATATTCCTTGGCAAATGAAACGTGGCATCAATGCTCACTTCGCCATATTATATCCATTGAATGCTACCTCATGTTGTAGAACAAAGTCTGCCAAGCCATCATTTTCTTGTGGTATTTACTCTTCTTCAATTATCGCACATACAAGGCATCAACCCTTGTATCTATAGGGTCCTTCTTTTTGTAAAGCCCAAAAGATAAGTGACCCTCAATTTGACATATCACTTTGGCACTAAGTGCCCTCTCTTGTAAACTCAAGCAATAAAAGACAAAGTATTGTGTGTGTATGGATGTGGGATTGGAGGCTAGTCTAAGCCCACCCACAAGTTCTCTTTGAGCATCGACTCTCCCCACTCCACAGTATCTCTCTTTGCAAAAGTGAAGGGCTACTCTAAGCCCCCCCCTCCCCAAGGCATTTTTTTTCAGTGAGGCATCGAGTCGTTAACTTCCAGCTCTGCAATTATTTGAAGCAACATTTTTGGCAATTTGGTAGTGTTTCTAAACACTTTATCTTCAAAGCATTTTTGGCAAAAGATTTTGGTAGTGTTTTTAAACACTTTACCTTCCGAACGTGTGTGTTTGGCGAAGATTTTAATAGTGTTTCTAAACACTCGTCACTCGACGCTTTGTAATGACCAAAAGCGAAGGTAGCTCATCATCTATGGCTAACTTCTTACCCTCTTTCACCCCTATTTTTATGCCTAAGGATGAACGCCTCAACGGACAAAATTACACTCTATGGAAAGATGTCATGTGCGCCTATCTCTACACAAATCTTCTTCATGAAGTCGTAGATGGGTCAGACCCCGAACCCAATAGGGATACCAACTTAGACAATTGGCATGTGTGGAATGTCAAGGACAAAAGAGCCTTAGGTCAGCTATTACTTGCCTGTGACGAATTGACAAAAGGACATATCACTGCCTGCAAGACGTTCAAGGATGCTTGGGATACGTTAGCCGCTTTGTATGAAGACAAAACCCCTTCGAAGATATATGCATTAGAGGCCGAGTTTCATAATTTGACCATTAGGCCACACGACACGATTACCAAGGTCATAGCCCAATTCGAAGACTACCAGCGTAAATTAGCACTATGTGGTAGGCAGATCTCTAGTGAAGACATGGCCATTAGACTTCTCAACAAGTTACCCAAGTCATACGAGACATTTGTCACAACTTTGTATAATCGCGGCCAAGTCTTATCTTGGGAAGAGGTTCATCGACTATTGCTCCTTCACAACTCGCGAGCCAAATCGACTTCCTCACAAGAGTCAGCCATGAAGGCCAAAGGCCCATTCACTAAAGGTAAAACCACAAGTCATCATACTAGCAATGGCTCTCAGCAAGGATCACATAATTCATCGAAGAACTTCACTTGTAATTTTTGTGGAAAACCTGGCCACATTGAGAAATATTGCTTCAAGAAAAAGAACCAGGGCAAGTCTAAGTCTAATTCCAAGAGTGAACATCATTCTCACTGTACAAGTGAAGACCTATTTTTCACAAGTGAACACAAAGCACTTATGGCAACCACTCCCAAGAAAGAATGGATTTTTGATAGTGGTGCTTCATCCCACATGTGCCATGACAAAGATGATTTCCATGAGTTAGAAGAGTATCAAGGCCAAGTTTACCTTGGAGATAACAAGTGCATTGAAATCCAAGGAAGAGGAAAAGTTCAAGTCACGAACTCTGAAGGTGAGGCCAAATCACTAAAAGATATTCTTTATGTCCCAAGTCTCTGTAAGAATCTTCTTTCAGTCAAAGCCATCACAAAGTGCAACATGACGGTTCAGTTCGATCACAATCAAGTTCAAGTCATTGATTGCGAATCTAATGAAGTGATAGCTCAAGGATATGAAGATAAGGGTCTCTACAAGCTTTCAATTTTTATGGCCAAGGATTCAAGTCTCAACTTGTGGCATTGTAGATTTGGACATAGCTCTTGCGTAGCTCAGATCTCTTCCAATCATCTTGTCAAAGGTCTACCTAGGATCGCACAAGTGGAATTGAATTGCAAAGCATGTGACAAGCAAAAAACTTTCTCTTTGCCTAAAGAAGCATCCATTTCTGCAACTAAACCCTTAGCATTAGTCCATATCGACATTTGTGGACCAATGAGTACACCTTCTCTAAGTGGGTCAATTTACTTCTTCCTGATTGTAGATGACTTCACTAGATACACATGGGTTTATTCACTTAAGCATAAAGAAGATGCCATTTCCAAGTTTAAGGAGTGGACAACAACAATTGAAAAAGACTTTCCAAGTTCTTTGAAGATCATCCAATCTGATGGAGATAGTAGCTTTGTCAACCAAAACTTCTCCAAGTACTTGAAGCAACATGGAATCAAGTATCAAGCCAAGCAAGATACTCAACCAGGTATTGCATTACAAAACAATCGAAGTGTGATCCAAATGGCCAAAGTAATGCTTAGACAAAAGCAACTTCCACTAAAGTATTGGGGTGAAGCAGTGCAGACAGCAGTACACATTCAGAATAGAGGTTTTTCATATGTTTTGAAGAACCAAACACCATTTGAAGCTTACTTTCAAAAGAAACCAAGTGTAAGCTATTTCTGTGTCTTTGGTAGTGATGCCTACATCCAAGGCCATGACGATGATCGGCCTAAGTAGTACATTTTCATCGGGTATAGTGAGCGACAAAAACTCCACGACCCAAAGAGTCACTCAGTTACAGTAACCAAAGACTGCACCTTTGATGAATACTCTAAGTATTCATCCCTTTTGGATCCTCCCATTTCAGATTCAGAGGGGGATCATTCTAGTTTTGAACAATCACACTATGTGGAGCATGCTCTCTTTGTACATGACTTTCCTGATCATGATACAGTTTTGGAGCAAGAGGAATTAGAGATATCATCTCAGCTTATCCCTCAGATGGATTTACCTATCGTATCATCGAAGGCTTATATTTCTCCTCAGCTTCAGCTCGGCATTACTCCAGAATCAGTGACTCGTCATTTTCCTATTCTATCTTCGAGAGTCCACTTTCTATCTTCGAGAGTCCACTTACCTCATCTACAACAGCATTTTGAGCATGTACTTTTCCATTCATGGAGTCCAGCATCTGGTCGCTTACCACAGGACACTCCTGCATCTACTTGGATTCATCACTCAGTTGGATCCTATTCTGAGCCAGCTTCTCGGTTCAGAGGGGGCTTCCATGGTTCTACCGACACACATCAAGACTTTGTACATTCCATGGAGGACTACAACATATAGATGTACTACCATGTGACTATGATTTTATGCTTCATGCTTTATGTTTCACTCTTGCATGACCTACTTCTTGGCACTACACATAGTGTGGTCAACATGATGAAAGCTTTGGAGGTTCCGACATACCACATGGAGTCATCCTACCTATCTCGCATGGAGGTGATCTCGTCCAGTGAGATCTTGCTCTACTTGTGTACCTTATTGGTGGCGTACCTTTGGAGCATTCGCTTGATCCATCTGGTGGACATATTATGGAGTACCTGGCGATCCCGCATGGTTGATACCACTTGGAGGCTATGGATTCCCAGACGTTGACTTCTTGGTGCTCATGCTGCTGCCGCTGATACATTCTTGGTGGACCTTTCTCACATACCCTAGCAGCCTCCATACACTCCAAAATGGAACTGCAGAGGGGATGTTGATGACATCATCGCTCCTACTTCATCTACATTTGTATCCGCATGAGTGCATCTCCATTTTGTATCTAGGAGGCACTCCATTTCTAGTCTATTTCCATTTCATATTGTATTTCCTTTGTATTTGGGTACCTTGCCATGTGCTTCTACCAGTTGTATTCATTCTCCTTTAAGGAGACTTATCCCACATATGATGTACTTTTGAGAGCCCCTCCCAAATCTATATAAGGAGGGCCTCTCCTCATTTGTACTTGGTTAGAAGCTTGAGGAGCCTACTCCATGCTTTTGGCAAGATCATTTCTAATCCACATGAGTTTACCCATCTCATGGTCTACTCATTTTGTGTCTCACACATTCTTTCTTTGTGAGAGTACTTTACTTTTCATTTTGCTTCCGCATGCATACTCTCTACATGCCAGAGGTGTGGACCGAAGCCAACAAAACAGAGGCATAACCCCTTGATCATTTCCATTTTGTGGCAACCATTTGAGAAGTGGGGGCTAGATTTTGTAGGGCCTATCTACCCTCCATCGATTCCAAAAAGAGAGAAATATCTATTGATAGCCACATATTATGCGACAAAGTGGGCTGAAGCTATTGCCTCCCCTGACTGCACTGCCCAAACCGTTGCTGATTTCATTTACAGTAGCATCATTTGCAGGTTTGGATGTCCCCTTGAAATTTGTACAGATCAGGGTACTCATTTTGTGAATAAGGTCCTCCAGGAAATTTTCAACAGATATAGAATCCTACATAGGACCTCTTGTGCCTACTATCCAAGAGCCAATGGACAGGCTGAATCAACAAATAAGGTATTAATTTCCATGTTAAGAAAGGAATGTATGTTACAACCCACTTCCTGGGGGCACGCTTATCTTGGTACATTATGGGCATACAGATTAGCCTATAAAGAAACATGATTTCTCCATTTCAACTGGTTTATGGACTTGTTCCAATTGAACCATTTGAGTTTATCCATGGCCCCATCAAAACGGAAAGGGTCAGATGAAAAGTAGCTCAGAAGTAACAGATCGGCTCAACACTTTGCACAAATTGGAAGAATCACGGATTATAGCTTCCAAACATTTAGAGCAAATTCAGATTAAGAGAAAGGAGACTCATGATAAAAACTTATGGCACAACAATATGAAGCCATGTGACTTAGCTCTTTTACACAGACCACAGATGTCTACTCAAGCTAAAGGGAAATGGATCCCTCATTGGGAAGGCCCTTTTCGCATTAAGAAGATGTTGAATTGGGGTGCTGTGCAGTTAGAGACACTCCAGGGAGAGGCCCTACCGCTGGTCAATATTTCAAGGCTCAAGGCCTATCACCAACTCCAATGATCAGAACGAATGGCTTGGGTTTTCCAGCTTGTATAGATGTTTTTGCTTTCAAATAAAATTACACTATCGGTTTCTTTAGTTTTCGCTACACTATTGTTTCGCTTTCAATAATCAAATCAATCCTTTTCTTTTACTTCCATTGTTTTCTATTTATTCCTCTCTATAAAATTCACATGGAACTTCAAAATAAGGCATTTTTGGCGTTCCTTTTCTATGGCCACTATTCTTTCGATTGCACTTTCAATTTAGCCCCTTCATATAAAGCATTTTTTTTTTAATGTGGGAATCATCCTTGCGATGCCATTCTTTTATTATTCTTTTTCCCCTCCTTTGTGTAAGCTGGTACCATACATCACTCTTTTCATGTGTTTCACTGTGAACCTCACTTTAATTGGGGTGACAACAACTATATATTGAAACACCTCAGTCACATTATATCTCTAGACCGTCAAGCTCTTCATTGACTCTGATAATTTGCCGCGATAGGCCGTGCCAAACTAGATCCATCAGCCTCTCACAACCCAATTCCACCGTCTCCTCTCCCCACCAACTTCCCCTCCTCACCCCGCCTCTCTCACCCCATCGCCATCCCCGCCAACCCTCACCCCCGCCGCCTCCCCTCAATCCTCTCCGCCCTGCCAACACTTCACCCACACCACCCTCGTGCTCTTCCTACCCTACCTCCCCACTTCCCACTCCGCCTCCTCACCCCTCCACCTCCCATCAATCCTCTTTGTCCCCACCAACATCTCACCCCACCACCCTTGTGCCCCTCCTAGTCTCCCACCACCGCCGCCTCCTCTATCCACCCCTCCTGCACCTCCTGCCCCTCCCCTTCTTCCGCACCACCCCTCCTATCCCGCACCCTCAAAACCCCTCCTCCCACCCCGCCTCCTATCCCGCACCCTCAAACCTCCTCCTATCCCGCAACCTCAAACCCCCTCCTGACCTCCCACCCCGCCTCTCTCAGCCCACCGCCCCGCCAACCCTCGCCAATCCTCCACCACCCCTCCTTCCCGCACCCTCACACCCCCTCCTCCCCTCCCACCCCACCTCTCTCACCCCACCGCCGTCCCCGCCAACCCTCACCCCCGCCGCCTCCCCTCAATCCTCTCCGCCCTGCCAACACTTCACCCACACCACCCTCGTGCTCTTCCTACCCTACCTCCCCACTTCCCACTCCACCTCCTCACCCCGCCGCCTCCCATCAATCCTCTTCGTCCCCACCAACATCTCACCCCACCACCCTCGTGCCCCTCCTAGTCTCCCACCACTGCCGCCTCCTCTATCCACCCCTCCTGCACCTCCTGCCCCTCCCCTTCTTTCGCACCACCCCTCCTATCTCGCACCCTCAAAACCCCCCCTCCCACCCTGCCTCCTATCCCGCACCCTCAAACCTCTTCCTCCTATCCCGCAACCTCAAATCCCCTCCTGACCTCCCACCCTGCCTCTCTCACCCCACCGCCCCGCCAATCCTCCACCACCCCTCCTTCCAGCACCCTCACACCCCCTCCTCCCCTCCCACCCCGCCTCTCTCACCCCACTGCCGTCCCGGCCAACCCTCACCCCCACCGCCTCCCCTCCATCCTCTCCGCCCTGCCAACACTTCACCCACACCACCCTCGTGCTCTTCCTACCCTACCTCCCCACTTCCCACTCCGCCTCCTCACCCCGCCGCCTCCCATCAATCCTCTTCGTCCCCACCAACATCTCACCCCACCACCCTCGTGCCCCTCCTAGTCTCCCACCACCCCCCTCCTCTATCCACCCCTCCGTCCCTGCTCCACCCCGCACGGCCGCGCCAACCTCCAATCTTGCCACCTCACCCCGCCTCCTCCGCTCGGCTCTCGCCTTGCCCATCGGGTCCCGCTGACGTGGACCAGCCTCTCCGCCTATCACCAGCCCTTTGTTGCACTAGCTGATCGATCGACCTCCTCCCCACCACTGCTCCGACCTCCTCCCCACCGCTGCTCCGATTATCCCGCCGTTGCTCCAATTTCCAGGTACCACTGCAGACCCCGGAACTGACCCCACCCTTCTGAGCACCATCGACTACTGCACCCTCGACTGCCGCGCCCACCGACGCTGTACTTGTACGCCCGATCACAGTACTTCAACCGCATGTGGGCCGCCAGCTCTCTCTGGCGCTCAAGCCACGTCGACTACTGTGCCCCATCGGATATCATTTGACCCACGTGGGGACTAATTGCGCGCCACTACGACCCCTGCGGCCCGGCACCCTAACCGCCATGTGGCATCCCCGTAGACACCGCCCTACAACTCCTCCCCTCGCCCCCACCAACTCCCGCCCTCTCCCGCCCCGCCAACCCCCGCCCGCTTCCCCCCCTCCTTCATCCGTCGACCCTACCCTGCCAACTCCCGCCCGCTATCCCACACCTTCCTCCGCCCTCCCGCCCCGCCAACACCCGTCGCCCCGCAGACACCGCCCTACAACTCCTCCCCCCGCCCTCGCCAACCCCCGCCCTCTCCCGCCCCACTGCCCCGCCAACCCCCGCCTGCTTCCCCCCCTCCATCCGCCGACCTCGCCCTGCCAACTCCCGCCCGCTACCCCACACCTTCCTCCGCCCGCCCCGCCCCGCCAACACCCGCCGCTTACCCACACCTTCCTCCGCAGACCCAGCCCCGCCCAGCCCCGCCCGCTTCCCCACACTTGCATCCACAAACCCTGCCCCGCCAACCCCCGCCCTCCCATCCACCTTCCACCCCAGATCACGCCCACACAACTCCTCCCGTCCCGCCATCTCACCCCGCTTCCTCTCCTCCGAAAACACCAAACCCCCTGCCATCTCCCCTCCCTCCCCTCCATCCCCGCCTAACCAAACATCGCCTCCTGCCCCTCCTAACCCGCTATATCCTCCCCTCTACCTCCTCTATCCAACTATCTGTTGGGGGATTCTTAGACAAGAAGGAGTTTGAGGGTTTGTAGGAGAAAAGGAAAAAGAAAATTACAATGTTTGAAGCACAATACAAGCCAATACTTCTGTGCACAATCACACAGAGTGCTCAATTACAAAATACCAAATATCCCAAAGTCTTCTTGCCGCCGGCCTCCTCTGCACTAGACCTCCACCTGCTTCAAGCTTATCCTTGTGCACACCTTGCACCAAGCTTCCACTAAGGGGGAGGAATGAATACCTTTTGTCGGCACGCGCACACTGCAAAGAGACCTTGAGATCCTTGGGGGACTAGCTTAGCACTCTCTTCACAATCCCTTAGTCACTCTCTATGCACTCCTTCAACTCCACTTGTCTGCGTCGCACACTGGTGACCCTTGCACTTCTCTTTCTTGCTTCACTTAGACTATGCTTCTCTTGCTTACTCTAAGATTGGTCCAAGAATAGTCCTTGCCTTGATTTGAGTGTGTCAA
The DNA here is from genome assembly GCA_020310875.1 of Ceratopteris richardii. Classification (NCBI taxonomy): domain Eukaryota; kingdom Viridiplantae; phylum Streptophyta; class Polypodiopsida; order Polypodiales; family Pteridaceae; genus Ceratopteris; species Ceratopteris richardii. The sequence continues at coordinate 81,981,738 of CM035437.1, forward strand.
TCACGTACGCTCCTAACTGCAATAGTATCTTGGTGCTCACTTTGATGTCCCAAGATTGTCTTTACAAGTGGCAACCAACGACTCACTGTTTTGTCCTGTAGTGACTTTAGACTAAAACCCAAAATTTTAATTGGCGGGCCATACTTCCACCTGTGCGTACGTTGCCGCTTCACATACCTTCACATTTCCTTTTAAGTCTTCACTTTTGCACATAAGAGAGGGTTCACCTGAACCTTCCAAAATACTTTAAAAACACTTTGAACCTTAGGAAAATTAGAGAAAATACCTCTGCAACCTGCAACCCACTTTCTCCCATTTACCCTTTGTGGACAATTAATTGTGCACTACCCATGCACTTTGACACCTGCACTTTAGCACTTTGAACTTACAATTAATTGTGCACTACCAGTGCACTTTGACACCTGCATTTTAGCACTTTGACTTTGCACCTATTGACTTTGACCTTGACCTTGTTGACTTTGACTAATATGACTTTTATGGGCTCAACAGTTGCCCACCACCTAATGTGCTCTCCATCCCGGAGAGCTACAACCAATACTCTGAGCATATAGGACACCATGATAAGAGAGCTGCAAAAACTGGAAGAGGACATCTGAGCAGCAACCAATTCCACTAAAAGCAGAATAGAACAAGCACCAGAGAAGAACCAAAAATTGGAATTTTCCATGGAAAAGCAAAGGGTTGCAATGGGAGGGTAGAAAGGGGGTGGAGGGGAGGGTTGAGGGGCGGGGATTGAAGGGATAGGGAGGGTTAAGGTTGTGGCTGGGCAGATTGGGAAAGGTAGGGCATGGGGTAGGATGATGGGGTCTAGAGAGGGTTAAAATGTTCAAACAGTAGAGCTATAGAGGGTGCATGTGGGAGATTATGAAACATAAGGTAAGACAAGGTGAGAATAGACCATGTGGACAATGTGGGGAAATAAAAACATGTGATTAATGTGCTCAAAACATGTGAGTTTTGACCAAAAGTCAGAGAAAAAGTTGGAATTTGGAAAAATAAAGCCAAAAATTGAGTTCAGATGTGCCAAAAGACATGAAAATGGCTCCATTTTTGTAAAAAACGGCCAACCGAGGCACAATCCAGAGCCAAAAGCTTTGAGCCATTAAATATATATATATATATATATATATATATATATATATATATATATATATATAATTTTTCTTTTTTTTTCTCTTTTTTTTGTTTTTTTTTTTGTCGAACGCCCATACAGAAATAAAAAGAAAAATAAAGAAAATAAAATAAAATAAAAGATAAAAAATAAAAATAATAGAATAAAAAATAATAAAATAAACAAAAGAAAATAAAATTAAAAAAAAATAAATTTGGGGGGGGGGTGTGTCAAAACGGGGGGGGGGGGGGGGGGGGGTGGGTGTCATAGCCTGTTTTTCTATCCAGCCCTTTTCAGTGCTTGGGGGGTATGCCCTATGGCGCCAAATTGTGCACAACTATGAGGGGTACTAGTACTCCTCATACCAAGCTCTCATTGCCTTTTTCAACACGATTTGCTAATCGAATATAAACGTGTTCTGGCAATATTCTTGGTGTCCCTCTTGTTGGTTTATGCATTTTGTGGGTTTGAACGTCTCAGTGGGGGGGGGGGGGGAGAGGGGGGGGGGGAGGGGGGATTTTTTTTTTTTGTTTGGGAAAAAACAAAACGCCTGGGGGGGGGGGCTTTTTTTTTTTAAATAATAAATTATGCAAAAAACTGAAGAAAAATACATAAAAAATCCAAAAAATAGCAAAAAAAATCCAAAAAATCTGAAAAAAATTCCTACAGGTTTAGGCCAGTTTCATCACTCAAAACCACAGAGAGCTTCCTTTATCCCTCAAATTTGGCAAGAAAAAGACACATGAAAAAGGAGAAAAGTGCTAGAAAAAATTCTTAAAAAATGCTCAAAAAATTCTGAAAAAATTCCAAAAATTGTACCTTTGCAAAGTTGATGAAATGGCTTCTAAAGTTTCTAAAAACTCAAGAAACAAGCATGAAATGGATAAAGAAAACTACTAAAACTTAAGTAAAAATGACGAGAAAAGACTATGTACAACCTGGACAAATTTTGCAAGTTCCAGGTGATCCATAATTCTTCAGTTGGCTTGATGATAGGCCTTTAGCCATGATCTTTATATGTTGACCCCGAGAAACTCCTCCATACTCTCCAATTGTATTGCATTTCATTTGTTTTATCTTCTTTTTGGGCATGCTGACGCTTTGATAGACCCACCTTAAATCCTTCAGTACAATATTATCTCCTCCATATTGCATCTTTTGTTTCCAAAGACATGCAGGTACTCCGTCCACATCATTGTAAAGCTTTGCACTTACTATCATAAAAATTGACACAATAGATGATATCCATACCAGGATGCATAAAACAGTGGCCATTGACATATGATTTGAAGCATCTTCATCACGGCTGCACTTAAGGACTTTGCTTTTCTTCTCTTTTCCATTGCCTTTGACTGAGACTGTTTCAACCTGAGTGATTTCCTCTTTTTCTTCATATGCTTCTTCTCTACTTGAGTTTGGGAAAATTCCATAGTAGGAAGATGGGTCTTCTGCATGGAGCCAAGCCAACATGTTTTCATCTTCATATAAATCTGCTCCTTCAAATAGATCTGTTTCTGGGTTGTCCACCACTTCTTCTTCCATACAAATCCAATTGTATGCATCATACTAGTATTTCTCTGTTTGTCTGGTCCTTCTTCTAAAATTATCTGCTACAACTCTTTTCCCTCCTGCTTTACCCACATTGTGTCCTTGCCCCAATCATGCAACACATTGGCATGCCTTAACCAACGTCTCCCAATTAACAGGGGGAAACTTCCTTCTACCTGTGGTAGCCTTAAAACAAAGTACAAGTTAAAGATGGTACCTTGTATTTTGATTGGAACTCCAGGGACCACACCCATAGGCCTTACTATGCTTTGGTTTGCCATTGTTACAGTGAAGTTGGCAGGTCGTGAAGGGTATAGGCCAATCTTTTTCATGGTATATTCAGGCATCAAGTTAATGCCAGAACCACCATCCACAATAACTCCTTGAAACTCATGACCTTTAATAGAGACTGTTAGCCGAGGGCTCTTGTAATCTGTGAGGGGTGCTTCCCCTAAACATTTATCTTTATGCATAACAGCAGCCTTTGCCACTAAACTTGTTGTGGACATTTCATCAATTATCTGCAAGAGTTCTGACCTGAACTTCCCATCCATCTTTATTAAATAAAAAATACTAACCTTCTTTTTCATGGACTTGAGCAGTCTGGAAGCTTCTGATTCCTTAAGAGCATGGGCTACATTTGACTTATCAAACTCCTCATGAGCCCTGTTGAATGCATATTCAATGGCATCACTGGTACCTGTGAAATTTTCTTTTTGCCTTGTATCTGCACTTGTGGTGGCTTTGTCTTCAGACACACCTTTGTCTCTGTTTAATCCATTAATCATTGATTCTTGACCTATTTCCACTTGAGCCTTCCCCTTGCTTCTTGTCTCCACCGTAAAAGATTCAATTTTTTCTAAATGCACCACCTTGGTAGATGGAGATGGCACATTGACCTGATCTAACACTTCTTCTTTGTGTACATAAATCATTTGAATATGGGGCGGATGAAGGGCTTGATTCTTAGGACAACAATTTGTATAGTGGTCTCTGGCCTTTGGGCAGTTTCTGCAAGGAGGGGCATTTTCTGGGAGAGTGCACCTACTTTGCTAGTGCCCACAATCTCCACATCTGAAACAAATAATTGGCCTTCTAAGCCCATTTCCGAAATTATCCCTCTGTCTAGGGTTATAAGTGTTACCTTGATTGGGTGCAGCTGCCATCACATTTGCTGGTGGTAGGGGTCCTCCTTGTGTCCAGTATGTTGTTGCAGGCATTCCCCTTGATTGGCATTCATGGGCCTCATGACCAAATTTCCTGCATAATTGGCAAGTCACATTTAACAGAGGACATTCACTTACTATGTGACCTTGCTTGCTGCACATGGAACACCAAAGTCCACTCTTGATGCCACTCCCTTTGAGTTCCTGCAGCTCCTGTCGCAGCTGAGCCAATTCCTCTGCTTGGGCCTCCTCCTCCTTTTGGAGCTTTAGTGCTTCAATCTCCCTTCTCAACTGAGCAACAATATTCTCCTCCTCTTTGTAGGGCTTATTTCTTTTTAAGCCCTCCAGCTCCTTCCTTAGCTGGATCAGTAGGTCCTCCATTTCTGTACCATATGTTGGTTGGGAAGAAGTTGCTCCATACTGGTGCCTTATCTGCTCCAAGCGTGTGGCTGTGTTGATGAACTCCTCTATGGAGGCTGTAGGTAACACTAATTCCTTTATTTTGCATTGGGTGGCCACTGGTAGGGGCTTAGCTAACCATTTCTTAACAAAAAAATCATGTGGTGGATCTGGCAATTTAGCCATTAGTGCTTTGGCCGTAGTCACAAACTCTGGGAACTTTTCTCCTGGACCCAATCTCAAATTTTCTAGTTCTTCTATGATAATCTCCGCAGTGTTGCCATGCTGGAATTGATTTTTAAATGCATCTTTCATCACATCCCAAGTGGTAAAATGGTTTTCAGCAAACTGGCTGAACCACTTATCTGCTAATCCCTCTAATGTGGCAGGGAAGAGAATCAAAAAGGCATCCTCCCTACCCATTAAGCCTCTAGTCTTACATAGTGCAAAAAACCTTCTAATGTGTTCATCCGGATCCTCCTGAGCTAGGCCTTTGAAAGAAGGAAACTTTATATTTAATCTAGAGAGTAAAGTTTCCAAGTCTACATGACCCGCCATGCTCTTTACTGATGAGGTTGAAGATAGTGGACTGGAGGACCTTCTAACAACCTTCCTTCTTGTCTGCTTGCAGGTGACCCTCAATGTTTGGGACCGGGTTGCGGTCATGAGCAGCTCATAGCCCACTTAATATGAGACACTTGATAAGAATATTTACCTTTTGTTTGATGAAATAACACTGTAGTAGCACTGTAGACACGTGACCTCTGCTATACTTTGCACTTGGTTTCTCCTAAGCTCAAACCTCATTGGAAGTCCCACCGGGCGTGCCAAATTTTGTTGGGGGATTCTTAGACAAGGAGTTTGAGGGTTTGTAGGAGAAAAGGAAAAGACCAGAAGAGGAAATACACCTTGGAAGCTTCTGCTGACAATTACAATGTTTGAAGCACAATACAAGCCAATACTTCTGTGCACAATCACACAGAGTGCTCAATTACAAAATACCAAATATCCCAAAGTCTTCTTGCCGCCGGCCTCCTCTACACCAGACCTCCACCTGCTTCAAGCTTATCCTTGTGCACACCTTGCACCAAGCTTCCACTAAGGGGGAGGAATGAATACCTTCTGTCGGCACGCGCACACTGCAAAGAGACCTTGAGATCCTTGGGGGACTAGCTTAGCACTCTCTTCACAATCCCTTAGTCACTCTCTATGCACTCCTTCAACTCCACTTCTCTGCGTCGCACACTGGTGACCCTTGCACTTCTCTTTCTTGCTTCACTTAGACTATGCTTCTCTTGCTTACTCTAAGATTGGTCCAAGAATAGTCCTTGCCTTGATTTGAGTGTCGATCACGTACGCTCCTAACTACAATAGTATCTTGGTGCTCACTTTGATGTCCCAAGATTGTCTTTACAAATGGCAACCAACGACTCAATGTTTTGTCCTGTAGTGACTTTAGACTAAAACCTTTTAATTGGAGGGCCATACTTCCACCTGTGCGTACGCTGCCGCTTTACATACCTTCACATTTCCTTTTAAGTCTTCACTTTTGCACATAAGAGAGGGTTCACCTGAACCTTCCAAAATACTTTAAAAACACTTTGAACCTTAGGGAAATTAGAGAAAATACCTCTGCAACCTGCAACCCACTTTCTCCCATTTACCCTTTGTGGACAATTAATTGTGCACTACCTGTGCACTTTGACACCTGCATTTTAGCACTTTGACTTTGCACCTGTTGACTTTGACCTTGACCTTATTGACTTTGACCAATATGACTTTTATGGGCTCAACACTATCCAAACCCTGCCCGCCCACACCACCCTCCAAACCAGCCACTTCACCCCACCTCCTCCACTACCACTTCGACTTTGCAACCCTGCCGTCTCCCCTCAGTACCCTCCGTCCCCGCAATTATCTCTACCCCGCACCTCTATCCACCCCCCCTCCGCCCTAACCCATATTCCTCCCCTCCAAAAGCACCAAACACCGCCGCCTTCCCTCCTTCATCCCATCCCCGCCTACAGCGCCACTCGAATCCTACCCCCCTCCCCCAAAATTGCATCTTCCACTTACCACTTGCGCCCTGCCAGCCAATAATACCCCTCCCACCCATCAACCTCTCCCCTGCCGAATCCCCTCATTCCCCGTTGTCAAAACCCAACCCACCCTCTCCTCCTTCCCCTCCATCCCCGCCTAACCCATAATCCCCCTCCTATCCATCCTCCATCGAAATTGCATCTCCCCGCCGCATTGGACATACCTGCCATCTGCATCCAACCGTTCACAACATCCATCCCCTAGCTGCCCATTCCACCCCTAAAAGCAAACAACCCAACCGCTTCCCCTCCTTCCCCTCCAACCCCTGCAGATCCCACAACCCCCTCCTCCCCTCCTACCCTCCCCCCCAAACTATCCGACACGCAACATTTAAGTCCTCCAGTCAAGGCCACTCCTACCATCCATCCCAACAACCCACGCTTCTGCATTCTCTTCTTTCGGTCAACCTAGTTCCATTAATCTGTCTAGAGTTTCGCATGCTGATCTAGCCATCATTCGTTTGATCATCATGGCTGATTCGAACGCCCCTGAGGACCCTTCGGATCTCACCCCTTCGGCACTGCATACAGCCATACCACATTATTCTCCTCCAGTAGCAGCACCTGATCTTCTACCCGTCGACCGCCCAAATCAGCTTGATTCCATCTCTCTTGAGCACCACGCCCAAGCGTCTTCAATCCCTCTTGCTCCTCAACCCAATTCGTCGTCTCTCGCCCTCGATACGCCAATTCTGACTATTCCCACCTATTCTGTCCCATCAGATTCCACTGCTTTATATTCTCCACCTTCCCTACCTCGAAATCATTCTCCTTCTCCTTCCGCTTCTCGGACTTCGCAACCTAATTCCCCTTCAGCAGATTACATCCGTATTTTTCATCCTCTTGATTTGGATCTACAGATTTGCATTCATTTGTCCTTACCCTCTTTCGAACTAATTAGTCTTTTTTTTGAAGAAAATCTTCATCATGCGGGTCTCTGGGGATTAGCCAATGTTCTTTTGAATGATCCTCCCAATCATAGCGATGTTTATGAAGCTCTTCATCTATTTCCTCATTTTCGATCGGGCACTCTCTCCATTTCCGCTATTGCGGAGGGTCTAGGATCCTCATTAATCACCTTTTGTACTCCACCTTTCTTATATTCTGGCTTGTCGCCCTCTGCCACCATTGATTTTTTCCGCGATCGTTTTGACTACAGTGCCAGATTTTCCATGCACATGATGTCTATACTTAATTCGTTCATTTTTTTTCTTTTTGCTTTGTAGCCCCACCTCTTCCATCCCCTGGTCTGATATTCGCATTGTTGATCCCCTTTTTTGCTTCCTCAACAACCGTCCATACCCTTACACTGCCCTAATCTATGGATCCTTGCAATTGCGGTCCCGTTGCCTTCGTAAGGCTCTCACTCGGGGCTCTAAATCCTTATCCATCTACTCTGCTCCATTCCTCGTTTGGATATATCAATTACCATCGCTTCATCAGTCAGCTAATCCCGCAAATAATTCTGATATACTTCAGTCACCTCAAATTCCACCAAGGCAAGTTAGAGCCAGGCATAGTACCATCTTGTCGCCCTCTGCCACCATTAATTTTTGCCGCAACCGTTTTGACTACAGTGCCAGATTTTCCATGTGCATGATGTCTATACTTAATTCGTTCATTTTTTTCTTTTTGCTTTGTAGCCCCACCTCTTCCATCCCCTGGTCTGATATTCGCATTGCTGATCCCCTTTTTTGCTTCCTCAAGAGCCGTCCATACCCTTACACTTCCCTAATCTATGGATCCTTGCAATTGCGGTCCCGTCACCTTCGTAAGGCTCTGACTCAGGGCTCTAAATCCTTCTCCATCTACTCTGCTCCATTCCTCGTTTGGATATATCAATTACCATCGCTTCATCAATCAGCTAATCCCGCAGATAATTCTGATATACTTCAGTCACCTCAAATTCCACCAAGGCAAGTTAGAGGCAGACATAGTACCATCTGTCACCCATCCACGTCCACCCTACCTCACTCCCCTCACATCTCGATTGACTCAGCTTCCGCTTCAACCCCTATCTCCGCCCCCAATGATATTCCTTCCCTCCCTTCGCAGTCTTTCTCTCAGACCCTCCCAAACTCTCCAAATAATGTGGCCATTCCTACCCCCGTCCCTTCTCCTCCTTCCGTCTCTTTTCGGCCGTTAATTCAAACACATCTCAATCCAACCAACCCAACCAGAACCCCCCCTCGTCCTCCCATTCCCAATTCCTTCCCCCCTCCCACTAATGTGGCACACACCGAACCCAGTCCATCTACTCTCCCTACAAATATTCCAATCCCGCCTGTCCCTACCACTGACCTCCCTCCTGCCCCCTCCTTTTTAAATTTAATCCGCGATGCAAGTGCAGTTGCTATTGGCAGCGCTAATGCATCAAAGGTGTCGTTGGATTCAGTCTCCGCGGCAGCTTCAATTCATCAACAATATATTTCTACAATTGATAACATCAATAGGATGGCCACATCTCAATGGCAATCTATCCAAGAATCGGCACGCTTACTCATGGAAGAAAGGGATAAATATAGAGATATGGCTGATTCCGCAACAAAAGCATTAGCTTATCTTCAGAATCGCTATTCCTTAGGCTTATGCGACAATGCAGCTTGCTGTCGTATTAAACGCGAACGGGACCATCTTCGGCAATGCCTTAGTTCACTCCAACTTTTGATTGAACAAGCTTCTGCTCCAATGCCTTCCTCTTCGCATCCATCAGATGCTGGAATCAATCCCTCTTTTCCATAATTCAATTTGCTTCGCATTCTCAAGCTTCAAATTTCTTTTTAATAAAATTCATCCAATAAAGCATTCTTATGCATCTACTTATGTCTCTTTTATCGATATTTTTAATCAAATAACGGCAACCTTTTTCTATTTTCTCTGGCTTCATTCTTCCCTACCTTCATTCGTCTGTTGCTTCAGTCTTCTGTGTATAGTGTTACCATTCGTTATCGTGGTCTCTCCGGGACGGAGAGCACATTAGGTGGTGGGCATCTGTTGAGCCCCTCAGATTCATACTGGTCGAAGTCAACAAAGTCAAGGTCAAAGTCAGCATAGGCAAGAGTAAAGTGTCAAAGTTCAAGGGTCAAAGTGCACCGGTAGTGCACAATTAATTCTTCATAAAGGGGTAAATTGGAGAAAGTATATGCAGGTTGCAGGGTATTTCTCTAATTTCCCTGAAGTTCAAAAGTGAAGAATTAAAGGCAAAAGGTCAAGGCATGCGAAGCGGCACCGTACGCCAAAATGAAATATGGCCCCAATTAAAATTTTGTGTTTTCTTAGTCTAACATCACTACAGGACAAAAGGGGGATTCGTTGGCCGCCACCTAAACAAGAAAATCTTGGGACATCAAGGAAAATAAGAGTGTCTTGGCAGTTAGGAGCGTACGGGAATCGACACACTAAAGATCAAGGCAAGGACTATTCTTGGGAATTCTAGTGTAAGCAAGAGTGAGCATAGTCTAAGTGAAGCAAGAGAGAGAAATGCAAGAGACACACAGTGTGCGACGCAGAAAAGTGAAGTGCAAGGTGTGCATGAAGAGTGACCAAGGAAGTGTGTAGAGAAGCGCTAAGCTAGTCCCCCAAAGATCCCAAGGTCTTATTGAAGTGTGCGCATGCCGACAGAAGGTACCCATCCCTCCCCCTTAGTGGAAGCTTGGTGCACGGTGTGCACAAGTGCAGGCTTGGAGAAGGTGGAGGTTTGGTGCAGAGGAGGCCGACATCAACAAGTCCCTTCGGTATTTGGTATTTTGTAATTGAGCTCTCTGTGGGATTTTGCACAGAAGCATTGGCTTGTCTTGTGCTTCAATATTGTATTTGTCTTATTGTAATCAATCAACAGAGGTTTCCAGTGTGTATTTTCTCTTCTTGTCTTACCCATTTCTCCTACAAACACTCAAATCCCTTCTTGTCCAAGAATCCCCCAACAAGTATGTTTTTGCTAAAGTTCCTTGTCAATTTGCATAAGTTATCATACATGACTAGAATGGAGAATGGGATCCTTATGTGCATAACTTTTTCATGCACAAAGAGCATTTTTATGCAAAAAGAACAATACATACAATGATAAGAACATGGTTCTTTCTGCAAATTTCTTTTCCATACTAAAGGATGCATGTGCACGACATCCAATAAGCATGTTTAGATATTGCATACTTTAGTATGCATGTATGAAATAAAGGTATTGTGTTGCAAATACATTCACATTTGAGCACACCAATAAGTATAAAATGCTCGAGAAGGAAGTCAATGATGGAAGAGGTGGTATGGCCCAAGCCTACTTCACCATGGAAGTACTCACATGAAGTCAAGGGATGGATGAAGCTTAATTACTAGATAAGTATCTACACTGTTTTCTTTTCCTTTCAAGCCATGGAACATGCAATGCATGTTGTAATAGAGATGGACTTAGAAGTGGATGCATAGATTCAAGTGGAAAAGTTTGCAGGATCACCTGCATAGTTAAGTCATGGAAATGATCTAAACTATGCATCATAAGCCATGTGGCCTAGGAAAAGAAAGATTTTTGGTGCATAAGTATGCTCATGCATAGTAATTACTTGAAAACTTGCATGGAAAATTTTGCACCAGCCTTCAAACGAACCAAAGTTCCAAATTGGAACTTTTGCATGCTTAAAGGATGGGTTCAATTTCTGAACATTATGCATGCTACACCTCTTCCATAAAAGGTGTAAACGTCTTGTCATACACTTAAGTATGCATATGGAATGTATTACATGGGTTTGATGATTAATAGGGAGATTCAGTTTATTCAAGCTTAAGTTTAATTTCCATTAGAGGAAAATGGTAGCCGAACCAATTGGCCATATTAAAACTACCACTCACTTCCTATATGATTGGCTTATTACAAGCCAAGAAATAGTACAATACCTTAAGCCTAAAGTCCCTTTTGTGGAATTATTCCATAGAAACCCATGGCATGCCTCATCAACAAGGTCATAGGCTTAAGGTAATAGTACAAAATTTTCTCTCTTAAAACCATCATGCAATTGTGGTAGAGCACCATCTTTTCAAGCTCTAAGAAAGAGAAAGTATGGTATAAAAGAATCTATCTAGTTTTGGAAGATGGAAGTATTAATGCTCTTGTTCAAGAAAGTTCTTTGTTTAAACAAAAGAATATTCAAAGCTTTACATTATTCTTCAAAGCAAATGCAAGGCATGAAGAGAAAGCAAACCCCCAAGGGTTGCACTAAACCCTAAGTACCATTTTCTAATGTCTTAGAAGTAAATGACTATTCAAAATGTTAAGTGGAATTACCACCTACTTCAATGTAAAGATTTGATTGGCAAGTCAATTGTTCTTTGTTCAGATTACTCATTATGTCAAAAAGATAATATCTACTAGCCATATTAAGAAGCTCTATTATCAGATGACATAAAAAGGATTTTTTAGATTACATATGAATAAATAAATCATTGAAAGGTCAATCTTCAACATTAAGTCTTGTCAAATTGCAATTACAACTAAGACTTGATAAGTTAAAATTTCATGAGCACCAAACATGTTATGGAAATTACACTTATAAGTCGACATAGGTAATAGCTCTTATTTGATTAGATTAAAAGAAGTTTGATCCCAAGATTCGTTAAAAGTACCTTTACTAAAGTGGAAGTGTAAGTCGGATGGTATGGGATGTATAGTGTTACAATACCAAGTGATCTACTTAGCCTAGTGGTTAAGACTCAAGGATGTGAAGGAGGAGGTCTTGGGTTCAACCCCCATGGGGTACATGGGAAGAGTGTTTTGCCCAAAGAGCTCTAGAACCTTCTAGAAGCATACACTTGAGTTAACTCTGGCTAACTGGGACACTTGGCATACATGCAGTTACATGGCTGACACATGGATGGTTAGTATCCACCTACCCAAGAAGGCAGTCCCCTAGAGAGAGCTATATATAGAGGCATTTGGTTGGGAGGAGAGTCATCTCTCTAGCACGTGGTGGTGATCGTAATGCTTGTTCTCTTGCATTTCATATACTATTGAAAGAGCACAATTTTCAATTTACCCTCAGGCAATTTTCGAGGACGAAAACTCTTAAGGAGGGGAGAAAGTCCCAATAAGACCAAATAAGGTATTGCAAGGTAAAAGATATGCAATGAATAAAGTACTTCCTCATATTCTAGTGCTTCATACATCTTTATTACATCTTCCAACTAGATGAAGTTCTCAAAGATTGGGAGTTCTCAATTAACCTCAATACAAGAGAACACTTTCATACACCATAAGGATTGTACAAATTCTAAGTGGGTTAGTAAAAGAATTTGGATGAGCTATAAATCATAATCCTAAAGGCATCTTGATGCTTCATGGGATAACACAACAATAAGTTGTGGATTCCAATAGATAAAGACCTAAGGAAAATGGTTTCTTGTATGAAGCATAATAGCTAGATCCTCAAGTAAAACCCATGGGTAAGGCATTGAACATGAAGGGATCTATTTGAGAAAGACCTAGTTTTATTTTTTTTGGCTAAAGAAGAGAAGAAAAGCCAAAAGACCCAAGTAGGGTAAAGATCAAATCAAACTTTAAAGATGAGTCACACCACATTAAATGGTTAACCAAATAATTGAGTATGATTAGTTGTGGTGTATCCATACACTTCAATCCTTGCTCTCATAATTTGGTACCATAGCATATAGAGAGCATAAAAAAGAAAAGAGAAGGTGTGAAAGCATAGTTATTTGGACTGGATGAAGTACCCATTAGTATGGGATGGTGAATACTGAATCATGTTAAGTACTTTTTCTTGATGGCCAAAAAAAAAAGAGGACTCATGATAAGATGGAATACGATAAAAAGATAATAGGAATCTTCTTAGATTATCCTCTCAAAGGGAAGAAGAATTCTTCCAACAAGATACTAAAGGGTCTATCTCTCATAGAGAATTTGAAATGAAAAGAGATATCAACTTCTTGGAGTGTGAAGGTAAACTCCAAAGGTTGAAGCTCGAAAAAACTTAATCTGAAAATTATGACTTGGAATTCAAGGAAGATAAAGATGATATGAGGCCAAGCTTGAAAGAATGTTGAGAAAGATCATCTTTTTGATACTTGATAATTCAAGTCAACTAAGGAATAAGAAAGATCTAGTTACAAGGTCAACATAGGACATCTTAAAATAGATCTAGAATATAAAGGGAGAGAATTCTAGAAGGATCAAGAAAACCTTTAAGGTTTGAGATCCAACTAAAGATCCATAAGGATAAGAATTGAAGAATTGATTGGGATGATCTATTTTCTACTTATGACCTTAAAGATAACACGATCTTTTACACTATGAGTTCCCATCTTGGGACATAGTCAAATAGATTTCAACTAACTGGAGTCATCAATGGTTAGATTGATTCCTATGGGTTCTAGTTTCTTAAATGAATAACTATGTAAAGTTTTGAAAGAATATTGAACCCACTTTAAGTAAGATATTCAAAATCCTCTCCAAAGTAAAGAGGATGTTATATCCTCTTGAAACTAGATAATCCAGCTATACCATTCTATTGGTTGGGTAGATATTATAAAATGAAATTCATGTCTATTTAGATGTATTAGAGGTGGATTGCAAACAAGAAAATACACCCATTTCACTAATGTATAGAGTATGTGTACATATAAGAGGAAGTGATTTGGACAGGGATTATTCATCTTCCTTTCAGAATAAGATGGATTCTAATTTGATAGCTGAATCTGATAAGGAAAGTCTTAAGTAGTATTAATCTATTTTGTTACGTTCAGGCACATGGTGTAAAGAGATGGTCCAAGGTAGCAATTTCACAGAAGTCACTTTGAATCCACCTAATTCACATGTTTGAGATATGGACACCCAAATGACACATGACTTAAACAAGGAAATAGGCAAGGATGTTCTCTTCCACCCTTTTCATTATTTCCATACTTTGCATTTGACTTTGTTCTTTTTCGTATGCAAAACTAGATGGAACTTTGAATGATTGGGGAAGGGAATCAAACCACACATGGATTCTCCTCTTTCAAAATTTAGTCAAGATAGAAATCACCCTTTTGAATAAAGAGGTGAATTAGAGAGATGAAGGCCATGATCTGTAAAATTGATCATGGGGTACGGGGGAGTGTCCCAATGTATATATCTTCAGTCATTTCCGAGAATGGAAATGCTTTTAAGGGGGGGAAAATGTTGTATAACTACATGGGCATAAGGGGTAGAAACCTTGGGTTTCTAAGTGTGAAACCCTTGGGATTTATGGTTTAGTTACCCCTTTTAGATGGGTCTTGAGCCTTAGGGCTAATTATCTAAGGTTGAGTACCTTGGGCTTGATTGGAAGCTTCTCCTAACCACTTGGTTTGTATGTGAGAGCTTGGAAAGACTTCTTTTAGAAGCCATGTGATTTCATGTGATTTCCTAAGCTTGGAAACCATGTGAACACCTTAGGGACCCATGTGATGGAAGGTGCACATGTCCCCTTGAGAGGGACTTACCCCCTTGGCCTAGGAGCTATACATTGGAGGGGTTGGTTGGGTGGAAAGTGCATCTCTCTCCTAGTGGGCTAGCTACTTAGTTTCATAGTTGATTGTTGTGAAGGCTATGGAGTCCTTCCACAACAGATACCAAAATGTTTGGAATTGAACTCACAACCTCCTGATTAGGAGTGTAATGGGTTAACCACATGCCCCTGTTGATATATTTAGGTAGTGATGTTTGTGATCACTCTAGGTCCACCGGGGCTCTTTTTTCCTCCTTTAGGAGGGTTTTTTCCCCCTGGCTTGTATATACGCCTATTGCCCTAATGGGCTACTTGTCTTTGTACATTCTAGTGGTAATACAATCAGTATTGTGTCATGTGCCCCAAACTTCTTCTTCTTCCTTGTGTTGTTCGCGTGTGTCACTCTAGCACAATGGCAAGTACCAATGTGAAGAGCTTCACCTCATAAATGTCAATCTGTGGAGACGTGAGGACCGGTATGAAGACCAAGAGCAAGTGAAGTGCACAAGTGCATGAGTGAAAGCACACAAGCATGCACACACATACACACACACACGCGCGCAAGGTAAGAGCAAAGAGTGGAACAATGGAAGATCTTCGATTACAAAAGAACTCTCTTACAAGCTGAAATCTACAACAAGCTAACCTCTAAAATGAGTTCTCCAACCCTTTTTATAGTTTTTTGAGTGGTTTTGGCCCTGTCTAGACTTAGTGTCCAGCCTAGTTAGAAATTAGCTTCCAGAGCTTATTTGGGGGATCAAACGGAGTCTAAAAATTATGAAAATTGGTAAGATGCTACTTATACTAGTCCTCAAGCTCGAGGACTCCTTGACTTGAACAAAATGGAGTTGTAAAAATATAAAATGGTATTTACAATGGTTTTTAGTGATAAAAGTCACTATACTTATAGGGATTTTTTTTGAAAATTTGACATGTGCTTCTTGGAGCTCCTTACATGCTCCTTCTTCTTATGTGTCCACTTCATTGATGCGCTTCGCTGCTATTGTGTGACCTTGACTGTCAACACTCCCCCCTCTAGAGTCTGTCATCCCTGACACGCCCGTGTTGTAATGGTTGTTCCATGGTGCTTGGAGAGATATTGTCCATCATGTATGCACAGGAGCGGTCCATCTTCCAATTGTAGCGTGGGTAGTTTTTTGGTTCGTCATTTTGTCACTTCTACCTTTGTATGTACTTCTTCCTTGTATTCGAGCTTGATGGTGTCTTTGTGAGCTTTCAAAATTTGTGAGCTACTCAAAAGAGGTCGTCAATGTTGATTATGAGCAACTCTCGTGGTGGATTGCTTCTTGGCTCTTGTTGTTGTCACGATGATGTCCTTTGGTTCTTCCAAAGCCCAAAGGATTCATATTACATGAAAAAATCATTAAATTGCTCCACGCGCAACACTTGCTTGAATACTGCAATGTGGTCATAGGGCTCTCCTATGCCATCGTAATGATTTTGCATACATTTGGCCAATTGGATTGGTCTCAATCTTCTGTCGGGCTCTGGGGATTGAATTATGATGGGAACACCTTGGGGTGGTTCTGTCCTAAAGGTGGGTCTATTCATATTTCCCATTCCCTGGCTAGTGTGGCCGTGGGAATTAATTCTTGGCATGGTGGATTGCACATGAGGTCTGTTCGGCATATTACCTTGGCTTGTTCGTCCTAACATCGCACTTTCCATTCTTTGCTGGGTCTCTAATGGGTTTTGTGAGGTAACTACCTGATCTTGGGGAGGGAATCTAGGCAAATCCATGTACTGTAATCTAGACCTCTCCACTTCATCCATAGGCCAATATTTCCTTTGATTTTGATCAAGGAATGTAGCTATAGATGGATTTTCCAGATCCCTTAACTCGTATATAGTTGTTGGATTGATGATTTCTGCTTGTGTCAAAGAATTAGTTTGTAGGAGTAGGTTTGATCCATGTACTAAGTACACATCCATTAGATAGTCATCTTGGGGTATCTTGTCCGCTTGAAATACTTGAGTCATTACTGACTTTCCCCTAGGGGTAGTCTTGTTGGTTCTCCCAAAAGTTCCTTGTCCCTCTAACTCTCCGTTTTCAGTAATCTGATCAGGGTTTTCGATTACTACATAGATCTGGCCCATCTTGTCCGTGTAAACTCCACCTTCATACTTGACAACTCGTCTTGAAACTATCTCAGATTCTGTAGTGTTTATCATCCCTTCTACTGACCTGTGTATACCATCAAGGTAGATGGGTATTCCTTGCAAGTTAGTGGATATGTATTGAAGAGACATCCGATATTCCCCTTCCACTAGAGACATAAAGCCTTCCCTAGGTATTGAACTATGCATGTCTTCAGAAGCCAAGAGTCTCTCCCAGTTGAATGTCATTTCTGACGCACTTGTCTATGAACTCAGCACGTAGTGCTAACCACTGAGTTCTGAGTCCCCGACTTGGTTGTGTGATTGACACTAGGTTCAAGTGATTTGGAACTTTATCTATCTCTTCCTAAGTATCAACTTGAGCTTAGGTTCATAAGCCTTGTCTACGAGTCCAAACTTGTCCTTTGAACTGCTCAAGATCTTGTGGAACTCCTTGCTTCCTAGTCCAACTTGAGGGTCAACTTCAAAATACCCTATCTAATAATCCACATATTTTGGTAGTACTTCCCACAAACTTTCCAACAAACTCAAAATCACTCCGAATGGATTTCGTATGAGAAAGTTATGCCAGTTCAGGGTTCTAGGATTCAAAACAGGGAAACAGGATCCCTCTGGGAGTGCCTCAGGACAGGCGAAACGATACCTGATTTTCCACGATACACGATACCTTTGTTTTACACGATACCACTATAGGTGATACCACCTTTAGACGATACAATACCATCAGGAAGACCAATATCACCATACCAACTTCCATGATACGATACTGCTATCCACACGATACGATACTGGAAATGGTCACGATACGATACCTCTGATTTGCACGATACGATACCAATCTCACGATGCGATACTGGAAATCACGTGATACGATACCAGGTTGCTCACGATATGATACTGGAACTCTCACGATACGATACTGATACCAAAGGATCGGACGATACGATACCCCTTTTTTGCACGATACGATACTAGAATATGCACAATACGATACCTCTCCATCGACGATATGATACCGTGACCGACACGATACGATACCGTGACCGACACGATACGATACCAGGTGGACCACGATACGATACCAGGTGGACCACGATACGATACCATCGGGATGACCGCGATCGCGATACCAACACTTGATGATACGATACCAGAATGGTATCACGATACCTCAAGTGGGTATGCACGATACGATACCTCGACAAGTATCGCGATACTCGGGAATTATGGTATCGCGATACCAAAACCCAATCGGACACGATCCTTGGAGATTTTGACAAATTGTTCAAGTAAATGGATTTGAAATAAACTATTATTGTTGTATCAAAATAACTTTATTTCCCAATATTGTTCTAATTACTTATTGCAGGATTCTTAAAGATTAGTTTCTTCCAGATGGCAATGACATGCCTCCAACACATGGAGATGCAAAAAGATTGTTAAAATTCATTGGAATGGACTACTCCAAGATTTATGCTTGTCCGAATGATTGCATTCTCTTTTGGAACAAGTATGAGCATCTCCACATATGTCCAAAGTGTGGAGCAAACAGGTTTAAAGAAGATGTTGTGGGCGAAGCAGTCCGTGGAAAGGTTCTTTACCACTTTCCTATCATTCCAAGAATTAAGATCATGTTCAGATGCAAATCCATAGCTGAGTTAATGTGAGTGCCTGTTGACTCTAATGTGTGGAAACACAAAGATAGTAAGTGGCTAAATTTTGATAGTGAGCCTCGAAACTATCATCTAGGCCTAGCTATGGATGGAGGAAATCCATTTGGTTTACGTAGCTCTTCATGGAGCACATGGCCTGTATGTTTGGTCAACTATTACATCCCACCATGGTTGGCCACAGAAAAGGGCCATTTATTATTAGCTCTTATTGTGCTAGGTAAGTATAACGTAAAAAACATGGATGTATACCTTGCACCACTTTTTGGAAGAGCTGCGCACTTTATGGGATGAGATTACTGTGTGTGACATGTCTCAACCTATAAGAAGATAAGATGTGCGAGTGCAAGGCATACTTATGTGGATGATGCATGATTGGCCCGGTTATGGTGAATGTTCAAGTTTATTGATTTCAGGCTACCATGCGTGTCCCCCATTCAGACCACGACTTGAAGCACGCTACTTCAAAGCACTTGGGAAAGAAAGAAAACAAAGCACAAAGGGAGGACTTGGAAGAGAAAGGTCATATGCAAGAGTTTTGGGCAATTACTAAGCCCAACAAAACAGTGCCGCTACCAAGAACCCCTTATACCTATCAATTCTTCCATTAGACTTATGTTTCAAGTTGTAAACCCATCTAATGTCAATGGCCTTTTTGTCTGCAAGCAAACCACACAAAAAGCAAGTACCATTCTTCATAATAGAATCATATTTTGATTGCATAGTAGCACCCAATTTTTTGAACTTTGTGCTTCATCAAAAGAATCACGGTCATTCTTATCACAAAAATTGGATGCAAAGGAAGCACTATGAAAGCCTAAAGAAGTATGATATGATAAAAGATCATCTACTTTGCTATCTATAAAGTATGCACTAGCCATCATGCATCAAAGATGGAATGATCTGCAGCAGAAATGGAATGATCTACATCATCATTTGGAACCTATAAAGGCTGAGAAATTGCATCATTTGGGCCAACACTCGACCATCCACCTATAAAAGAGGCAACAAAGTGTCATACACATCCTTCGAGCTAACTGATGTCTCAGCTTACAAGCAAAACTCAAAACTTCAAACAAAAAAATGGGGAAGGATTTTATTTAGGGTTTGTTAAAAATGGATGCATAATTTAGATAAGAAGTTCTACATATCATTGATTAAGCCTCCACATCCACTCTAGTTGCAAGGGCTTATGCTATGAGTGAGGGTAAAGTTATATGGGAATCCCCTCTTACAAATTCTAAGAGTCCGTGACTCACTGTCACTATTAAAGGACAACATCTACAAGGAGTTATAGTGGATGATGGCTCAGACATAACTTGATGTCTAATCATACTATGGAAAAGCTTGGGATTCAACCATCAAGAACAACCAACTTCACTGTGACATTGGGCGACTAGAGAAGAGTAAGAGCAGTAGGAGCGATCCCCCAAGTTCCAATTGAGGTATAAGGTAACATCTTTACTTTGGACTTCGTTATATTAAGACTGCCATAGGTAGATGGAGGCTTTCCATTGTTGATTGGAAAGGCATGCTAATGTTTTACATGATTGGGGCAAGGATATTATGTGGGTAAAACATGAAGGAAAAGAGCTTAAACATATATATTTGGAAGAAGGACCAAGCCATCAGGGACATACTAGCATGATGCAAACAGTTGACATCTGTATGAAAAAAGATATGATGGACAACTTAGAACTGGATTTATATGAGGAAGAAGACATTTTGGCCTAGTTGCAAGTGGGTAACTCATTTTCTTGCTATGGATTTTTTCCAAATAACTCAAGCATAGAAGAAGTTTATGAAGAAAAAGAGGAGACCATACAAGTTTCCAGATTGCATGAACCAATGATAAATCATAGAAGAAGGAAGAAAATGCCTCTTATGTGCAACATAGAGGAAACTACCTGCAAGGTAAAACAATCTATTGAAGATATTTCTTTTCCCATTCATGAAATCCCTACAAGGTGGGTGCAAGAAAAAGAAGAACAAGTTGATATCCAAAGTGCTCCTGCATATGACACTCTGTCTATGTGGGATAAAGTGATGGAAGATCCCAAATATGAAGAAGAATCTCTAGACACCTTGATGGATAGGAACCTTATCAAAGAAATTCAACTAAGCAACAAGGAAGAACGTTGTCCTAGATTAGCGACCACTTGATTATGGAATCATCTAGAGACACTTTTGAAGATAAATTCTTTTATGAAGATTTATGTGGATGTATTTGCATGGCATTACAAGGATTTGGAAGGAGTACCTTCAAGTAGGAACACATGATTCCACTAATTGAGAGATCCAAACCATTAAGGGGGAAAAGTTTACACATTGAATCCAAAGTATGCTGAAGTTGTCTACCTAGAGATCCAAAAAATGGAGAATATTGTAATTATTATTCCATTAGAGCATTCAGAGTGGCTCTCTCCCATGGTCATTGTGCCCAAAAAGAATACAAACAAAATCAAAATATGTGTGGATTTCAGAGCACTTAACAACGTAACAATTTTGGATGGGCTCCCTATGCCGTTTGCAAAACA
Source organism: Ceratopteris richardii (assembly GCA_020310875.1). NCBI lineage: Eukaryota > Viridiplantae > Streptophyta > Polypodiopsida > Polypodiales > Pteridaceae > Ceratopteris > Ceratopteris richardii. The sequence goes on from CM035437.1 coordinate 82,002,899, forward strand.
TGTTAGAAAGCCTTTCTTTTAATATCAGAAACTGCAGTCTACAATGACCCTTATTCTAACCACTATTTTTCTGACTATTTCTAACAATAGAACCTTCTATGCGGATTTATTTACAAACTAAATTATAATTTGGATTTATTGATGTCCGCCCTAAAGTCGGATTATTAATGTCCGCCCTTCATGCTTTCACACCCTCACAAACCTTCAGCTACTATATCAAAAACACCAAAACACATTAATACATTAATAAATTAACACTCCAACAATGCATTGTTCAACATGTTCCATAATGTATAACATGCCCCTTAGTTGAAAAAGCAACTGACCTCAGTTGATAAATAAAATAAACACGGATGGCGAGTCACATGTTTCATCACTGAATGAAAATAAGCATGTTCCATGTTAAAAGAAACATGCATGGAAATGTTCATGGAGGAATTACATTAATGTTTTTGTGTTTGATATGCACAAATTAAGTGGTCATAATGAGGTGCTAATTGTGTTTCATGTATCCATTGACATTCTTCAATAGAGTGATTTTTGTACTTAACCAAATATCGATGATATTGAGTACCTGTGCGTGTAGTAGTGACATCATGATCAATTATTTTCTCAAAAACCAAGATTTCAGATTGTTCTTCAATCAAAGGAGGGTCACCAAGAAGTGGAGTGAGTGGTAAAGTGCCTTTAAATGGTTTAAGTAAACTAATATGAAAAGAGTTATGTATATTCCAATGCTAAAAGCACCTTATATGTTAAGCATGCTAATGATGTGCTTTTGATCATTGTTGTCTATGTTGACGACATGCTGCTCACTGGTCGTATTGAGAAGCATATTGCTGATTTTAAGGCTGATTTGCATGCCTCATTTGAGATGTCTGATTTGGGGCATTTGCATCACTATTTGGCCATTCAATTTATGCAAGTTGATGGTGGAATGGCTTTGTGTCAAACAAAATATATTGACACATTATTGCAGCGTTTTGGCCTTGAAGACTGTAAGCCTATTGCCACTCCTATGGAGACAGGTTTACGATTGAGTCTTCATGATGCTCGAGATGCATTTGATGTTGTTCTCTATCAGCAGGCTATTGGATCCTTGATTTACTTATGCATTACTTGGCCAGATATTCAGTTTGTTGTCTCACAGATGAGCTGGTTTATGCATTGCCCAGGAGTCTTAGCATTGGCAGGCAGTTAAGCACATCTTTCGCTATTTGAGTGGTACTCGGCTACTTGGGTTGTTTTATCTCAAGGGGGGATCACTACTGCCAGATTTGCATGCTTTTTCTGAATCTGATTGGGTTGGTTGCTATGACACTTGTGTGTCCACTAGTGGCTTTTGCTTCATGCTTGGTAGCTCATGTATATCTTGGTTGAGCAAGAAGCAGCCTACTGTGGCCACTTCCAATTATGAGGCTGAGTATAGGGTAGCTTTCACAACGACTGTTGAGTGTGTGTGGCTCAGACGCCTTATGGCTGATTTGGGTGTTGGTCAGACTTCTGCCACCACCATCTTCACTGACAGTCAGAGCACATTGCAGTTGCGAGGAACCCTGTGTTCCATGCTCGCACTAAGCACATTGAGGTGCATTATCACTATGTCAGGGAGAGGTTCTCTGCTGGGGAGATCAGCTTGGCATATGTGCCCACGCAGGAGAACATTGCAGACCTTTTCACGAAGGCTCTACCTAGGGAGAAGTTTTAAGCTTTTCGCAAAGCTTTGGGCTTACTTCCTTTTGTGGTGTGATTTCCACATAACTTGGCACTTCCTTATACATGAGTGCCAGCTCCTTGTTCACCGCATCACTCCTAGGGGGGATTTGTTGATATATTTAGGTAGTGATGTGTGTGAACACACTAGGACTGTCGAGGCACTTTTTTCCCTCTTTAGGAGGTTTTTTTCCCTCGGCTTGTATATACGCCTATTGCCCTAATGGGCTACTTATCTTTGTACATTCTCTAGTAATACATTCAGTATTGTGTGTTGTGCTCCAAGCTTCTTCTTCTTCCTTGTGCTGTTCATGTGCTTCTGCAGACGTCTAACTCCAACAATAACCATGTGTTCAACAGACACATGTACCACTCTTTGGAAAATCCTCGCCAGCAACTGTTCTGAGAAGAATAGGTCATTTGACCCACCAATTGATATCCAAATTTTTGTCAAATTTTACTTGCATATAGATACTATTATATAGCTCTATTGATATAAATTTCATAGCATTTTGACATTTGAAGCTTTCACAATGACCAAAATACTAAGCCTCTATATTTAGAATATTTTAAAAATTTGCAGAGACTAACTTTTACTCTTGTCTTTATATCTCCTAAATGGAGAAACATTTAATCTTGAAATTTTTTATGCACCATCTGGACATGTTTTATAATTTTAGAAAAGAAAAAATCATCCAATTTGAGTAATATCACTAAGAGAATCCATCACCTCTAGGTGACATGATCTCTGGTCATTTCATAAATTCCAGAGGCTGCACTTTGATGTGTAGAGACTCTTTGACCTATCAAATGATCTCTAAAAATAATGAAATCCTCTATCACTATTTCATTTAAAATAAAAATCATTCAATTTGGATCTGCCAATGAAGAGAAATGCCCTTTGTAACAGGCTTATGTCACTTGTCTCAGGCCTCTACCTCTATTAGCAGCACTTTTAGTGCAGAGGTCATTTGACCTTTCCAAAACTATCCAAATTACTTGAAAATTGGTTAGCTTAAAGAAAAGCCTATGAGTTACTTTCCCTCAAAATTTCAATAAATTTGGGCATTCCCTCAAAGAGTAGCAGCCAAATCTCAAAGAGGATGCTACCCCACTAAGTATTTCCTCAATTATTTTTTTTAAATCTAAAAATGACGAGACATGTTAATCCTTATGATTAGACATACTCATTGATTTTCTTGGATGGAGTATGACATGGAGAAATATCCATGCATATAATGATCGTCTAGATCAATGCAAACCAATTAACAATCCAAATCATCTCGTGGAAAATCGATTCTTTACACAGTATCCATTTTTTAATGAAAGTGAATATCTATGGATGTGATTATAATTATTGTGCTTCTTGCACATTCATTAACCTCATCACAAAAAACATATACAAGCACTTGATACTTGTATTGATGATCATAATCATAGATTGTGCTGACTCGGGATAAACTTCTATATCAAGTACGTAGACTCGCATGAAGAACAATTCATGTGCTCATGCGTTACTAGACGAAAAAACATCTTAGTTGTTCTTGATGCATATACCTTGCCATTTACTTTCTAAAGGCACAATTAGCCTACGCATGGTACCTCTATCACATACCTCATGCTTACTTTCCATCTTCTTTCTTTTCTTCCTCTTTGTTCATCCATTTCTTGCTCCTTCATATTCTTTTATCTCTTTCTCTCTACCTCTCTTTTTCTATCTCTTTCTCTACCTTTCTCTCTTTCTATCTCTTTCTTTTTCTCTATCTCTCTTGGCTTCTCGCTTTCTAACTCTATCTTTTCTCCTTCTCTCTTTCTCCTTCTTTTCTCTTTCTTTCTCTCTTCCTTTTTTTCTACTTCCTTCTCTCTTTATCTACTCTTCTCTTTGTCCTCTTTCTTTCTTTATCTTCATTTATTTCTTTCTTTTTGTTTATTTCTTTCTCTTCATTTGATTCTTTCTCTCTTTCTATCTCTATTCTTCTTTGTCTCCCTTTTTTTTCTTTCTCTTTCTTCTTATCTTTCTTTCTTTCTCTCTCTTCCTTTTTCCCTTTCTCCTTCTCTCTTTCCTTCTTATCTTTCTCTTTCCCTTTCTCTTTTTTCATTGCATGCACAACAACTGTACATATTATATAATATTTTTGCGCAAAACATATACCATCAAGCTTTAATGGTGGGTTGGTTAGAGTATATTCTTAACTAAAAGTCATGGGTTCAAGACCTCCGCCACATAATCTCTATTGGAAGTTTCTAATCATGATATCAATGATATACATACCTGCTCTAACTTGATGTTTTTGCCCTTGTGTCATACAGAAGATTGGACACACTTGTTTTGCTTGCGCATAGTCACGTGCACACGTTCCACGAAGATCATCACGAAAAATCCTTCTGTGGATTCCATGGCTGCTCGAAATTCTTCTCGTCGATGATGAATATGATCATTCCCCTTCTTTCAAGCCAAAAATTGTTCTCCATCTCCATCAAGCTCTCCCCAAGGTCTCTCTCTCCCTCATGCTCTAATATCGAATGTGAGAAGTGGAGAATGACATGCATGGGACTCACCTCCCAACCTATTTATAGCCCTTACCTAGTCACCATCTAGAGTTCTCTCTAAGGTCCCCCTACTCATCTGGCTATCATGAGTAGGTACCTCGTATGAGCTCTCTGGCTTTTGGCCTTGTCTATCCCCTGAGCAAGGAACTTCTCGTTCCTCTAATCATGTACATCTCTAGAGTATAACATCCTTCCTCATGACATTGTATGAGAGATAGTGTGGATGAAGAGAGCAAGCGGAGAGTGATGATAGCGAAGAGTACGCAAGAAGGCATGGAGAGAGTGTGATTCACAAACGAGCTCAGATTGCTATGAAAATTGGCATGAAGGTAGAAGGTGCCAACATGTTTTTGGGTGTTTTCAATTTAGGGATGTCACTCATTTCACGCATATTTTAGTTTCATAGCCATCTCAAGCCTTGTCTCGAGCCCGTAAGGTGGGGCCCATGAATCAGATCAGTTTGCAAAATTGTAACTTACATTTTGTTTGACAACACTCAAATATTCTTGATCGAGAATTTCAAGTGATTCTGTGTATTGTTGATACACTAAAACTATGTTTTTCTAAGATCAAACCATCACCTGACAATGTAACACTATTTAAGCAAAGGTACTGCTTCTAGTGTTTTTGTAGTGTTGCAAATTGCTGCACAAATGGCAAGTGCGGATGGAATGAGTTAGCTTATGAGCGATAAGCTAGAGAAGAACAATTTCCATGCTTGGAGATTCAGAATGAAGAATTTCTTGATGGGAAAATGCTACTGGAAGTACATCAAAGGAGAGAATGAAAATGCTCCATTGTTATCAAAGAGGAATCAGACTACGGACCAGTTAAGAGCATATGAAGAATGGAATCAAGAAGCAAGAAAGCTAATGTATTGGCTATCTGTTAGCATACAAAATAGAATGATTAGGCACATGCAAGATGCCAAGACTTCAAAAGAGGCTTGGAATAGTTTAGTCACATTGTATGAGACCAATACAAAGGCACAAAAATTGCAACTCAAGAACAAGCTGCATAAACTAGAGAAAAAGGGCATGTCAGTAAGTGACTACACCTTGAAAATCAAAAGCATACGTGAGTCACTTGCATATGAATGTAGATGATGATGATAAGGTGGAAGTGTGCCTTCCTGGTTTAGGAGCTACATATAAACAGCTCAAAACTTCTATTTAGACCAGGGAAAATATTTTGAATTTTGTTGATCTGGTGTCCATGCTGGTTATTGAAGAAAAGAATCTTGGTGAGGACTCAAACTTCAAAGAAAAACTTAGTTCTGAGACAGTTTTATACTCTAGCAAAGGAAAAGGCAGAGGTAGAAGTTTTGGAAGTGGAAGAGGAAACAATAACCAAGACCAACGTCAACATCAGAGTCATGCAAGAGCTAGAGGATAGTTTTGCAACAGGGGAATCCAAAGAGACTATAAAAATTTCCAAAGAAATGATTCAAGTAGTGATAAAGGATGTTGGAATTGTGGTAAACTTGGACACTTTGAACATGATTGTAGGTTGAAGAATCAAAATAACAGAAGGCAACAAAACAACTCTGCATCCACAAGTGTAGATGATTTTGAGAAACTATTCATGGTCCAACATCAAATGATGAATACGATGTCTACTGATGTTTCAAAATCGAATGGTAATGTCTGGTATGTTCATCCATATGTTTCAAATCACGTGATGAGTCATGTAGAATGGTTTAGTAGTTTGCAGAAATTTCTAGTTCTTGGATATGTTGAAACATGCGATGACACATCACATCCTATCAAGCATACAAGAAACATATCATTATCTATGGAGGATGAGAAGGCAAAACATCTTGCTAATGTGCTACACATTCCAAATATAACAAAGAATTTAGTTTCTATTGGAAAAATGGTTGACCAAGGATTACAAGTCAAGTTCAATGTAGATGGGTTATATGTAGAAGAGTACAGATAGGATAGAAGATTGATTTCCAAAGGAAACAAAGTGGGTAGGATGTTCACCTTAAATGTGAAAATTCCTAAAATGGATGCAACCATGTTTGCAAAAGCTAGAGGAGCTATTGCTGATATAGAGATCTGGCACAAACGAATTGGACATGCAAATTTACAGAGGCTGAAATTGATGCAATCAAAGGAGATTGTCAATGGACTACCAAATTTCAAGGTTGCAGAGATGCAAAAGGTATGTGTAACATGTCAATTTGGTAAACAGTCAAGAGCATCATTTCCACATGACAAGCATGTTAGTGATAATGTGCTAGAAATAGTACATACATATGTTTGGGGTCCTACAAAGCCACATCTATGGGTGGTTGCAGGTTTTATGTTACTTTCATTGATGACCATACATAGAAAGTATGGGTATATTTCATGAAAGAGAAGAGTGAGGTCTTCACTCACTTCTAGAATTTTAAGGTTGTGGTGGAAAAGCAGATAGGAAAGTATATTCAAACATTAAGATTTAATGGAGGAGGTGAATATATGTCAAATGAGTTTGAAAGCTTTCTAAAAGTCATGGAATTTGATGATAATTTTCATGCAGGTACACACCACAATAGAATAGCATGACTGAATGCAAAAATAGACGTATTGCAGAAATAGCAATAGCCTTGATGATTGAGAAGGATATACCTCATTGGTACTGGGCAAAAGTTGTGCACACTAGTGTATACATCATGAACAGACTTTGACTACTGATGTACATCAAGTTACACCTTAAGAGAAGTTTACAGGTAAAAAGCCAAACTTATCACATATGAACATATTTGGCTATATTGCATATTTACATGTTCTAGATGAGTTGAGGATGAAGCTTAATCCAAAAGTAGAAAAATGTATCTTTGTTGGGTACTCCCTTGAGCAAAAGGGATATAAATTTTATAACCCACTCACACAGTAGGTGAAGGTAAGCAGAGATGTGGTGTTTGATGAAAGGTTGAGCTTCTATATAGATGCCAACGAAGGATTTAATCTTGATTCAAATGACAAAGGAAATGCTGAAAAATCAAGTGAAAAATCTCAAGTTGTGAGTGGACCTGATGCATCACCATGCAATAGTTGCAACTCAAATCAATGGAGTCAAAGATTGTGTGGAAATTGTAGTCCAGCAAATTCATCAACTACATCGAAGAAAGGTAAAGAAAAGCTTTCTGTTGGGAATAAAACATCTATAGGTTTTGAAGACATTGATGGAGATTCAAGCAGTTCAGAAAAGAGTCTTGATGAGGAAATTGGATTGCCCTCTGTGAAGACTCCAGGAGTAAGAAAGGCAAATGTAGATGTCACAACGAGAAGTGACCCAAGACCAAGAAGATATCGGAGGATGTGGAATTCAATGCAACGATTGACATATGATAGTTACATGGCTCGTCATTGTGCCTACATGTCCAAGGTAATCCAAGATGCTAAACCTTCTTGTTTTGAATTGGAAATGCAGATTGGGAGAAAGCTATGGCTGAGGAGATGGCTACACTTTATGGTAATGAAACATGGAAGCTAGTTTCATTGTTGCAAGGAAAGAAACCCATAGGTCGCAAGTGGCTTTACAAGGTAAAGCACAGTGCTGATGGTAGCATAAGCAGCTATAAAGCAAGATTGGTAGAAAAAGGATATGCACAGACATACAACATTGATTATGAGGAAACATTTAGCCTTGTATCTAAAAATTCTACTATCAGAGCACTTGTTGCATTAACTACAACAAAAGGATGGACTTTACATCAGATGGATGTGAAGAATGCTTTCTTACATGGTGAGCTACAGGAAGAAGTATACATGGACTAATCACAAGGATATGACAATTCAAAGCACCCAAAATATGTTTGTAGGTTGCAAAAGGCTTTGTATGGGCTTAAACAAGCTCCTCGTGCTTGGCATGCAAGGATTGCTGATTACTTTGAAGTGTTTTGATGGTGATGCACCACAGTGCGCTCTCCTTCTCGAGAGCACCGCGATGATATGCTTGGAGTAGAAAACCGAGCTCCTAAGGCCGCATGTAGTACTCCACACAGAGGCTGCAGAATACGCAGAAAACATAGTAAACAGAGAGCACAAAGACAGACTTCTTAGGTCTTACAATTGCGGTCGAACTTATAGTCTGTGACAGATTAGGCCACTATATGTTTTATTAAAGAACATATACAAAGAAGTGTCTGGTGGCCATTTGGCCTTTCACATGGACACTAACAGTAACAATCTCCCACTAAAGGCCAATATGGCCAGATTAACTATGGGAGAAGAATAAAGAATGATAAAGAATATTTGAGTGTGAGTATACAAACTATACCTCCCACCTTATGGACATGTTACACAGTATACAAGTGACTACGTAAGATCAAGAATCGAGTAACCCCCATCAAGTGACAACAGTGTCGAAAGCTATCCTGTGGTAGAGCTTTAGTAAAAGCATCTGTAGCATTATCTCGAGTGTGAACCTTATCAAGAATAATGCTCTCAGTGGCTAAGCAATCTCTAATGAAGTGATACCTCACCTCAATGTGCTTGGTCTTTGCATGATATACCGGATTCTTAGCCAAAGCAATGGCACTCTGACTATCACTGAGCAAGCGAGGTACATGCTGAGGTAAACCCATACCACAAGCAAGACGAGAAAGCCACAATGCTTCCTTACATGCTTCACTTGCTGCAACATACTCTGCTTCTGTGGTGGAAACAGTTGTACATTCTTGAAGACAAGATCTCCAAGAGATAGCACCTCCAACAAAATGAAAAATGTACCCTGATGTAGACTTATGATTGTCTACACAACCAACATAGTCAGAATCTGTGTAACCAATAATGGATGTTTTCCCTCTACCTAAACATAGAAACTTGTCCTTAGTGCCACTCAGATATCTCAAAATCATCTTGACCGCTTCCCAATGTTTCTTGCCAGGATTAGACATATATCTGCTTACAAATCCCACTGCAAATGCAATGTCTGGTCTCGTAGCTACCATAGCATACATGAGACTACCAACAATAGATTGATAGGGAATTTTGGTCATGAATTCCTTTTCCTCATCTGATTTGGGGCAGTCATCCTTGCTCAATTTCACATATGTGGGTAAAGGTGTACTCAATGCCTTTCCACCCTGCATATTGAACCAGTGAAGTACTTTGGATATGTACTCACTTTGAGACAAGTATATGCATCTTTTACTCCTATCACGAGTAATGCGCATGCAAAGAATATGTTTGGCATCCCCCAAATCCTTCATATCAAATGTCTGACTCAACTTTTTTTTGAGAATTGACAAATCATAAGAGGACTTCCCAACAATCAACATATCATCGACGTAAAGTATCAAGCATATCAAGCTTCCATCAGAGCATCTCTTTGTGTAGAGACAATGATCCTCATTGCTCTGAGAATAGCCTTGGGACTTCATAAAAGCATCAAACTTTTGGTACCATTGTCTAGGAGACTGTTTAAGTCCATACAAGCTCTTCTTGAGCTTACAAACTAGACTTTCCTTGCCAGGAACTACATAACCCTCTGGTTGTTCCATATAGATCTCATCTATAAGATCTCCATGCAAGAAAGCTGTTTTCACATCCATTTGGACTAGCTCTAAGTCCTCCATTGCAACGAATCCAAGCAACATGCACAAAGTAGTCATCTTGACCACTGGAGAGAAGATTTCCTCAAAATCAACACCATGTTGTTGCTTAAAACCCTTTGCAACAAGTCGTGCTTTATATTTTGGAGAAGCACTATCTGATGTGAATTTCAGCTTATATACCCATTTACATGGCAAAGCTTTCCTGCCCTTTGGCAAAGGTACTAAGTCCCAAGTACCATTCTTGTGAATAGAATCCAACTCACTCTTCATGGCACGCTCCCACTTGACATGATCCTCTGTCTGCATAGCCTCTTTGTAGCAAGAAGGCTCACCGGCATCTGTTAGCATAACAAAATCTAAACCTGGAACATATCTATCAGGTGGATGTGAGACACGTGAAGAACGTCTCAATTGTTGTTGAAGAGGAACATGTGCAGACTGATCTGAATGGACATTCTCTTGAACATCCCTATGTGCATCATTTTTATGCATGCTAACCGGAGGACTAGTATCCTCAAACACCACTCTTCTCACTTCAACCTCGTTAATGGGTTGTTTATGCATTTTAGACTCATTAAAAATGACATCACAACTTCTGATCACTGACCGTGTTTCAGGATCCCATAAGCGATATCCAAATTGTCCTTCTCGACCATATCCAAGAAAAATGCATTTCTTTGACTTATGGTCCAACTTTTGTCTAAGATTCTTGGGTATATGAACATATGCTTCACACCCAAAAACTCGAAGCTGATCATAATATGGTGGTATCAATTTCAGCCTTTGTAGATTTGCATGTCCAATTCGTTTGTGTCAGGTCTCTATATGAGCAATAACTCTTGCACCTTTTGCAAACATGGCTACATTCATTTAAGGAATTTTCACATTTAAGCTGAACATCCTACCCACTTTATTTCCTTTGGAAACCAATCGTCCATCCTTTTTGTACTCCTCTACATATAACCCATCAACATTGAACCTGACTTGTAATTCCTGGTCAACCATTTGTGCAATAGAAACCAGATTCTTTGTTATATTTGGAACATGCAACACATCAACAAGATGTTTTACCTTCCCATCCTCCATAGATAGTGCTATGTTTCATGTATGCTCGATAGGGTGTGGTGTGTCATCACTCATTTCAACATATCGAGGAACTATCAATTTCTGCAAACTACTAAACCATTCTGCATTACTGGTTATGTGATTTGAAGCACTTGAATCAACATACCAGACATTACCATTCAATTTTGAACCATCAACAGACATCATATTCATCATATGGTGTTGAACCATGAACAGCTTCTCAGAATCATCTGCACTTGTGGATGCATAGTTGTTTTGTTGCCTTCTGTTATTTGATTCTTCAACCTGCAATCCCATTCAAAATGTCCACGTTTACCACAATTCCAACATCCTTTATTGTCATTACTTGAATCATTTCTTTGGAAACTTTTGCGACCTCTTTTGCTCCCCCTACCTCAAAACTATCCTCTTCCTCCTACATGATTTTGTTGTTGACCTTGGTCTTGTTTATTATGTCCTCTTTTGCTTCTGAAGCCTCTATCTCTACCTCTTCCTCTACCGGAGTAGAATATTTGCTTAGAACTGGGTTTTCCTTGAGAGTTTGAATCTTCACCAAGATTCTTTTCTTCAATAATCAACATGGTTACCAAATCAGCAAAATTCAAAATATTTTTCCTAGTCTGTATAAAAGTTTTGAACTACTTATATGCATCTCCTAAACCACGAAGGCACATTTCCACCTTATCATCATCATCTACATTCATGCCAATACATGCAAGTGACTCACATATGCTTTTGATTTTCAAGGTGTAGTCACTTACCGACATGCCCTTTTTCTCCAATGTATGCAGTTCATTCTTGAGTTGCAATTTTCGTGCCTTTGTATTGGTCCCATACAAAGTGACCAAACTATTCCAAGCCTCTTTTGGAGGATTGTCATCATGTATGTGTTGAATCATGCTACCTTGTATGCGAATAGATAGAAAATACATTACCTTTCATGCTCCTTGATTCCATTCCTCATATGTTCTTAACTAGTCTGCAGTCTGATTCCTCTTTGGTAGCTTCAGAGCATTTTCATTCTCTCCTTTGATGTACTTCCAATAGCCTTTTCCCATCAAGAAATTCGTCATTCTAAATCTCCAAGCATGGAAGTTGTTCTTGTCCAACTTATTGCTCATAAGCTGACTCATTCCATAAGTCTTTGCCATTTCTACAATAATTCACACCACTGCAAAACACTACAAGCAACACTTTTCCTTGAACACTATTGCACTATGACATGACAGTTCGATCTCAAAAAAACACAGTTTTCGTGTATCAACAACACACGAAATCCCTTGAAATTTTGGGTCTCCAATATATGAGTGTTGTTGAACATGAGGCAAGTTAGAATTTTGCAAACTGAACTGGTTTTTTTGTGGGCCCCACCTTGTGCTCGAAACGGAGGCCAAGATGGCTTCGAAACCCCGATTTGACAAAAACAAGTGATCGTAAAGGGGTAACTCCCGAAAATATTTTGATGCCGTCTACATCCACACCAATTTTCGTAGCAATCTAAGGTCATTTGTGAATCATGCTCTCTCCATGCCTTCTCACATACTCTTCACTGTCAGCCTTCTCCACGAGCTCTCTACAACCACACTGGCTCTGATAGCATGTCATAAGGAAGGAGATAAGCAAGAGAGCTCACACACACACTCTCACAATCAAAGAGGAGCACACACAAATTGAGGCAAGGAAGAATGATCTTCTTCTTCTTCTTCTATTACATAAAAGGAATGTACAAGAATGACCTAAAACAAGAATACAACAAGTGCAATATATAAATAATAGTACATAAGGAAAATCCTAATGTCCACAAATGAATGAGCTGGAAAGAAAAAAAATGTGCCATCACTCTTGGTAGATAAATCTATTAAAGCTCAATGAAGTATCCGTGACATATACCGACATGACCACTATACATGTTAGAGAAATGAAAAAGTGATATGTGTAATCCTGGGTCATCACATGTTGAGCTTGATATCTCAACACCCTTTACCTTGGGCCATCCTTTTGGGCATCAGCTTGCTTCCCATCCTACTTTTGACACCCGTAGGACCACCCACATCCTCACCACCACTCCCCCTCCCACGTGTTTAGAATGGGCACGTCTCCTGGACTCTTTCCCTGACCAGAGTCTTGCTTCCCCCTCTCGAATTGCTCCACCTCCCCCCATATGTACCACTTTTCAATCCCAACAATCCCATCCTTCGTTTGCTTTTGAACGCTTTGTCATTGCATAGAATACTATTTCCATAGAAATCACATCCACTTCCCCACCTCAGTCATCGATCCATCCGCCATCTCATTCCTCTTCCCCAACCACTCACCACACACCGCAGGAACCCCTTCCAAAAATCCTTCCTTTCTTGGGATGCTTCAGGATGCCATTGTCGTTGCTCTTGATAAAAAGATGCTCTTGATAACAAGATGCTGCATGACATTCCTTGAATTATGTTTCCACTACTTTTGTCCTTCATCTATAGTATGCCTCCACAATCAATCACATTCGGACTTTGGCAGCATCTCAGTGGCATTCAATCTTCATTATAGATTGCCTAATAGGAGTGAGACACTTTTCATGCAAAGCTTGATTCTGCGAATCAAGCATTGTTAGAGCTATGCCTCTGCTCTTTCTTTGGCCTCATCTTGCTTGTAGTCTGTTCTGGCATGAGCATGAGCATCTTCAATGATGTGTGAGTGGGATTGCAAGTTTGAATGAGCAGGCATATGTTATACCTCCACCACCTTTGATGTCTTCTGCTCCCTCTCCCACCCCTCCACTCCTAGATCACCCTCCACCCTCCATGTTTCTAGGTGCTCCACAAGATGCCCCTTCACCTTCACCAACTCTGTCACATGCCCCACCAAATTTTTAGGGTGATTCAACTCTTGCATAGGTTCCACTTCATTTGGGTTTGATACTTGTATCTAGCCATCATCTATGGCTCAACATCTCTTTTGTTAGATTTCATGTTTTGTTATGATCGGATCATGGCCTTGCTAACTTGTTGTACTATTGAGTTCTTTTGTATGAATGGATCTTTTGAGGCATTGATCTTATTTGGTGTATTATTTTTGCATGCTCTATTTGAAATTCTTTTTATTTTTTCCCCTTTTCCCATCCCTTGCAATTACCTTTCCTTTTCCATTCCCTTTCCCTTTCATTCCTTCCCCTCATACCTTCCCTTCCCCTTCCATATTCACTTGATGCTCGATTCATTCCTATTTTGGCTGTAGCATTACATCGCCCCTATCACACATGGAACTCGATCATTCTTGATATAATATGTACCCATCCTGGCATGGTTATACCATTTGCACGGATAGCATGCACCTCACGGTTGCCCTTCCTCTTCCTTCCTTCTCGATCCTTCCTACCCTCCTCCCCCCAACCCCCTCCCTTTACCATGGGCCATCTTTTTGGGCATCAACTTGCTCCCCGTCCTACTTTTGACACCCATAGGGCCACCCACATCCTCAACACCACTCCCCCTCCCATGCGTTGGGTCTAGGCATGTCTCCTAGACTCTTTCTCTGATCAGAGTCTTGCTTCCCCCTCTCGAATCACTTCGAATCCCCCCATATGTACCACTTTTCATTCCCAACCATCCTATGCTTTGCCCGCTTTTGAACACTCCACCATTGCACAACATACTATTTCCATAGAAATTGCATCCGCTTCCCCACCTCGATCACCAATCCATCTGCCATCTCATTCCTCTTCCCCAGCCATTCACCACACATCGCAGGACCCCCTTTTAGAAATCCTACCTTTTTTGGGATGCTTCAGGATGCCACTATCATTGCTCTTGATAGCACAAATGGTATACCACATTCCTTGGATTTCGTTTCCACTATTGCTGCCCTTCATCTGTAGTATGCCTCCACAATCGATCACATTCGAACTTTGGAAGCATCCCAGTGGCATTCATATCAATCTTCATTGCACATTGTCTAATAGGAGTGAGACACTTTTCATGCAAAGCTTGATTTTGCAAATCAAGCACTCTTGGACCTAAGCCTATGCTCTTTCTTTGGACTTTACAAAAATCTTTCTTGTAGTCTGTTCTGGCATGAGCATGATCAGCAGGATTGAAACTTTGAATGAGTAGGCATATGTTATACCTCCACCACCTTTGATGTCTTCTGCTCCCTCTCCCACCCCTCCACTCCTAGATCACCCTTCACCCTCCTTATTTCTAGGTGCTCCACGAGATGCCCCTTCACCTTCACCAAATCTACCACATGCCCTACCAAACTCTTAGGGTGATTTAGCTCTTGCATAGCTTCCATTTCATTTGGGTTTGATAGTTGTATCTAGCCATCATTTGTGGATCAACATTTCTTTTGTTAGATTTCATGTTTTGTTATGATCTGATTATTGCCTTGTTAGCTTGTTGTACTATTGAGTTCTTTTGTATGGATGGTTCTTTTGAGATATTTATCTGATTTGGTGTATTATTTTTGCATGCTTTGTTTTCGATTCTTTTCAATTTTCCCCCTTTTCCCATCCTTTGCAATTACCTTTCCTTTTACCCTCCCTTCCCCTTTCACTCCTTCTCTTCATACCTTCGCTTCCCTTCCCCTTTCATCTCGACTACCTAGCCCTTTCATATCTTCCCTTCCCTTCCCATTTTTTCGTTCTCCATTTTCCCTTCCATCTCAGCTACCTACCCCTTCCATTACAGATTTAGCTTAATTGTACGCATAGAGAACATTTTGTCTTATTCTAGACAAAGGTATTGTAATCTTTCATGATAATCGAGAAATAGACTTCCACCTTTCTAAACAAGGCATATACATTTAATGTGAAATTTACATTAAGTGTAAGTTTCACTTTGAGAAGGAAACTCTAGTTATTTAAGTTGCAAAATCTATCCAACATGATTTTTAAATACCTTAGGTTTTCTTTTTCTTAAAGATCTTGTTACCATAGAAAAATAAATGATATACTTGGGAGTATATTTACTTAACTATTCCCATCTTGTACAAAAGTAAAAAATGATTTCTTAACGTATTTACTTACATGCAAATGAATGTGTTTGAATGGCATCAATGATTCAAGCAATCTATTGCTTCTATTATGATTTGCATTGCATGATCTTATGCTCCTTCTTGTGCACAATCATGTGCTTCTCCTCCATGTACCATCATATTAATGCACATACTCTCATGCATCAAAAAATTCTTCTAATGAAAGAGAAGCTTAAGTTGTGCATTAAAACCATTCTTCGTGAACATAAATGCACAAACATTCTTTCTTTTCATTCCATAAATGCATGCAAGTGCGTAAGGTACTTGGATTCCTTTCAAACCATGCATTTTTGCCCCTTCAAAGCTTAAAATGCCTTATCTTTTCATGTACACTTGAATTAAATAATCAATTGAAAGCCTTCATATTGTGCTCAACAACAACTCTATTGAAGAAGCATATGGCTAAATGCATGGGGTCAAAAAAGCCTACAAAATGCATAATTGATTGGCTATTCAAATATCTCTAGATCATAGAGAAGTTGCATAGCCTCAGTGCAACGTTGCTTGCAATGTGAATATGAACATCTCATCAGGAGGCTCTACTTGGTTAGAGGGGATTCTCATCTACAATGGGGCGTGTTCGCCATTCTTTTCTAAAAGAATAGGCTTAGAAAGGGCTTGGGTAGGTCCACCACACATATAAATCAAATCATGAATAAATGGAGAATTTGCAAGGCTTTGAATGTTACACTTATGTGTTCCTCGAGTAGCTTTGATGTGAACCCTTTCCCTATACATGGGCACTTTTTACTCTAGTGCTAGCTAGAGGTTTTTTTCCCATGTTACCACATACTTGATACTCTCATATGTGGTGGTACTTTGTACTTAGGGATATTATTCCGCTCTTACTTTAGTTCAGTTAATCGTCAATAGAGAGAGCTATTCCAGCCATCGTGTTCTTCATGTGTCTTGCTGCGTTTGTGCTCCTTGTGTGTCTCTTGCACTTCTACACACACCCAACAGTGGTATCAGAGCAGGTTCAGTTTCTTCTCAAGTTTCGGTTTTTCGCGTCGCGACGAGCGCGCACTTCTAATAGTGCAAATCAACTTCGGAGCATAGAACTGCGAATTTCAGCAGTCAAGAAACATTTCCACCAGGTGCGCTGGAGTTTTACCCCCATTTCGAAGCCATTCGTGCATTCAGATTCGCCATTAGAGTGATGGTTTGTGAGCTGAAATTTTAGCATTCATTTCAGCTTTCGTCGAAGTGAAGATTTTGTCAAATTCTTGTTCCTTAGTGAAATGGCGGGCAGCAATGACTTGTTTGGCATGCTTCAAGCTGAAGATAAGCTTGATGGGACCAACTATCCAATGTGGTCTTACATGATGAAACATGTTCTTGTTGCAAAACAGCTTTGGAACATAGTGGTAGATGTAGATTGAAGACTGGGAGGTGCTTCTACTTCACAGTCTACTATCACAGATGGAGCTTCTTCTTCGAGTACAGTGGTTTCTCCTTCTTTGCCTACACCGGAGTAGCTTAGATGGGATGGAAAAGATGCTCAAGCTCATGCTTTGATTGCGCTTTCAATGAAGCATCATATAGTTCCACACATTCGGTCATGTTCTACATCGAGACAAGCATGGGACACTCTTGCTTCTTTGTATGCCATGCATAATGAAGCACATGTTGCATACTTGAGGAAGCAACGTGAGGATGTATGTATGGCTGAAAATGAGTCGGTGGATGTGTATGTGACACGCATCAAGGACTTGAAAGAGCAATTGGCAAACATAGATGAGATCATTCCATATGCATCACTCATTTCTACATTGTTGAAAGGATTACCGGAATCTTTTCAAAGCTTTGCTACTACACTCCGTTTGGTTGCAAAAGGAAATCCTAATATGTATGCATTTGATGAGGTTGTGTCTCTTCTTTTGCAAGAAGAGCAATCTAGAGTGAATAGGAGTGGTTTGATTGAGGGAACGCAAGCAGTTGTTATCTCACAAAAGGGGAAAAGCAAGTATGGTTCAGCTTTGGGTTCATCAAAACCAAAGCCTCAAGCTTCCTCTTCCACTCATTCCTCTAATGATGGTGAATTGCAAAAGAAGAAGAGATGCAAATATTGCCGGAAGGCTGGTCATACTATTGATGAGTGTAGAAAGCTTGCTAAATGCAATGAAAAGAAGAAGGAATCCGGCATGTCTATTGTTGAAAATTCAGCAAATGCAAAGAATGATGAAGCTAACATGGCTAAAGATTTTTGGGCATGTGTTGTTACATGTCATTATGATGCCTCTTTGCATTCTAAATGTATGGTTGAGAGTGAGGCTGATTCGGATTGGCTCTTTGATAGTGGTGCTTCAAAGCACATAACATCATGCAAAAGATTTTTTGCCTCTTTGAAAGATGCACCCAAAGGAGGACATGTGGTGTGTGCAAACAATGCCTCTTATCCTATCATTGGAGTAGGAGAAATTGAGTTTACGGCTGCAAATGGAGGTGTGATTCTCTTGAAAAATGCATTGTATGTGCCCGGTATAAAGAAGAACTTAATTTCAGTTCCGTTGATTGCCAAAGCTGGACTTCATGTACACTTTGTTGATGATAAGTATATGATTCATGATTTCAGCAATGGTGATGTTATCGTGATGTCAGGTACATTATGTAATGTCTTGTATCACATGGATACATACAAGAGGGCTGCCTCGAATGCCTTGGTTGCTCATACTTCTTCCATGGCTGAAATGTAGCTTTGGCATGCTCATTTTGGTCACTTAAACTTCAATAGTTTGCTTTACTTAAAAAAGAGGGACATGGTTATTGGCTTGCCTACACTTGAGTCCATTGAAAAGCATGCATGTGAAGGTTGCATTCTTGGAAAAATGCATCGTGCTTCTTTTCCAAAAGATGGTCATACACACACTACAAGAAAATTGAAGCTTGTTCATAGTGATGTATGTGGTCCCGTCAAGACTCCATCTTTTGGGAAGCATGTGTATTTTGTTATCTTCATTGATGATGCTACTCGCCATACATGGGTGTATCCTATGAAAGCAAAGAATGAGGTATTTTCCTGCTTCAAAGGATTTTTAGATATGGCTGAAAATTTTTCTTCACAAAAGCTTTTGACTCTATGCACGGATCGTGGTGGTGAATACATGTCACATGAGTTTAATGCTTTTCTTCGTGAAAGAGGTATTTCACACCAATGTACGGTGCCATATACACCTCAACAAAATGGTATTGCCGAGCGTAAAAATAGAACTCTACTTGAAATGGCACAATGTATGGTTAAAGGAAAGCATCTTCCTGATAAGTTTTGGATGGAAGCGGTCATGTGTGCAAATTATGTGATGAATCGCTGCCCTACAAAAGCATTGAGAGTCATCACTCCTTATGAGGCTTGGGATGGTCATAAGCCTATGGTTAGTCATATGCGTGTGTTTGGTTGTTTGGCATATGCTCTTGTGCCATCACAACAACGTCACAAACTTGATGACAAGGCAAAGAAATGTATATTTGTTGGTTATAGTGCTAAAAGTAAGGGATATCGGTTGTACCATCCATTGACGAACACAATTATTGTGAGTCGAGATGTGGTATTTGCTGAAAATTCAGTTTTCCCTCTACTTGAATGCAAAAAACTACCAACAGTTAGCTCACAAGATGTGTTCGATACACTCATGCCTTTGTTCCAAAATGGTGCGCTTGACTATGGCCATGTAAACCAGCCAACTGAGGCTCAAAGGGCTGAAAAATTCCAGCCAAATAGGGCTAAAAATGCAGAGAGTTTCTAGCCAAATATGGCTGAAAAATTTCAGCCAAAAAATATCAAAACTGTTGGAAATTTCCAGCCACATATGGCTGCACATTTGCATCAAAATATGGCTGAAAATGAGCATGAAATTCAGCCCACGCATGATGTACATGTTGAAGATGTATTACATAATGAACGAGTGTCTATCAAGAGTGCACAGTCTATGCCAAAGTGGTTGAAACAAACTTTGCAGGACAACAAATTGAGTGCACCTTTACTTGGTAGAACAAGATCAAGCTCTCACCATGCATCAAGTAATTTTGTGGATTCTTCTCTTATTGCTACAACATGTAATGAAGAGCCACTTTCTTTTGAAGATGCATGTGACAATCCACAATGGATGAGTGGTATGCAATCAGAAATGGATTCCATACATAGGAATGGTACTTGGGAGTTAATATGATGGTAGCATTGATCGCTACAAAGCTAGATTGGTTGCCAAAGGATATGCACAACAATATGGCATTGACTATGAGGAAACTTTTGCACCTACTTCATGCATGACTACCATTCGTACCGTGGTTGCATTGGCTACCCATCGAGGTTGGAAAGTGCATCAGTTGGATATAAAAACAGCCTTCTTGAATGGTGATTTGCAAGAAGAGGTTTATGTGAAGCAACCTCCTGGATTTGCTATGAAAGGGAAAGAGCATATGGTTTTTCGCTTGCATAAAGCCTTGTATGGTCTCAAGCAAGCTCCACGTGCATGGTATGACAAAATACATAAGCACTTGATTGCTCTTGGCTTCACATGTAGTCCGATTGAAAGCACACTCTATGTACGCAAAAATGGGGCTGATCTTATAGTGCATGTTCTTTATGTCGATGACATACTCTTGACTGGGTCATGTGATGCAAAACTTGACATTCTTATGGCTGATTTGCAGCATACTTTTGGTATCACTTATCTTGGTCTTTTGAGCTACTATCTTGGCATCCAATTTGTATCCGTTGAGGGGGGAATTGTTATGCATCAAGCAAAGTATGTTGAAAAACTACTTCAGCGTTTTGACTTTGAGGATCGTAAGCCAGTTTCTACACCAGTTGAGACAGGATTCAGGTTCTCAGTTGAGGATTCCAGTGATGCATTTGACACTTCTCTTTATTAGCAAGTTGTGGGATGTCTTATATATGCATGCAACACAAGGTCGGATATACAGTATGCAATTTCTCAATTGAGTCGATTCATGCATAGCCCTAGCACTAAGCATTGACAAGTGGTGAAATGTGTGTTTAGATATCTCCGAGGCACTTTGAGCTTAGGTCTCTTTTATGGCAGAGATATTCAGCCATGCTTGCATGCTTTTACAAATAGTGATTGGGCTGGTTGTTATGATACTTGCATGTCCAATAGTGGTATTTGCTTTTTCCTTGGAGACTCATGCATATCTTGGTTGAGTAAGAAGCAACCTACAGTGGTGACTTTGAGTTGTGAATCTGAGTACAGGGCAGTTTTCAGAGCTGTAGTGGAGTGTATATGGTTGAGACACCTATTGATGGATCTTTGCATGGATATTGATGTTGCTATGCATATTCTCACTGATAGTTAGAGTGCTTTGGCTATTGCACGAAACCCAGTGTTTCATGCACGGACCAAACATATTGAGTTGCATTATCACTATGTGAGAGAGCACCTTCATGCAGGAGATATTGATTTGGTATATGTGCCTACACAAGATAATGTGGCAGACATATTCACCAAAGCTCTTCCACGGGAAAACTTTGAAGCTTTTCGCAAAGCTTTAGGCTTGTTATCTTGTCGGGGCTGATCTGTCACTCCCTGTATGTGTTCACATCATTCGCTCCAGGCAGGTTTGTTACACTTATGTGTTCCTTGAGTAGCTTTGATGTGAACCTTTTCCCTATACATGGACACTTTTTACTCTAGTGCTGGCTAGAGGTTGTTTCCCCATGTTACCACATACTTGATACTCTCATATGTGGTGGTACTTTGTACTTAGGGATATTATTCAGCTCTTACTTCAGTTCAGTTCATCGTCAATAGAGAGAGCAAATTCCAGCCATCGTCTTCTTCGTGTGTCTTGCTACGTTTGTGCTCCTTGTGTGTGCTTCTTGTGTGTCTCTCGCACTTCTACACGCACCCAACACTGAATACCATTATTATGTACACACAACACGAAAGAAATATTATAAGCAAGAAAGAAGTCCTAGAGCATAATCTAAACCTAGAAAGGGTGAGAGATGCACGTACCCATCCAACCAACTACACCCATATATATATCTCTAAGCCGAGGAGGTGGATGTGAGGAGAGATTATCAAGTGTCCCCTCCACATGAAGTCTAATCCAAAGCCTTCTAATTTTGGGAGTTACATGAAATCACATGTCTCTCACATGTATTCTAAAAGGATTTCTCTCAAGATTGTATGTGCAAGTCCAAAGGCTTGAGAGGCTTTCATATGGGTTGAATATCACACCCTTAGGAAATTTCAATCCCAAGGATCGAAATTCTTTAATTACAAACAAACAAATCAAAATAGCTCAAGGATTCAAACCATAGTCTTGGAGACATTTTCCCAATGGTTTCTCAATAAATCCCAAGGATTCTCCAAGTGAATTTGGACCCTCACAACCCATGTCTTTTGCAGCTTTGACCTATAAATATACAAAAAAGGGGTATTTTGCTCTTTGGCAAGATTTAACCCTATTCAAAAATTTTTGAGCATCTGTGTATAAGGTGGGCCATCAAAGAGCGAAAAGAATCACTCGGATTATCCAATCTATAGAGAAATAGCTTCTTGCAACACTTGAGTGGGAAACTTCCAATAGTGGTTGATAGTCATCTTCATGAACATAAGATGGAGGAAATTATGTTTACATTGGTTGTATAGCATATTGCCAATAAGAGCATGGTCTCAAATCTCTTCTTGAAAAGCTCTTTGTTTAGGCATGGTCATTCCACTAAGTTCCAAACTTTAAGTAACGTTATATGTTGTTGCTCCATGAAGGACATGGAGATACATAGTTGTAGAGTAGCATGTTCAGTTGTGAGTATGAATTGGTAGGTGGAACAAGCATTGACATAGTCATGAATGATGTGTGCATGTGTGGCCAATAGATGTTGTTCCTTTTCATATTCTATAAATTTTATGATTTTGGAAGATGTCTACCAAATGAGCCTTAGCTATCAGCATTAAATTCTCATCTTTTGGCATGTAAGAGGAAAGGGTTCTATTAGCATCTATGTGGCATAGGTAACTAGTGTTGATGCGTAGATTCTTATCATTCATTACATCTTATTTGGTGAACTACACACAAGGATGGATTGGGCCAAAGGATAGGACAAGCATTGCTTGCTCAACCCATTTAGGACATTGAACAAGTGCCCAATAAGTCCTCATTGATGGCATCATTAGGATCAATACTTTTTACTTGTGACAAATGATCTACGTCTACATGCATACTAACCTTTTTGAATACCACTTTGAATTTGTATTCCATAAGCAAAAGGACTCACTATATGAAACCACCTATAGCACAAGGCTTATTGATGCAGTATGGTAGGTTGTTCTATAAAATATGTAGTGGCCTAGTGATCCACAAATAGAATTGAGATAGCCCATTTGAAAAACCTTCATATTGTGAACTCCTACTCTTTGTTCTTTGGTCTTCTATGTTCTTTTGCAAGTCTGCACAAACAAGTATGGAGGAACATCGACATGCCATCTTAGCTCCTTTTCATTACTATCATAGCAATTTTGCATGTGAATGCACAAGTTATCATCAGTGTGCATAGTGCTACCAAAACTTGCAACTTGTAGAAGACCTCAATAGCTCATTTGCTATTGCTCATTGCTCATATATATTGTTTGCGCACTGATGTTATGTACCTCTTTGTGGAGATCACCTATGTAGCCTCATGTAGTATGGCATGGCAATTATAGTCTCCATATTCTTTGATGTGTTAAAGAGGTTCGTGTTGAGGTTTTTATGAATTGTGAGACACCTTAATGTCAGAATCTCTTTGGCAATGCAAGTGGAAGACATACCCTAGCCTCACCATAGGAGATGTATGCAAGAGGATTCATAGGTGTTAGATAATCCTAATTGACTTCTTTTTGTCACTTGGTACATGCATTGAGCAGTACAAAGTTATGCAATGATATAGTCCTAGAATTTTATGGCATTTTTATGAGTTCATTGAAAGTGGGTGGATGCTCATGGTCTCTGTTTACAAAGGGGACTACTGATTTTTCCAAAGATTTCCATTTTGGGCCATGCATATGTTGATTTGGTTCCTCATCTACTTCTTACTGTAAGCATATCATCTTGAAAAACTATCATTTTGACATTTTCTCACTGGTTGTTTTGCTCATCTATTCATTTTTATGGGGAATCTCTGGAAAATTTTTCCCTGAAACTTGACACTTATTCATATTTTCAAAGTATCAGTGGTGGTTGGTCATATCTAGTGTGATCAATATACTATTCACTTATTCATCACCATGGCATTAGAGGTTTTGGGCACATCTGGTGGATTAAGGTCTAGTGAAAGTGATTCCAAAAAGACTTATAACCTTTAAGGGATATATCATTTTGAGATTTGCAACTTTGATAGTACCAACTTCTCTCTATGGAAGAATCATATTGAGAAATTCTTGATTCAGAGAAGACACTGGAAGCCAATTGGTGGTCCTTCAAAGAAACGTATTGATATAGAGGATGATGATTGGGAAGAGGTTGATTAGATGGTCATTTCAATGATTTGCCTACACCTTGCAAATAGTGTTTATTTCATTATTTAGGACTCTAAGACAACAGAAGAGGTGTGGAAGAAGTTTCACAACACCTACGAGAAAGAGAATGCTTCCAACAAATTCTATTTGATGATGAATTTTTATGACTTACACATGAAATACACAAATAATGTTGTTGCTCATTTGAATGAGTTTGATGCACTCTTTTCTCAATTGCAAACTTAAAAGATGGAAATGGATGATGAGATGAAATCAATTCTCTTAGTATACACAATGCCACCCTCATGGGATACATTTTGCACAACCATTAGGAATAGTGTGCTTAGAGCAAGTTTCTCTACAACGACATTGGTGGTTCAATTTTGAGTGAAGAGATTCACAAGAAGTATATGGTTGCCTACATAGTGAAGATGCACAATGTCTATGATTCTTACCAAAGAAATAATCAATCATGTGGCAAGAGCAACTAAAGAGAAAATGATGGTTGACATGGCAAAAGTAGAAACGAATCATGAAAGAGGGACATGGAATGCCATCAGTACCATAAGAAGTAACATATGAAAAATTATTTCTATGCTTTGAAGAATTCTAGGGTAAAGAACAACATATTAATGGCACGTTTAATAGTTATTTGTGTCATCTACTTCATCTATTTATATAGAGGAAATAAATGTTATTTCTGATGATGTTGATGTCTTACACTTGATGTTATAATTCATGTGAGGGACATATGGTTGATTCCCTTTCACACACATGGCTGCTACATTCTAGTGCTTCTTTTCATGTGACACCACATAGAGAGTGCTTCTGCATTTATGAAGCAAAATCTCTTGGTATAGTGAGGCTTGGTGATCCTTATCAATGTGATGTTGTTGGTATTGGAGATGTGGTTGTGCAATTAGTTAATGGTTCATACTTTACCATGCATAATTTACACCATGTGCCTAAACTTTCATGTGATTTGAGGTCAATTGGCCAACTTGATGACCTTGGGTAATGAGTGAATTTCTATGCTTAATCATTTGCATTCCAAAGGGCAATATGGTTATTGCTAAAGCAAAAAAAGTTGTCTCATTTTACCCATTATTTGTATCTTATAAAGAATGCTTGTTAGCTGTCATTGAACAACCTATGACTTGTATATGCCATGGCCATTTGGGCCACATATCTTGTAGTGGAATGGAACTTCTTTCTTGTTATCATTACTTACCGATGTTATCTTTCCCTAATTTCTCTTTTTGTAAGAATTGTCAATATGGAAGCAACTAGGAATGTCCATAAAACACACATTAACTGTTTAATCAAGCCATTAAATCTTGTTCATATAAATGGATGTGGTCGTATGCCCACGAAGTCATTAAGTGGTGCTCTTTACTTTGTCACTTTCATAGATGATGCTATTAGACAAGTATGGGCTTATCTTGATCAAGCATAAGTATGGACTAAGAAGGGAACTCAGCTTAAGGAAAGAAAGCTTTACCATGAAAATGGGTATATACATTGTAGTGCTTCTCCGAAGTATAAAGCAAGCACGATTGGTTGCGAAAGGATTCAAAATCTTCTCACTTGTGGTCAAGATGAAAGGATTCACAACAAGGAGTTGATTTTGAAGTAATCTTCTCACTTGTGGTCAAGATGACAACATTACACATGTTCTTTGGATTATTCACAAATGAGGACTTAGAAATAGCCCAAATGGATGTGAAGTGTGACTTCTTGCATGGAGATCTTACATATGATTTATATGGAACAACTAGAGGGTTATGCAATTCCTAGAAAAGAGAGTCTATTATGTAAGCTCAAGAAGAGCTTGTATGGGCTTAAGCAGTCACCTAGACAATGGTATCAAAAGTATGATGCATTAATGAAGTCCCAAGGCTATTCTAGAAGTGGTAATGATCACTTTCTCTACATTAAGAGATTTTTATATGGCAACTTGATATGCTTTATAATTTATGTTGACAGTACATTGATTGATGGAAATTACTCAAAAGACTTGTCTCTCTTGAAGACAAAATTGAGTCATGATCTTAACATGAAAGATTTGGGAGATTTTAAACACATACTTGGTATGAGGATTTCTTGTGATAGGAGTAAGAAATTCATATGCTTGTCTCAAAGTCAGTACATAACCAAAGTACTTCATATATTCAATATGGATGGTGGAAAGGTATTGAGTACACCGTTGCCTACATATGTGAAGTGAAGCAATAATGATTGTCCCAAATCTGATGAGGAGAAGGAATTCATGCAAAAACTCCTTATCAATCTACTATTGGTAGTTCCTTGTATGCAATAATAGCTATGAGACTAGACATTGCATTTCTAGTGGGAGTTGTGAGCATATATATGTCAATTCCTAGCAAGAAGCATTGGGAAGTGGTCAAAATGATATTGAGATATTTAAGTGGTAGTAGGGATAAGTGGTCTAAGGATACTTGTTTATGCTTGGGTAGAGGGGATGTGCCCATTGTTGGATACATAGACTTTGAACTTGCGAGTTGTGTAGAGAATAGCAAGTCTACGTTAGGTTATATTTTTCACAGTACAAGAGGTGTTATCTCTTGGAGATCTTGACTTCAAGAATTTATAATTGTTTCCATTGTAGAAGTAGAGTATGCTGCAGCTAGTGAGGCATGCAAGGAAGCATTATGGCTTTCTAGATTGGCACGTGTAATGGGCATACCTCAACATGTACCTTGTTTACTCAATGATAGTAGAGTGCTACTACATGGCTAAGAATTTGGTCTATCATGTCAAGAACAAGCACATTGGTGGATATCACTTTATTCATGATTGCTTAACCACAAAGCACATTTTCCTTGAGAAGGTTCATACTCAAGAAACTGTAGTAGATGATTTGAAAAAAGCTCTACCAGAGAGTAGCTTACAATATTGTTGTCACTTGATGGGGGTCATGTAATCTTGTTTTGCACAATCCCTTGTACACCATCAAGTGGGAGATATATGCCATCTACTTATACTCATGTATTCTTTTTCATTCTCTATTTTTGTTTCTTAGAAATATCAGCCATATTGGCCCTTAGTAGGAGATTGTTATTGATTGTTATCATTAGTGTCTATGTGAAAGGCCAAATGGCCATCAGACACTCTTGTTATATGCTTATTCTAATAAAACACATAGTGAACTGGTCAGCTATGAACTGAATTGAGATTACCCATTTTTGAAACTTTCATACAACAAAATCGTAGTCTCTATTCTCCAGTTTTCTATGTTTTTCTATGGGTGTGCATAGATAGGTATGAAGGAGTGCTACGACTCCATCCAGAATGATAATCCATGATGCAAAAAGCTAGGAAGCTCCACTTCAGATTTTGAATTAAGTGCAAGTAAATATTGTTGAAACTTCTTTACTACATAGACCATTCCTAGTCGTTCATGTTCTGTGGTAGTATAGTTGTGTTCTATAGGGATGAGTTATCTACACATGTATGCAATTGGTAAGTAAATATTTCCCTCATCCACAAGTTGTGCTAAGATGCAACCAATTGCAAATGAAATGCATCTACATGGATGTGGAATGGTTATTTCAGGACCTTCAATATAGGTGTTGATATGAGATGTTTCTTGATCTCTTGAAATGAATTCTTCCATTCATCTTTCCATTCAAAGTTCTTTAAGAGCCACTAAATCGGCTTAGCAATGGTTGCATACATTTGTCTGAACCCTTTTCTAATATCCATAGTGTCCCGTAAAAGCTTGGAATTTTGTGCACATGATAGCTCTATTATTGCTCTTAATTTTTCTTCATTTGTTGATATGTCATTCTTGAGACTATGTGCCCTAAGAGTTTACCTTGATAGACCATGAAAATATACTTTTCAAGATCTAGGCACACTTTATATAAGTGGAAATTAAAATATCCTTTTGAGTTCTAGAACGCATTCCTTTTATTCATTCGAATATGCACATATTTCATCGAGACATACTTCTAGGAATTTCCATAGAAATTCCTTGAAGATATGGCACGTTAGCCTTTGAAATGTTGCAAAGGCATTTGCTAATTCACATAGTATGAAAAGAATAAATGCCCCATTCTATTGCAAAAGGTAGTCTGATGTTGGTCCTAATATGCTATTGGCACTTGGTTATAGCCATAAAAACCATCTAAGAACCTACACACTTCTTTATTAGCTTACCCCCTTTCCAGTAACCAATCTAAATTGGCAATGGATAGCGATCCTTGAAAGTGGGAGTGTTCACCATCTTGAGATTAATGAAAACATGTAGTTTTCCATTCTTTTTTGGGAAACCATCATAGGTGAGACCTATTTTTTTTATTGATCTCATAGATGAAACCTATCACAAGCAATGTATCTATCTCTCCCTTGATTTTGGAAGAGTAGGTCTCATTTCATGTGTATGGTCTCTATTTAGATGGTTGAGCCTCTATTGCCATGGGGATCCGATGTGCATAGAACTTTAGATCAACTCCCCTTCAATTCCTTATAGGTCTAAGCAAAGATGTCTTCATACTCTTGTAAGATAGGTATGAAGTCTTATTCCTCAAAGCTTGACAAATCTTTAGCAATATATGACCACCTTTCTTCACTATCCTCTATTGTTATGAACACTTTCCTCATATCTCCTTTTTTTTCGTAACTCTTTCCATTTGTCCTGTTGTTTATTCATAGAAGAAACTATTTTATGTTTCTTAACTTGATATAATTTGAAGTGCTTGGGAACTTCAAATTTTGTTGTCTTTGTTGACTTACTACTAAGGAAGCTTTCTCATTCATGCCCCTCTTCTTGTTCATGGACTTGTAAAATAACACATGCAGGTTCATCCATGTTAGAAGGATCAATTAGGGTCCCCATATCATGCATGTATTCCTTTTTCTTTGTTAGAGTAGGGTCCTTCCATGTAGAGACTTGGATAGTCACTAATGTGTGATTTTATGTCACTCGATGGGTATGGAAACACTTCAAGAGGTCTTAGTAGCTCAACTACTAGATCTTCGACAACATTCATCATAAACCCATCCAAGTCATAGACATCTTCATCACAATGGTGGGTTAGCATTTCTTCATTTCCTACTACTTCACGGGCCCTTAGTATGTGTGTTCTTATCCTCTTGATTGTGTATAGCTCACCATTGGAGATGTGGAACATCTCTATAGGAATTCTTATACAGATTCAACTCAGTTATTGTGCCTTGATGTTGGATGTATTTAACATTTCCTCCCCAATCTTAAACTAGTTTCATATTTCTTAAAAATGGTCTTCCTAAGAGCAATTTACGGTTGATTGCGTTGAAAAATTCACATATGGCTAAGGTTTGTTTGAATTCTACTCTACATGTGTTCAAGAAAACATTTTCTGAGAGTCACAAGGGTCTCTCCATATATGCATCTACAAATTGTAGATGTATACGAGTGGGACATAAGGTTGGCTTACCTCATTTTTCCCATAATTTCCTGGTAGCCATGGTTACTTTTGCACATGCGTGTACAATAACTTTTATAGTTATGTCATTATACTTGGTTGGACATGATGTATTTCCTTCATCGCCCTCACTATAATCACCAATATTATCAAGAGGGATTTTGTGAATGTGTGACTCGATATCTTTGTTTTGTCCTTTGGAAGAATGATTTAGCTTCAAGATGGTGGAGATTTTACATTAGAAAGATTCTTTCTAATCTCCAATGGTAGAATTGGAAATGTTTTTCACATTATTCCATAATGTTGCACTTATAGGTTTGTTAACACTAGTGTTGTACTTGGACACTTTAGTGGCCCAAAAAAGAGACAATATTTGATGAGTTTTCTAGATTACTAGAAGGAGCCATTTATAAATATAACTATGGAACATGTTAGCATAAGGGTTGAATGTTTCTAGAAAATATAATTTTCATTAAAGGATAGAAGCAATAAGATTTATTCATTAATTTTATGATGCTAATTTTAGTATTGATGCAAAAATTATAGTGATGTCAGCTAGTGTTGACTTTTTGTTAAAATCATGATCTCACAATTTTCATTTTTGTAAATGCCATAAAATCTCTCATTTCATATATGTAAACACATTTCTATTCATAATCAGAGATTTGTAATGATTTTAACTAGGTTTATGGCATAAAATTAATTGCATACGTGTCATGATAATGTTATCATCTATGAACTATTTTGGAGAGCAATGCTATGAATATGACCCATTTTTTATTATCAAAATACTATTTGATAATCTTAAAGCTAGAAATATTTTTTTGACGACTTTAGGAGTAAAATTTATATGTTCTTTCTTGAAGTTAAAGAATACTACTATTTTTCTATGCTAAGAAAGGTCATTTGATGAGCAAATATTGCATATGCTACATGATTAAAGCTAATATGCTAGTTTTTTCTATATAAACTGCTTTATAATGTTTATAGAATTATTTTGATTGATATTATATTCCTTATATCATTGAGTAAAGCTATTTTTTTAGGATGATTTTTTTTGACGAAGTAGGATATAGATATTCAATGAAATATTGAGATTTTTAGTGATATGTGAGATATGTAAAAAAATCATTGGCTCAAAGACATGTAGCCTATTTTTATGATACTATATGATGGTTTTTGAAATAAAAAACCAACCTTTTTAGTGTTTTTATGCATCAATATCATACAAAAGGCTCCTACAGTGTATAACTATATAATGATCACCCTATATTGGAGTAAAAGTTTTATTATAAAAATGATTTTTCTAGTTTTCAAGACTTGTTTTGGATGATTACATGACTTTAAATTAACATTAGAAAAATTATTCCAACACGAAAAAAATGTTTTTTGTGGAGATATTTCGTTCTTATCATATGTAAGTCTATAGAAAAATATTTTTTTTTAACATATTTAGTCATTTCTTTATTTTGAGATATCAAAAAAGGGTATTTTTAAAAAATATATATTTTTTATAGAACTTCTAGGTATAATTCTTTATAGGGCTTGAAGGTTTTTCCAAAATTTTATTTGATTATTACGGGTGATTTTATTTTATTTGTTAGAAAAAAGGACATTGTAATGTTCTGTTTTGGTACAACACTAGTGTTAAGAGGTATGTCACTTTGCGTTGATTCTTCACATGCTTGGAAATTCGAGAAAGGAGGCTTGGCTTATGCTTGGGCTTCCTTCTTCTATTTGGGTTCTAAAAGTCTTTCACAGAGTCTAGCTTGCTAATAATCCTGTGTCTAGAACTATAATATCCTCTAGTGGTTGGGGATCCTTAACTTGAATGGGTTTCGTTTTTATTAGAGTCCCCCAAAATTCAAGGATTGGTTCTTCTGGGTGATGTGCTTTGAGAAATTTTTGAAAATGTTCTTCAAGCATAGGTGTGGAAAGAACAATGTTAGGAATTCTTTATAGCAAACTCTGAAGAGTCTCAATCATTTTATGAGACATAGTTTGACATTCCTTAAGTCCCTTTGTGGGTAGCCTTATGCTCTACTGATGTTTTGAATCTAAATCTACCATGACAGGATCCCAATAATCCTTCTAACTTGGGGGTTAGAGGATGACCAAGGAGCAATCCAAGTTGTGGCCATGGATGTACGTAAGGGTAACTTAGTGCAAGTACACTAACTTGTGACCTTTTTTGTAGTCTAAGTTGCTCCTTGTTGAGATCATCTCGCTTTTTCTTGAGGGAATCCTCAAGTTCCACAACTTTCTTGTCTAGCTCTCTGAGTCTTTCAAGTACCCTTTCTAGGTTTACAATCCTTTGGAGGCTCCTCTTCTCTTTCAAAGTTATAGTTTGGTCGAGGTGAAAACATAGGATAATGTTGTAGACCTTTTCACAAAGGCTCTACCTAGGAAGAACTTTGAAGCTGTTTGCAAAGATTTGGGCTTAATTTCTTTTGTGGATTGATCTCTTTCCACATGGCTGGGCACTTCCTTATACATGAGTGCCAGCTCCTTGCTCACCGCATCACTCCAACGGGGGGATTTGTTGATATAGTTTGGTAATGATGTCTGTGGACACAATTAGGACTGTTGGGACACTTTTTTTCCCTCTTTAGGAGGTTTTTTCCTCTAGCTTGTATATACACCTATAACCCTAACATGTCCCTTATCTTTTGTACATTCACTTTGGTAATGCATTCTATATTGTCTTGTGCTCCAAGATTCTTCTTCTTCCTTGTGTTGTTCGCGTGTTTTTGCAAACCTCGAACTCCAACAATTCGCCCCAAGTAAGTCCTAGTTTCCATGAATTTGTCTATTGTGCTAGTGGGGAGCATTAGTTGATACAATTTGTTGGAGTTAGACTTTTGCGGAAGCACGGGAACAACACAAGGAAGAGGAAGAAGCTTGGAGCACAACACACAATACTGAATGTATTACCACTAGAATGTACAAAGATAAGTAACCCATTAGGGCTGTAGGCATATATAGAAAGCACGAGAAAAAACCTCCTAAAGAGGGAAAAAGTGCCCGTAGAGTGTTCACACACATCACTACCTAAATATATCAACAAATCCACCCTGGGAGTGATGCGGTGAACAAGGATCTGGCACTCATGTATAAGGAAGTGCCAAGCTATGTGGAATCACTCCACAAAAGGAAGTAAGCCCAAAGCTTTGCAGAAAGCTTCAAACTTCTCCCTAGGTAGAGCCTTCGTGAAAAGGTCTGCAATGTTCTCCTGCGTGGGCACATATGCCAAGCTGATCTCCCCAGCAGAGAACCTCTCCCTGACATAATGATAATGCACCTCAATGTGCTTAGTGAGAGCATGGGACACAGGGTTTCTCGCAACTGCCAATGCACTCTGACTATCAGTGAAGATGGTGTTGGCCGAAGATTGACCAACACCCAAATCAACCATAAGGCATCTGAACCACACACGCTCAACAGTCGTTGTGAAAGCTGCCCTATACTCAGCCTCACAACTGGAAGTGGACACAGTAGGCTCCTTCTTGCTCAGTCAAGATATGCATGAGCTACCAATCATGAAGCAAAAACCATTGGTGGACACACGACTGTCATAGCAACCAACCCAATTAGAGTCAAAAAAATCATGTAAATCTGGCGGTAGTGATCCCCCCTTGGGATAAAACAATCTAAGTAGCTAGGTACCACTCAAGTAGAGAAATATGCACTTAACTGCCTGCCAATGCTTGACTTGATGCATAAACTTGCTCATCTATGAGACAAAAGATTGAATATCTAGCCGAGTAATGCATAAGTAAATAAGGCATCCAACAACCTACTGATAGAGAACAACATCAAATGCATCTCCAGCATCATGAAGACTCAATCACAAACCTATCTCCATAGGAGTGGCAATAGGTTTACAGTCTTCAAGGCCAAAACACTGCAATAATGTGTCAATATATTTCATTTGACATAAATCCATTCCACTTTCAACGTGCATAAATTGAATGCCCAAATAATGATGCAAATGCCCCAAATTAGACATCTCAAATGAGGCATGCAGATCAGCCTTGAAATCAACAATATTGCTTCTCATGAGGACTTGTGAGCATTATGTCATCAACATACACAACAATGATAAGAAGTACATCATTAGCACACTTAACATATAAGATGCTTTCAATTGGACTTTTCTTAAAATTATGTGCAATCAGATAGGCATGTATCTTTTCATATCAAGCACATGGTGCTTGCTTTAAACCATATAATGCCTTCTTTAACCTACACACCTGGTTTTCATGCCCTTTCTACACTCAGGGTTGAAAAACATACACTTCTTCATGCAATTCACCATTCGGAAATGTTGTTTTAATGTCCAATTGATTTACATTCCAACCATGATGAGCTACAAGTGCACATATGCTACGAACATTAGTCATTCGCCATGTAGGTGCAAAGGGCTCATCAAAATCAATGCCTCTTTCCTGCGCATAACCCTTTGCAATAAGCCTAGCCTTATACCTATCAACTATTCCATCAGGTTTACACTTCAACTTGTATACCCACTTCATGCCAATGGCCTTCTTGCCAGTAGGCAAGTCACATAAAGACCAGGTACTATTATCATTTTCATGATAGCATCATATTCAGATTGCATTGCAGCCATCCAAAGTTCAGAATTTTGTGTTCATCAAACAAAACAGGCTCGGTCTCACCACAGAGACTAGAGGCAGTCATAACATAGAAATTTGATGCAAAAGAGGCACTATGAGAGCCTAAACAAGTTTGACATGACAGAGGTGCATCTAATTTGCTATCACACAAAGTCTGTACCAGCCATTTTGGCACAATTTTTGCCTCCTCAATATCAGCTCTCTCATCAACAAGTGCATCATGTAAATCTGCATCAGAAATGGAATGATATGCATCATCACATGAAACCTGCAAAGGATGAGAAGTTGCCTCATTAGGACCAGGACTAGACTTTCCACCTGTAAAAAAAGAGGCAGTAAAGTATCATACATTTCTTTGGAGCTAACAAATGTCTCTTTTGTACATGAAAGTAAAGGCAAAATAACATCTTCCACAAAAACAACATCACAGCTAACCAAAATGCATTTAGTATGTGGATGATACAGACGATAGCCTTTGCTTTTAGAACTGTACCCAACAAAAATACATTTTACTGCCTTATCATCCAATTTCCTACGATGTTGTTCAGGCACTAATGTATATGCCAGACAACCAAAAACATGCAGATGAGCAATAGATGGCTTGTGACCATGCCAAGCCTCATATGGAGTGATAGACTGCAGCACTTTAGTAGGACGCTTGTTAAGTACATATGTTCCTCACATAGCAGCCTCAAGCTAGAAACTATGTGGTGAAGCCTGACTCTTGACCACACACCTCACCATCTCCATGAGTGACCTGTTCTTTCGTTCAACAAATCCATTCTGTTGAGGTATATACGGCAGTATACACTGATGTTTTATCCCACGTTCAGCTAGAAATGCATTAAAGTCAAAAGACATATATTCCCCCCCTCGATCAAAACGGAGGGTGCCCACATGCTGACAGATTTTCAGCCAAAACCAAAAATTGTTTAAAGCACATGAACACTTTGGACTTTGCTTTCAATGGATATACCTTGCATACCTTGAAAAATCATCGATGAAAGTCACGAAGTAAAGATAGTTTCCAAAAGAGGGTGTCTTCATAGGACCACACACATCATTGTGAACAAGCTTCAATTTTTGAGTAGCCCGAAGTGAACCATCTTTTGGGAACGAAGAACGCTGCATTTTGCCCAAAATACAACCTTCATAAACATGTTTACTAGGTGCCTCATGTTTGGGCAGAGAGGACACCATTTCAGTTTTCTATAGGTGTAGCAAACTAGCAAAATTCAGATGACCAAAGTGTGCATGCCAAAGCTTTGCATCTGACATAGCATGAGAATCATGTACTGCACATGCTGAATCATTCATAGTTTTTTCATAGTCTATGAGCTCATACAACCCACAAAATAAAATGCCAGGAGCAATAATCATGTTGCCATTTGATAGATCATGAACTATACATCTGTCATCAACAAGTTTCACAACCATGCCAATCTTGGCTAATGCAGAAACTGATAACAATTTTTTCTTGATCCGTGGCACGCATCTGACCAAGTGAAAGAACTTCCATCAGCAGTAGTCATAATGATCTTACCAACGACCATGATAGGATAAGAGGAGTTGTTGGCGCATGTGATAGTATTCCTTGTAGGGGTAGGCTTGAGTGAAGTGAAGAAATTGCACTACGAGGTAACATGTTTGGTTGCCCCACTATCAAAATACCAAACATCTGAGTCTACTACAGACATACATTTCTCATGAGAAGACGGGTCAAAATTGCAAAACAGTAGTAAATGCCCATTCTTCATCGTGCACAATTTCAGCAGACTCTATTTTTGGTGTACAACCATTCCCGCCTCTTTCTTCTTTGGCTCTTTAGCAGCTAGTTTGGACAACTCTTAATGACATGATCATTTACTTTACAATATTTGCAAAACAGTTTCTGCTTTTCTGATTTCTTCTCATCTTTGTCTTCCTTCTTCAAATGTGCAACATTTGCACATTTTTGCTTACTAATAGATGAGCTCCATTTACCTTTGCCCTTCTAACTAGCTAGGAAAGCTTGATCTACAACACGCATAATGGACCTATTCTGCCTAGATTGATCTTCTTGCAATAGAACATAGACTAACTCCTCAAATGACAAGGCATTTGGATTTGTATTGCCTTTCATCATCAAAGGAAGAGTAGAAGCAAAACTCTGATATGGATCAGGAAGACCATTCAGAACGGTCTGCACAAGTGAGCTATCTGGTATAGCTTCATCAACAAAAATCAATTGTTCCTTCAAATCCTTGATCTTTGTCAAAAAATTATCCATAGAATCACCTTCATTCATGTGCTCACTCTCCACTTGTTTTCGGAGGTAAGCAACACGAGCCTCATTCCTAGCCTGGTACAATGTGGTAAGTGTATCCCAAGCATCCATAGCTGTTCTGCAAAGAGCAAATGTGAGGAATAATGGCAAGTTTGACAGACAAGGCTATCAATGCATGTGCCTAAGCATCTCTGCCATCCCAAAGAATTTGCTATGCAATAGGTGCAACAGAAATCATAGCACGAATAGGAATATGAAGAATATCAACATCTTCAATGCCATCTGCATCAACTTCAATACCTATATTTGCAAGTGTAATAGGACATTTTTCAACACCCTACACAATGTTCCACAATCCTTTTACAACTAATACATGTTGCATCATATAAGCCCACAATGGGTAATTGGTACTGTCCAACTTATCCGGCACAAATGTACTGGGAGAAATTGATTTTTTTTTAACATTCCAAAGAGTCGCTTATGCGATGCTCTGAAATATCAGGACATCGTTTATGCGACACTCCAGCATCGCAGACAATTTTCTAACGTCGGTAAGAGCATCACTAAATAGCGACACTCCTTGCGACGCACATTTGTAGTGTCACATAAGTGACGCATTGCATTGCTTATGCGACAAATCGTGTTTTTTTTTTATTAAAAAAAAGTCTCATCGCTTATGCGATGCTAGAGTCGCATAAGTGACGAGATCTTTTTTTTTTTTTTTTCATTGGGGGTGTCCCTATGCCCCCCTATTTCTAGTAGTGAGTAGAATTTGCACTAGTGCCATTGATGCTCTTCCAATAGAACTTAGTCCAAGTTTATTAATGACAAACCAAGGATTTATATTATGTGAGCTAGGATGAAGGATTGTCATAGGGACAAAAGATAGTTTTAACCAAAACTATTAATTGTGATTACACTTAGGGTTAGGAAGACCTAGAGTGATTTTAGGCAAGTCCATCATCTTATCTTTAAGGGTTTGGAGTGACTTTTCTATGGGAATTTTTCTATGGTTCATAGGATTTTATGGTTTATTATCTCCATTATAGTATGGTTAGATTTGCATCACGTGGCACTCTATACTAATCTTCCACATTATTATTCCATAGAGGATGCATCATATGGACTAAGTTCATTCGATCATGATGTAATTATAGGAGTAATAGTTTGGAAGTTAGGTAATTA
Source organism: Ceratopteris richardii (assembly GCA_020310875.1). Taxonomy (NCBI): domain Eukaryota; kingdom Viridiplantae; phylum Streptophyta; class Polypodiopsida; order Polypodiales; family Pteridaceae; genus Ceratopteris; species Ceratopteris richardii. The sequence goes on from CM035437.1 coordinate 82,040,797, forward strand.
TGGGCGATAATAGACACCATATAGACGATTTCCCACCTTAAAGATGATCTCTTATGAGGTTTCTTAAGGGGAAGGATACGAAGAAACAATGCTTCGGAGTTCATGGAGAGCCTCCAAGCAAATTTAGAAAAAGCTAAAGCCAAGATGCAACAAGCAACTAATAGGGCAAAAGAATACGTTGACAGAAAGAGATCTCCTTGACTCTTTGAGGAAGGAGATAGAGTTTTTCTTTAAGTGTGAGCAAGATCTACTTCACTATGCACAAGAAAGTGCACTAAGCTTTCACCAAGGTTTTGTGGACTTGGAAGATAGTTAAAAAGCTTAGTGATGTTGCATACCGATTAGAAATTCCTCGAGATTGCAGAGTCCATCTAGTGTTTCATGTCAATAAACTTAGAAAGTATATTATCAGGGAGGATAATCTAATAGAGGGTATTGTTTCTTTGCAGGAAAGTGATAGCACATATCATTCTCCAAATAGGATACTAGATCGGAGATAGAAACGATTGAGAAACTACGTCATCTAGTAGCCTGGAGAGGATTATCGCTTACGGATTATACTTGGGAATCAAAAGCTCTTGTTTGCAAGTACTTTCCCTCATTGATCATATAGGAAAATGATCTTTAGAAGAGGGAGAGAGTGCTAGACATTGGTCTATAGAGACCATTCCATGTGTGTGTGGGACAAGGGCCAACCATAGCCAAGGTCCCTCGCTCGGGGATATCCTAAGGTATTCAATGGTAATGGGGACGAGTGTTGCATGGTGGTCACATGTCGGCACTGGATCATTCCAAAGCATTACTATTTTGAATGCAAGGGGATATAATGGATGGGAGGAGAGTAGCACACACATCATTCACTGGTCCTAGTTTCAAGGCTTAAAGAGAGATGTTAAGAGAATTCCAACACATAAAACATCCAACTTCAAGCGATGTTCAATGCTTTCTTTGCACCTTGCCTTTGCCCCCTCATGTTGGGTACTGACCCCCATTTCATTATATAATGGTTGCCTACCATCCCGGGCTTTTGCAACTCAATCTATCTTTTTGCTTTCAACTATGACTCTCACTCGTGCTTGCAAACAATGCTCTCACAGGTACATAGCTTTCGGGCCTCTACAAAGGCTGCCTAGACTTCAACAACTTCCAAAGATCAAGTGAATGCATAACAGATACCTTGTCGTTGACCTTTGCCACAAATGTCCCATTTTAATTTTAGCGCATTTTTTTTAACATTTCCATGCGACATTCATGTTTTTTTTTTCTCTCTCCATGGCTCCAATGTGAACTGAATCTACATCATTCACCATTAAGGCCAACTTCATCCACTCCATGACCGAAAGAATAATCACACCGTTCAGCCGAAAGCTTTGTTGGGGAATTAGTGCACTTGCACATCCAGGTATTGTCATGAATTGCACATATTTTTTTTCAACTTTATTCCTCTGGTTGTTCCATAGCCATCAAACGTGGCTCTTATCCTCATCCTCTTCTTCTTCAACTTGATTCCTCTTTTCCATTACCATAAGTCCTTTTGGCCCTTCGAGGTCTCCAATTTCAAAGTTTGGTAGTTAGACACG